>JAWWTY010000156.1:31366073-31488688 GCA_035222235.1 Margarornis squamiger
CCATCCCATCCCATCCCTTACCATCCCATCCCATCCCATCTCATTGCATCCCAATCCATCCCATCCCCTCCCATCCCATCCCACCCCATCCCATCCCATCCCATCCCCTCCCATCCCATCCCATCCCATCTCATCCCATCCCACCCCATCCCATCCCTCAGCACTCCTTATTTTAAGGCACAGGGGGTTCAATCCCCCACCAGCCCAGAGTTCAGAGCCCCCACATAGCAGCAGCACCTTAGCAGGTCCTGCTCATCCCTGCGTGGGGTTTCCAGTCCTCCTGCTGCTTCCTCCAGCTGATCTTCCCATGGATCCCCATCCAGGGGGTCCTACCACCACCCAGCACCCCCAGCCAGGCTGGGGGACAGGCTCAGAGTGGTCCCCATGGGGTGCCCCTCTCAGCCCCATCTCACACAGCATCCCAAGCTCTGCCGCTCCTCCCGCTGCCACAAACGGCAAGGAGAACGTGGAGATGTTCTAAAATGGCAAATAAAGCACTCCCCCACACACACACACTGCTCCTCCCGGGGCCAGATGAGAGAACAAACATGTGACAAACGTTAGTCATGTTGGTTAAGGCACTACCAGCACGCTGGAGCGACACGCAGCTCCTGAAACGCTCTCCCAAAAAACAGGGAACCCACAGCCCAGGGGTGGGGGCTCCAGACCCTCCCCAAGCTCCCCATCCCTGGTGACATTTGCAGGGTGACATCTCTGCTGCTGGTGCTGAGAGGAGCCAGATGTGCCAGATGTGCTCCTTGAGGGGAATATAACCAGTGGCAGCTCACAGCGGTTTCTCCCATGGCTGTCACCTCCTGAACAGACTGCAAGGATGCTGAGTGCTGAAATCTCGTGGGAAGCAAGGATTGGGGTCCTGGGGGACCAGATCTGGGATCATCAGGCAGCTGGGCATGGAGCACCAACAGGAGCCTGTTCCTGCTGGGATGCAGCTCTTGGGAGAGCCACGCACTCCATCCTCGGCTCCCGCCCCGCCACTGTGCCCGGCACAAACTCCAGGGAACACCCTGCCTGGGAGGATGCTCCGCTCTCCCTGAGGGGCCAGGGGGTCCTGCAGTGCAGCCCAGACCCACGGGGGTCCCTGCCAGCAGCCCAGCAGCGCTGGATGAGCCATGCCCCCGGGGAGGTGATGGATGTGGCTGCTCCAGGGACCAGAGCTGCTCTGCTGCCTGACAACAGCTCCATCCTGGAGCCACAGGGGAGCCAGCTCACCTTGGCCGTGTCCTTTCAGGACCAAAATATGCCTGGAAAATTGTTCGTGCCAGGGATTAAATATAAATGTACCTGCGGGTTTAGAACAGGGGCTGGTGACCTTTATGGAGAGGAGGAGTCCTCTGCATCCTCCCTGCACTGCCATGGGTGGGATGTTGGATCCCATCGGCGGGGGTCTCCTCCCCCTGATCCATCTTGTAGCAAGGGATCTCCACTAAAAAATAAACTAGCTGAGTGGGAGGAAATGGGAGGTTTGAGCTTCACTCCATCCCCTGGAGCCACTCCTGTCCCAATCCCATTGCTCCCAGTGCTGGGAAGTGAATGTCCTGTGGTGGGACCTCCCCTTGTCCTTCATCTGCCTCCTCCTCAGGAGAGGCTCCCCAGGTCCACAAAGCCCAGGAGAAGCTTTTTGCCCACGGATGTGGGGTTTGGGTCAGGCCCTGGGAAGTGGGAAGAGCTTAGGCCAATGCCTCTGGATTCCTGCTGATCTTGGCTTTTGGGTTAAAAGGAGGGAAAGGCAGGAGCCATGAAGACCAGGATCACGAAACTGGAGATGGGAATGATGTCAGGCTTCAACTTTCAGGCCTTGGCCAGATCAGACCATTGGGGAGAACAGAGAGAGAGACCCAGGGGAAACACTCAGCTCAGAGATGCCTGGGGGGAGTGAGAGTGGGACCAAGTGGTGGTGGGACACCCCAGCAGCCACGAGAGGCTGGATGTCTCCTGCAGGGTTTTGTATGGATCCAGTCACTCTGCTGCAAAGCACAGAACTCCCTGCCACCTGAGGTATTTTTGAGCACAACTATGTGTCACACATCAGCTTTCCTCCTTGCCAGAACTTATTTTTCCTCTTTTCCCCTAATGGAGCCCTCGCTGTCGGCAACGGAGCCAGAGTCAGGGCTGGGGAAGGGAGAGCTGCCATGGATCTGCCGGGGTTCAGGGATGGAGATGACACAAGCCAGCCTGTTGTTTCCAGGTTGCCAGCTCAAATCCATCTTCAGCTGGCAGCAGAGGGAAGTTTGCCCTGCTCCACGGGGAGATGAGTCTCTTGGCTTGGTGGGTGGCACCGCACCAGCCTGGGGACAGCAGGGGGACCAGGGACCAGCTTGTTTGGCCCCACCGTGGCCCCACCGCCCCATGCAGCTCCAGAGGGGTTTGGGGCAGGAGAACTCTCAGATTATATTAAAGATGCCCCAAACTGTAGCAGCAGGAGGGGAAGTGGCTGCTCGTGGTGGCTGTGGCAGGGCCAGGCAGAGCGCCTGGTGCTGCGGGCAGCTCCCAGACGCAGCTTTCCGACTGCTCTGCCCACTGAAGCGAGTTTGAGGATTTATTCCATGCAGGTAATTAATTGCTGAGCTACAGGCGTGTTAAAGGTGAGCACTGGAAGCAAACCTGCATCAGGGTATCACGCTCGGGTCGATAAAATCAATGGGCAGTTGGCCACGGCTGGTGCTGCCAGCAGGATGAGGCTGCGGAGTCGGCTGAGCTCCAGCTCCAGGCTGGATGTGCCGACCCAGGAATGCTTGCTGTGCTGCTCACAGCCCTTGGAAGCTGCAGCTCCTTTTGCCCCACGTTCTCACGCCTTTCTGACCCTCTGTGCAGGTGAAAAGAGCTCCAGGTGGGATGGAGAAAGGATGGGGGATGATGCTGAGGGATGATATGCATGAGAAGCGCCACCCTGGCTAAGCCAAGCCAAGCCTGCTCGAGGTAAGGATAGAAGGATATCCCAGCCCTGCGTGGCCCTGAGCACCACATCCCCATGGACCACAGAGTCATGGAGCCATAGAATGGTCTGGGTTGGAAGGGGCCTTAAAGCTCATCCAGTTCCATGGCCATGAACACCTTTCACCAGACCAGATTCCCATCCAACCTGGCCTTGGACACTTCCAGGGCTGGGGCAGCCACAGCTTCTCTGGGCACCCTGTGCCAGGGCCTGCCCACCCTCCCAGCCAGGGGATGCCCTTGCCCTTGCTCTCCCCTCCAGCTGTTTTTTGAACCCCACGACAGCAAAGCCCAAACAGCCTCTGGAGCAGGAGCTGCTGCTTGGACATCGAGGGAAAGGCCTCGTGTGTCACATCCAGCAGCCATGGGGCTTCCTGTGCTTAGAGCAGCCGAGTTCTCCTGTAGGAACAGAGGTTTTAATTCCTGGCTGCCTGTGTGGAAGGGATGCCTGCAGGCATGGCAGCAGGCTGGCACTCCTGGATCTCCTTCTCAGCATCTGCATGACCTTGACCGCACCAAGGAGACCTTCTAGGCCAAGGAGCTGCCTGGGGTGTCCACAGCAAGGGGGTCCTCCCCAGACCCCAGGCTGCCCACGGGTGACCAGGGACTCCTTCCACTTTTCCCAGGTCTTTTTGAAACCACAGGGTGGAAGCATCACCTCTGCACCAGCACGGCGTGACCACCTTTAACCACGGCCACCCCAGAGCCTGAAAAGCCCCACATTCCAGGGCTTTTCCTGCAGGGAATTCATCCCTTCAGGATCCAAACCCCAGCGCATCCTCTCCAGCGGGACCCTGTTGAACAGCGCCGGGGGTCGGAGCTGCTGCGCTTCCAAACCCGCGGGAATTTTCCGCCCGATTTCCCGCGGGACCGCCCCATCCTCCTCCTCCCGGCGCCGGGATGGGCTCCTTCGCTCCCGCAGCGCTGCGGAGCCGCGGGACTTGTTTTGCTCGTCAGCCGGACACGGCCCGAAGGCCCGGCAGGAGAAGCCTCGGGGCCATTTCTACACCGTCACTTCCCGGCTGCCGCAGCCCCGGATCCTCCCGACCGGGCAGGGATGCACCGGGGGCTGCGCAGCCCCTCGGCCAGGGGACAGCCCTGTCACCCCCGCCCGGGGACATCCCCGGCCCGGCACCCATCGCTGGAGCATCCTCATGCAGGAGCATCCCCGTTCCGGGACCATCCCCATCCCAGGAGCATCCTCATCCAAGGAGCATCCTCATCCTGGGAGCATCCTCATCCTGGGACCATCCTCATCCCAGGAGCATCCTCATCCAAGGAGCATCCTCATCCTGGGAGCATCCTCATCCTGGGACCATCCTCATCCCAGGAGCATCCCCTTAACAGGACCACCCCTACGCCAGGAGCATCCTCATCCTGGGACCATCCTCATCCCAGGAGCATCCTCATCCAGGACCATCCCCATCCTGGGACCATCTCCTTCCCTGGAGAATCCTCATCCAGAAGCATCCTTATTCCAGGATGATCCTCATCTAGGACCATCCCCATCCCGGGAGCCTCCCCATCCCAGCAGCATCCTGTCGGCAGGAACCTCCCCATCCCAGCACGGTCCTCATCCCTGGCGCACCCCCATCCCTAGAGCATCCCCATCCCTGGCGCACCCCCATCCCTGGAGCATCCCCATCCTGGGAGCATCCCCATCCTGGGAGCATCCCCATCCCTGGCGCACCCCCATCCCGGATCCACCCCGTACCCTCCAAGGTCACACCTGTGGCGGGGTCAGCACCCCTCGAGCCCCATCCCACGGCTGACCCCGCGGGGCTCTCAGTCACGGGATGCTCCACGGGGGTCGCGATCCCCCCAATCCCCCCCCACCCCTCCGTGTCCCCCCGGCCTGTCCCCGCCGCTCACCTTCAGGTCGGGGGGCTTGGAACGCGCCGGGGCAGCCCCCGCCTCGGGCCCCGTGGTTCGTCCACCGGGAGGGGATGGGGGTGGAGGAGTTCCCATAAGGATCACCGAGCCCAACCACCAGAAGGGGCTGCGGGCGGAAGAGTTCCCGTAAGGGTCACCGAGTGCAACTCCCTGCTCCTCACAAGACCTCCTGAAGCTGAACTGTGTGACTAGGAGCACTGTCCAAACTCTGGGAGGCTTGGTGCTATGAATATTGCCCTGGGGAGCTTGTTCCACTGACCTGCCACCCTCTAGGTGAAGAACCTTTTCCCAGCGTCCAGTCCGAACTGCCCCAAGATATGCCTCCAGTCGTACCTACAATACAGAGATACGCAGCAAATACGATTAGTTACTCTGCGATTTTTTTAAAGACCTTGAGAAATATTTGCAAAAGGGGAAGGTAACCACAAAGTTCAGAATGGATTTAACATAGAGCAGGGGCAGGATACAAGTTCCTGTGAAAACGATGAAAATGTTTCCACCGACGATTGCGTTAGTGAATAATAGCAGGCGAGGGGTGAGCAGCAGTAGTCTTTGGTTGAAGTGCCAACAACAAAGTGAGGCCAGACCAGGTGAACACGGCTCAGCCTCTGGTCTCCTTGGTGGGACTTGCCAGAGGCGCCAATGTGGTAACCAGAGAAGAAAACGTGCTTTTCTTTGGTCACTTCATGTAGTAACTGCTGAACAGAAGGACTGTCACAAGATGTAACCTTCAAAGTTTTGGGATCTTAAAAAAGAAACCCCCAAATAAATTCATGCATACAAGCTTATCTACTAGGTGAGTAATGCCTAGGCAAAGAGAAATGTTACTTTAGTGTGCAGCTTGCTACCATGCACCCAGATACATCAATGGAATTTTGATGACTTTCACTTTACTCCCTGACCTTCCAGTATAGACTTTTTGTTAGACTTTTACATAGACCACTTAAGGAGGGATTTATGCCAGTGAATAGTTTCTATAACCCGCAATTTGTCCTTCAGAAATTGAAAGCTTGTTCCATGCATACTTTTGTTTATCTTTCAGTTGCATTTAAAAAATGTCATTAGTATCTAACCAAAACCAAGTATTAAATTATATCGCTGTTGTGATACTGCTCTCTGTTCCTTATCATTCCTGGAATGTGTCTTTCGTGGCAAGGTCTTTCTATCTCATCTGTTTTTTTTTGTGGGAAATGCATGACCAAAGCTGTGTAGTGTTTATTAGCAGCAATTTTGCTCAGTCAGATGTGACCTGGGGCACTGTAACTAACCACTGGAGTTTCCTCTGGTGCAGTTGGGTATGTTTATCAGTTTGTATAAATAGTTTCCCTGTGTTAAAAACTAGAAATAGAAAGTTTCTAGGCCACAGATTCATCTTTTCTCCCATACAAGGGCACAGCAAGAATGGCCAATTAGAAGATGTGATGCAGTAATTAATTATGAAACATAAGTAACATTTCCTTTAACAGAAATTATGGGTTTATGCTTCCCAAGCATGTGATGTGGGGCACACAGCTCAGCACCTGGGAAACCTCTCCTGTGTTACACTGGATAGCCACGGGTGGGTCAGGTAACATTAAACATTGTTAAAGACTGTTCCTGTTCTTTGGCAAAAAATGTAACTGTTTGGGATGAAATGTTCTAGACCAGATGTCTACCTCAGGCTATTTATTTTCTCTTAATTTCTCCTAAAATGATTCATTATTTCCAAGAAGAAAGCCAGAGTAAAATAACATAATCATAACAGCATTCTGAGAATTTGTTTTAAAAAAATCTCATACCCCAGCAGAAGTGTGAAAATTTGACAGATGAGGAAGAAGAGACAACCTTTTTCAGTGCTGTGGCTTTGCTAGCTAGCCTTCTGAAAAACCTGCATAAACTGGACTGAATGACATTACTGGGGGGAGGTATTCACATACTACTCACAGATTTACTGGAATACAATGAACATCTACCTGCTCCAAAGATGTGCCAGACTGCATCTGAACAGAAGCTTCCCTTCCAAAATTTAAGACAAAATGTAAAACTCTCCTGTGTCACAATATTAAAATTTAATGAAGTGAGGTGTGGAAATGTTCTTTCACTTCCCCATGGGTGTGTGAAGGAAGGTCAGTCTTCCTAAGTCAAGTGCAGGAGAGAGGGGAAGGGTCCTGAGTGTTAAGAGTAAGAACTTTGGCAGAAAATAAACCTTCAGCTGGTCCTCAGAGATCAGAGGGGCTGGGTGCATCTGGGCTTATTCTGATTACAACCAATTTGTCATTACATGTCTATTCATGCTCAGTAGGAACTTCCATAAGCACATATTCACAAATCGTGCAGTTTATTGAAGCAACAGAGATACAGAGAAGGAGTTGCCACTGATAAATGCAGTAGCCATGATAGATCTCTAATAACAACATTGTGTTAACCTGGGTAATAATAATATTCATGCTTACCAAGACAGCATCCCCACTTGGGAGGAGGGAGAGCAGAATAGCCTGTGGACTGTCTCCAGAATCTTTCTCCTAACAGGTGAAATGCCTGCCCTCCTTATATACAGCCTAGTCTGATCCCCTTCCTGCTGTGTTACATATAGAGTGATCTAAGTGAAGAGCTGAGTAATACAGTAATTTATATGATAACGTGTACTTCATTAAACTTACTAGCATATACAGCTATGTGCATTTTAATATTTAAATGACCTTACTCCAGGCAAACGGTTCTTTTTTGGCCATGGTGTCCTTCAAACTTCCAGTCATAGAACTTACTTCCGTTCTGTTCCATTTCAGTCAAACCAGGACCATCCTATTTCCACAGGACCTTTTCCTTTAGCCAAGTCATCCTTTCTTGATATCAAATATGCAGATCTATGCAAAGACAACATAGAGAGTACACAGTGTAGGCTGTAAAGAGTAAGCATTAGCCCTTGCCAGGCTCCTTGGTTATCAAGGTCACCAAGGGAGGAGCTGAAGAATGGGATGGCTTTGTGTGAGGAAAAGCGCCTTGCTTGGAGGTGAAGGGATGGAGGTCAGACTGTGGTTACAGAGATTGGACACAAGAATGTTCGGGGACCAAAAAGAGGAAAAGCCCATTTGGGTGTCTCAGGAAAGAAAAGATGAGGGCAAAGCATGGTGGAAGCTTGCCTGGGGAGAGCAGAGAAAAAATGGGACTGGCAGGACAAGGTGAATGAGTTAGGAGTAGGGGTGAGAGGAAAGAGTAGGAGGGTGAGTAAAGCCTGCGAGTGGGTAAGAGACATCAATTAGTAGAAAAAGGCTGGAGCAATGAGCTGGGGGCCTCACGCTCCCCGAGGAATGAGTGGAGGCTGAAAAGGGCAGGGCCAACTACAGGGAGGTGCAAGCACTGGTTTGGCCAACAGGACCTGCTGTGGGATGGGCGGGGGCAGTCCCCTATCCCCGAGGTCAGCAAACGTCTTTGAGCCCGCAGCACAGCTCCCAGCCCCATGCTGTGTCACCCGAGGTCACAGCACAGGCGACAGGACACGCACCACAGACACATGTCGTGGGTGTGGGTCCCCGAGGGAGCCTGGCTGTGCACGGACCCTGCTCATGGGTGGCTCCTCTTCCTGCGGCACTTCTTGACTGGCTGGCCAGCGGCCGAAAAACCTTTCTTGGCTTGATTTTTACCTAGCTATTCTCCTAAACTCTTCAAATTAAAGGCAAACCTGCACTCGCTATGGGGATGCACAGCTTTTGCACAAACAAAGCCTCTTATCACATCTACTGAGGAGCTTTTCTGGCAAATTAGGTATCAAAAAATATCTATTTTAACAAATAACACTTGTATCTAGAAGCCAGCACCACCTTTTGCAAGCCTTTCCTCAGACTGACGGACCTGTTTTAATAAAGCACCGCTTTAGAAGCGCCCCCCCCCTCGCTCCCCGCCGTCCTCAAAGGCCCACCGAAATGGCGGCGGCGGCGGCGCCCACGTGATGGCGGCGAGCCCGCCCTCGGCACCGGCGGCTGCTCCCGCTGCTGCCCGCCCACCCCTACTGCCGCCCTGCTTCCTCCCTGCCCCTGCCCCTGCCCCTGCCCCTGCCCCTGCCCTCCTGCCACTCCCGCCCCGCCGGCCCTACCGGGTGGCGGGGCAGAGGCGGCGCGGGGTGTCGGCTCCCCACCGAGCCGGGTGCCGCCGCCAGCCGCGCTCGGAGCGGGGCGCGCAGGCATCGTGCGGAGCCGCCTCGCTTCCCCGGAGGCTCGAGCGCCCCCCGCCCTGGGATTCAAAAGCGAATTAATTCTCCCCGAGAAACAGCGGGAGCGCAGCGGAATCCGCCGAGCTGCCACTGGCCTGCCTGGCCGGCAGAGCCGGGGGGAAGGCGGGAGCGAGCCGTGGCTCCCGCGGGAGGAGCGGGCGCGGATGTTCCCTGGGGAAGGCGGCGCGTGTCCGCCCCCCGTCCCTCCCTCCGTCCCTCCTCGGGGCGGTGAGGGAAGCCGCGCCAGCGCGGGGAGGGCAGCGGGCGCAGCCCCTGTGCCCGCAAGTCTCGCAGCCCGCTGCGGTGAGCGCTGTGCCGCCGCCGGGCCGTGCTCCTGGGGACGGCGGCTCCCTCCCTCCCTCCCTCACTCACTCCCTCACTCTCCAGTGCTCGCTTACTGCGGTAAAACATGCGGAGGAAACCTGTGGCGGTGTGAAGCGGGAAACACGGGACAGCTGATCGCAAGGGGAAGCCTGGCTTGTTCTCTGCTTTCCTTCCCTGGCCGTCATGGCTTTGAAGGGGGAAGCGCGGGCAGCCCTGCTTCCCGGGACACGGGGCCGTGGTGACAGTGCCTTCGAGAGCCGGGGCTGTGTCCTCAGAAGCGCCTTCTGCCCGCGGGCTCCGTGCAGTCGCTAGAGGCAGGGCTGCCCGAGGAGCGCGCGGTTACCCGGTGCCGGCAGTGCCAGCGGCGGCAGAGCCCGACCCCGGTCCCGGTCCCGGTCCCGATCCCGATCCCGGGCCGCGGCCATGGGGCACGGCCGGAGCTGGGCGCTGCGGAACGAGAGCGGCCCTGCCCCGCTGGCGCTGCGGAACGGCTCGGCGGCGCAGGCCGGCTGGCAGGGCGGCCCCGAGCGCGGCCAGGAGCACGGCCAGGAGCACGGCCAGGAGCAGGGATACCGACACTTCGCCACCGCCGTGCAGATCCTCATCTTCGTGGGCTCGCTGCTCGGTGAGCCGCGCCGCCCGCACCGCGCTCTGGCGTGGGGGCTCACCCGTACTGCAGAGCCAGGGATAGCTAGCATCGTTTGCTGCCTTAGCGACTCGGGTTTTTGCATTTCAGTTCCTCACGTGCGTGATTTCAAGTGCCTTGTGGGTTTTGATGTGTTAGGGCTATAACTATAAAACGCTCTTTTATCACTGATGAGAACTTATACACTATGTGTATGTATTACTTAGTAAACTTTTCTATCACAATTTAAATTGGTTGATTACAGCCTTATTTTCAGCTCCAGTGGGATCTCTTCTCTTTAAAATAAGGGTGTGGAGTGTTTTAAAGAAGTTTTGCTAAAATTCAGTTTCACGCTGCGGTAACTCGGTATTTGTGTCCTGAGGGTTTTAAATTAATCCTTTGGAAGTACTTTATGCTGTAAATATATGTAACCATATGCAGTCTTGGCTACTTGTTATCCTTACAGCAGGAATCACGTACTTTAGATACGTGGTAGTAAATGTCATATAACTTTACAACTGTGTGTACATTTGCCTTCTAGGTGCTTATAAGTAGGTTGTTTTGTTGGGAATACGTGTGCATTTCTTGCCGACCAAAAAAAAAAAGGAAAACAAAATAAGCCTTATGGTGAATCAAGTTAGCACTGTTTGGGAGTTCAGTAAGCTGGATTGCAGTAAAATGTCACTATCAGTCATTCAAAGCTGGTTACTGGAAATGATAGGGCTTTTCACACAGGGCTTGACTAACGAAGTGTTCAGCTCTCCTAGGTAGTAAGTTTAGCTGGAGTTTGCTGACGGTCATTGTCTCTTATAATCAAGGATTTGATTTTGGTTTTCCCGATCATGGGTAATGCTAAAATCCATTTCTGTGGTTAGGGTAATAAATTCTAATATCTATTTATTTTTCATAATATTTACTATCAAATAATTTCTAAGAAGGTGGTAAGCATAGTCTTGGAACAGTGTTGAGCCTCAGTCAGTGATATACTTACTAGTTATTACTGTAAATCACTGAATCTTTTGGCAGTCATTATTCCTCTGTCCTCAGGGTTCTTGCTTTTTTTTCTCTTTAGCATATAGGTAGTATGGGGAAAGGGGTCTCTTTTTCCATATGTTGCATAGTACTTGGCACAAAATGATAGCCAGCAAATGGTGTCCTAAAATAAAAAGACTGGACGAGAAAAGTCAGAATTTTAGTTCTTTATTTTTTTGATTTTGAACCTTAAAGAGAGTAATTTTGAGTCATATATCCAGATTTAGTTCCATGAGAATAAATGCTCCAATTTTATTTGAAGAAAACAAACACTCTCATGTAATCACTCCTTCAGCAGCTAGGAGGTTTGAAAAACCAACCAACCGAAAAATACCATAGCTACAAATTTTGCAAGAGTAACAGAAGTTATGGTCTGGGACTGCTGCAATTTGTTTTCAAGAGGTGGATTGTGAAAAGATTTGGCCATGTCACAAGGGGTTTATTTGCAGATTGGATGGATGGGAGACTGATGAAGCTTCCAGATCAGTAACTTATTCAAGCTATCAAAGAGCGAAACAGGAGAGGAAATAATGTGGGTTTTTAAAAATTATGAAAATAGTCCAGTGACAAATGTTAGCAGCAGGCCTTGTGAATTTACAGTGATGGAAACCAATTTTAACTATTTTTCTGAAACTGCCACCTTTTCCAATCTCCCTGCTGCCCTGAAATGCTAATTTAAGAACATTTCTGATACATACTACTGTAAAATCAAAAACTTGGGAGTCTTTAAAAATGTCTTCCCATATTGTCCCTATGAATGTAGTACTCTTCCCTCTTTACTGAATAAAAACAAAGCCACCTAAAAGCTGAAGCCATGATCTCCAGAAAGCCTTAGGGCTTTGGTGCCTGCATGCTCAACTTCTATATGTGCTAGAAGTTTTGCATGTGCTGCGCAGGATCTCTGCATCAGCAGGGGATAAACAGTGTGGTATTTACCTCATTCTTACAGTTGCACAAACACTGTTAATTAAGTTATCATTTGTTTTCTGCCATGGTCCTTAGAGCGTGAGTGGCATCCAACACTTTACTTCATCAGGTGAGCTCCTCACTTGAGCTGCAGAATAGCAGTTCTTTGGTCTGATGAGTCTTAGGTTCCTCTTTACAGAGAGGCAATCCTTCAAGGGGAATTAAGACTATCCTTACTCCTAAAGCAGGAGATGGGGGTCGTGGCCCTTGGATGCAGGATGTTTGGGGTAGATGTCCAGCTTGTGCATTTTACAACATCAGCGCATGCCCAAGCCACTTAGCTGTTGGATAAAATAATGCTACCCTCTAAAGGAAGAAGTTATTTCTATTTCCAGCTTGAAAGGGAACAAATGTATATGACTCAGTCTTGATAATGATTACTGGCGTCTGACATAAGCAGCAGTCTGCATCATGGAGAGGTCCAGGTCCTAAAAGAGGGAAGAATCACAGTCAGTGTTGTGACTTTAATTTAGGTACCTGCTGTGCAGAAGAATGTGATATCAATTGTGAGAGAGGTGTACATTATCGTTTTCTTTCCTCCCATTTAAGATCCCTATTTGAGACCTGTTGGGAGATTTGTAACAGTAGGAGAAATTTGTCTGTCGTTCTTTTCTGTTTTGTGAAAAAAACATGCTATGGTGAATATTTCATCATACTTGGTGAGTGCAAAGAAGAGTCAAATTGTTCTTCTTTATGGTTACTTTTAAATACATTGAAAACACATCCTCAATTTATTTATCTATTTTTGGTAGTAATAACAATGATACTAGATTCTGGAATTTTTGTTTGTCACAAGCTTGCCAAGCCTTGAACCTGGATATGACCTTAACATGTATGTCAGGGGATCTAACTGGTTGAACCAACTGGAAGTATTAGGATGAGGCTTGCTAATTGTGAGGTTTTTTCTTAATTTTTTCCCCCTAATTTTTTCAAAGTTTTCAATGTTAAAGAATTCTGATTTTGTAAAGAATCAGATTGTTCCATGTTTGGAATGGGCAAAACATAATTATTAGTCATAAAATCACTAAATATTTAGGGCAGTTAGAGATGAGAGTTCTGTTAACTTGGGTATGAGTTACTGAGCTGATGAAGCTATCATGTGCTAAAATGCTACAGTTTTAAGTAGCTGTTCTGTGTTCCTGTGACTTTGAGTCTGTTGGCTCAGACTTTCTACTGCTGCTCTTTCACTGTTCGTGTGGAAGTTTTCACTTAGCAGAATATCTATGATGTTAATATTCAAGGACTGAGGAGTAAAATGGGTAAATCTGCATCTCTATACTTTGAACCCAACTGGTACTACCAGTTATGCGCTCCTTTGATGTAACCTACCACAAGGTTTCTGCATAAGACAGGAGGCATTGGAAGGAGAAATTTATTTGATTTAGTTACCCTGGTCAGCAACTCAGTTTGCCTTTATGAAAGAAAGATTTGCAGTATGTTTAAGACTTGCAAGCTGTTTCTTTCTCTGATACTGTATCTGAGTGCATGAACTGGGGAATTCATCTGGTGGGCTTTAAATGCTTTGCACGTGTTGATGAACTTAGCAAATGCAAAAGGTAAGGTACCAAGTGTGTAAGAGACTAGAAGGCTTTGTTAATGCTGTCTTCCTGTGCAGCTCCGTGGCTAGTAATGGCAGTTCTCATAGGATTGGCCTTTCCTAGCCTGCAGGCTAACAGCTCCAGGCAGGACTAGAATAAAACAATGAAAACATATGCCACTGGTGTTTGTCATTCCACTGCTTAAACTGTGCTTGGATCAGGAAATGTGGGACATGTTTTACAGAAAAGAGAGCAAGTGTGTTGAACATCAACAGACTAACTGTGAAAAGAACCATGCCCCTCATTACCACTTTCCTTTTCTGATCCACGTGTGTACTAGGATCTCCCTGAAATTAAGAGAATGAGTGCCTCAGGAACTCTGATATGACAAGTGCATATGTAGAGATAGGTTTCTGGTGTGGGGTCAGGTGAGTTGCTCTCAGTAATCTGCTTAAGCCATAACTGTGCAGGTACTGTACGATTAAATTTGTTGCTTCTAAGTAAAGTTGTTATAGGAGAACAGAAGGCAAAATAATTATGCTGCTTCTGACAGTTGTCTCATATGAATGACTGTTTTTTGAACCTCTCAACCCCCTCTAATGATTGGCTTAGCAAAATGAAAGCTAAAGTGATTACTTTCTATGTGTAATGCAGCAACATTTCTTGCCTTCAATATGAGGGAAAGTGAAAGGCACCAGTGGGAAGAACTGCTGATTTTACTGGTCACTGGAATGATACAAATGGGAGCAATGTGACATGAGAAAACACATGCTGTCAGTATTGATTCTCTTTGGTTCACTTAATCCTGTGTGGTAAAAGGTGTCAAGAGATTCAAGCTTTCCATCTCCTAACTTGTTTTGAAATGATGTAAAAATTATCAATGGAAGAACAACAATGGTAGAGATTTGCTTTGAGATGGATTGCTTCACTTCCACTAATCCTGCACAGATCTCTCCACCCTGCAGTTCCCTGTGTATTCTGCCTGACTCAGGTCAGATAACTTTTTACTGCCTTGTGAGAACTGTAGGAACTGTTTTATCTAACCTGTGTTTCAGGTCACATCGCTCCACCTGCTACCAAGTGAATGTGGCTAAGATGATAAAGTCAGAATTACTTATGGAAGTGAATGATGATTTTCAGTCACAGTAATTAATACTGGTTAAGATCCTTAGCTGGCAAGTTCAAATGACTGTTATCAAAGGGATGAAGTTGATAAAAGGAAAGATAAAATATAGGTTTAGGACTACTGTCTTGTCAAATAACTAAAGTTTTGAAGAAGATGACCATATTCTCCAACCTCTAGATTTTCTTTTTTGATGTGTTACTGTGTTTGTCTCTGGGTTCTTGTTTCAGAGCTTTTCTTCTGAGTCTGTCCACTTGACAATGTTGTTCTGCCACCTATGGCTATATTAACAGAGTGTCATCAGTGATGCAAATTCATAATAAAAGCACAGTTTTTAATGCAGTTTCTAAAGTTGTTCCTCTTTAAGCAGGACTAAAGTTCTGCTTGGGATTTTTTTTCCTTAAGAAAAGAATATTTCATCAGTTCTGCTGATTGTGTAGGAATTTACTTGGAAGAGGACTGATGAGTACTACTGGAATGGTAGAAAAAGAAAATTTGTAGTGTTCTCATGTCCATGGGAAGTTGGTTTCTCTTGCTGAAGAGTAGTTAAGCTTCAACTTTTGTATGATTTGTTGTGATCACAATGGTCAGCATGCCTCAGAGAAATGCAGGCCACTGAGGGTTGGAAGAGTTTCACTGTGCTGGGTTGTCTGTACCTTTCCCTTGTACGGATAGGGCTTGTTCTCACAGAGCAAGTACAGAAACCAGGAGGTTCAAGAGCCTGTAAGGGGAGACCATTTTTTTTTTTGCCTGCTACTGCAGTGAAGACTGTGGTTTGACTGACTGAGATCAATGGGCCAGGACAGTGAGAGTGCTGACTTTTCTCGTAGGGACTAACAGAGTTCCATTTGGCTGTGCAGATACATCTGTATTGGTTTTACGGTCAAGAAGACCCTAAGGTGAGGAAGTTTCCACCACTTGAGAAGCATGCTGTGCAGCAATTCTGTTATATTACCTTACAAAAGGGTTTGTTGTGTTTTGTTTTCCATTGACCTCCTTCTGAGACCTGTGTAAACTGTGTGTTCTAGATTTTCTCTTGTTTGTTCTCTCATCATGAAGACCATATAGAGAGGTGGAGCTTATGCAGTGATCTCACTCTTTGATTTTTTGGGATATATTTCAGGCTCTTTGGGCTTCTAATACACAGAGCATGCTGTGAGGATTAACTGCATCATGGTAGGACTGAAACTAGCACTGCAATATTTCAGTAATGCAGAGCAGAGCAGCCAGGTTGCAGTGGGGGATCACCAGTGCTGTTGCTGTTACCCATTGCATGTTTGCAGTCAGAAGAAAGGGGCTTCATATCTTTCAGTCTCAGGTCAAAGCAGTAGAGAAAAGTTCATAGGTTGTTTTTCATTGGATTAAAAACTTTGAATTTGTAACATGGAATGTTTAGTATTTTTTAATTCAGACTATTTTTTCCTTCCACTCCCTCCTCCACATAAAAAGAAACCAGCAACAACCTCTAATATATTCTTGGCTGTTATTCAAAAATGAATAAGCAGTTTATGAAAATAGAGTATTTGAACAAGGTAACTGTGAAAAAATACTAGCAATTTGATTCAGAATCATATGGAGTTACTGCTTTTACTCTTGTGGTGACTTTGAAAAGGGATACATGTGGTCAATGACTTTTAAATAGGTGACCACTGATGACTGGCAAATCAAATACACTTCTTTTTGTTTGTTTTACGCTTGGGATGACATAGGACTTCTTTTCAAAGTGGGTAAATTTTTAATGGATTCCTTTTTATTAAAGAAGATTCTTGAGATTAGTTTTGCAGTGAATATTGGAGTACAGCAATACTGATGTACAAAGTATATTTTCCTCTTGCCATTAGAAGGAATCAGTTTGCAGAGACTCTTACTTTAGCACAGCAACCAAACCTTTGACAGGAGGAAGATTGGGTGTCTTACTTGTGAGTTTTGGTGGGGAGAGGTCACTGGAGGTATTCAGTGAAGTGTGAGCCAGTGGGAGAGGATCTTGAAAATGAAGAGGGTCTAAAAAGAGCACTTGTAGCCAGCAGGCTTAGCTTGAAAGGGAGATAAAATTAATGGGGAAATGCAGTGGAGAATAGCACCATCTGTTATTCTGAGGAGAAGGGCAAGGAAGATCAGGAATGACAGTTTTGAGGGAGATGAGGATATGGGCTCTCTCGCTCTTAACGCGAGTTTTTCCACAGCTCACTTACTTGCATACAAATTCACATACCATTAACTGCAGTTAAATGGAGGAGTTTACAAGTTGTGCTTTTACTGATAGGTGTGACTGTTCATGTCACGGTAGGCTTAGGTGAAATTATATCCCATTATAGAATCCTAGCATTGAATCACAAAATTATTTGCATCAGAACCTTAAAGATCATCTAGTTCCAATCTGCCCACCATGGGCAGGAACACCTTCCACTAGATCAGGTTTCTCAGGGCCCCATCCAGCCTGGTCTTGAACATTTCCAGGTATGAGGCATCCACAACTTCTCTGGACAACCCATCCCAGTGTCGCATAGGAAAGAATTTCTTCTGTATAGCTCACCTAAATTTCCCCTTATTGTGGTGTGTAGTTTCTATTCTTTTCATATTTCCAAGGTCTGAAGAGTCTGCATTTGCTCCTGAGGTTAAGTCTGTTCACAATTTTCATGTTAGCCAGGTAGATGAAAGTGGAGTTTTTCTATAAAAAAAGAATTATTTTCAGACATTTAGGAAAAAAAAGAAACCCCACACAAAAATTGATGGAAATTATAATGAGAAAGAGATGCTCTTGCAGCTAGTGTCTACTCCACAGATTAAATATGCATCTTGCTTTGTGTACATTTTTTACTAACTGTATCCCAAATAATTCCAAATACAGGAAACTTTCCCAGACCTTTTAGATCAGTGCCTTATTTGAGGTTTGGGGAATTAGGCTCCTTGTTACTTGCTCTTTTGTCTTCCCAAATATGTCTTGTACAGAAAGAAATTTTTCTGGAAAGATTGAGGATGCTCTGATAAAATTTGAGTTCTATTTCAGTGGTTATAGCACTTTCTGGGAAGCTCTAGGTTGGATTGGTTACCTTCTTGTTTCTAGCCATGCTGTGATTATATCAAAGAGAGGTGTTCTTTGAAAGAAAATGGTGCCCTTTGAAAGAGATACCAGATTTTGGCAGTGCAGAATGAGCCCCTGCTGCTTTTCCAGTGTCCCGCAGGACAGGTTTGCCCCTCTTTGTGGGGACTTCCCAGCCTCTCCCTGCCCCAAAACTGATTTTCTTCTCCCTGTCATGATATCTGTGCAGACAGATGTAAAATGCAATTGTTACAGCAATTAATTTATAAAGGAATAGGTCCCTTCTGGGGTACAAACGTAAAGTAACTGGCAGTCTGGGTAATGTGCTTGCAAAGGTAAATGTATACTAATGTAATGAATAAGTATCTCTTTCTTTGAATAGCTATCAGTGAAGTTTGCCACAGGCATCTTCTGTAAAGAATGGAGCAGGAAATCTTGCGGTAAAAAAATACTGCAGATACATGATTCAAGGCTAAACTAAAGGAATTTTTAAAGAACGAGAGGGGCACGTCTGCAAGAGCTCCAGCAAAAATTTATAGTCCTGCCTCCAAGAAGGGTGGAATCATCTTAGAGGAAAAAAAAAGGGAGGGGATGGGAATGATGGTGTTTTGCTTCCACTGGTGTCACACTTAAAAAAATTGAAATTGTTTTAGATGAAATCTTCTAAACCAGGCACTTTGCACAGGTTAACTTAGCTGGATTAGTTAAAGTTTGACAAAGAAAAAAGTGACTGAAAATCAAGTGTAAAAGGAAGCACCAGGCAAAGGATGATATGAGTGGTGTTTGTGTGTAATAATAATTGCATAGTAATAATGTGTTACAGTATCATAACATTATGGTGATAATTTTCCCCTGCGGTTTTGTATGGGCAGTTCTAAGCCTCAGGAGTCGTGCACCCTGCAGCAGTAAGCCCAGTCCAGGATGCACCTTGGTAAAGTCTGTCTGGAATAGATATTATGCTTTTGCTTTTCATGTGTATTCGGGTGAATTACTAAGCAATTCTCTTTGGAAGAAAAATTGAGTTTGAGGAGAGGGTAAAGAAGAGGGGTTGTGAGAGTGCTGGCGCCCCCGTTGCCATGGAGACCTCTCTTGTCCCCGAGCATCAGCAGAGGTGCCTTGTCTGGCTTTGGCTGAGGGGCTCCCCAGGTAGCACTGCTGCTGCCTTTTAAAAGAGAGGCGTTGGGAAAACAGCCATTTACCTCATCTGGAAATGTGTGAGATGCAGTGATTTATACCTGAAATGCGTGTGCCTGATACTCTGGGGATATTGTGTACTGAAGAGTTCCTCAGTCATGTGCTGGGGGATTAGACAATGTCTCTAAAGATTGTGTGTGTCAAGGATGTTAAAATGATCCTCATTTGTCACAGAGTCACAGAATATATGGAGTTGGAAGGGATTCACAAGGATCATAGAAGTCTAACTCTTGGCCCTTCACAGGACAACCCCAAGAGTCACACCATGTGCCTGTGAGCATTGTCTAAACGCTTCTTGAACTCTGTCAGGCTTGGTGCTGTGACCACCTCCCTGGGGACCCTGTTCCAGAGCCCAACCAGTGCTCTGGGTGAAGAATCCTTTCCTAAGATCCAGCCTAAATCTCTTGTGACACAGCTTCATACCATTCCCCGGGTCCTGTTGCCGATCATCACAGAGAAGGGATCAGTGCCTACCCCTTCACTTCCCCTCCTGAGAAAGTTATAGACTGCTACTACTTAGGGTTAAACTGATTCATACCACTCATTTTACTGTCTGTAGTATCTGTGTGAACTCTTTAATGGGAGCTACGAACCACAGCTCTTTAACTAAGTGACTGGATGTCATGGTTTGCTTTTCATTGTGAATTACAGTTGCTGAAATGTCTGCCGTTGTATTTATCACTTGACTGTTTTGACTTTAGTAAAGATCTAGATACGTGAAGATTTTGTATTGGATGTTATGGGCAGTAAATTAATATTTCTGGCATGGAGGAACCCATGCACTTAGCAAGAATTTTAAATGATGCTAGTTCTTTTACAGATCTCATTTATTGGCTTGCTCTTGGGCAGTCACCATTCGCCCTTAAATGAGGGTTTTCTTCTGTTCTGTTTATTTTCAATAATTAATTTCTTATTTGTGTGATCTTGGAAAAAGTAAGTTTGCCACTTATTAGGAACATTTTCTAATGCGTATCACCAGCAAAGATCACCCCAAGTCATGGGACAGACAACATCTGCAACCACTAATGACCACTGAAGCCCCCCTGAATATGCCTCTGTGGATACCCGGAACTTAGACTGTAAGATAAGCAGGACCTTGAGATAAGATAAAGGTGGTACTATTGTCCAGGTGTTATCTCAGACCTAGGGGGAAGTTAACAAAGCTTGGGGAGAAGAATGTATCACAGGTAATGGATACCAAGAATGCAGAATTTACAGGCCACAAGGAAAGCAACTCAGCAATTGTGCTGAAATCAGCTCTGATTGGGTCAAAGATAGGGAAGATCGCAACTTATGGCCCACCGGTCCAAGAGAAGGACTGAGTGTGTAGACTAATTAGCATGAGAAGTCAAGGAATCATGCAATCAATAGAATAACAGAACTGTGTAGCTAATGAGCATTAATCCCTTTGTTTGCTAAGATCTATAAATAGTGAAAAGTTTTGAACAGCCTTGGGACCCCCACCACCAAGAAGTCCAGAGGGACCAATGGGATACCACTGAATCCACAGGTGGTGACTATCTTCTGCTTGATCTCTCCCTCTCTCCTTCCTCCCTCCTCTTTCCCTCCCCACTCCCCCTCCCTCTCCCTCTCTCCTCTCTCTTTTCTGTTTCTTTCTACTTCTCTATATTCCATTAATTGTTAAATAAAATCCTTGTTACTGACTTTGGTATATGGTCTTGTTTCCTGTGGAGGGTTTCAGGCAGGGGCTCCTTTCCTGAATAGGATTTTGGGGTACCCACACGTGCTGTTTTGTCTCTCTGCTCCTTCGTCTTCATGGAGTTGAGCCTATAATTAATCATATTTCTTAATAGAAACTACAAACCACTTCTTTTTGATAATTTGGCTAAAATGAAGCTCTGAGATCATGCAGGAGACTCTATGTGTACTAGTGGGAATATCAATGTGAAGTGTTTTGCACAGGAAAACAGAAGTGGATTTTATATACATCATTTATATATTTAAGGAAAAATTCCTAAATTATCTGGATAATGTTTTGTTTTCCTGTTGTACTTTTTTTGAACCCTGCAGCCACCTGGCCCATCATGGAATTTGTAAATTACTCTATAGAGTCTTGAGTATTCAGTATAGGTGGTCACTGCACAACAACTGAACTAAATGTCCAAAGACTTGGGATTTCTCCATATTATGTTTCCTATACTTGCTGTCTCAATATCTAATGAGGAAAGAATTCTCAGAATGTTTTGAGAGTGTCCTAGGTACTGCTAGAAAGTTTGCAAATGACAGAAATACTAGTGAAACAATGATTGTATTGTACCTACCTTCATTTCACTTCTGATTAAATGCTATCCCTGTAGGAAGTACACCCTCTTGCTTTCTGAACAGTACTGTTACATGTAAGCCTTTTTTATTTTTAGCATCTTTAAATTAGATTTAGCAGCTGGGAGCGGGGACAAGAACTGGTGCCTTGTAGTCAGCCAGCTTCCATAGAAACATTGGAATAAGGGGAATATCCTGGACTGGAAGGCTGGCTGAATAAGAAATTGCATAACCTCTTATGGTAAGGCATTAGGTTAGTCAGGTAATGCAGATGGCAATTATGGTAGTAACAAAAGCAATAGTGAAGCTGAAATGGTGATGGCAGGGCGAGCTCTAATTGTCTTATTCTCTGCTCATGGTCTTTTGCTGTTGTTGGCAATTGCTGACATTGCTGTGGAGTGCTGCCTTTTAAAATGCTTTATTAGTTATGATATTCAGCACTGTAATGGACATTCTTCCCCATCATGAATAGGCTGGCTTACTTCCTGGCAAATACAGTCCTTTCTGTTTTGCCAGTTTCCTTGGGGGAGGGGGGAAGCACCTGTAATTGTTTGGGAGACACAGGCTATTTTTAGTCTGCTTTTTTGTACCACCTTTGGCTTACTTTCTTGTCTGTCAAAGCAGTTCCATACAAGAACTCATGAATTTCTTCCAGAAGACTGGTAAAATATGAAGTGATCTTACTCCTCCTGTGACCTCTTGTATCTTTCTCCACAAACCTTGTGTCACTTGGCATGTTTTCAAACTCCAAGAGGCCTTACTTTTGTTGTACCTGTATTTCTTAGGGCACAATTGGATAATTTCTCTGATACTGCAGAACAAGCAAAAAAGTCACTCATACAAGGGGCTAAAATACATTTTCTTCCACTATTGCCTGAGTTAATTGGAAAAAGTGAAAAATACTGAGGTAAGGTGGTTTTTGTTGTTGTTTCATTTTAATATCTGTAATTTTTAGGAGTATCTAGAACAAAGAGGGTAGTCTGATTTGCCTTTTCCATTTGTCATATTAGGCTGTTAATTTCCCATAGTCTTTTGAGAGTAGCATTAGCTACAAGCCTTTTGGACTGCATCAGTCTGCATCAGGCGCTTCTCTGCCTTTTGGCTTTCCCCAGCATTCAGTTTAAATGTTTCTCTGCAATTTTAAGTGTGACTCTGGTTTGTTTAAGATATAGCAAGCCTGTCCTTCTTTTACAGGTCTGTCTTATCAGAATAGTATCTGTCTTGTTTCTTAACATATCTAAAACCCACTTCTCAACATCCCTATCTCATTCATGCATTGAGACTCCAGATCTCTGCCTGCCCCTAGCATACAGAGCTCTTAGTAACTATTAATGACAATGGTTAGGAAGGTGCTGGGCTTCAGTATCCTGGTGGATCACCTGAACTGAGCTTCTAGAATGTTCCTTGGACACTTCCCTGTGTTGCCAGTACTGATAGAGACTGACTGTTGATCCTGTTCTCCTTTGTGAGTTATTGGGAGATCCCAGTAGGTCTGCTGTCTTTGCACCTAACAGGCAGGTTACCCTATAGACCTTCCTCTCCAGTGTCTCAAAGCCAGCTAACTCTCTCAAAGCCAGCTAACTCTTTGCCTAATAAAGCAACCTCCTGCCATTGCTGCTTCCTGTCCTTGGAGTCCTTTCTACTGCAGGTGCATCCAGTGTGCAAGAGAATACTCTTGCCCAGATGGATACTGCCTGTCCTTCCCCAAGACTGATGTCCCCAGTACAAGACCTGCTGCAGTGGAGGTGAGGCTGTATAGCAGTGTGCCTGTAGATATCATCTGGGACTTTTTTATTTCTCTTAGCTGTTCCAGTTTAGCCATTCCTACCTGAAGAAGATGAGAGCCAGGAACTACTTGTACCATATGCATGCATCCTCCCACCCTCCAAAAAAAACCAACCCCAAGACCTAAAACCAACCACCCCTACCCTGAACAGGTAATCAGACATACTGTGCTCTGGCAATGTTTGTTCCTGGAATTTTACTGGCAGATTGAGCTTAACATGTTAGTTTTTTAAAACTTTTACTAGTTTAGCTTGTCTTTCGCTTCAGTGATTGAGATTGCAATCCTCGTACTGTACTGTAGGATGATGTCTTTGCGAGATGCTTAGCAGTGAATTAAGATGTAGCAAATACGAGGGAAACTGAGGAGTGAGTGTGTGTGAAGCAGGTTTGTTTGTAGCTTTGCCAGCGCAGGCTCCCAGTGCACTCTTCCGTCTGGCTGCCCCTGCCACTATTCTCCTCTAGTTATTTAGCTTCTGCTTTTTGTCCTGTTGACCCTGGGTACGGTCATGTACTCCCACCGCAGAGAGATAAGCATTCATCCTATATTGTTTGGAGTGCAGAGATACCCTGTGATGTCTGGATGTAGCATCCATCTGGGTCTTTTGTATACATTGTGTCTCTATCTTGTTTAAGTCTGGGAAACTACATATATGTGTACAGTAACACTGTGCATATGACTAGTAATCATCCGGAAGTGATAGTGGGATGTTGCCACATACACTGTTCTCTAACATGTCCATACCTTTTTTGAGCCTGTGTTTTAAAAGATACAGTTCTTATTTTGCCCACTCCATCCAAACATTGATGCATTAATAGAAAATAGGGACATTGCAAGGAACATCATGTACAGGTCAGCGGAATTGCTATAATACTTAGAGAAAAAGCTGCAGAACTCAATAGTGTATTACAGAATGTTCTTTTGCTTCACTTATAAAAATTGTTGTCTATTATCCCTATTTTCATCCAGTACAGTTGTCTAGTGTTCATGCTAGATTTGGCTAAGTTCAGTGTTCTATTCTGCATTTTAATTTGAAAAAAAGAATAAATTGCCACCACACTAAAATTTTTCTGACTATAGCAAGCCTCTGTAATAGGACGGCAAAGGCATCATTTTGTTTTATTTGGCTTTTAAAACACAGCCAGTAGAAGAATCTGGTTAAAGGAGATAGTAAAACACCTGTGCAGTAGCAAAGGTTGATACTGCATGATGTAATGGTACCAGTCTCTGGAGACCTATTTTGATTATTTTAAGCATTTAAGAAAGTGCACTTCAGGTTCCAAGGGAGCTGAAAAACACTGAGCTACTCTTCGGATCCTGTTTCTCCAGTAATTTCTTAGAGCATAATGTGGACAGATCCAAACAAGTAGCTGTCTCAAAATACCTTATATTTGCTGGGGCTAATCTAATGAAGAGGTGATTGCTTTGCAACTGAAGACACAGATTACATGCTCAAAGACATTTCTATCTGATAGGGTCTAAAACAAAGACATAAACACGTGAAAATGTCTAGAAGGGGCAAATAGAGCCCTAGATCTGTATACGCTGGTAGTAAGTAGTCTCTTCATGTAAGTAATGTAAAGAGCTAACAAAAATGGTAACTATTTGCATAGTAGTCTATTAATAATGTTACAGTTACATGTATTATGAAGTGTTCTTAACAGTTTTTACTTGGACTTTCAGAGATTAGGTAATTCTTCAGTTTTGAGAATCTGATATCTGAAAGAGAATTGCTTTGATTTTTGTTTGGAAGAGTGGAGGGAGACCTGGTCCTTGTCTGTCTCAGGTGAATTACACTGCTTACAGACTGTCTACAAAGCTTTCCTGTGAACTGGGAGACAGGCAGGCTTTGAGTTTGCTTGGCTTCAGTCAAGGCCATCTTCATATATTGTATGGTGATAACTGTCCAATAACACTGGCCTGGAAGGATGAGACCACTCCTTTTTTAAACCGTTGAAAAACACTCTGTAGGCTTCTCTGCTGTATATCCAGCTCTAAAATGAAAGTAGATTATCTCTGGGACCAGTGGGGCAACTTGGGGTGTGCTGGCTGTCTTATATTTCTGCACGGTAGAAAGAATGTGTAAACCCAAGCAATAAGAATAGCCTGAATGTGAAGTGATTCTGTGATATAATACTGCAAGTAAATGACTCTATGCAGTCTGTTGGAGCCTTAGGTGGCAAAAATGCTATTGCAACCCCACATATTCTCAGTTGCTAGCATAAAGTGCAGAGTGAGCAGCTGCAGCTTTTCAGAGAAGGTATTTTTTCTTAATTGTTTGCTTTTAGGGAACAGAATTTTTCAAATACCCTTGTTTTGTTTTAGACATAGACTTGACGTGTTTGGTTTTACCACTGACTTTATCCGAGCATACTAAAGAATCACCTACTTTTCCTGTGCAACAAATGAAATCTGTTTATCTACTCATCTTTTAAAGATGGGTTTTTTGAGAGAGATAGCAAATTATCCCTAAAGGCTAGCTTTCCTGTTAAATAAAACCACAGCAGTATCCATCTTTGTACACGTTTTTGCTTTGCTAAGTAATAGTTGTGATTATTTACCTAATATTAATATATTTAAGTGCAAAGCTTTTATCTGGTGTCTCTTATTCAGGCAATATACAGATACTTTGTCTGTTATAATTTGTAAGCTGTATTTACACACAAACTTGCACTCATTTATATAATCCTGCTTTAAATGATCACGTTTATTCAGTGTTAGCACCTCTATTGAGATTAAAATGAAATTAATATTCAAATGGTGTTTTGCACCCAGTAATGAAGTACCAGCCCACGTGTGCGGAGGGGACACTTGAATTAAACTACCACACCTTGGGGATAAGCATATTGGTTTCTGGTGCCTGGCCTTATTAAGTGGCAGATGCTTTAACCACTTACTTTAACCTGATAGTACAGTCATTGCTCTTGAGCTTTGATACATTTACCATTAAACTTGTTTAACATCTTTAATTTCACACACACAAGTTACTGCCCAAATGGCAAAAATATCCCCTTCTTTCTCCTGCCTTGTCCAGCCTCTTGTATGGTAACCTTTAGTTTAACAGTGGGGAAAGAAAAAGACTTAGTGAATATCAAGGTAGGCAATACCTATTTAGATGTCTGATAAGCATCTCCCAATCATATATGTACACAAAGATTGGCAGTGAGTGATGTGCAGCTGTTATACCCAATGAGTTTTGCTCCAGGCAGTGTGTGTGGGAAACTGGGGGTTTGGGTCCTGGTGAAAAGTACTATTGTTACCAGGGAAAAGCATCATCAGCCTTGTCATCTTCACCATCATAACCTGCTGCACTGGTAAGGACACCAAGGGGAGAACATTTATCTTGAGACCCCCTTGCATCTACTTCCTGTCATCATGGGGCAGAGTTTTTCTTATTTCTTTTCTCTCTCACTTTTTCTCCTTTTTTTTTTTAATCTCTAAATTAACTTTAAAGTATGGAACCCATGAATATTTTTTTGTTCTTTTAAGCCATTGTCAACATCCTTTGGCCAGCGAATGGAGAGAGCTAAGACACCACAAAGTTCTGGTCTCTCATTCTATACAGTGGCCAGGCTCAGACTAGTCAAGACTATGTAACTGCTTTTTGCTGTAAAAATTTACTTCATGTCTATAATGCTTCTAATTTCTAGACTGATTTTCATAGCTATGTCTTGAACCAATTTACTGTTCTTTCCTGACTTCATAATTTTAGTTAAGTTTTAAGCTTGAGATTATCTTGTATTACACAATCATTATGGATCAGTATTTGGAAATTGTTCTTCCCCAGCATTTGGAAGCCTTCAATGTGTCTGTGTAAGTCACTTCATTTTGCCTGAAGTTGTTTGAAAAGCTTTTAGTTTAGATTTCTGAAGTCCAAAGAGCAAATGAACCTAGAATATGTAAAGGTAATACCAGAAGGAGCAATGGTTGTGATGTGCATGTATGTGTTCATACAGCTGAAATTGTCAGAAATTATGAATGAGTTTTGCCTGTCTTGTCCTGAGAAGCCATATAGATGGATGTTCACCATCTCCTGAATATCAGGCTTAGGATGTCACCTATGAATGAGAGCATGAAAAATCATTCTCTGTTTTTGCAAAATTGGGCCATAAGTGACTTCCAGAGGTAACCTGGCTACTTAGAGAACTCTATGATCTTATCTCAGTACTCCTATTTCTGGTCTCTCATTGTAGACAGTGACCAGGCTGTATCTTTGGAAGCTCTAGAAATTAAATTTTCATATACTTTTCATTGTAGAAAAAATAAACCACCCCCCTGCCCCCCTTCTATCTTGCTTCAGCTAAGTTATTTTTAAAATAAATTTTGATTTGAAAAATTATTCACTATAGTGGAAGAGTCTTAGTTAGAAAATCCCTGCTGGCTGTTGAGTGCTTTCAGTTACTCTGATTAATCGGATACTACCACTGTGTGGAATAATTCTGCCACGACTTGGGGAGTCTTTTGAACAATTTGCTGCTGCTTAGGGGTTCTCAAAAGACTGATTATAAACTGAGACCATCACAGGAGCATGTAATAAGAAAAATAATTCTGTGGGTTTTTAACTCAGTTGCAAAGCCTGTAAAGAAGTGGAATGAAGACTGAAATCTGACTGTTGATGTGGAGGTGAATTGCACAAAATTACTTTGGTCTATGGAGGAGGCAGCAGGCAGACCAAAGAGTTTTCTTACATCTCCCTTTTTCCTGTAGTATTTTGACTCTGGGTTTTTGCTAAACCTACTAAATGCAAATTTTTAAATTTTTTTTATTTTTTTGATATTTATCTTTTTGGCAGGCTAACTACTGCAACAGCAGCATGTGATAGGAGTTGCAGATACTAGTGGTGTGTTAGTAGTCAACAAGGACTATTAAATTATAAAATTGTACTGTAGCAATACTTAAGAAACACACACCAGAAAGTGCCGTATAGGTCAGTGAAGCAGTGGGGAACCTTGGTTTGACCTTGAGTATAAATGACAACTTTTGATTTCTTGTATTTAACTTACTTTCATGTTAGGAAAAGCAGCTGTAGAGATAACTACTCTAGCTGGAAATAGAGAGGGAGCTTCTCTGGTCAACATGAAAAGCCCCAGGCTTTGTACATGTTCAGAATAGATCTTGTGTGATATGTTTGCCATATTTTTGATGTTCCCTTTCTTTTAAGGTGGAGGAAAGTGGCAGCACACAATGTTTAATCTCTTTAACAGGAAAATAAAGTGACATTGGTCTGAGATCCAGCCCAGAGACAGCAGGCAAGCACACCTGCTGCATTATGTCTGCAGCCCTACTGTGAGTGTTAGCAGCAGTGGTCAGTGCTTCTCTGAACACCTTTCTGGCAGATTGATATTGGCCTCTTTCTGCCTTTCTTGCCCAAATGATGTTCCCACTTAAAAAGTTAGGAAAAGTGATAGGTGTGGTAGCTTGCTAAAAAAGACAGTGCAGCCAGATCTGTAATACACTTCCCTCTTCCTGCTCTGGTCATTCTGGCCCAGTAAAGGAGAAAAGTCTACTCTGCTCCCTGCAGCATCTTTCACACCCTGGTAGCTGGTAAGAGAAAGCGTGAGTTTTGGGTGCAGATGTGGGCACAAGCTGCACCGCTGGAGCCCAGGGCCGGCACGGCTGGAGGGGTGCTGTGGGCACTGAATCCCCTGTGCCCAAGGAAACCAGCGCCAGCTGCCTGCTTGCCTTCCTGCTGTTTGTTATGGTGAGTGCTGAGGGAGAGCTCTGGGCTCTGCTACCTAAGAAGGTAGTGTTACAGCAGGTAGCAAGGGACACAAAGAGCAGTGTTATAGTGAGGTGCAGAGAGAAATGGTGTTGGAGTGGATGGAAGGGGCTTGTTCTGCATAGAAGTAAGTGCAGGAGAAACACTGATGGGGTGTTTACTCAGAGCCCCGATGCATTGGTGGTGTTTCAGCAGGAGAGAGGGCACTTCCTGTATCATCTTCTGTTGAAAAAAGAAACTTTTGCTCATTTACTCTCAGATATTGCCATGAATCTCTGTCTTAAGTAAATAAAGCTGCTGGCTTCCCTATTTTATGAGATGTTATACCAGGTCATGTGCCCTTGCATGTGCTGAACTAGTTCATGCTGAAGGCCCTGGTTACTAAGCCTCTCTTGGCCTAGTAAAAAGTGCAGGATTTTATTTTGAAAGGTGCAGGGTGAAGAATATGAGACATTTCTGTAATACGTTTGTTGTATGTTCCACTGTGTTTTTTAAATGTATTTTTTGCTAAAAATCAGAGAAGTATAAATCAGTTTTGTCCACAGAAAGCAAAATAGAGAGCTCCAGATGATCCTGCCACTGGTACCAAACAAAAAAATTGCAATTACACAGGAGCATTACCTCCACCTGCTCTGATTGCAGGCTGTGTGATATTGTGTGTAATGATAATCCATACAGATAAAATTAAGTTTAAAGGCACATGAGTAAAGGTTTTTAGGTAAATATGCTGAAAAGTGTCTCTGAAAAAAACAAAGTAGTTATTCTATGCATATGAGCAGCTGAGCTGTGCACACACTGCAATGTTAACACAGTATTCGTCTCAATGACAGTGTTATTAGAGTCACGAAACTTAGCTTTGAAGATTGCTTAATAGTCACACTTGTCATAAACTCTGCTTTATTTTGCATTTGGTTTACTTGCATTCCAGTAAAGAAATACCCTGCTAGGTTTATGTGAAATCAGAGAAAAAAGTGCTCTTGTAAGTAACAATGCAGATCAAAGAGTACTGAACAACTTTCATGTTCAAGAGAGGTCTGTCTTCAGCCTGCAAGCTTCTATTTCTCTCCCCCCCCAACTTTTGCAGCTGGTTGAGTGAAAGACTGCTTCCCATACCATCTTTGCCTCTCATTACTTGGCAGAGCTGTGGTTCTTGCTAGTGTTTGTTGAACTGAAATGGTAACTTGAGATTAGTTTTTTTCTGCTTCATCCTCTGAAAAGTTGTAAAGACTTTTCCTGAAGAGCAGTTTCATGAAATATACATGTCTAATCCAATTTTAGTATTAGGCATTGAAAATGTATTTTAAAAGACCCAAACAGTCATGAACTATTGAAATACGGTAAAAATGTAAAATTAATAAGTAAATTCAATTAATAATGTTTACAAGCATAACACCTGGCAGAAAAGGGATACATTCAGAGAAAAAAATTACCCACCAATACCTGTTGTAGCCAACAAACACAGCATGAAAACAATCTTTGTAAATCTGCATGTTTTTAAGTGTCATAAAAATGCTTAGAAATAAAAAAAATACCAGAAGAATACATATGTGGACGAAGAGGAAGAGTTGTGCATTTCTTGTTCAGCATTTGTTCTGTTTTCCTACAGCATGAAATTAGTAAAGAAATAAGTTAACAAAGGTTAGAATAGAGGAAGGGAATAATTTTAGTGCCAGTTGCATTGAATTACAGTTTTTATGTATTTTCAGAGCAGTGGGAATCTGGTATTGTATTATCAGTGTTCATTTAAATATGTTGTTTGAAGGAAATGGAATTCAGACAATATCTTCTGATTTCTTTGGTGGACTGTGGAGGAGAACACCGGGTACGTCAGTGCTGATCCCCTGAGGTGATGTTAGGTGATGTGAGGAATGAACTGCCAACACAAGAATGGTCTGTTGGCATCTTGGGTTAGGTCCTTTGTTGCACAGAGAATTAAAAATGGTGATCAGATCAATGCAGACCAGTCTCTGAGTTTGTGCCTTTGGCAGGCCAAAGCTATACTTTCAGTATTCTTAGTATAATTTGGACTTGCCATGTGTGATATGCATATGGGGGGGTAGTCTCTTTCTCTCCCATTCCCCCCCCCCGCCCCTTTATATTTCTAAGATAAACATCTGCCTCCCTCTTTTATGAATTTTATTACTTTTACTTATTAACCTGCTGAAAGGGTTGAAAGAGTAGAGGAAAACTGTCCATATGCTTCTCTTCATTCTGTTGTCCAAAGCAAGGAGAATTAGAGATGACCTGCAAGTCCTACTTTTCTGTTGCGAATTGTGCCACAGTCTTAGCATGGTTGAAAAGGCAGTAATGTAGCTTTATGATCATGCTCCTCTAAATAAGTTTTGGACAGCCAAAGTCATTGACAGTGGCCTGCTTAAAGGATGAAAAACGGCTTCAGGTCTTGGTTTTGCATTTTGCGTTGGTTTTATCTTTTCTAAGTAGGTTTATTTGTAATGTAAATCTCCTTGCATGTTCTACAGAAACACCACCATCTCAGCAAAGGAAAGCTAGTTCTGAAATGTTTTATAACTAATTTATGAATCAGGCAGCCTGGGATCAGTGGAATGGTGAAAAAGGATATATAAAAACACTTCCCAGTTAAGTCTGCCCAATGCCAATGAATGGGAATAGCCCTTTGGGTTCTCAATTCTGTTAGTGTATGGCAATATAAAATTTAATTTCCATGTTCTTTGCAGAATGCCATTATCAGATCACCTTAGAAACATACAGGCTTGAGAGAGTAGTGCCTTCTACTGATGCTGCTAAGGGAGCTCCCTGTACCCTGGCAGGCACATATGTGGTCTGTGGTTTCAAAACATTGCAGAAAATAAAGCTACATAATTGCCATCATACTGTAATGACCCAAATGGCAGAAAGCACTGGCCTAGTATTTGGCCTTGAAGAGAGTTGCCTTTCTTTATAAAAACCAGAACAAAATAAAACTCAAACCAACCAACCAAACCACACTGCCACCCTCCCCGAAGTCCCGCACAAATGCCCCTCCCGGTGAAAAAACAACCAAAACCAAGACTCCAGACCTGTTGCAAATTAGATACGAAATAATGGATGCAGTGTTTAGTTTAACTGTTTAAATACAGAAAAGGCTATTGACATACCAGCAATATTTACTGCTCTTTACTTTCAGATTAAGACTATTGTAAATAGGCTACTAGTCTGCAATTTAAAACCAGTAATATACATACAACTCAAACATTAATACTGCAGGGTTTTTTTGTGCACTTATGCATACACTAGATGCTTTATGAAACATATGACACTGTAGTTGTCAATTCTATCTCTATTAGCATATTTTGCCAAGAAAGATTAAAACGGTATATTAGAAGGGGCTAGTAAAATATAGAAATTCTGTCTTGCTCTTCATATTCACCCTGAAGAGTGCAAAATGTGTCTATGTATTTTTTTTTAAGGCAACAAGACTAATTATATAGGTTTTCCTTAACATTGAAAATTTTGTGTCCAGGCAATAGAGTTAAAAAGCTGAAGGGGTTTCATCTGTAAATGAACACCTTCTAGTTCCTTCATGGTAGAGCTGAAATCACTATAGATTTTTTGCATATGTTTTTGTTGCTACGTCCTCTGGGGAAGTCAAGAGAAATTACTGGATTGTTTTTACTTTTTGTTTCTGTATGGTGTAGAGAGATATGAACCATTTTCACCTGCTGACAGTGGATAATTCAGTACAAGAGAGGAGCAATTACACAGATGTGTTATCCCAACGAGTGTGACATGGTAATTTTGGCAGGGAAACAAAAGGGAAGAAGTGGCTGAGAAAGGTAAAAATACGAAAGACAAAATATAAATAATACATGCCTTGGTTTGTAGCCATAGGTGGGTTTAATGTTTAATAAGCAGAGGTCGACGATACAGCAGCTAACATCTTGGTTATTTGTGGATTTACTGCCTGTGTCACAACAAGAAATGTTTTAGAGATGACTGCAGAGAACAGATGCAAGAACCCTGGAAAGCATTGCTAATGAACATCTATTTCTATATATGTATAGGAAAACACAGCAAGCTATAAGTGACTTGATGTATCCACTTGCTGATTTGCCCCAGTCAAACAAGTCTGTGTCTGTATGCAGTCCTCTTTGGGGGAAGAGGTAGGATATGCATATGTGGCACTTCTGTTGTTTCTGATGGCAGCTGCTGTCCTTTACAGGATTAGCTGTATTCTGCATGTGTCTTGGGTTCATGTAATTTTTACATGCATATGGCTAATACATGGTAGACCTTATCAGGTTATATATATGTAGCAAGACAATGAAATATTTTCTTTTGTTTCAGAAGATAAAACTAGAAACTAATTTTATATTATATTGTTCCAACTTTTTATCATTTTTTCATATTGAAAGTAGTATTGAAATCAGTTTGATTTTAATATGCTGAGACCTAAAAATTCCATGTATCAGCAAAAAGATTCTGTTTAGCTGCATCTATCAGCAAAACACGAGTTTAAAATTATATATGCATATGGATGATTGATGAGGAAGTTTGTGTCACCAGCCCATGTTAGGTCATAAACCTTCCCTAGTGCAATGAAACACATGGGAAAGTTTTGGCAGTGTTACGGCGGGTTTCAGGGTAGATTATCTTCTTCTGTGCCCAGCAATTTCTGAAATTCAAATATGGATGTCTAATTTCTAACACTAGAGAAGAAAAGGAGAAAAAGTAAAAGCAACCATGTTATCTTCCTTTGCCAGTATGGCAGTTATCTGGGTTATCGGAAGGTTAAAAGAAAAGTTAAAAATTCTTTCCGCACATTGGAGTATATTTGGGGTGAATGTTACACAGTTTTACAGCTTATCTTCCCCTCAGAACTGTTTTGCTGCTAGAGGGTGTCCAGACCTAGAATTAAAAAAAATATTTCATATTCTTAAGGTCAAGAACAATGTCAGTATTTCTCCAGTTTTTGTGTCTGAATCTGGGTCCATTCACTGCAGTTAATCCTGGGCGCTTGTGTCCTGCTCTGGATTTTGAGCTATCACTCCTAATGATCTGAATTTCTGGCTTTTTTTAATTGAAGCGAAGTGTTATGCACTAATATTATTTTTTTTAATGTTTTCTATGAAGGCATTTGAAGATTGAAAGGTTGTGGCCCATTTCATTAAGCCCAGTGTTATTCTGGGTTTAACAGTGCTGTCTTGCATAGAATGGACATGCAAACAGCATTGTTTCTTACTGTGAGGATTTTGAGCAAAGAAAAGGGAATGCAGTTATTAAAAAAGAAAAAGAAAGAAGACTGGAGAGTGCACACTGTAGAAGTCCTGTAGTGGAGTTCTGTAATAGATGGCAGACTGTAGAAAAATAAGAGAGAGCAAATCTGAGAAAAGTCTCAATCAAAAATTTTTATTGTAAATGAAATGCTTAATCAACAAAATCTCACATTTTACTGCAGGCCTCTATATGTTTCAAGAAAAAAACAAAACAAAACAAACTCCCACTTCTTGCATTCTATTAGGCCCGAAATGCCACTGTTGTCTTAACAATGGAGCACCTTGCCTGCCCTGAGGTATCCATGGGACTGCATCTCTTCTCTTTGGCAAGTTGGAATAAATCTAATTTGTTTCTGTAAATTTGTGTTTCTGCCAGTGAAATGCTACACTTCGGTAACTAAATGTAATATTTTTCCGTGTAGGTTTTGGTTTTTTTAAAATACTATTTGATTTATGTCATACTGACTTTTTTTCAGTTCATAACTCTTGATGTTTCAGAAGTGTGTCACGCTCCCCAGCTCTACTTTCTTATTCCTAGCGAGCATTGTTTGAGCCCATTGACAGGGCTGGGAAGAACAGAGAGAACCATTCATTACAGCCAGCTGTGGAGGGAGGGAAAAAGGCCTGTTTCTAAATATAATCTAAATGAATGCCACTGCACAGGATATATTAGGCATATGTAATTTCTGCCTGAAGGCATCTGTGTTTGAAGAATCAGGAGCAAATATGCCCAGCTGGTGACCTGGTGAATGGCTGCATGGCGGAACTATATAAAAAATAAAATTTTGTTTCTAATAAACTGGCACTTGGAGAAAGGGAAGCACAGGCAAACTGATGCAGGAATGATCTCTTCCTTGTATAAGTGAAAAAAGTTGTAAGACTGTGCAGTAGGTCAGGAAATAATCTCTGCTCTATACTCAATAGCTGTTACTGTGGTGTGTTTCAGCTACAAACTCTCTAATTTCAGCAAGTGCAAGACTGTCAGTCTCCACATGGATATACATGCCCTTGGCATGTTATGCAGAGACCACAGGGGACCTGCAGGTTTCTCCTGAAAGCACCTAGTTAGGGACTGTGGCTGGCTTTGTAAATGAAGCAGAGTTGAGTCACATCTGTGATGTGAAAAGTCACATCCCTGTGACCTTATCTCCTTAAAATGGCACTGTACCTGCATATGAATTGCAGCTGTATCTGGGCGAAGTCAAAAAAGGAGCATTTGAAGAGATGTGTGGACTTACATAGCAGGGTTACCAACAGAAGTGATTGCAGGCTCTCTACAAACAGAGGCACTGGCAGAGAGCAATGTTATTTAAAAACAAATCTGAAACCCTTTACTTTTTTACTGTGTTAAGAATGCTATTTGCAATTAGATTCAGCACAGCGGTCAGGGGAGCTCAAGTAAATGTCTATGTTCCTTGATGCAATTGTTTCATGACATACAGGTTCAAAATAGCCCTTTTTTGAGTGCTTTATACAACAAAGGGACAAAAAGCTATTCCTCTTGTACCAAGAATGATGAAGAACAGACAAATTGTGTGTTCAGAAAGATTACTGGCTTCACTTGCATCTCAGGCCTTGTAGTGTTTCAGTAACAACATCAGATTTGCTCTCTGAGGGCGACTGGCGTGATGCCTTGTGTAAGGTGGCCAGGTGATTCTCTAGATGTGATACTTGGCTGGCAAAGGAGATTCAGGATCCAGTACTTCTGCTAATGAGTACATGTGTGTTGATGATGTGGGCATACAATATTTTTTACCTATTCTATACCTATTCCTTTTATTTCCTTCCTCTATGGAATTGGTAAAAACATTGGTCCCCATGTCATGGGGGACTCTCATGATCACGTAAAACCCTTGGGTTAAAAAATTTGGTTACATTTCTGCACTAAGTAAAACAAGCTGGCCACTTAGGCACTGTGATTCAAGAAGTTAATGACTTTGAAAATATTTGTATTCCTGTTATGGTTAGAGCAGTAAATCTGGACATTCTTTATTCAGGTTTTCAATTTCCTAGCTTAGGTTTGAAAGGTGATGCCGTACATTTATCATATTTTCCTGACATGGAAACAATCCATGGTCCTGAATATGTAGATGCATTCTTTAAACTTTTTTCCTATCAAAGAGCTTGAAGAGTTGCAGAGTCTTTGAGGAGGCTGGTTTTAAAATAGAGGCCAGGAATTCAGAAAAGTCAAGTGTTCTTAGGCAAAATAAGTGGGTTTGGTTATTTTCTCAATTGGCTGAAATGATCTTGATGGCTGTTGAAGGACTGTAGTTTACTGAAAGGGAGAAAATTATTCCTATCCAGAAATTCTTTCCAGTTAATGGGACAGCAAATACAAAAGGTGAGGTGGGGAAAAAGTGGTGGTGGGTATGAGGAACTGGAAGATTATTAGTGCGATACTTTCTTACCTCTCTTCAAATAGGTATATCTGAAAAAAACCCAAACACAAGTGGGTATACAAAACCATTAGGCACGATGCAGTTATTTAGAATCTGCCTACAGACAATAAATGTATAAAATACTAAGGACAACAGTAAAAAAAGTCACAATGTAAATATATTAATGATAATTTCACACAGTGATTCTGACGTTAAAAAATACCATCGTATCACAAGTTCTGCTTGTTGTAAATACAATTTTAAATTTCTTCATACATGTTTTCTATCTTTACTCCACCATCACAACAAAAGTCACAGCAGCTGCTGCCAGTGGATTGTGTAGGCAGGTTGTAGCCTTGGACTAATTCTAAGCAATGCTGTAGCAAAAGTCTGTGACTTACCTGTTCCTGCAAGGAAATTTGTTCACTTTCTGTGACTAAGCTGCTATGAACTTTCTCCTGCCCTAAAATCTTTTCTACCTTGTAACTATACACTTTCTTGGGAACAGAAACCAGATAGACAAGTGTCACACTTTAAATGGAAGGACTTCCAATATAATTTAGATCCCTGCTGAAATGCTCTGCAGGTAACTACCCTGTACTGTGAAAACTCCTGCTTTGTGTAGTTCAGTTGAACTGAGTTTGGTGACCAGAGCTCCATGCTGATAAATCTCTCACATAATTATACTTTTGAAATAATACTGACAATGTGAGTAGGAATTCTAAGAACAGGAGTGAGAAACATTGTCTTAAGGAATTCACCTGTTTTTAAAAAAAGGTTTGGTATACAGCAAACCTTGTTTCAAGGTAGTTCTCTTGCAGCAGTCACATCATCTGGGATGTAAAACATTTGGTTGCACATAGGCACAAACCGAAATTGAAAGAAATATATTAAAATTACAAATTAAATATTCGCCCACTCTTTTTGACCAGACTGCAACTGTTATTTTGTCACTGAATTTTGAAGTTGGTAGCTAAAATGTTAAAAAAGGTTGGATTTGGTTTCATGAAATGTACGGGGTTTTTTTAATGATTTTTTTTCATCTATAAAGGCTATTCCATCAGTCTGATGGCTATAATTTTTTGAACTAAAATATACAAGGATTATAAAGAATTACAAGAATTTATCTATGCTTGAGCAGGGTTTGGTCCACATGATCTTGAGAAGTCCCTTCCAGCCTCAACCAGTCTGTGATTCTGTGATAAGTTTATGTATTTCTTCAAGATATAGAAGCCAGCGTGTGTATCTTGATACATCCCTGTTTCCTCTGGAGATCAATAAGTAAACATACATTTTAATATAAGATGGGCATTTGATAGCTAAATATCATGGGTTGCCAAAAATGTTTCCAGTGAATCGGTTTGTTGGAGGGAGGTTTGCCTTTTAGTGGCGTAAGTTCTGCAAAAAACACCTTCCTCAAAATAGCTTGAAAAATATATATAAAAAAAAGACAGTTGGAGAGTTGGGAATGTAACCACCCTGGTGTTTCAACAAGACAAGTTTTTCCCATTCATCAAATTGACAGAACCTTTAAGTTTTTCAGTTAGTTGTTTTTTATGAACAGTTTTAATGGTTAAAGGCCAGTTTCTAACCCTTTTTGTGGCTTCCTGCTTTGTTTTTTCATAAAGAGGGCTGCCAGCTCCTTCCCTGTAACAGTGCAGGGAGCATGGGTGGAGTACACAGAGCCTCTCTGCTAGGAAGGATAGCTGGATCCTTAGAACCTTGCTCTGGAGGGAGTGAAGTGAGCAAGCAGAGGAAGGCAAGCTGTGAGAAGTATTTTGTTAGAGGGTGGACTTTGTTTTGATTCAATTACGCACTGATTAGTGTTAACAAGACTGTAAGATGGATGTCATGCCTAGCTAATGGACCGAACTCCATGAATTAATTGACAAAGAGCAACAATTCTTTTTTTTTTCTTTTTTTCTTTTTTTTTTACTGACTGCCTGGCAAATGCATTGCTTTTAGTTAACTGTCTCAGGTTTCCATGGGGATCTTCCTTCTGCTTGTTAAAGGTGTTTTTAAGAATCTTTCACATTAGTTGAAGTACTGCTAACAGCTAGTACTTCAGAACTATCTGAGCTGTTGATCAACACTTTGTATCAGGCAGTGAAATTCAAGGAGGGTACAACTTGGAAGAAGAACAAAAATAGTTCTTGATGTTTTGAATCAGACTAATGCACTTTGATAATATTTCATAGTCAGAAAGGACTTCTGGGCAGCATGCTGTGGTGAATTGTATTTACTTTCTCAGTCTACTTTTGTGTAATGTAATGTACTGTGTGGCTGCTTGTGTATGACATTTCTCAATCTAAAAACAATGTAGGGCATGACTGGAAACAACCATCTTTTCAATCTGAATACAGTAGAATTGGTATATGGTACATGGAGATTTTATTGAATGTTGATATTTATGATAACAGGATAAAACAAACTCTTCTTGACTTTGGTAGACTTTAAATATGTTTGTTTCTAATGTGAAAAAAGCTGCTTCTCATGCAGTGATTACCTTTAGTATTTCATATTTTTCTCTTTTACTTGGAGAAATTGTCAAAGACACAGACAAGCTTTTTATGAGGAGCAGAGGTCACTTGGTTTGTTCAGCTTGGAGCAGAGAAGGCTGAGGGGTGAACTTGTTGCGGTCTACACCTTCCTCAAGGGAGGCAGTGGAAGGGGAGGTGCTCATCTCTATCTGGTGACTGGCAGTAGGACACAAGGAAATGGAATGAAGCTGCATCAGAGGAAGCTTGGATGGGACATTAGGAAAAGGTTCTTCACTGAGAGGGTAATTGGTTACTGGAACAGGCTCCCCAGGGAAGTGGTCACAGCACCAAGCCTGACAGAGTTCAGGATGTCTGAGTGTCTGGATGATGCTCTTAGTCATATCGTTTAGTTGTGGGCAGTTCTGCGAGGACAGGGAGTCAGAGTCAATGATCCCTATTGGGCTCCATGTGACTGGAGATACTCTATTCTAAGCTGGATATTTATGTCCTGCTCAGTCAGTTTGTATACTGAGAAGGTTGTCAACTAATGTTAGCTGTAGTAATGGTTTTATGTAGATATAGCTCATTCTCTGATAAGACCAAATATATGCTTTCCCTTTTTAAGTTAAAAACACTTCATTTTTCTGGTGGAACTCTGTGCAACCAGTATGGGATATGCTTTGTCACATGTGATTGTTTATAAATAACACTCATGTCCCTGACAATATTGACTTACAGGAAATTGCAAGGTGCTGCCTTTTCCAGCTGCTTGTTCACTCCAGCTTTCTCTGGATGCCTTCCAGCTATCCAGATTGTTCCAGGACAAGCCTATTTGGAAGTTTGAATCCAAGGTTATGTAGCTCTAGAGCAGTTACTGACCAGAAACACTTCAGAAACTAATCCATGGTAGAAAATGACACCTTTGCCCGCTGTTACGATGTGCAACAACCTACTGCTGTTGTAACCTAAGGAGAGTAAGACCAATGTCTTTCATGAGTTCATCAGTAAATGACTAACACATAAAGAGTGGAAGAAAGCCTCTAGACATTGTGAAAAGATTCAGAGTACAATTAGTATAATGCTTGTTGAATTGCCTTGTTGCCTGGAACAATGTTATCCTCTTCCATGGAAAGGAGTTGCTGGGGAAAACTGGGGATCAATTAAATGGGAAATGTTTGCAGTTTTGTTCTGAAGCTTCTTATATTTAATGTTGTGCTAAGTGTCTGGTGTATTTTTTCCTCTAACTGGGTGGCTTTGGAATGCATGAAGGGAAATACTTGATTTGAGGGCAGCAGCAGGAAGACCTACCAGTCTATATTGAAGCTGATCTGGTTCATTAGAACAGCTTATTCATATATAAGCTACTCATAGTTGCAAATAAAAAAAAGAATGTTCCCTGAGGAATATTCACTGACTAATTTTCCAGTGTCCCAATGGACGCTTCTGTCTCCTTATCCCTTTTTTCCCTTTCAGGCTCTGACTTTATTTTGGCTGTCTAAAAGGTTCTTCCTCATCTTAAAACCAATATTTCTTTTGTACGATTCATTCCTTCAATTTCCATTTAGCATCAGTCAGAACCAGAGCTAATTTCATTTCCTTGTGACTCTCTGATTTATAAATGACAATATGACATAATTTGTAAAAGTAATTCAACAGCTGAGAATATGGAGTCTTGAATGAAGCTCTTCTGCATGACCCTGAAGACGCTTCTGAAGTATTAATGAAAACTGATTTTGTTTATTTTTCCATTCTTCATTTATATTTATTCTAATGGAGGTGAAACTTGCTTGGGAAGTAAGGTTATAAAATCAATGCAATTGAAACTAGATGAAAGATAAACCCACAACAAAAAGCCCAGTTTCACTCTTCTCCAGGGCATTGTAATAATATATTACTACTGTGTGAGAAGTACTTCTATAATAGCTGGAGATTTAGAGGTATTTTTGAAAGTCAGTGGTTTGATTGACTGAGTATCTCCTAGCAACTTAGAAAGCTTTAGATACAAGTGACTGAATACTGCCTGTGAAATTAATTGTCAAGCCCAAAGCACCTGCCAAAGCCAGGTGATGAGTCCTTTCTTTAAAATGTATCATATAGTAAACATTTAGCTCAATGTTCTGTCAGTACACAAAAGGAATTTGCATAAGACACCTGACACAATATAAAAGAAGTTGAATCCCAGATGACATTCAAGTACTGCAGACCAAAATAGTAGGTCGGTGAGGTAGATTTTAAAGTTAATATTGCATGTTTCTCTTGAAAGAGAGCGTGATTTTATCAAGAAGCTGAACTAGACTTTCTGTTAGTTCTTGGTACTTGCTACTTGGTATACACATTTGCCATGTGAACAAGAGTATGATCTTGCTGGCATTTTATGTGGGCAGTCATAGGAAAACTGTACGCAGCAAGTAAAAGCTTGGGTTTTTTTATTGGTTAGTGGAAAAATCAAGGCAAAGAATGATAGTGTCAACAGAGAGGTGTGGGGATCTGCAGCTGTTTTTTCATATCTCAATCAGCAGCTTAAGATGCTGCTTTGTCTCATTGTGTCTATTTGTAGGTAACCTACTAAAACGCTTACAAATCTGCCACATAAATCAATTTCACTCAAAAGCGCTTCTGGTAAGTGTCAAGAATATGTAGTATCAACAACATACAGTTGTTGGTGTGGTCTGCAGTAAGAACAGTTTAATTTTTCATGTAGGTAGGAAGCTAAATTCTACTTTGCATGCTGTCCAGCTGCAGTAAAATAAATGGAGTTCTCCTGTCAAGCTGACACGCTGGTAGCTGCACTTTGATTGTACTGCACAGTATGTCTCTGGCATAAATAAGGGAGGAAAACAGCGTCTTTGGAGCCAGGGTTGGAAAGGTGGGATCAGGTTATGTGATGTAGAATATGTGTGCCTCACTCAGCTGTGCTAGTGAAGATCCTTCTGCCTCCAGAGATCAGAAGGCTGGAGCACCTGATCTAGACATGCTGAGAAAGTTGGGGCTGTTCAGCCTGGAGAAGAAAAGGCTCTGCAGAGACCTCATTGCAGCCTTCCAGTACCTAAAGGAGGCTACAAGAGAGCCGGAGCGGGACTTTTTACAGGGGCATGTAGTGATAGGACAAGGGAGATTGGCTTTAAACTGAAAAGAGGGTAGGTTTAGATTAAATATTGGGAAAAAATTCTTTACTGTGAGGATGGTGAGGCACTGGACCAGGTTGCACAGAGACCTTGTGATGTCCATCCCTGGAAGTGTTCAAGGCAAGGTTGGATGGGGCTTAGAGCAGCCTGGTCTAGTGGAAGGTGTCCTGGCTCATGGCAGCGGGATTGGAACTAGCTGATACTTGAGGTCCCTTCCAACCCAAGCCATTCTATGATTCTATGGGCTTGGTAAAGACAGGTTTTTAAAGAAGAGAGAAAATCCTGTGAGTTTTCTGGTATCTTGATATGCATTAGAAAGGGCCCAAAGGTGGATGCAGTAGGAACAGATCACTTCATTTACTCTTATGTTCTTGCTGTGTGAGGTAGAAGTATAGGTAAGTTTGTGATGGAGAATTTGTTTCTGTCATATGATATTTCTTTATGAGACCTTAATGGAATAAGGAGCAATGATAAGGGAAAAATACTGTCATAGCTATTCTATGCTTCTGCTTCAATACTGTCCATTCATCTATTTGAAATGAATGTGTAGGGCTTGAATGTCCAAAACAGCAGGTTGCATTCTTTGTATATGTCTGTGAAGTTATGTGCATCAAGTCTTTTTTTTTTTTTTTTCTGTTCTGCCTGTCCCATCTGTTTAATTACACGTTATTATGTATGCATAAAACCTCTTGGGGTGAGGAGGAAGGCAAATTTCTTCTAGATATGGCTTCACACAGGCCTGTCTGTACCACTGAAGTGGTCAGTGGAAAGAAAAGCACTTACACATAGAGACAAACAGATTAAAACTCTGTATTTATATTTTAATTATATTTGTACGTACCTACACTGTATTTTTATCCTTAAAAAAGAATTGTGCATTAATTATTAAAATATGAGCACTTTAGCCAATTTCTGTATTTGAATAATCAGGATGGATCATTTAATACCGGAATCAACATGAGCATCTAAAAATACAGTTTGGATATTCTGCATAGGCATCTGCTTCTGAAATTCCCTAATTCATTATCAGAATCTGGGAGGAGAGAGCTGGGGAATAATTGTTTTCAGTCTTCTGATTTATAAAGCCACTAGCCATTACAGACTTCCTAGTCTGAGCACTGTGATGGTTCAAATCAGTGATGCCTGGCAAACTCAAAAAAAGTATTTTTATTTGTAATACCAGGGAACATTCAAATCTGTTAAGATTACTGTTGGGGTTTGGGGGTAGTTGTTTGTCTGTTTGTTTTCCTTTGTTTATGCTTCCTGTCTCTGCTCACAGGTAACACCGTGGTGCTGTGGTCAACTTGCAGAACATCACTCCTTAAATCTGTAACAAAACGATTAATTAAGAATTTGGCCTGTTCGGGGATCTGTGCCAGCCTAGTCTGTGTGCCTTTTGACATTGCTCTTAGTGCCAGTCCGCACTGCTGCTGGTGGATCTATACAATGCTCTTCTGCAGAATTGCCAAGTTTCTGCACAAAGTCTTCTGCTCAGTGACCATCCTTAGTTTTCCAGCCATTGCTCTTGACAGGTAAGGCAGGAAATTTGCCATGATCCCAGATTTTTCTTTCTTCTTTCTCCCTTTGAAATAATTTTCTCCCTTTCTTATTGTCTTGCATTTGTTCTGGTGCTTTGTTCACACTGTACGGTTTCTTTCTAGAATGTTTTGGGGTAGATATTTTTTGTAACAGTGAAAATCTTTTGGGTTTAGTTTACTCTGGTATCTCTGGACATTTATAAAGGACTTTGAGACTACAGAGTTGTCTTCAGAGAAGTTTTTATACTTTCTTCCTGTTAATAATTCTTGGCCAGTAATGGAACTTTAAAAGCAGACAACTTCAGACTACAAATGAAATGCACATTTTTAACTGTGGAAGTTGAAAGCCATTGCCTGTTAGAAAGATTTACCGATGCCTGAAGTAGATTGTCCATCAATGTCAAATTTCATATGTAGATTTGTTTTAAAAAATCAAACAAAATGAATACAACTCAGAATTAGAGAGCTTTTGTATGTAGAAGATCAGTCTAAAATGAAAGCGACCCTTTGGATTGGCTCAGTTTTTTGATTCCATTAATTTTGCAAATTATTATCAGTCACTGATCTACCTATGGACAGCTCCATCATCTTGACAGTAAGTTAGATATTTTAAGGAATGGTAGATACTGGTTTAATACAGGACACTAAAACAGTAGCCTTGCACATGTTAGATAAAATTAGTTAGTCTGTTATCATGTCTCACCGCAGAATATGTTAGCTCTGCAAAAGGAAACTGTATACCTAATGAAGTGATATGCCTCTTATTTAATGCTAATATGTTGACATATGCAGTATCACTGTCTGTAGTGCACACCAGTGTTGCCACTGGAACAGCACGTCATTTGCCCTTTGGCAAAAAAACTTGTGATCTTCCTCACAAAAAGCACAAACTCCTACTGCTTATAACGGTAAGTGTGAAGAGTTAGGTCTATAATGCAAACTGTGAGTTTAAAAGTTCGTGGCAGTCATTCAGGAGTAAGCAAAAAATGAATCAATGTCTGAAATTTAAAGTGCATGTCAGAGATGCACTTTTTTAAAAAAAATGCAAACAGTGTTCAGTTTTCAGCAGTTCTTGCTTGAGGCCTTGCCAACCACAGCTTGTGCAAAACAAAACACCATTGTACTTCCAATAGATGGACACATATAATTTGTCACCAACAGCGTTTTCCAAATATCCAGAGAAAAAATCTATCATAAAGCAGCTTTTAAAATTAACTATGAGTCTGGCTGTTCAATGTGATTATGTTATTTGAAATTTTGAGCTGTGTGCAATGTACTGTTCTAGTTTACAAGTAAGTAAATGATGAAATCTTCAAAATAATGTTCATATTCATCAACCAAAGTGATGGTCATAGTCCCAATTATTGAAAGAATAGTTCACTGCCAATAATGTGATCCTGAAGTTTCAGTATTCATTTTTTTTCTATAGACAGGCCTGCAAAGGCAGACCCTTGGTTTTGGGGGTTTTTTTGCTTTCATAAGCAGGTAGTCAGTTGACAACCCAGCCAGAGACTAGGGGTGTTATATATATATATATAATGCTCATTATAGACTTCACCCTTTGCATTGTATCAATTATAATTTTATTTTTGTTTTGACAGATACTACTCTGTTTTATACCCTCTGGAAAGAAAAATATCTGATGCAAAATCCCGAGACCTGGTTATCTATATCTGGGCTCATGCAATAGTAGCCAGCATTCCAGTATTTGTTGTGACCAATGTGTCTGATATTTATGCCATGTCCACCTGTTCTGAATCTTGGAGTTACTCCCTTGGCCACCTGATATATGTCATCATCTATAACATCACCACTGTGATTGTACCAGTGGCTGTGGTATTTCTCTTTATGATTCTTATTCGCAGAGCACTGAGCGCCAGCCAGAAGAAAAAAGTCATCATAGCTGCATTAAGGACCCCTCAGAATACAGTTTCTATCCCATATGCCTCCCAGCGAGAAGCTGAGCTTCATGTCATGCTGCTTTCTATGGTTATGATATTTATTTTCTGCAGCATCCCATATGTGACTTTGGTGATTTACCGCACCATACTCAATATTTCAGATATTTCAGTCTTCTTGCTCCTCACTGCCATTTGGTTGCCCAAGGTCTCTTTGCTGGCCAACCCTTTGTTATTTTTAACTGTTAACAAATCAGTACGGAAATGCTTAGTGGGGACAATAGTACAGCTGCATCGAAGGTTTAGCAGGAGAAACATTGTCAGCTCAGCTGGTGTTGCAGATGATAGTCTAGAGCCCAATGTCCATTCGGGAAGCCAACTTCTGGAGATGTTTCATATTGGGCAACAACAAATCTTCAAGCCCATGGAAGATGAGGAGAATGAGACCAAATCCATTGGCTCTGGTGACTTGCAACAGAAAGAAGTACCTACCACCAGTTTAGAGATAGGACAGACTTTGGTTCACAGATTTATACCACAGACGATTGCAGACTCTGCAGCTCAGGTGGCCCCAGCTGTGCCCACAGAAGCTGATATAGTAAATGACAAGTATTCCATGCAGTTTGGTTTTGGACCCTTTGAGCTGCCTCCACAGTGGCTCTCAGAAAACCGAAACAGTAAGAAGCGGCTCTTGCCTCCTCTGGGCAATACCCCTGAAGAGCTAATCCAGACAAAACAGCCCAAGTGTAAAGCAGAAAGAAAAGTCAGCAGAAACAATAAAGTCAGCATCTTTCCCAAGGTGGACTCTTAGTGAGAGCAGCAGCTTGAAGTGACAGAGGAAGGTCACTTTCTATTATGTATGTGATCCCATGGATCTTTATTATGTTGAAATTTGTTCCAGGCTGATTTTTTTCTTGTGCCAAATATAATTTACATGGATAAACAAACAAAAGGGAAATGTACATACAAGTGTTCCTTTATATGAAATATTTAATGAAAATATATCAAAAGATGGAAATTCTTAGTTTTATCTCTGAAATCTTTACAATGATACCTTATGTCTGATTAACTTTCAAAAGCTATATATGGCTTTGGAAACTCTGTATGACAATTATGGAAATATGGCAGTCACTTATCTGGGAAACCTCATGTTGTATTATGGACTGGGTATCAAAGTAACTTAATAGGAAAGGCTGTAGAGAGCAGAATACATACAACACTGGTAAGTCCTGCTCTCCTGCATATAGACACAGTGAGATTCTGCACATTTCATTAATGAAGTAAGATGGACTATTAAGTGCATTTGTTTTCTGTTAAGCCTATTTATTCAATCAGTGTTAAAGCTTACCGAATTTTTTTGCACAAATTAATTACCAAGCATCTGCCAAACACCTGAAGTTTTTAAAAACCTAAACCACTCTTTTTGGCTTAAACCTTCTACAAAGCCAACGATACTCAAATCATCACGTGTATGAAATCTGAGAAAGACCTTTTTTATAAAGACCCCACGTATATTCTTGTAGTTTTAAGTGAAAACTGGATTGGAGACCATGCAGGACAAATCCTGACTCCAATAAACAAGTATGTGTGTGCCAAGGGCATAAATAAAACACTTTGATCCTGTAACAAAGGGCATATACAAATGTCCCAACAGTGTAATGTATGCATTGCGTAAATAACAAAGGGGTAAACCTTCAACTTACCTGCTGGTGCACTCTGCTGTTTCCTTATGGGAAAGCTAGCAAATGAAAGAAATGTGTGTGGAATACAAGTAGACTTTCACTGAGTGTGACAGTCCTAATTTCTGAGTCTGTCTCACAGAGAGAGAGACACAGATAGACACTGAATGTCTCAGTGACAACTGAACTGCTGAGTGGAGAAGCTGGTAACAGACCTCAAAAGGCAAAGGTTTATTAATGTAATTTCTCACAACTGACAGAGGTAGAGAGGTTTTTCTTCTACCTGCACAGGTACAGATGCCAACCATCCTGCTCCACTCGTCTCACAGAGTAGACCACTCAGTGTATGAACATCAGGCTTTCAAATCTGGTTACCTGATTCCTGAGTGAGTCACAGTCATGCCATCCCTGGTATCAAAACACCAGCCTTTCTGTGAGAATTCAGGCATTGTGCTGCAGCTTGCCCCCCTGAATAATCACAGGCATATTGTCTTGTTTATACTAAATGTGAACTTTAAATTATATCTGTCTGTTAAGTGACCTAAAACTATTGTAACCCTGACATTTTAATCCTTGTTCCATTGCAAGTAGTCTTTTTCATCTGCACTCACTGTTGTTTCTGTGGGTAGCTTCTTAAAAGCACAGTCTCATAAGATCTGTTTACTCCTTGTAGTTTTCTGTACTTTAGCACTTTGCTGCATGCTGAACCTTTATCTGTGGTTACTGTCTGTTTGTGAAAGTAGTTTTCTTTAAAGCATACTTTTAATAGGACAAGGTGAAGAAGTTCACAGTCACTTACTAAATCCAACCAGTTAATCTTAAAAGTGAGAAAAAAAATCTGCTGAAGCAGAATTTGGAGATGTACTTTTCCTTCCTTTGACATATTTGAAGAAGATCACCAGCTTCTGATGATTCCAAGGTGGTGGATTTCTACAAAGCATTAAAAACAAATGTTTTAATAAAAAATATATTTAAAGAAAAGTGTATAAAGTAGTGTGTAAAGTAAGTTTTTCTCCATTTTCTCTTTGGTGTCAGTGCACTTCAGTTCTTAATAGTTCAAGAGCTTCTTGGCTTGGGAGTGAGGAGCAGTCTTCAAGGGGTCCAGAGAGATGGTGGGAACTGCAGCTGCCCTTCTTAGATATAGAGATGAGAAGGTAGACAGAGCTTGCCTGAAATCAGACCAGAAGAAAGACTCCAGAAAAAAGTGGTCCTTCTGTGGCAGAGGTAGAAAAGTACCACAGCATGTATTTTTTTTGTTTCAATAAAAACTTATTTAATGGAGTGTTTGTTTTTCCTAAGTTAGTAAAAGAACAGAAGTCATTGAAAAAACCCTGAAAACCTAAAAAACAAAGTAAGAGTTACAGTTTTCTTATCAATTTTGGTTAACTTTAACATTCGTGTTAAACTTACATCCCACTTACATATAGATGCTGCTCAAAATCTCTGCCATTAATGAATTTGGATAAATGTTTACTCAGATCTGAACTCCTTTGAGGAAAGCAAACTTAGTTTTGTCCTTTTCAACTCTCATGTTGAATGAAATGCCAGCGATAAATTTAAAGAGCCAAATTACATATAATTTAGTGTTATATTATTATTTATTAGAAAAGTCTTCAGTTCTTTTAAAACCTGAACAGACAACACAAAGGAGAAACACAGCATATCTTTTCTCAGGAGGTACTTTTACTGGTAAGCTTTAGAAAATAAGGGAACTTGGCAAAAGTTTAAAGGGCAGCATTCAACCAAACTAAAGCGTTCCACAAAGCAATGGCTTAGCACATAGTAACCCATAGAAATTAGCAAAATCACTCCTGTGTTACTCAAAACATCAAGAAAGGAGATTAGAAGTAAAAAAAGAGGGGGAAAACCAGATAATTATAGCTAGCACCCACAGACCCCATGTAGATCCAGCTACAGGATTCCAGAAGATGGAGGGTTCAAACAGCATGGAGACCACATGTTGATGCATTGTTTTGCTTTGGCGCCTGCTGTGGCCACACAGCGCCCTGCCCAGGTGGGACATCTGGCCCACTGGCCACTCTGGGGCTGCAGGATGGGGAAAGGGGCAGGGCTTCACTCCCAGTGTGCCAGCCAAGGCAGGGCTGGGTCAGGGGCTCCAGGGGCTGTGGTGTGGGCAGTGCTCCCGGGGTCCAGTGACTGAGGCTGCTCTGGGACTGCCCAAGGAGGCTCCAGAGGGTTGGGGTGTGGGACAGGGCATCACCTCAGCTTCCTGAAATTTGACCTGTCCCCCCCCCCCTCCACACACACACACTTGAGTTGGTCCAAGCCAATAATTAATATAATAATCCAGTGTCTCACAGGAGCGAAAGTGAAATACAAAGAAAAACGGTGGGAATTTATGAAGAGGAAGCCTGGCATAATTTGGCCTATGCAAATAGATTTAAGGGCTAAATCTTACTATGGGAGAATAAACTTGGAGAAAGGAAAGTTAAAACTCCTTATTCTAGCACTTGGGGGAGGAAAATGAAGCTCATATTAAAGGAAGAAATCACTTAAAAAGGATGAATACGGGAACAATATCAATTTACTGTTCTGAGATATCCTCAAGAATTCAAACAAACATAATGTAAAAATAATAAGAAACCCCCCAAAACCGACAAAAACCCAACACAGTCCTTCAGTACTAAATAATGCTATGTTGGTTGAATACTGAAAACAATGTATTTTGCACAAAGGGAAAAGCCTACAGAGACTAGTAACTCTTCAAGTATTCTACTGTAGAACAGCTCTAATTGTTACTGACTGCAATAATTTAATGAATGCATTTGTTCTGGTTTTGAAAATACACCTATAAATAATGTTTTGCAGAAAAGGTTGGCTGGATTTCTGTAATTTCTTCTATTCTGCTCCCCGTTTCCTGGGATACTATTACTGTATCAGTGAACTATAAGTTGAAGAACAAAGAGAAAAGTCAGGATGTTTTTCCAGGTCAGTTGACGAGAACTTAGAACCTGGTTCCATCTAAACAGTATCTGTCCTATAAACTGTTGTGACAGTAACTAGCTCTGGACATGATTACATGCCCCACAGAGCTCAGGTTGTTCTTGTTCATGTCACCTGACCTTGCACTGCAGAATTTGATAAAGAATGTGAACATTAAAAAAGCGAAATCCCTGCCTTCTAATCTTATTTTGATATGTTACTGTGTAATAGTGCTTTAACCTACATAGGAGTCCGTATGACATAATCAATGGGTTTAATTTTTTTGGCCCTGAAGGACTCACCCCCTCCTCCAAAAGGTATGGTTGAAGTTCTGGCTTCAGACTTAAAACATTCTTGCCTCTTCAAAAGACTCCTTATTTTAGCTGAAGCTACGTTCTCTGTGTGAAGCAGGAATATTAGCTCTCACTAACATTGCTCTTTTAGTGGCACAAGTGACAGTAAAATGCCATATGCTGTAAGCATCAATGAAAACTACTGCAGACAGCAAGACGTGCTCCCAGCAAAGTAAGCTTTACTTTGGCAGAAAGAATCATCTGTCAAAACCGTACTTTGAACGAGATGTACTTTTTTTTGAACTGTTGTAAATGTTTGTTGCCAATGAAAACTCGATTTTAATACAGATGGGTGTCAAAGGAAGTTGGAGGAGCCAGCAATTGTCTCTCCCGTTTTTGCAAGTTAATTGGAACACAGGAATTAATCCTCACATTTTGTTTAAATGCACAAAAGATATGAAAAGGGATGGCATTAGGAAGGCAATTATGATCCCCTTATTTAGATTCCTTAGCAACAGTGAATATTCAAGTAAAAAATGGTGACCAGAGTAAGAATTTTAACGAGTTTATTTAAAAGCGACTCATCTATCCTTGTTGCCAAGTCAACATGACACAATTAACGCGGGAGCCCGGACAGACAAGACTTCCAAAAGCCACAGCAATTCACAGCACAGACGCCCTGCCTGGACGGGCCCGAGCAGCCGCTGCTCTGTCGGTCCGCCGGGCCTGCGGGGAACGCGGGGAGGGACGGCGGCCCCAGCAGCGCTGCCCTCCGGCCCGGCGGAGCGGGCAGCATCGGGCCCGGCCGGGGAGCGGGCCCGGCAGCGGCAGCGGGACGGGGAGCGGGAGGGGTACCGGGAGCGGGAGCGGCAGCGGGAGGGGTACCGGGAGCGGGCCCGGGAGCGGGAGCGGCAGCGGGAGAGGTATCGGGAGCGGGAGCGGGAGCGGCCCGGCCGCCATTGCCGGCTCCGCTCTCGCCACACCACGCCGGGCCGGTCGTCATGGCAACGCGGCGCTGCGGCCCTGCGGCGGGGAGCGCGGCTCGGGCCTCACCCCTCCTTCCTTGCCAACCTCCTTCCCTCCCTCCTTCCCTCCCTCCGTCCCTCCCGCCTCCCTCCGCTCCACGAAAGGCCGCCGGTGCCGGGGGCTCTGCCTGGCCGAGCCCACATCTCCGCAGGGCACGGCGGGTTCATCGGGCCTGGGGCCACGTGGCGATGGCGGTGAGGGGATGAGGCCGGGATGCGCGAGGTGATGTGACCGGATACAAACTACTCTTTTTCCCCTCTGCCCGCTTTTTACACGGTGTCGTGTTACGGACCCCTGTACGTGACTCGGTTTGGTCTGGTTCTTGTGCTGAAATAAAGAGCCGTGTTCACTTGGGCTTTCGGAGAATGCCAGGGCATGTCACATACTCAAGATGTTTAATTCCTGGGAATTCACACAGTTTTTGCAGAGAAACACGCATTTCTCTGGTTTAAACTCAAAATTGAGCTGAGATGGGGAATGTGATAATTTGGACCTGGGAACTAAAGCTTTTGGCTGTTTTAAGTGTGTTCAAGATGTCTCTGAAATGGCTTAGTTCTTTTGTTGGTGCTAACTTTGCCGGCCCAATGGTTTTTAAAGGCAGGAAATAAAAAGGCACCATGATTATTTCTCTGTTGTGAGATTACTTTTAAGATTTACACCATTTGAAGTTTCTTTGATAGTAAGCACATCTGAATACTTTGGCTTGATCATATATATATTTGTACCTATATTTTGAAAGTGTATAGTTGAGTGGCAAGATGATTTAAACGGCAAAGGTTGCTCAATGTGACATTGCTAGAAAGGATTTGAAACTTGTTTGATCTACATCTGAAATACAGCAGGGCTTGTATGGCTTTATTATGAAACTAATAGTTTGGAAGTTTGTTTTTGGCTTTTGTTCCCAGTTTTAGGTAACAATGGATATTACCAGTGGGAGTGTGGATGACGTTTCAAGGCCTGTATCTAGCTCAAAACCCAATTGTAGATCCTTAAATACGTCTATGGAGTTAGTAACACCAGAGCCACATTTGCAAAAGGTAATTCTCCTTACCTTAAGCATGTTGGAAACTCTGTGTCTAAATCTTCATAGTAGAATGTTAAAGAAGTAATATTCTGCTTTTTTAGCTTCATGTAGAGTTCTGGGTTCTGTAGGTATGCTGAGCGCTTATGTGAACAATCGTGAATGTGGTCTGCTCTTTATGCAGCAATGGAATAATTTTCAATTTCATTTTTGAGAATCTGTGTTACATTTATATTTGCCACAGAAATTCAGCCCTGCAAAATGGAAAATTTGGTTGTTTTTCTCTTTGTATTGAATTGGATTATTAAATAAATTCTGTTCTAAGGAAAAACATTTGAAATTTTGTCAGTAATATGTAAATACACAGGTATAGGCTGTTGATGCGTGAGCAGTATGAGAGTAATATCACTTTCATCCTATTTATGCTTTTAAATTTAAGTTGAAATAAAACTTAATTTGCTTATTAAAAGAAAGCATTTGAGCAATCTTTACAAGTAGAATTTTTGACTACTAAGTTTTTTCAGGATATGTTTGAATCAAGCTTATAAACCAATTCATAGTATTCCAAGAAACGTCAGCTCCAGGGCTTCAGCAAAGTCTGTTGGAATTAGTTGTTCATCCTTCCTCTGAGAAAATTAGTATTGGGGATTAACCTAATTTTGGGGTTGGGATATGTGATAAATTTGTTGGAATGTAGGAACTGGGACTTGGGAATTAGAGATTTAGATTGATTTACTTAGCTTAGTCTAGTTGTGTTGTACCTCTGCTTACTTGTCTGTAGAACGGGTTTGTACTTAGATGCTTCAAAGAAGTATTGAAATATTTTTTCAATAGGTTCACAGTTGGGTATTAAGGTCAATAGCAGATAATTCTGAATCCAAGTTCTCATCTAAACTTAAAGGCTATTGAATGAAAATTGAAATATCTTGAGACTGACGAGTTAAGCATAATCTTTTCAGCCTTTCTCTGTAGTATGAGCAATAGGTTGGAGTGCTACGTGTTTCAGAACACTCACAGTGTCTGGAAATAGACGAGGCTGTTGTACACACAGACTTTTAACTGGTTGTCTGTGTGTGTACAACAGCCTCATCCATTTCCAGACGCTAGTGAGTGTTCTGCAACATGTAGCATCTCTGCTGCAGCAGAACTGGCATAAACCTTTGTAATGATTTCCTAGCCTGGCAGTCCAAATCTGGCAATCTGTGGAATGATGAACTTGAGAATCAATGTGATAACTAAGAAACTGAGCTCTTTATCAGATCTGAAAATAGTTTTTATTTAAGAAGTACATTTCAGTATTGTACAGAATTGTTGTCAGCCTTTGGGACAGCATGTGAATATTGTGATTACCCAGGATCTTCTCCCAGAATATTCCTGTCTTTATGGTAGTAATAATTTGCATTTCATAGGTTGATACAGATGTCAGTGTGGCTGATGGTTATCAGAGAGGAAGTCTAGAAGATTGCTGTCCAGCAGAAAGCAACAGAGAGAAATCTGATGTCCAGGAAGTAAGAACAGATCATCAAACCACAGTGAAGAGTGGGACCTTCTCTCTTCAGAAGTGCGTACAGAATCCCAAGGAATTGTCAGGTGTGGAAATGACTAACACTTTCTTGTGTTGTGACTAGACCAAATACCAAGTTTGTATAGTTTGGGTAAAATTCTATTGGTGGAGGGAAAAGATATTGCAAATTGTTAAAATTCAAAAAAACAAAAAAGATCCCTTCACTTCTCTTCACTGTTTGGAATCCACCTTTGAAAGAAATGGGTTATTACTGCCAGTAAAGTACAGCATATGTCTTGTGGCCTGGTAAGCTGTGATCTGCACTTTGGCCTAAAAGATCAGGGGAAACCATCTGTGTGTGTGCAGTGGGTTGGCCCTGGCTGGATACCAGGCACCCACCAAAGCTGCTCTGTGGCTCTACTCTGCAACTGGAGATAGAAAATGTAGTGTAAGGTTCATGGGTTGAGATGACAGAGAGAGATCACTCACCAGATACTGTCATGGGCAAAACAGACTCAAAATGGGGATATTAATTTCATTTATTGCTGAGAAAATCAGTGCAAAATGATGAGAAGTAAAATAAGTTTTTAAAAACACCTTCCCCCCACCCTTCCCTCCTTCCCAGGCTCTACCTCCTCCCCTCCACTGGCAGAGGGAGAGAGGGAATAGGGGTTATGGTCAGTTCATTGCAAGTTGTTCCTGCTGCTGCTCAGGGATAAGAGTCTTTTCCCACTCCAGCATGGGTCCATCCCACAGGAAACAGTTCTGCATGAACTACTGGAAAGTGAGTCACTCTTCCATGGAATGCAGTCCTTCAGGCACAGGCTGCTCCAGCGTGGGTCTCTCACTGGGTCACAAGTCCTACCAGAAAAACCAGTGTGGGGTCCTCTCTCCATGAGTCTGCAGGTCCCTGCCAGGACCCTGCTCCAGCACAGGCCTCCCACAGGCTCACAGCCTCCTTTAGGCATCCACCTGCTCTGGTGTGGGTCTCCTCCATGGGCTGCAGGGGCACAGCTGTCTCACCGTGGTCTGCACCATGGACTTCAGGGGAACCTCAGGTCTGGCACCTGGAGCACCTCATCCCTCCCCTTTTCCACTGACCCTGATGTCTGCAGAGCTGTTCCTCTCACGTATTCTCACTCTACAGTTCTCTGGCTGCAATTACATCTGTGCCATAACTTTTTTGTTTCCTTTTTAAATATGTTGTCACAAAGGTGTTACTGTCATTCCTGACTGGCTCAGCCTTGGCCAGCAGTGGGTCTGTCTTGAAGCTGCCTGACATTGGCCCTGCCAGACATGGAGGAAACTTCTGGCAGCTTCTCACAGGAGTCACCCCATAGACCTCCACTACCAAACCCTGTCCATGCAAACCCAACACAGTATGCTCCACGGAACCATGTTAGAAAGTGGTTTTATCAAACATTTCACAGAGATCATGATCATTTGTTAGAAGCTGTGTATCCTAACAATGTTCCACCTATCCAAAAACCTGGAATTTATGGTTACAAGTTCCAGTATTTAATGACTGAGCGATGCTAATACTAATAAAATACTTTAAATATATGTATGCAATATATAATTTTAATTAAGGTACTTTCAGAAGTGCTTCAGATGGTGTTCTTCTGTCATTCTGTAAATGGTAATGAATTAACTTTCTGGAGCTTCCAGCTATTGAAAAAACTAGGGATGCAAAGGCCAGTATTTGAAGCAGAAGTTTGAATACCTTCTTCAGATTTAGTTAAGATTTCATGACAGAATTGAGGCCAAAAGAAACCTCTTGATTTCTGCCCCTGTATTTAACATGAGTCCTGGTGTACTAGTAGATACTATTTTTTAAACTAAGCCACTGCAGAGGTTTTGTGGAGTTCTGTAACTGACAGAAATGGATCTGGGTTATTGTGAAAGGCTTTTCCCTGTGTTTTTCAGGATGTAGCTCTAATTCAGATTCTGGAGACGATAACACTGAAACACAGGCTTCCAAATTCTCTGAACTTTCCCAAGGAAAACCAAGTAATGAAAAATCAGGTATTGCTTTTCAGGTGTAAAAAGTGAACAGTGCAATAAAACTTACTGGTTTTCTTATTAATGCTTCTAGAAGAGTTTGGGAGTGTAGTGAATTGGTGTGTATATTATGTAGTTATAAAAAAATACTATAAATTGAATACATACATGAATTGTGCTATTCAGAAGGTGTTGGATAAATTCTTTTTTTAAAGATTTTATTAATGGATATTAACTTTCTTTAATATTACGATAGAATTTAGATTTAGATACATTCAGTCAGTCTAGTGAGGCAGAACCCAGGGGTGATTCTCTTTAGTGCAGCAGTACAGGTCACCAAACATGATATTCGCTTCTTCAGAACAGAAATTGGATAGCATTTAACCTCATAACTTCACTCAGTAGTTTTAAGTTTAAATCCATCTGCTGGATTTAGGCCAGTTGAAATAAGTGAAATAAGTGCTCTTTTTTAACCATCTGTCCTGGGAGTTCCCCCGGAGCTCAGTTAGATTTTTATAGCTTTCCCCTTGTTGTGCCACTCATCCATTTTATGGCATGAAGTAGACCAATGCATCACAATAAATGCTTGGATCAATGGCTATGTAAAGCATTTGACCTCAAAGGATTAGAAAATGAAAGAGCATATTGCAGGACTCCAAAATTTGGAAGTCTGTGGGATAGGGAGAGGTCTACAAGTGTTTCCTCTACCTGTGATATGGAAACTAAGTTTGGCCAGGAAAGAGGACAGAGCATGAGGATCTATAGGAAAGGCAAGTGATCAGAAATTGTAATCTGCATATTTAGGAAAAAAAAAAGAGACAGTACAGAAATCTTCCTTAATTAAATAATGGTAGTTTTCATAATGTTTCATCGTTTCTATTTTTCACAGCAATGTTTTTCTAGAACCAGTATCAGAGTCTGGTTTGGCTGAGATATAAGTCAAGACTGAAACTTCTGTAACATTTAAAGTAGAGATACTAGAGAGTCTCTCTTAGCCCCATAATTATTCATTTCATTTCAACGTATATTCTGCTAGTCAGGCTGAAGACATTATTTTTTATTTTTAAACTTATGTTGTGATTTTTGCTGATACGGTGATATTGTTACTCTTCCATTATAACTTTGAATCAAATCACTTACCCAAAATGGGTGTCTTCCCCTCCCACACCTCCCTATCCAACTGCTACAGCTCAGAGGTTGATTCAGCATTTTGTTGCAAAGACTTCTGTATTTTTCCCTGCTACAAGCAGGTTTAGAAGTTAACATGATATATGTGCTTGACAGTAGTTGTACTCTTGTCTGTGGTTGTTACCAAATTACTTGTTATGCTTTTTAGTGTTTGTTTGGGGTTTTTTTGAGTTGACATGCTTAAGCTAACATTAGTTTTAAATATATTCTACAGAAAACTTGAAATGTTTGGAAGACACAGATGTAGATCCTCAGATTCAAACAGCTATAAAGGAAATGAATAAACTTGACACAATACTTGAAAAACAACATCTTAAGGAGAAAGCAATTAAAAAACAAGGCAAAGAAATGAGGGCAATGCTCTGGGAAGAACTTCAGGTTAGAAGTGTTCTGCTTATTTTGTGACTGGTGAATCTTAGACTACTGTCTTAAAGAATTATATTTCACAGAAGCATTATTTTAGTAAATAATTTGCAGTTGGCTGAGAAAAGTGAAGAAATGGATCTTTAAAAGTAACATTGGGTAGGTTTAAGTATATATTGGCTAGGCAGGCTTTGAAAGAAGGCCACAGTCCTTAAAAATTGGTGAGACTGATTGCCAAATATACAGCTAGCTATCTAGGTGTGGTCTACTAGCATAGTATTATGTTTCAGTTCACTCCTTGCAGGTATGATAAAGTGTGACGAGAGGTAATGTCTGTGAACCCAGGCTGAAAAGTGTTTATTCAGCATTAGTGTGACCATTCTTAGGCCTGTCTATTTCAGTATTGTTGAAGAAATTAGAGATGCCCCCTGAAGAAGGCTTAAGAATGTTACATCACAAATTCCTTCACACTGTACCTACCCTGGCCTCTGGCAGTTAAATGCCGCTTTAAGCCTTGAAACAGGTTAGTATTTCCTCTGAGGTTAAGTATTGTATATCTTGCATGAATACAAATGTGAGTTGCTAAAAAGGCATGACTGGTTTGACTGCATCTCATAATTTCATTGGATTTGGATTTGGAGCCACATACACATTACAGAACTTCTTTGTCTTATGAAATGTATCTCCAAATAAGAGACAATATATAACAGAGGCTTTAAAGTTCTACCATCTTTTATCATAACTTCAGGAGATGTTTAGATAACCTGAAGAAGAAAATAGTGATAAGGAAATGTTGCCACTGAACAAGGAATTTTTAATAGGGTCTGAAGTTCATTAGATTTGATAAGCAGACAACGTGTTTCACTTTAAAGAATTTACTTTAAATACTTGCATATATCTACATATTTACACTTTATTCCTTTTGAATAGTCCATCAGAACCACAGGAAGCCATGAGGAGAGAGAAAATACAAACCTTTTTCTAACTAACTGCCACTCATCGTGGCAAGATATAGCTGGTAAGTAAAGAGAAGTAAATACCCTGGTGTAAATATTCTGGTTAATATTCATATTTTTGTTGAATATGATTAAAAAAAAAGCTTTCAAGCATTTACAATAGAATAATATTTGCATGAAAAAAGTGCATAAATGGAATATTTGAAAAATCAACTGAAATAATTTTTGCATTAGCACAAATGTAGAAATTGTATTTTAGCATTACTTTTGTTTATAGAAACTGCATTTTTTTTAAAGAACTGAACATTTTAGAAGGGTAGGAATCCAGGATAAGTAAAGATTGCACTTTTCAAGTTGTTGGCAAACACACATGATTTTTTGTGGGGGGAGGGAGAACAAAACCAGACTGAATTTGTTGAGAATATACCATGTCAAATCTCAAGAATGGTTTTTAAAAAATTGCTGTTTGAATAATCTGTCTGGGTGCTGGAGTTCTCAGAGATGTGTCAATCATATGCACATTTTGCATCCTGTCCTTCATCTGTGCCTTCAGTGAAGGGGTTTCTTGGGTGAAAGGAAACAGAAATGTGATGCATCCTGTCTTTTTTCTTGTTGGAGAGAGAATGAAGATTTGAAGTCTGAACGCTTATTACTGAGCAAAAATCTCAGCTTGAATGTTGAACATACATGCATAATAATGGTAACAATGTGTAGTTAAAACATTTCAACAAAACTTACTATTACAAGGTAATCTGCTCTTATTTCTATGCTAAAGTTTGGGTTATTAAGGGAAGAAAACAGAATTTGATACAGGCGATATGTAGAAAGTCTCCAGTAGATGTCAGGATATATTAACAAAACAGTAGTCAAGAAAGACTATGTGACTGCTAACAAACCTCCTTTTTTCAAAGGTGACTCCTGCATCATACGGTTCTGGTGTACTTTACTGACAAACCTCTGCATAGTTTAGATTTATATTTTTCTTCCAGTTTGATCTTTATCTTAATTTTTCTGTAACATGCTAGTGCCTTACTTTTCAGGTCTTAGTTATTTATTTAGATGAGTGCCCTCATAACTGCCCTATTTGATATTGAAATAGAATACAGTTCATATATTTTGCTTCTCAGAACTGGAATTTGATAGATCTTTATTAAAGAGATTATATAGGGGAGCTACTTAATGATAATTTTTTATGGGGCTGTGAAATCAAACACAAGTTCCAGGTATACAGTTGTTGGTAACTTAAGTGTCCCAGTCTGTCAGGCACGACAAAACCCTCTGGCACACTCACAGCAGAAATGTAAATCAGGAGTTAAACGTCCCTAAATTCATTACCCTATGCTCTGTGTATCAAAGTTATACTTTTGAGTCCATTACCCTTCATAATACTGGATATTGTCTGTTTTTTTCATTGTGAAATGTATGTAATTTGTGTGGTTCTTTGAAATACAAGTTCTTTTCTCTAAGTGCTAAGTGTATAGATTGCAAGTTACTACTATAACTTACATTTCTAGTGGATACGTGTCAATACTATGACTGAGGTCTTTGTGTGGCGGAAACAACTAGGATGCTTGAACACCCTTTTTCTAGACTATACCCTTGACCTAAGCCACTTGGAAGTCTAATATTTCATGCACAGGCTGACACCAGCTGTGAAAACCTGGATACTTCATTTTCATTCAGATATCTAGATGACTTGCCACATGTGTCTGCAGAGGCATTTGAGTGTTTGGGTCTTGGGCTGTATCTTTGAGACTGTGATTAATTATCCTCTGTGGGCAGTAGTTGTTAAAAACAAAAACACAGCTATATGAAACAACATACTTACTCATGAGTCGCATCTTAACAATTTCCCCCACTTTTCTTTATTTCTTGAGAAGTATGGTGTTTATGTAATTTATCCAAGTGAATTTCTTTAACTTTCACATGTGCGATCTTATAGTATGATACACATGAAGCAAGATCTTCTTTAAATACACTTCAGTTAAATTTTACTGGAAAAATTCTTTGCAGATCCCTCCCATGCTAAAGAAGATGGAATACGTACTTCAGTATTTCACACACAAATGAATCCAGAAGATTATGATTGCCATAAACCCCAACAAACCAAGAGTAAGCTTAGTTAATTGTATAGTTTGTATTTTTAAATATGACAAAACATGTACAATGGGTGGGTAATGAAGACTTGACCTTTGTGGATAGGCCAATGAAATGGGAAAAAGCGAGGCTGCTTACTGAAATGGCAACTGTTCTTACATTTTTTGCAAATGATAAAAAGGGAATAGTTTTGTGACTTATCTAAAACATTTTATTCAGCATGCTGTGAAAATTTTTACTTAGGGGTTTATAAAACCATTTGCCTTTCCATTCAAAATGAACAGGTGTGTAACTGATACATTCTAAAATGTATCATTGGTTCTTCATGGAAATTCTTTAAAAAATTTCTTTGCTGTAACTTTTAGGGTATTGTAACTTTAATTAGGAGGCTTATATTCAAGAAAACATCTAAAAATGATGAGTCGTGCTGTATATAATTTTTGTTTTCAGAAATTGTATGGATTTCTGACAAATGCAAATCTTCAGACAACTTATTTTGTATTTGTTATGCTGATTATTTTAAAGTCTGCATTAGTTTTATGGATTAAATACTTTCTGGCAAAATTCAAACACCTGCTGATTCTTTTAGAGGTCACTTGTTAATGTGCACTCTATAGATATTTAAAATGCTTGGTAGTAGTGTAGTGTGTCTGGCATTTTGAAATAAATGGAATTGTGCTTTTATGCCTCTGTTCTTTCTCTATTTGCAATTCAGATTTGTGTGGTTTAGTAACTTTTCACGTGTTGTGACATATGAAAAATAGCTGCAGTTGTCGTTGCTATAAGCTGCAGTTGTTTGTCATCTGCTTTGTCATCTACCAGTCTATGAAAATAGAAAGAATCTATCTTCCTGGTGGCTGGCTAAGATGACAAGGACATAATAAACGTGCGTTCCTCAAGGCTGAACCATCAATGGCAGCAGAATCTCTGCAGTTTCTAGAATGTGACTGCATGTTTTAATTCTTGAACATGGACCTTGGCTCCTTTATCTTTTTATCACTTAGTTCACCAGTATGCAACCTTAACTTTGTGGGCTGGAACAATGCTGTGCTTTTCATTTCTCTGTCTTCCTATCATGTGTCTTCATTCCTCTCTGAAGATGAAGCATGACCAGTTGTGTTGGAGTGCCCTTGAATGGCAACGTAGGTTTCATTACCAATATTCAGGACAGCACTGACTTCTGAAGCTTCCAGTACAAGTTGGGAGTTGCTGTTTCTTGCTCTGTTTTGAGCTTTTTTAGTTGCTCCCTCTTTGGGAACGCATGAAGTAGAGATTGCTTTCTGCTTGTGGGAAATACATGGCTTAAACGACCTTTACTGTTTCTGCTGGAAGGTCATGATGTGGTGTCTGAAGAGCTAAGACTTACTGTTTTTGTTGCTTTTGGATTTCTGTGTCACAGCTGTCATAAAGGCAGACCCTGAACAAGAGGAACTTTACTTGTGAAGAAGGATGTATACATTAGTTTTATACTATTGCTTCAGCAGTCTCATTGAGATTTGTACCAAATCTTCAAGATTTCTACCAAATTTACCAAAACTCATATGCAAAATTTGTTGAACTGCAATCTCTCTTTTACTTACCCATGGCAATCTTCAGTGTTTTCTTTGTCTCAGTGATCCATGTCTGTCCCTTCTTTACTTCAGTGTTCTGAGATGTTCTGTATGTATCTCCCTGTCCAAAATGCTATTCTACCGTAAGATGTAGTTTAAAAGTAATGTATATATTGCATTTTCTGCTGGTGTTTGGTGTGCTCTGCTTATTTCAGGATGCAACTTTCCACGTTTGTATTGATTGGTAAATTCTTATATGGTTCAGTTCCTGAACAGATTCAAGATGTTGCCTGGTGGTGTTAAAGTTTCGGATGCTTTCAGTAAACAGTTGTGCATTTGAACTATGATGGGTTTTCTTGGTCAGATACACCACCTCAGTCCTTTAAGTTTTGTTTGTAAAAGGATGCACAGAATTTATTTCTTACCTTTGGGAGTTTGCTTTCAATCTGTTCACTCTGAAAAACAGGGACTTCTGTGTAAGCTTCCATAGCCTGTCTTCTAGTATCTAACATGTCAAATTTTTCTTATAGGCAAAGAGCCTACCCATTTTTCAAATCTCTGTTTTCCAGAAAAACAAAAACTACCATGCCTACTTTTGAAGTAGTTCTTGAGATTCAGAAGTTGGTTATATTTGCTTAGACTTGTTATTTAATGTGATAAGTATTTGCTGTTTATTAAGGAATTGCTATTTTAAACCTGGTAAAAGTCTCTGGAAAACAGAATGCATGCCCCTTTTTTTTTGTGATGGTTAGAAACCCATTGTTATTAGAATGTCATGTGTCTGTTTAATAGATTTACAGCTCTATGATGAGCTTTATTTTTTACCAAATTTGTTTTATAAGCTATGTTATAATAATATCAACTATATCATCTGTTTTTCAGCTGTTTTATTTAGAAAAATGTACTTGATATGTCTCCAAATAGTTCTGTGGTTTTCAAAAAAATTATTGTCTGGTTTTTTACTGATGAGAAAACTGCAACAATGATAGGGTTTGAAGGAATGCCGTGGCTTTTAAGACCGCCATGTTTAACATTTTTGAGGTCAGAAATCCAAAAGTATTTTAGCCTTTGTAACATTGAATGATCTCATATAATAAAAAGTTAAAAATGAGAATAGATTTTGACAGTAATGTTTTAAATATAACCATATTGTATACATAAATAATGAAAACAACATACAAAAAATTTTGTCCATAAACTTTACATGTTTGCTAAAGATTTAAATGGAATTGCTGTTATTACAGCTCAGAATAGGAATGATTATAACTTAGAAACTTTTCTTCCTCAAACTTCAGATTATCCAGGTGAATTAGAAACAGAATTAGAAAAAGCAGCAGAGAAAACACCTAGCACATGTAAAGGCAACCAGGATTTCATTAAAAAGAACATTGAGGTGAGCATTAAAGCATAAAATCATTAACATTTTGTTAAATGTGAATTAAAAATTAGTCTCTAAGTACTTTTGGAGGCAGATTTTTTGAAAATCAGGAACATTAAAAGCTAATTAAGCATAAAAAAAAATAAATAACCCCCCCCGTTATTTATGTCAGAGTACTGTATAAGGTAGCTCTCTTCTAGGATGCTCATATTGGTGAGGATAATTCTTCTATGTATTTGCTAAAGAGTATTGTAAACTGAATTGTTCTTTTTGTGCCTCAACGTAGCTTGTTTTAAGGGCAGATATTTCCTAAGACTTTTATTAGCTGTTAAGTTAAAGGAAGATGTCCTTATGCATAGGTTAGGGTTGCTCATGCACAGGTTGGTCATGGCTAGCCTGCATGGGACCTCTTTTTGTCTGAAAATGCAACCCTTGATTTTCGTGCTGTTTATTCCTGTGAAGACGTAGTAGCCAAAATGATTCCTCATCCAGTGAAAAATATTTGCCTCCCCACTATGTCAAAGACTATTACAAGATTATAAATCATATGTAGGCTGCTATATTTTTCTGTCAGTGATAATTTGTATTATGACAGTAAGCAAGATTTGGATGTTAATTTCACAGAGCTTAAAAACTTTGGTGGGTTTTGAGCTAATGGAGTTCTAAAGTATGTTTATTTTTTGTTTTTGTAAATATTTCAGCTAGCAAAGGATTCAGGAAACCAGTTTGTTATGCTTGAGGGAGAAAGGAAAAGGCTAATTGAACTATTGAAAGATATAGAAGATGGAATTGAATTGCAAGGTCTCGAGGTATGACAACTTTAATCTGTACTGTCCTGTTGTATTTGGCTTGTTTTTACAGTAAATCTATAATTGATCCTGTAATGGAGTACCCTACTGAGATAGGAGAAAAAAGCTGGAGAAATTGTATTGGATTTGTCTCTAGGAATGAATTCTCACTGGTTTCTTTGTTAATCTTTCCTAACAGTGGACCTTAAAAGAAAAGTTATGAAGAGGTGAAAGGAGACCTTAGGACTGCTCTTGAAGTGGATGACCTATTTTCTCTGCATAAACTGTGAAGTTGCAGAGTATCAATCTGAATGGCTAGTGCTGTAGTCTTAGATAGAAGGGCCAGCAACTATTTTAAAAAACTCCCAACAAGAATTTTTTGAGGACATGAACTTCTAAAGGCAGCAATTGGGGAAGTATACATTGGTAAAGATTACATGTGCATTTAGGAAGATAACATGACATTTTTCTGTGGTTTCCAACTCCCTCTGTCTTAAAAGTATACACAGTAGACAAAGTCTGCTTAAGTAGTAGACATTTATGCTTCAGTATAATGTTGTTAGAGTGTACAGTCTGCATATTGCAGTGAAAACCGGATTGAAATAGGTAAAAATAGGGTTCCTCACAGAGAGTAAAAAAAGTATTTGATTTCCCACCATTCACTGCTTCTAGGAAAGTCTGTGCAACCAAATGATTTCCAGGAATGTGAAGACATCAAATAATCTTTTGATCTTGGTGATGCCTTTTATTTCCTACTGTTCTGTGGGGAATATCACAGTGAAGGTGTTCTTCAACAGGAGGCTCTGTTGTTTTACAGAAGCATTCACTGAGCTGCTAGGATGGAAATACGAAATTTCATTTGAAAAATGAATCATACTAGGAACTTACAGTACTTTTCAATTATATATGGGATCAAATATGCTAAAGATATGAACATCCTCAAACAATATAAACTTTATATAAATCTTCAAGAAACTTGCATTTTAATAAGTAAAAAGAAATGTTGGAAAAATGCTTTGTGTAAAGAGATGGCTTTTCTAATTTGCTTTATGTTAAAAATTACATTATGTTAAGTCTATGGTAATGTTATGAACTTCTTCACTACATTTGTAAGTATACATTGAATAACAGTATCTAAGAATAAAGTTGTTCACTTTGCATAGAGTGGACAAAATATATCCAAGGTCCACTTTCTGTTTAATTTATACAGCTAAAAATGATCTGGAGTAAATTATTTTTCAGTAGACTAAATAACAACTTAGATGGGGGAGAAACATAAGCAAATGCAATGGTATTATTTTTTAATTGTTTCTTCCCATATTTTATTTTTATTTATTTTCTAATAAGGTTGTGAAGGCATCTAGCAGGTGATGCACTTCATTACTCTTTTCTAAAACATGTCTAAAATCCATCGTTATAAATTAATATTTCAGAATGTGGGGTAAGGAGATGAGCTTACTGTTTTCTTCATCTTAATCAAAACTGGTTATGGAAACAGAACTAACCTACCCATGGTTTGTGACATTAAACAGATGCATAATTTACCCAACTAGGTTGAAAGTTATTTGGTCTGTGGTTCAAAACTTCTTTTTGCTCTAGGGAAACTAGTAAATATACACTGTGTTTTGGCATTTTCAGAGATTTGTGGGGCAAATATAAGTGAAGAAATCTGTAACAGTCAGGAAAACCTGATGGAGAAATGACTAAGATTACATAAATGTGCAGTGTTTTAGCAGTAATTGTTCTTCCACAATTTGTAACATAAAGTAGAAGCACAGGTACCATACCCTTGGCTGATTGTTGATTGTTCATGTGCAGAAGTTTAAAACTATCAGCCACACTTAGCGCTTCTGTTCATCAGATGAAAAACAGCAGCCTTCCTGTTTACCTCACATTTATTCCCCCACTTTACATAGGATGCTAATATAATTTTTTCAGACATGAACACTGAGTTTGCAGACTGAATTTTTTGTCTGTGTAAAGTACTGATCAATTAATGTTGTTGCACAGAGATGTTTGACTTAGCTGATGTAGTTTAGGATTAAAAAAAATGCAATGGAAGGTTCTTTGGTCTAATTTTGATCTGCTGGTTAGGAGAGTTGATTTTTATTGTACTTTTACTTTTTGCATATTAGAACAACAAAATTAAAGCTCACTGGATAATTATGTAATCTTGTATCTGTGCATTTATGAAGAGATTGAAGGTATTCTATTGGATCTGCTTGCAACAGGCTTGGCATTGCAAACTCATGTAAGGGTGACGAAATGTACTTCATTTTGAAACAGTACTTCATCCTGACTTTGAATAGGAAGAAACTGGAGGGAGAGGATTGTGGGGGATTTGTTTTTTATTTTTCTCCTCTTGTTGGAAAGGTTACTGTTTTATTAATGATGCTGTCTCCTGTTCTTTCCTGATCAGTGACATATTTCAATTTGAGGAGATGGTTCTCCATTTGATAATTGTCAGAATTTAAAGATCTGAAGATGTTTTAAACAGCTTTCTGTTAGTAAATGTACCTTTCTGACCTATGGAATAGTGGCCTTTTCTTTGTAATTTATTTTACTGATTGTGAAAGGATTCTCTCAAATTGTGCAGTTATTAGGTTTTCTTTTTCTTTAGGCTTGTGTCCTTCACAGAATTTAGGGGCATTTATGCAGAACAGCTAATGCAAATTCTGACTAAAAATGCATACCTTTTTTTTGCACCAATTCTCAAGGCATCAAGGGAAAGTGTAATGTTTACCCACTATCATGTCAGCATGTATTTATAGAGATTTTACTATTAATACCAGATATTAAGTAGATCACCTCACAGGACATATGTGCTGCTGTATGTTCTTGATACCATGGACAAGAATGTTATTTGTGGGTTGCTCTAGTCTATGCTACATCATCTCTTTAAAGAAAAAAGCTCCGAACTCTACTATCAAAGTGGAATAAAAGAAAGGATAATAGTTACTTAAACCTGTCTAGTCTGATGTTGGATTCTTCCTTTCCCACATTTGAATTTTATTATGGGTGAGGCATTTCCTGTGACTGCTTTATAACAAAGATCACGAGGAAATTTATCAGCTAGTGAGTAATCTAGACAGCTTCAAGCTGGCCCAGGTAATTGTCCAGTTAATGGCCTTTTTCATCTTATTTTATTCTGACTTCTAAAAAGCTGGTGCAATTACATTGGCTAAAGTAATGTTTTGGAGACTATCAATCAAGGCAGTTCTGGCTATGCTGTGTGAATTCCTCTGTGTAGTGTAATGTGGATTAGATAACTTCATTTGATTTGTGCTACTAAGTATGTCAAATATCCAAACAGGACTTCTCACTTTTTGAAATAAGCTTTTAAAATATTTTAGAAGTACATATTCATGCTAATCTAATTGTCAAAGCTGAAGCTGCAGGGTTATAATTTGTTTCAGATGTTCCACAGTAAGTACTGAGTGTGCTGTTATAAAAGTATTGTTCTGAGTTAACACACAGGAAACATTGACAGGACAGAAGCTTATTTTCCAAGCAAAGCCATCTTAAAAATACAAAAGAGAATGTGTGAGTCCATTTCACCCTGGAATAAAGTGACTACTGGAGTAATTTGGATATTTGGAGCATGGGATATAGACACTGAACTGTAGCTAATGAGCCCAGCTGCACCTTAATAGACTCCCGTAGAGTAATTTCTGTGTTTTTGCACTGTGGTCTTCATTCTCTGATCAGGGGTGGTTAATGTGACCCAAATGTAAAACCATGCTGAATATTTATGTTGTCATGGTCACTGTCCCACCTGAATAGATGCTTCCACAAAGCTGAGAAGCATCTAAGACGTTTGTGAGTGGCTCTTTTGGACTCAGGTCAGGTCTGGTCAGGCATACTGGTTGTGTCTCATCATACTTGTATGAGAAAGCATTAGAACTCATTTTCTTTCACAAAAAGGATGCCTCTCTCTTGACTATTTTTTTTTTTTAATAAAGATAATTTATGGCAGGTGTTTGGAGTATGCTTTTTTCCTTTTTGAAACTAGTGTGCTTTAGGGTAATGGGGATGAACCACAAATGACCTCATAGCAGTAGTATTGTAATTGGAAGCTGATATTTCCTCCTCTTTTGTGGATGCCACTGCTTGAATAGCCAAAGGACTAATCTGGAAGCTGTAAAGGAATAGTGGACATGAATTCCTTGCAAGACAGATGTTAGAGTCTTAGAGCAAGGTGCTGGCCCTATTCTGAGTAGGAAAAAGAAAGGAAACCAGCAATATACTCATGTCCTTCTGCACATCCCTGCTCTTCTGAAGTCCTATCTGGTGTTTCATTGTGGTCAGGACAGAGATGTAATCTGCTACTGTCATACCCCATGAATAGTGGTTGTGCAGACTTGCTTCCCTGAGTGTGAGGCAGGAGTGCCAAGTTGCTGTGAAGAACCTGCATCTATCTGTGAGTATGAGCTCGTTTGCTTGGGCCAAGCTCACTCATATTATGTAACTGTCTGTAGTATGAGTATATATTCACTTCTGTTATTCAGGTGTTACTGCTGTCAAAGGAAAACGTCATGCAAATCATTATCAGGAAAAAGAACTCTCTGCTTTCTGTCTCTCCCAGTGTTTCTGTGATAACATATTTGGGCTCTGTACGGACAGCAGCTTCTGACCTCAGAGCAGTTCCTTTGTGTTTACTCTTTTAGGACTGGTGGGTCTCACATCTGCCAGACATTTTCTTCTTCATCTCTATTCTCTGCAACATCCTGGAAAGGAGCACAACACTTCTAAATTTTACAACACTTCTAGATTTTCATGTCAGTGACATCTGAAAGGGATGCTTACTGTGCAGCACTGAACAGCAAGATCTTTATGCAAGTTAGGCCATGACAAACAGTTTTTCCTTCAAAAGGGAGATGAGTCTGTCATGTTGGACAAATACACAAACCACAACAAGGGAAAAGTTTGCATCCATGAGAGGAATCTGTGATTGGCATGGCATATCATGAAACTGTTTTAAAGGTTTGACTAACTTGGCTAAAAGGCCAAGTGAGGTGTATTGTTAAGAAAAAGGGGTTGGCTATCCAAAGAGCTTCTCTTGGGTGTACAAGAACCTGATCAAGGTAGTTGTATAACCTTCAGAAGAATGGAGAGGGAATCTGGGAGCTGTGTGATTGCTCTTTGGCCAGCTGGCATGAAGGCAAAGCATCTGGCTTTAAGCAATTTTATTTCAGGGCTTCTGAGTGGCTAGTCTGTTGAGGACATAAGCTTTGGACTTTGATAGAAATAAGTACAATAGTAGCTAAAGTCTGTTTAGGTTAACACAGCACTTTTTTTGCTATTAAATTTTAACAGTGCGTGTAGTCATAAGTGCTTTCTAAAAGTAAAATTAAATGTATGTATTTTTAGGTCCAATTAAGTTGCTGCTTGGTTGTATTTTAAGATGAAAAATGTATGCCTCTACTTGTTCCATCCATATCTGCTTTTGACTGTGCTAGGTACGTGAATATTTGGGAGATTTCAGCTATATACTGAGGTGGATGAAAATGTATGTTTTACTCTTAAGTATGGTTCATTTGAAAAAGAAATACACTTGATGTGTAATTGCCTTTAAAGTCTTTTTCCTTTGGGAATGAAGTTTAAGTATTTTCTGTACCTTTCAATAGGAGAATGTGTCTGTCTGGCTGGCACCAGGAGAAGGGTACACACCTGAACCAACGGAATTTCATCTCCTAAATGAGATAGACATTAAGCTGCAAGTACTACTATCTGATGGAGATGTTTCTGCAATTTCCAGCTCTTGCTCAAAACCTCCAAGCCAGATTTATCAGGTAGGTTACAGAACAGAGCTTTTGCTGCAGATTTTTGTTTGAAGTGTGTGTTGAGATCAATGTTTTATACTTTGAAGACTCCAGTTTATCCTATGCCCCAGTAATATTGCCTTTACTATAATGGAGCATAAAATAAAAAAAACAATTCTTATTTTGCACAAAGTTTTTTTTACTTCTGTAATATTTACATTCTGTGGCCAGAACTGGTATATTGGAAGCTCCTTAAGATTGAACATTGGCAAAATTTTCATTTATCAGTGTATGAGAAACATTTAATTAAAAAGTTAAAATACCTCTGGGGGTTGTTTCGGTTTTGTCTTTTTCTAAGGTCACTTTAATGTAATTTTTTTTATTGACTTCTTTCTGAACATGAGGTTTGTTTTACCTCTAGAGGTATTTTCTTTAGCTCGGTTTCAGAGGAGTCCCAGTTTGATGTTGATCATTTACCAACTGGAATTTAATGTGTGAAAGAGCACCTTCCTCTAGCTGGTAATCGCTTACGCAAATGGAGTTGTTACCCAGTAACTTCAGGTTCATGGACCTGAGCTTGCCTGATCTTGTGTTCAGTGTTACAAGACATCAGCTTGAAGTTAATGGAACTGCCTGTGATAATGAGCACTCTGTTTGGGAATGTTTGTTCAAGTGGTTGTTGTTGCTTCCTTTCAGGTAATAGCTCAGAAGTCTTTGAATAGAAATTGGCATTTAGGGGTGTGCTAATTGAAGAGTAAAGTATTATCTTTTTTGAGTAATATTAACCCTAAAACCTAAAAGAGGTAGTTAATTCCTTAAGTTACCTTTCATTCATGAAAAACAGTTGCCCTTCAACTTTGTTTTGCAGCATATAAAAGGCTTTCAAATATTGTACTTCTAGGATTTTTAATTTAGAATTTTAGAAGTAATTAAAACAGAATTAGCTTAGAGTTGCATATTAGAAAGCTGCACACTATTTTCTTCCAAGGATTGCATTAGATGTAACTTTCAAAATGCAAACAGTTAATCACCACTGACTCAGTGGGAGAGCTGTTTTCTGCCACTGATGGATACTTTGATGTAGGATATAGGAACTGTGCTCTGACTCTGAAATCTTAAAATATGGCATTGATTTTTAAAGAAACAATAGTTTCTGTGTGCTTGGTTGTCTTAAAAGAGAAGTTAATTAATGTTGTGTGTTATCTTGAGTTCTTTTTAACATGTTTGGGATTTTTTATCAGAAAAATATTCCTTTTTTTCAATTAAAGAAGTAGATTGTAGTTAACAATTTGACTGCATAAATACTCAAAATTATTAAAAAATTTAGAAGACACACTAATTTTTCAGTTAATGAACTCTTTGATAGCCCGTGCTCTATGCCTGCACTTCACCATAGCAGATGATTCTCACAGGTTTTAGGGCATGGTTAGAAGCAGGTTAATAGGCTGATCAGCCAGTGCTATGTCTCAAGAAGATTGTATGCCACTAATATATTTCATTAGGTGGGATTTTATTATTATTTATTTATAGAATTTTGGAGAAAAGGGAGCACAACGAATAATTTTAGATATTTCAAATACTGTTTTGCATTATGTTTGTTACAGCTTTGGCGGTTGCTACGTACGTGTCTTTTCCTTGTGTAAACATATTTAACAGTTTTATTTTCTATAGACCAAAAAATCTTAAAGATTAGGTAATCTAAATAGATTTTCATTATGTACATATGGTATATAATTGAAACATAAAATACTGAAGTACTGAAGTATTTGAAGTACTTGAAACAGTGAAAATGTTTTCCTTGATCTAATACTTTCTACATTTATTTCATGATATCTTGAGAAAAATACTAAAATAGAACTGAGTTCTGATCAGTTGCTATTCAGGGATGGGAGAAATGAAACTGTAAGCACTACTTTTGTGAAAGCAGCAGCTTAATGCTCCGTAGTGGTCAAATATCAAATAGATTATTAGGAATAATTATGAAAGCAATACAGAATGAAACAAAATATGACTGTCCATTATAGGCAAATTTACTGTCACTGTAGTACTGCCAACTATTGTTGATTGTAAATAAGATTTGTACTGTGTTAAGTGTGTTATTTTCAATCAACTAGTAGTTCGATTTAAATGGCAGAACTCATAGATTTGCTTGATGCTGAGAAGAAGCTGTTTACAGATACAGGTTTTTATTGTAGTTGAGAAATTTTTTGTTGAATGTTGAATTGTGAAGGGTGTTTTCCTTTCCAATTAGATAGGCTATTTGGAATTATTTTTCTCGTGTGTGTTTATTAAGATTCCTTGAGCTGCTTCTGAAAATAAGAATGAATAGAGCATGTTTCTATTACATGGCTGCTGATTGTCCTTTGAGTTGCATTGGGTATCAAGGTGAGGGAAGGTTTTTTGCTTGTTTGTTTTTTTTTTTTTCCCCTCTGCCATTATTTGGATCCCGTGGATTCTTCTGTGGTGTCTTTGGTTTGCAAGAAAAAGCTCTGTTTTTTTCTGATTTCAACATAACTGCAGTTTTGCCAGTACTTGTCATTCTTAACGAACTGAATTACATGTAATACTGAACCTTAAATGTATTTGGGACTGATACTATCTTCAAAATCTGATCCAAAATTACTGAAGGATGTGTAATTTGATTCTTTAATAATGGTTGGGCAACTAACTACAACTTAAAGAAAGAGGGTTATTTCTCCTTTTTCATGATATCTAGTAAACAAAAGCTATTGTCATTTCAGCTCAGTTCTCTTTTTACCTTCTGGCTTAATTCTGATCCCAGTGTAGTTAATAGGAGCAAGTTTGAACCAGTCATTCAGTCTCCCCTAGTCTCAGTGCATTTTTATTGTTGTAGTAGAAATTAAGCATCAGAGTATTAGCTCTGGAGACTAAAAAATTTCTCTTAAAATGCAAAGGTAAGAACTCTTATATTGAAATATGTCTAACCTGATATTTAGCTATTGTATTTGAAAATGTGCATAATGAAAATTATGCATTTGTAGAATTTGACATTGACACATTTCAGTGTTTTCCTAATAGAAATCAAAAGAACACTCATCTGGCTATGGAGCAGTATATAGTCATGTGTTTACCATCTATTTATGCTTTCTTTTGTCAGGAGTCTCTGGTTTATGCAAACAGAAGCCTAGAAGCAGCTCCAGGTGAAAAGGTTCTGCGAGACAATAAGGAAAAACGTGATCAGCAGAATCGTCTGAAAGAAATAGATCATCAGCTGGAATCCCTAGAGAGAAATCTTGTAAGTTTCCTCTCTTTGTTCTGTTTTTCTCCCCTCAGTTTGAAAACTTTGGAGTTTATCATTCCACCCATCTTAAAATCAAATTTTGCAACCTTACATAAATTTCTGGAGGAATCCCCAAAGGAATATGCAAGCAAAGTTTCAAATGATTTTTCTTAATCTGGGAAATGCATTTTTCAGTTGTAGTGCATGCTTACCATGACACAGTGTCTTTCAAAGTGAAAGATACTATTCTCCTCTCTTCCTCCTCAGAGGTGCATAACATAAACAATAATATATAAATACATCCTAAAAGGATTTTTAGTGGATCATATACTTCAGTGTTCTTTGAAGAACCAGGTCTAGTGGGGATGTTGTATACACTAAGTTATTGCAGTAATCTTTATTTTCACTATATTGAAGGAAAAGTAGTATTTTTAGTGTCTGTGCATTGTAGAAATTTGTTTCTTGTGTCTACCTGATTTTAGTGTTTTTCATGTAGTTTGTTGTGTTCAAAAAACCATCTACCCTACCTTTGGCTTGTGGAGGTCTTTATTCAGCAGTAGGCTTGCTCTCTGCAATAATCAGAGTTAGGACAAATACTGTTCCAGTTATCTTTTATTGCTCTCAAAAAGGGATCTGCAGTGCGGATGAAAAGCTTTAATTCAGGTAGCAGCATAACTGTAGTGGTATAATCTCAGTTACTGATAGCACTGTTGTTATAATTGCAAAAACTGCAGCCACTCTACCTGTGTGAGGTTTGTTGTGGCAGTACTGGAGTATTTGTGGAGTATGGGAACAAAGACTTCAGACAAGGAAACAGTGGTTGTTTTAGAGGCTGTGCACTTGTGTGTGTATGACTACAGTAAGGCAGCATATTTAATTATTATCTATTCACAGGCCAAAACAATAGTAGACTTCATTTTAATACACTGCTCTATTATATTGAATAGTTAAAAGATGGGAGACAAATAAATAGAGGAATTCTGTGAACTATCAGTATAGTGAGTAGCTTAATGGGTAAACACATAAAGTGAGTCTGTGTATTGTCATATTTTCCTAGTCATTGACCTTTATATCACTTTTTGTCACTACTGACCTTGTTCATGAGGCAAGCACAATCTGAGGAAGTGTGTCTGGGAATTGTACGATAGTCTACAGCAGGCCTGGGAAATGCAGTGGACTGCTGACTCATTCAAATGTTTTGTATATAAATGGGTCAGTTCCAAGTTTTGGTTGGGTTTTGTTTGGTATCACATTACATGCAGACTCTTGCAACATACCACACATTTTTCCTTGACTAGATTGCGTGTATTTAAAGGTCTAAATTGATAGACTGCAATGCTAATTTATAGTGTTTATAAATGTAGAATGTCACCTGTACCAATGTGTAACTTGTGGCCAGATTAGCATTGCTGTGTGCTATGCAGTGCCTGGTAAGGCTTCTTCAGGGGGACATATTCCGTCTTCTTATCAGTTGCTTCTCCGTGGCAGGACTGAGATCATGGCATGTGGGTGAGAAATACTTGCTTTAAGTCCTTTGTGAGATACTTTGGTTGTCAGTGCAAATAAAGTGTTCAAGTCTGAAAGAAAGTAGGTTTTTCCTTCTAATGCAGTACAGTAAAATATATAAAAAAATTCACTTTTTTTTTTTTGTGTGAACAAAGAACAGCCTAAAAAAAAGACTGCTTTTCTAATTTTTTTTTCATGCAACATACTTAATTGAGTAATTTTTTTTCTTAAATCACATAAGTTATGCAGTGTTGATGGGGCACCTTGTTTCTATACAAAAGTTATATTTTGGCAAAACTGCTCTCTGCCAGGAAACTGCATGATGAAAAGCTAAACTGAGTGCTTGAATTGAGGGAGGCAGTACATAGATGGCATGTTTCCAGAATAATTTGATGATTTCTGGAAATACTGCTTTTTATTCAATAGGTGGCACTCTTCACTGTGTGTCAGAGGAGGAATGCCTAGGCATAGTTAGTTCTAGGGGATATTTTGATTGGTAAAAAAGTTGTCATTCCTGCTATAAAATACAGGTTCTGAGAGATTGCCTCTTGCTATTGGCAAGAGTCCAGCTGTGCAGCTTTTAACATTGTTACTCTTCTAGCTTGCCTTAAAATAGTGTATTTAAAGTCCACATTTTTAAAATTCACACTGCATTTCAGTTTCTCCTTTACTCTTTCCTAAACCACTGTAACTCACTGTGTAAAATGATAAATAGATTCTCTGAGCAGAGAAAGTGATTTGTCAGCAGTTAGGAATTTTATTTCTGAAAGCATGGTTATACTGGGCTCAATAGTTGTAAAATACAGTATTTTACAAATCTAACGTCTGAGAGAGAACTTACGTTAAAATGCACTTCAAAAATTCCCTCGCACAAAATGCGTTTTATTTTTGCTTCCTGTGTGGAAATTGTGGATAGTTTAATGAAACAGAATTTGGTTCTGTCTGCTAGGGAATAACTTGCAGTAGGTGTAAAGGTAACTTTATTAGCATTTTTTTGTGTGTATGGTAGAGTGCTGTGTTTCCTCACTACTGCAAAATGAATTATTCAAACTTATTCATATAATAGTAGCTTTATTCTGATCTTCTCTTCATGGGGGAGGAATACACTCATTTCTGGAGAAGGGTATTTAGTATGTGGTGGCTTCTGAAATTATAACATTTATGGATTCTTCCACTACAGTTTATCTTGTGTATGCTGTAAAACTTCATGGTTTCACCTAAGTCTGTGGGTGAACTCACAAAACAAAGCTGGAAGATAAAACTTTAACCTACTTTAAATTCAATATAAACCCAGAAAATCTGCTAAGTATTCATCTTGATTAATAAAACTAAGGGCTTTGGAATCTTAGTTCCTCCTTTATTTTGAAGAAAATTGTCCCCAGTGAATTAATATACCAAAGAGTGTATTGTATGCATTGTTGAAATGCATTGTGAAATTTCAATCCAGCTGAAATGTATCTGGTTTCTGGGCTCTTGCTGAATTTCTTTTAGGTTTTAGTTTGACCTTAGTTCACTTGTTCTTCATTTGAAATCATGTCTGACTCTCTCCGCATTCTTTCATCTTTCAGTTTCCTGGAAACCATTGAGCTTATCTTTGTTTTGTGAATTGCATTGTTAACTGCTGCTTCAGGGAAAAAAAAGTTCAGCTGCCAAATGCGTGTTGCTGAGCATTAATGAAAAGAATTTTATATAGAAAGAATAATAAATGTAGCTATTTTTCCATTGTGGCTTTGTCTGGGAGGCCATTTGTGATAATCCAGTGGCATGTTTGATGATGTGTTGAGTTTCTTCATGGCAGACAGTAGGTTTAAATGCTATTAAGATAGCTTCACCTTTGCTGGCTATAGGTGTCTTTAAGTCCAATGTGTTACAATGGAAGCTGATTATTTCCTGCAAAAAGTCTACCTACAGATGTCTGTTTTGGGGTTTTGGTTAAATATATAAATTACGTTTATATAAATAAAAATACTTCAAATGCATATTGAATATATATATATGCATGCACATATGTATAAATGGTGCTACCTCTCTGTGTGACTGAGATACTGATACCTACTTTAAAAAAAAAGGTGTGCTCTTACTTGTAGTAAGTACTTTTTAAAAGAGAAGCTAAATCTAGTTTGCCTAGTCTTAAATTTAAATTTATCATCAGATATCTGTAGTCTAGGAATTATTTTTTCACAAGTTCATGCAGTCTAGTGGCTCAATGCATTATGTGATTGCAAATTATTAAGGGTTTTATAAATATAATATTGGTAAAATACACATTCTGTTATATGAATAGCTGAAATTTGCAGGAAGGTGAGCAATTGATGCGGATGATGCAGAACAAGAATACTAAGTGTAATGTTGCTGTCAAGAGCTTTGATTACCTGCAGGAGCTTACTCCAAAAGGCATGATTCTTATCTTCTTGATGCACAATAATGTATATCTGTGGGGGAACCTCAGGATAAAATTAATTACTGTTTGGTCCTGGAGAAAATCTCACAAACCATTTCATTTTTTACTCTGCATCAGGGTGATAAGGGGGTTTGTTGTTAGACGTAATTCCAGCTTTTTCCCTGAAACTGAATTCAGTATACCTGATCCTGAGTCTGTATTAAGCAACTTCCAGAAAAGGAGAATAATTTGTTCCATAATTCCTTTCTTCTCCTTTAAAGGGAGGAAGAGGACAAGATAAAGTCCTACCATATATTTGGAGAGTAATTTGTCAACTAGACAATACTGTAATATGGTTTTGTATCACAGTGTCGGCAGAGATTAGCAGCTAATACTTCTGAACTCAGGAGCATAGCTATTTTTTAACTACTCTGTGCATTGGTAGTCTTTCTCAGTTCTTCCAGTATGCTTTGCAGTAGCATATAAGTAGCAAATATCTTTATTTTAATCCACATAGTATCATGTAGTGTCTGATTTCTAAATAAGCATGTGCTTATCCATAAAAGTATCTTGTTTAATAAAGCATTTTCAGAACACATATTTTGTTGCAACAAATAAAGGGGGAAAGGACAACTTATCTACATAAAGTTGAGATATGCCACTTTCTACTTTATTCCTTCAAAAATTATCTAATAGCTGCTAAAGTTGCTTACCAAGCTTCAAACAGATCTTGCTTATTCTAGTTTTGCAAAAATTCATTCTCATTATGGGATTTTACAAAGTTGTTTTAGAATGAAATGTGGTAGCATTTCCACCTGGGAGGAAGTACCAGTATGAAAATCTTATTTTCTTTGTTTAACAGCTACGACACACGTGAAGAGAGCAATGAGATTAATAGCAGATTGACAAAATGTAAATATTTCACCCATATGATCAAAGTAAATTTCCTATGTATAGGTTATTTTTCACAGTACTGTGGATAAGAATGAAGTGGCTGCTAAAAATATTTATAAGAAATCATTTAAAAACTACCAGTTGCATTAAGACTTAATATAGTTCAATAATTTTTGTGTAAATGGTAAATTTTAAAAACTAATTTATATTAAAATACTGTGTATTTATATTAAAATAAAGTGTTAGTGGTGCTTCTAGTTTATATGGAAAATTCTTAAGATAATATTTATGTAGCTGCTGGAGCCTGTTAAATTTAATAAACTGTATCCATATAATCCATATGATAATGATAAGCAACATTGCCAGTTGCATAAGGGTTAATTATGAGTTGATACTTTATATGAGAAATCATTAATGAAATTTGATACTTGCAATGAGACCTGCTTTAAACATAATGGTTTTCTAGGTAAGAATGATCAAATTTTCTGTCACTTCAATGTACTGATCCTCCTTCTCCCAAAATGTAATTTCCAGTTTAGACAACAACTCTGCCATATTATGGTGTTTGCCACCTTAAAATAACAAACAAAGCGTCTTTGTATACCCGCACATCTCTAAATTCATGTAGTGCCTCTTATAGTCATTGTTCAATCTCCCATTTTGTGTTTCTAACATGATTTGACTGTAACTGCATTGCTTTCTTGATTTTCTGTATTTATAAATGGCATTGAACAGCAACAAACAGATTATTATTGGAAATGTTCTTTCTCTTAGATGATGAAAGAGTTCATGAAAACTGATTTGCTTCTATGCTCTTCTGTTATTCGTTCCATATTTCTTTGTCACACCTGCCGTCCTCTGACTGCAACAAATACAAGAGTATTCTTGTATTTGCCCTTTATTTTCTGTTACTGTGTCATTCATTTACCTGCTCCCTGACCTATTTTATCATGTCTAAACCAGGTTCCATGTACTCGCTTGCAAGTCTCTTTTTCATTCTTTCTTAACTCCCCTTTAAAATGGTCATCTTTAGTTCATGTTTGAGATAAATACATGGCTTCAAAGTAGGACAGTGCCCTTCATCCAGTGGTTATATTTTTAAACAGTTTCATATTGCTCTGCTTTCCTCATGGGAAGCCTTCTGGTTTGAGACATTCAAGCATGTTGATCAGTGGAATTTCAGTGTTTTTCAGGTCCTTGACTACATGTGCTATGTAGTATGTGTACATGTACTATAGTACATACATGTACTATGTGTACATAACAGCTTCTCTGTGGATATACTTAAAGGTTTGTTTGGGATTTTCATTACTCCCTTCTCTTCCAGCATTTGTACAAAATGTAGCATCACAGTTCAATGCAGTAACTACTGTGATATCAAAGTAATGTTTAACAATTTCTCTGGTTAGTAAAGGTGTTGACAGCATAACATTTTCACCATTGAGGTGTGCATGTTCTTCTGAGGCAAGTAGAAGGGGTTTACTTGTTACGCATCTCTACTGGCAAACGCAGGAGTTCCTCATTCCTTGCTGCCAGTTAGCACTGTTCTTTAATCACTGTAGGAAAGAAGCGTTGTTTATGCTGGCCTGCTTGCAGCCTGTGCTCTAAGAGAAATAGTCAGGAAAAAGCCTCTGTTTCTCTGCAAATGTTGTTGGGAAAGGCTATTTCTGCTTAGCCATAGGACATCCCATTCAAAATGAGAAATGAAAAACAACAGCTCTGCTGTGGAGGAAACCTTCTGCAACATGTACTTAGGTGTAGTTTATCCTTTGTGGGTATTAGCATCTTAATTTTTTGATAAGTAGCATGTAAGTGCATCTCTCCATCTTAGGGTTGATGACTGTGTAATTTTGAGTCTGTGATAAATGTCAACATAAAAAATTTTGGCTGTAAATCTATCTTATAACCATGTGTGTCTGTATGTGTGCAGGTACAAACTGTGTAGTAGAGCTTTAATGTTTTCTTGAGACACTTTAACTTACTAGGCCAGGATGAAAGTGTAATCATACAGCATCTCTAAAAGTGGAAGATGTGAAATACATACCAGATGGACAGTGTGGAGATACTCTCGGAAACCACATCAAACTATTTGACAGCCACATGGGGCTCCTAGGCCAAAACCCTCCTAAATGTCCTAGCAGAATGTGACTTATATAATAAGTATTTGTAATTTTGCTGTTGGCATCTCATTTCTTTCAGTTTAAGCTATATAATAGTTTACGTATTTTCACCTGTGAAAGGCAATAGTAGTAAACAAAAATTATTTTCAGTATGATTCCTAAGAATATAAAAATTCTGTTAAATTTATAGACAAGGTGGATATTTTACCACAAACTGACAGCATACTGTGATAGATCTGATAATCAGACTTTTATGGCAGAGCTTAGTTGAAAACTTGAAGTATTTCTGATGGAATTTTGGCTTCTAGAAACAGTTTCCTGAGGTAACAACAGCAGTATTTCTAGCACGGATGCAATAATTTTATTTTCAGAAACAGTGTAATCCTTTTTATAAAGTCAAAAATTTGGTTGGAGAAAAACTTTGAAAGTTTTCTCTCATTGATCTAAATAAATAGTTAGTTATACAGCATGTTTTTTAGTTAGCTCAGTGCAGGAAGGCCAGTATCAAAAAATGCTTAGGAGGCTGGGATGTCTCTTTTCCAGAAAATCTTCACTTAAATGTTGCCTATCATTAGGATTCTGAAGAGCTAAGGGCATATAAACTTATGAAAAAATTACATAGATACCTAACATTCTGCTATTTGTACTGGTTGCCAGTTTGGTAGAGTTGGGCACCTCGTGGCCTGTTTTTTGATTCCTGGACTGAGTATTTTTCTGTCTGTGGCATCTGTTTGCTACACATGTTCAGTGCATGACAATACACCCGAGCAGCCATGGGTACAAAGCATGTTACTGTGCATGATCAAGATTATGCATGTTTTCCGTCAGAAATACAACCTGAGAAGTTAGCATCTGTCTTAGAGTAGTCCTCCACTTTCTTCAACCTCAATAATTTCATCTCAGCAGCTTGATCTTCGTTTTACTTCAGGCAGGAGAGTGACCTACTCCTTCCACAATCATTTTTCTAAGATTTAGAAGAGGAAGAACATCATCTCTCCAATGGTGAATTAAGATACTCATCCAGGAACAAAGTATTCAGGGCCAAACCAGCATAGATTAGAACAGCCATATTTCTCTAGCCTGGTGAAGGGCAGAATGCTTCTTTGAAAGAAAAGAAGATAGCATTCTGAGCATTGCTTATACAGACTTGGATTCTCTCATGCAAAATATATGAACAGTTTGTTGTGTGGGGACTAGGAACTTCCTTTTTGCAGATGACAGTCTCATCGTTGATCTAGATTAATGGTTTCTAACACAATGAATTTTTTTCCTAGTGCTTTGTTTCAGGGCTGTGGTGAAAAGAATTTTTATTCAGAATTGCTTATGTCCTTGCCATCGAGATCTCCCCTCATAAAAAGAGGAAGTAGGTTGAGACTTAGAAATCAGTTTTCTGGGTATGTACTTTTGTAACTATGCAGGGCAAGTGTATGTAAGAGGCCTAGCCATGTAGTTTGTGATAAAACTTGTAATTCTTAAAGATGCATGGTTGTAGGATATTGTCTTAGGCTCTTTTTTGTGTTGTCTGGTTTAGTTTTGGGTTTGATTTCCCATTAAAGCATGGTGTTAATAACACAAAGATTGCAGGTTTGATCCCTGTACAGGCAGTTCATTTAAGAGTTGGACTTGATGATCCTTGTGAGTCCCTTCCAACTCAGAATATTCTGTGTGATTCTCCTCATTATTTCTTCATTTTGGCACTGTTCTGTGTACGAATATTGAGAAATATACATTGGTACATGATACTGCATGAGAGTGACCATTCTTTATATGTTCTGGACTACTTATTTGTGGAGTTATGCTTACTAAATGTTGTGTTACCTTTAGTTTCAACTATTTGGGTAGTACCTAAAAAAGAAGCCCATTACATAAGTTGACACTGGAAGACAGAAGATGCTGACTGGACTTTGTAGGAAATGTTTTCCTCTGCTTCTTAATATGATCCATTTTTATTTTTCTATTCCTCCAGTTATGCTTAGGAGTGAATAGGTTTATTAGAATCCCTTCCATAGAAGTTCTGCATTTCTAAATTCTTCAGTCAAGAGTACTTGCACTAATATCTTCACAGGCTTTCCCCCCACCCTGTTTATAATAGTGTAGTTAGTTATTTTTTCCAAATGCAAAAACTAGTTAAAATTAAACACACCTCCGTACTAATAATCTCCCTTTTTGTGCTTTCTGTCACTTCCCTCTTTTTTTGGGACACCTTGCTATTTCTTACGTAGTTGTCTTAATTTTCGGAGATGCAGGGAACTCCCCATCCCCATTCTAGTCTTTGTTCATATATAGTCTTTCCTGCCTAGATTATTGATGGTCTTTGTTTAAAGGGTATATATTTTTCTTTGGATTGTATTTGTCTTCTCTAGTGCCTTAATGCAAAGTCATGTAATTATACTGTGGATGGTGTGTGTGTATATATGTGTATGTCTTGAACACGAAACAGTATTTGTTGCTAAGAGGAGTATTTTACTCTAAATGTTCTGAATCGTTTCACTTTCTGGAATGTTAGTGGAAAAAAAGATTAAAACAGGGTAATTGCTTCTACAAACATGAACATGTGGTTGTAGCAGACCTTTTTTCTTTCTAGCTGCTTTTCTTTCTGTGAATCAAAGCCTTCCTTCAAAGAAATATCAAGGAAGAGTGGTGTCTCTCAGCAGGGAGTCTTCATTCTGCAGAAAACAAACATTTTGTGCCTGTCCTCTGCTATTGGCTTAAGTGTAGTAGAAGGTTATTAAGAGTGTTCTGGAAGCTGCTGGTTTCTGAGGAGCAGCCTACAGGACTTGGCCTTTTTTGTTGAAGCCACATGTATTACTTTCTCAGTTCAGTGCATATAAATATAACACACTGTAAAAGTTTTTGGGTTTATCATGTATTTAACAGGTATACCTGTGTAATTGGAAAAGTATTTAGACTTGTTTATGCTTAGAATTGTCACTTGTATGCAATACCTTGTACTTAATTTTCATTTAAGATAATTGATTGGGGAAATAAAATCCAGTGTAAATACCAACAAATGTTTTTATTACTAGTATTTTTAGTGGCAGAGCTAGAAAGCAGTAATGAGGTAAGTGACTTCAAAGTGATAGCAATAATCACCTAAGAATTTTTAGTGTAAAATAGCAGCAAAATACCAGTGATCTTTTTGGTATTGTATGCAAAGGAAGGTGTTGTGACCTATGTTTGTAAGAGAAACTTCAAGTATGGTGTGATGATGGTTCATCTCAGAAAGGTATGTCTTTAACTTGAACTTACGTAACAGTAGTAATAAACTTATGTTTTAAACTTACCTTGAATTATGTGAATTCAAGAAGTGACAAGACTTAAGTACTCTGTAGAATGTAGACAGTGTGAACTGATTTGTGGAGAAAGATTAGAAATAGTCTTTGTGCCTATGTTAATCAGACTACGCATGATAGAGTGTAACTGTGAATAGGTCAGAAGTATAGATGTGAAGCGTGGAGATAAATAAGGGATGCATAAAGAATTCTTGCCAACAGTCAGTATGCAAACACAAGCCTTTCCAGTGGTGAATAGTATGAAAACTGAATTATCATTGTTTGAAATTATTGTATGAATATTTAAATCTCTGTCTTATTACCAAGTGACTTTCAACAGTCAAATAGTCAAACTTTTATAATACAATGGCTTTAGTTCATTTATGATGCTTTGGTACTGAAGCTGGGAGTCTCAGGTGCGATATATGAAAGATAAAAAAATAAAGCATAGTATTGGAAACTGAATTGATAATGTTATTAGTAAAATCAGGTGCAAAGTTAAATTCCTTATGTTAATGACATGTTTTTATTTTCATAAAAATCAATAGAATGTTAGATTAAATTTGTTTTGTTTTTACATGCTATAGAAATTGCCTTTTTAAATTTTTTAATGCTTAGTAAGAGGATGATCTTAGTAAGAAAAGTAATATCTGTATCTTGCTTGTTTTAGTACCAGAGGTTTACAACAGCATTTGGCTCCAGCGAAAAGTGAGCAGACAAATCTTTTAATTAACCTCCATCATTATACATCGTGCCCTCTTCATTAAATAGATGTAACAGGGAGAAAAGCCAGTTGTTTTTAATAATTTTCTAGTGCTTTTGTGGTTTGTATACTTCAGTGTTCTGAAGGTCGGATAGAACTACCAGACCATAAAATCCAGCCAGCGAGAGTTCTGGAGCTAAGAGAGCTCAAGGATTTATTAAGTGATGTGAAACTCTATTGTTTTGTGCATGTGTTACATAATTGCTGTCAGTGCAAGGCTGTTAAAATTCCCTGCTAGTAATAACACGAATACCATTTTATAGCTTCAAGAGGAGATAAAAGAAGTTTCTTAGTCAGCATTTCAACAATATCACAGCACATGTCAGCTTTATTATTCTGGGGGCTTCAGTTTTGGCAGATGCTCTCCATTCTGGCAGTGGTGTGGTAATTACCATATAAATTAAGCAGTGAAGTAAGCTGAGTGCAGCCTTATCCCTGCTGCCTGTAACCAGGTTGCAAGTACCACAGTGTGAAACAGGCATAATTCAGGCTGATTATATTTAGAGGGCCACATTTTGCAATCCTGGGCCTTTATTTCAATTCAAGTCAATTTTAAAAGTAAATTGAAGCCGTTTACTTGCTGTGCAAACAGAAGGATCATTCTTTCTCCACAAGGTACTCTCCATAATAGCATTCCAGGAATTAGTTTAATCCATCCAGGTTTGATTCATAGCCACTAATTATATTTCAGCATACATTCTAATGCTTTAAATTATATGTGTCCTTACTTTAATGAGTTGTAACTAGTCCTTAATTGGGGAGCTTTGCACTTTTCTTTTATATCTAACAGGCTTTACTTTGGGTTTTATGGGATTAAGCTACTATGGAAAGTCTAGGAAAGTGAGCTGAAATTAGTGGGTTTGTTTTATTTTGTTTAGTGTAGGGGTTTTTATCCTAATACAATTAAGTCTGCTAATTTTGGAAGCCTTGAAAATTATTAAATCCAGAGTCCAAATGCAAATTTTTCAGATGATAGTGGTAAACCAGACATTCTTCTCCATGTGCTAAGTAACTGCATGTGTCAAGAGCCGGCAAAGAAAAAAAAGATGATGTGAGCGACTGATGCTTTTTGAAATCAGAAAAATTGTGTTGGAAAATAAAAACCTCAAAAAACCATAGTGTGTTACATAATTTATTTTTTTTCTTTCTGCTGTTGCATTACAGAAGTCAAAGCATTTTAGAGAACTGGATATGTTATGAATGGTGTGGACACAAAAAACATGGCCAGAGTTTCGGTGAGCAAGTGACAAAGCTGATGATGTAACTGCAATCTTTTGATTTAAATTCTTCTTTTAAATTCAGTGTCATGGAAAGAACAGGAGCAGAAACTTGTGCCATGAGTGTTAGGCTACTGTTAATTGTCATTTGCTTTACTAGGCTATTTTCTCTATAGTTAAAATGTGAATCCACAAAACTGCTGCATCAGAGATAACTTCTGATCTTTTAATAATATGGAAAGTAAAATTAGGCATTTGATTCTTGTACTTACATTTCATCTCTGAGGGATAATGTACAGGGTATTTTAAGTTATTACACTTATTTAAAAGTATCATTATATTCAAAAGTTAATAAAATTAGAGTTCCTATCTTCTCAATTTTCAAGTACTTTTGGAGTAAAAATTGTTTTCCCTGTTCTGATGATTTTCTTCAGGTAGAGCAATTGGATTTATTTTAACATTCTTGACATGAAACTGGCAGTTTAAACAGTGAAACAGAGCTGAAATAATAGGAATTTTAATCTTTAAATACCAGAATTGTATTTAAGTATTGTAGAAATAAACACTAATGTCAGAACCAATTCCAGCTCAGCTAATTTTATTGTTCCTGCTTAAACTCCTCTTTGGTGTAAGTATATCTTTTTCTGCCCTGGTATGTTGTTTGGTTGCGATCCTTTTCCCCTTTCCTCCTGTCCTTCAATAAGCATTGCTCAACAGTTGACTGTCTTTATTTTCTAGCTGACAGTTCAGGTTGTTTCATGCAACACTTCAATGGCCTTTAGGAATAAAGGTGCTACATGAAAATGAGTTTTTATTTGAATGGCTTGATTTTGCATTACGAAATATTTGAATTGTTAATACTAGAGTAATCTTTCTGTGAACATACTGAATACATTTTGATATGGTTGAAGAAGAGGCTCTTCTAATCTACCAGATGGATGGTGTGTGATATTAAATGGTTTTTTCTGTTTTAGAGAATGCTATTTTTTTTAAATTTTTGTAAACCCTTTCTTAAGAGAATATTTGATAAACTGTGTAAATAATTACTTTCTGTATATGTATCTAGTCTATGCGTTGTTATTAATTCTTGCTTTTATAATTACCTTCAGTAGGGCTCTTCTATTTGCATTTTCTGAAAGATTAAGTCTATTAAGACGTGTTGTAATCCCACAGAAACTTTAGAGAATTCACAGAGTAGTATGACTGGCCATAGAGGTCTGCTTGGGCAGAGTAATTTTAAAATTCATCGCTGAAGTTATTACTTGCTTTTGATACTTGTACCTTTCAGTAAATGCTTAGTTTAGCAGCCATGCTTGGAATGTCTGGCTTGGTAAGACCCTCATGAAAATATCTTCTGTGCTTGACAGAAATCATCTGAGAACACAAGTATCAGTGGATAAAACCAATAATTGGTGTTGAGAATATGGGAAGACCTTGGTTAATCAGTAGAGATGTGTTACAGTTAAAGTTTCATAAACCATTGAGCTTGCTTCACAACCAAATACATACAAAAAACCAACTCCAAGCTACTAATTATATTATACTACTTGACTTATTACCTGGATTTTTGCCAAGTAGAAAATGATTAGGCCAAATCTTACTTGTACTTTCACAGTTGACCTCACTGTAATCCCATGGAGGTGAAAAAAAACCCCAAAAACCAAACCGAAAATTCAACCAAAACCCATGGTAAATAATACTTTATGGGGAAAAATAGTGTTTAAGTAGTGTCAAACTTAGTGTTGGTTGTGGAAAATGCCATTCTTCACTCTTAAAGTTATTAATTCACAACTTTACTTGTCCTTCCATTACCAAAAATACTTTCAAATACAAGTAAAATACTTGTTTGATGTGTGTGTCTAAGACATTGGTAGAACTTATTACAGTAACTCCAGATACTGGATTATGTATTTGTAAAGGGCTCTTAGCTTTAGCTGTTGGTTTTTCTTCTCTCATGTCTTACAGGCTTTCTGTTTGTATTCTGTTTATTATTATTTGTAGTGCTTTTCTTTGCGTTTCACAGTGTGTGAGTGGAATAACCATATTAGCAGGGCCATGGTGTATCTCAGCTGTTCCTCTTATATTTAGTCAGTTTTGAATGTGGAATGCTAGATGGAACAGTCAAGTTGTGTTAATTCATCTCCATATATCATTAAGCCTTACTTGGTAATTTTTTTTTTCCACTAAAAAGGAAAAATTGTTGCCTTAAGAAAGCCTACACTCCTCTTCTAAATGTGTCCAAATGTGATCTAGACAAAAGGAAGCAAACTCTACAAAGTAAAGATGGGAATGACTTTCAGCTCTTTATTACAAGAAAACTGCTAATGCCTTTAGTGGAAGTCTTAAAAGAGTGTAAAAGCAAATCAAGCAATATAGAACAGTGTAATATGCAAGACTGAAAAATCACACGCTTGAGGGTTTTATGGAATAGGAAGCTAAATTTTGAATTTAGTGGTTTTAGCAATCTGTCTTGGCTTGAACTAGCTAAACATTCTCTATAGGACATTTAAAGTGCAGTCTAATTAATCATTAATACAATTTTGTGAAATGAATGCCCTCTGGAATGAGTTTTCTTCATCTACATAGCAGCCACAGCTGAAAGCTGTAGTTAATTTCTGCTCTGAAGCAGAGTATTCAGTTTGTGGATACTTGTCATTGTAAGAAAAAATGAGAAAAAAATTCATAAAACTACACTTGATTGAACAGAAACTGCAGGACTGTTCTTTGAATCATTGTTGCGTGGCTATCTGGTGCAAAATGCTTGAAGGTAGTTAACATGCATATTTCAACTTGGTGGACTAATAAGTATTACAGTGGCACCAAAGAATGCAGTCTGCAAATAAACAATAATTAAAACAAGAATAAACTTGATTTCTCTTAGTGCTGACATAATAATTTTGTAAACTGGTGTTCTCTCAGCCTTTTGAACTGCTTTTTGTTAAGAAAGGAGAACTCTACCCAATGTTCTGTGTACTGCCAGATGCTTCACAGAATGCTTATATACAGAAAGCAAAGTGGCTTTTGCAGACTGCTCTGCTCTGAAGGTTTTAACTATAGATGCAGTTAGGCAGGTGTCAGATAAGTTCAGAGTGGGAGATTGCTTGCATAAGATAATTTTTAAGTCCATATATTAGTTTTTCCCATAGGTAATTAAGATTTCTTCCCCCCTTAATAATCTTCTAATTCATATTCTATTAAAACACTGCATCTCTTTTGGATAAGATACATATAAGTACTTAAATCAATAAGACTGGTCACTATAGAAAATCTTGATATTATATAAACAAGTGTACAATGCAAGAAAGTGGATTTCGTTTGGTTGAATGTAGCCTTTGTCCTGCATGTGCATTCATGTGCTGTCTGTGAAAGCTGTTTGTGCTTGGCAGTCAGGTTGCCTAAAATATATTGAAAAAAACCTGCTTGTGTAGTTTCCCAGTTTGTACTTGAAATGTTTAGGGGGCCTGCTAAAGTCTAAATCAGTTTAAGGTTCTAAGCTAAAAGTTAGTTATAATCTATGCTCATTACTGCCTTTAATAACATTTAAAGGTCCATTAGACTGATTTTTACCAATTTACCTTCTGAAGAACTAGAAGTAGAGAGCCATCCTTTCTTTTTGAACAGAATACTGTTATTCTATATTTTGAGTACAGGATGAGTATTATTGCTTGGATAAAATAACAACTCTCTCATTCCCAGGCCCATTCTAGTTTCAAGGAATGTCATTTATGTGGTAATTTCCTTCAGCATTTATTTCCTGTCTGAATCTTGAATGAATCAAATGGAATATATTACCTGTGGCATAGATATTAAAACAGTATCATCTTGACTATCTCTTTGGGGGAAGGGAGAATAGCCTGGTACTCTGCTCCTTCTTACAACTTTGGAAATTAGTCATTCAGAATGACTTTGAAAATTTTATTTAGCTATAAACATGCATGCATAATAATCTTTACAGGTAAATTAGTTTAGTGAACTATACTATTTAGGGGCTTTGGAACAGAGTTTATCATAAATGTTCAAGCTGGAGAATCAAGAGCCTTATTCTTTGTTGTTTTTGTGTTGTGACAGAGGAAGGGTGGAATACATATTTGAGAAAGAATATTCCAAACCAAATTAATTTTCTTTAAAACATTTATCTTCTTCCTCTTTGTGTAAATTTTGTGTTTGAGGACAGTAGCCTTAACTGATGAATTCTGGAATAGAAAACTAAGAATAATAGAAATAATGGCCTTGTACCTTTGACTTCTGTAGTGAGCTGCTAGTGTACAAGTTATTAAAAACATTTGTCTATAAACATCACAAATATATTCATTCAACTTAGTATTGAATACATAATTCTGAAATAAATGTAAATAAATTTAAAAAAAAATATTTTTTTCTTCCATGTATAGTGTGGTTTTGACTAAGAAGGTTTGCATTGAACCATTCAGGTTGGAAAAGACCTTTGGTATCAGCAAGTCCGACCACTAAGCCAGCAATGCTGAGCCCACCATTAAACCTTGTCTCTGAGTGTCACATCTTTTAAATAATTCTGGGGATGGTGACTCAGCCACTTCCCTAGATGGCATGTTCCAATGCCTGACCACCCTTCCAGTGCAGAAATACCAATTCTAAACCTCCCCTGGTGCAAGGTGAAGCCGTTTCCTATGTCCTATCACTTGTTACGTGAGAGAAGAGACCAACCCGCACCTGTCTGCAACCTCTTTTCGCGTTGTACAGAGCAGTGAAGTCCCCCCGAGCCTCCTTTTCTCCGGGCTAAACAACTCCAGCTCCCTCATCTGCTCCTCGTAGGGTTTGTGCTCCAGATCCTTCACCAACTTTGTTACTCTTCTTTGATTCTGAATGACTTTTCTTAAATAGTAAAGTTATCAATAAAATACTGTGATAAGTCAAAAGATATATTTAATGTTTTAACATTAGTAATACATCAGTTGTGCAAAGCAGAAAGAAAGAAGAACTAGCCTTTCAAAATATAATACTTAGGCTGAAACAGCAGTACAATAGAGAACACAGGGAATGATGTGTCTTTAGCTCAGTACGGTATCTGTTCTATATATTTTTGTTTTTTCAGAGTTAAAACAGGTTACTGTGTTTGTTGGAAAAAAGGAATATCGGTCACAGAACTGTTAAAATTGCTACTCTATAGACAACATTAAAAATATTTTTCTTCTTAGCATTATCACAATTATTTTTTCATTCTGACAGATTTTTCAGGGCCATTCATATAAAAAATAAAGTAGTAGGAAATGTCCTATGCTTATTTTCTGTGGAAGAGGAACCATGTGTACAGGTAACAAATGTGTTACTCTTACATTACTGTTTGTAAAAGCAGGATGATAGTTTGCTCAGGGTGTCTGATATGTCAATAGTTCATCTGTAGCTTTTGGCATCCTTTGATTATGACTATGCTTTATTGGCATGTACCTGCACAACAGTCTTTCGTAAAATGGGAAACCTTGCTATAAGTGGGGTTTTGTTAGTGTGATGAGTAAACAGTGAAGGGGATTAAATGTTAAGAATTTGTATTGGATTTCAAAGTGTCTTACTTCAGAGAAGCGCTATGGCATTCTCTTTCGTATTGTATATGAAAGACATATAATAATATTTCTAGATACAACTGTTTCCTCGCTTTTGTTTTCAATTGTTTTCCTTCTCTGGAATGAACACAATAGCTCTGTTTAAAATATGTGGTCAGTATTTGTGTATTTAGATGCTTCTGTGGTGCAGATTAAATTTCATAGATGTTTTGATTTACTTGCATTTACAGTGAAGGGATAAAATGAGTGGCTTTGTTGTAATTAGGTACATGTGTTTAACATTGTTCAAGTGCTTTCAGAGTTTGTCAATCTGTCTTCACTACTTAAATTGATATTATATAGTCAGATCCTGCAGGTCCATGCTTGTAATATGAATTCAAAGAAAAAATTAAAATTTAGCTTTGTCCTCTATGTATTTACAATGAGGTGTGTAGTTTTCATTACTGGAAATTATGAAAGTGGCAGAAAAGTAATGTAACTCATTATTGTCACCTATGCCCAGGCAGTATTTTCAAAACATAATTCAGCTGTTTAGACCATGTCAGAGATTTCTTAACATAGCAAAAATGCATGCTTCTAGGACAAAAGTGCAATTTTCTGGTTGCATGTAGTAAGTGGAACACTTTTTAACATTTTCTTTATGACAATAAAAATTATGAACTTGTTCCTGTTACACAAAAAGTTGGACAGAAATATTATGATGGTCCTATCTGTGAAATTTGACTTCTCTGTGATTTTTAAATTATGCTTAGATGATCTTTTTACATATACTTGTGTATTTAGATGTGTATGCTTGCTTAGCTGCTGTGTTGCCAAGTCAGGCAGTAGAAACCAGGGCTAAATTTCAAAAAAACTGTTGTATTGGTAACCTGTGCATAGTGCACATAGGCTGTGTGCAGAGTCATTTTCTCATGCAAATTGTTCTTTGCATATATAGTTACTGCTTGTAACATAGTAATGTGGAAGTTTGCTTTCACAATAGGAAAGCACCCATTGTGTGTACATAATAAATTAGATGTGTAACTCTAACCATGTGAAAAGAGGTTTTGCATGACCAGATGAGACCCTGCAAGGTAGCTGTAGCCCCTTCAAATGGCTGGCTGTGACAAGAGACAGTGAAAACAGAATAGATGTTCTTTTGTTTCTTTTTGGGTAGTTGTCTGTTATATTTAGTCATTTTATAGAACTGATTTTACAAAGTTTGTTTCATTCCTTTACTAGTCAAGAAATAGCAGCCTTCTAATATGCAAATTGTGTAATTGCTTAAGCAGTGTTCGTATGCATGGATTCTTTATAAAGGAATAAAACTTTTCTTCTGTGGGTGTATTGTTTGACTGGATGTGATTTCTACATACAGTATTTAAATGTACTATTACTGATCTACTTTAAGACTGACTGTTTTCTACTTTTATGGGAAACAGACAGAATGTCTGGAATTCCACTTACAAAAAGGAATCTGTATCCTGCTGAGTAATAGCAAGACGGTTGTCTTTTTTTCCTAACTGCAGATGTAAAATTCAATACCCAAAGGCATGTAAAATATTGAAGGTGATTTACTGTTAAGATTTAATATTGTTTCTTAAATTACATAGCTATAAGGAGTATATCTGGCTGCGGGATTAATTTCAAAAGATGTAGCTTAATCTTTTGTTGGAGATATATATTTCTAAAAGGAAGAGATAAAAGTAATAGACTTAAATCTTTCAATTGCTCATATTGTTTGTATTTTTTGTTTCATGTATTTGTTGGTGTTTATAAGCATTCATTACAGGGGTGTGTACTTCCTATGGCTTTACCAAGTTTAGGTACATAGGGTAACTAGAATTGCAACACATTACTGAATGTGTTTTTCTTATGTTGATGACAGCAGAAACTGGAGATGCTCAGAAACTTGTTGAAAGACGTAGCTTTTTATATTGTTAAGAAATTTGAATGCATTATTCTTAAATATCAGCCATTTTTGAAAACAGCAATGAACCAAAGTGTTACTCCTCTTGTTTCAATAACTATAATACAGAGAAGTAGTGCATATATAACCTTCTCTTATGAGCTAGACATGTGTCATTATTTTAAGATGATAGTTTGTATTTACCCAGCAAAATCCCTGACATCCCTTCCATATACAGCATTTTGTTGGTATTTCCTAGTTTTCAGCCTTCTTTCTGAGGAAAAATGTGATAATAAGATGAAGGTTTTGGAAATAATAAATGTAAAGAACTTCAAGCCATTATTCAGTTTGAAGTAGATAATGCTGTGATGAAATAGCAATTACCCTGTTTCTTTACTCATGTTTTCAAAGTCATGTGGATTTTGAATAACATGTGCTGTGACTGCATCCCCCTGATCTGAATATTTTAGCAAATCATTGGTATTTTTATAATGAATTTAACTCTTAATTTTCTTTAATAAAATACTTGGGTTGGCAGATGAAGAGATATCACTAGTTTCTATGTTACTAATATTGAAAATATTTGATTGAACACCATCTTTATGTTAACGAATACCCAATTTTGAGTTTGATGTCCTACATAAAGGCAGTTGAACACTTGTTTGTTTTTTAAAAAATTTTAATGGCAAATAGAGGCAAAAAAAAGACTGAAAAGTTGTTGACTACTCTTCAGAAATACAGCATATAAATGCATAGTTCATAGAGGTATTTTTTTAAAATTTAGAACGAAATCATCAGAAGTAGCTTAGGTTTTGGATAAACGCTAGAATATTCACTCTCATTTTTTCTACAACCTTCTGGTTGTAGAAATCACAGTGTTAATCTATTAAGGACATCTAGCACTTGAAAAAATCCCAGGTCTTTAGGAAGTAGAGCTAACAAACACAATTTTTCATGTTGGGGAACTTCCAAAGTTACAGTATTACTTGTAAACTCAGGGTGCAAAGTACTAGTACAGGATTATGATACACTGCAATGCATATTGCATCAAATTTCTAATAACATTTGAGTCCATAAAACCTTTGTCTTCTATTATTTGTATTTCTAGAAATCCTTTTAAGGTGTAATTTTAACAAACATTAGGACTAGAAGTGTGGGAGAACAGTACTTAAATTGTGTCAATTATATATCTGAAGTCAAACACTTCATGCATCTGAAGAAGTAGCAATGAGATGTACGCACTGTTTCAAAGGGGGAAATATGATTTCGGGAGCTGGAGATTTGTTTTGAGTAATTAAAGCACAAAATTCATGCTGAAGTAGTTGGAATTTGATCACCTAATTAGTTTTTATGAATCTCGTTGTATAGGGTTAAAATACTTGGCTTCTTGGCCTGTTTCTTTGTGTAATTGATAATAATTACTCTATCAGGACAGTCATGTAGACTCCTGTACTTAGGTCACAACGTGGGTACTTGCCTGCTTACAAGTTTGCCTACTTTTTGTAGTTTGATTTATCCTCCTTTGATTGCTTCCATGAATTTTGGGGTTTGACTTTTTAGACTGTTTCAAGGAAGTAAGTTTATTTTGCTACTTTATTTCTGCCTTTAAACCATGAGTGTATTACTATATCTTTAAATCATGCTCAATAAATTAAAGTGATTTTTTTCCCTTGACTAGTTCTCTGTGGCTGAGGGCACACTCTTACTGAACATTTTAGAAGTCATTCTGAGTAGGAAATGTCTATGAGAGTTTTGTGATTAGAAGTCGTTCAAGAAAGACTGTGCCATAAAGGAATCCATAATAAATACAGTTATACTACTGACTCTGTTTTCTAAGTAAAACTTTATAATATTAAAAGCATTGTCATACTAGCTGGAGTGAAGGTGGATACAAATACATCTCTATCAATTTGTCACATTATTTCTTATTCTACATAGAGCACACCAATAACAGGAGACTCAAAGCATTCATTTGAAGTGATGATACTCTTAAGGGAATATTTAGCATTCCTAGTGTTCTCTGAAAGTTTGGTTTTTGCTGTTTTTGTTTGTTTTTTGCATGAGTTGCTTTTGTTTGTTTGTTTGGTTGGTTGGTTTTTTATTGCAGTGTGGTTCTTCTATGCTTTTTTCCTTTAGGTGATTTTCGGTGGTAATGTAGCAGGGCATTTGATAAGGTGATCAGAGCTGTGGCTGATTCATGCCTAGATAGAATTTTGAGGCAAATCAACTGTTTTGATGAAGTATAAAATATATTGGGTTTTTTTATTTTTCCCTCTATTCTTGTTTCTCAGATTTGAATTGTGTTATATTTCTTAGTATTTCCCACATCAACTTTTGCTTGCCTATTCTGGTATCATGTTCTTTTCCTCTTCCCTTCTTTTCCTGTGTTCCCCACAAGAGAGATGGCCTCTTTTGAGTTGTTGTTGAACCATTGTGTTGGTTGCAACCCACTCATTTCTTAATTTCTTACAATATCTTTCCATCATTAGTGCTGTCTCATACTTCATGCTGTCTCCTTTAGTTTATGTAGCTTCCTTCTTTCATCCCTGCATGTTCCTTCTGTTTTGTGTCTCCTATAAGAAATTTCTGATTTTTAGTCACTGTAGAAACCACTTTTTGTAGAGAAGATAGGGAGGGGAGTGTAAGAACCGATGAGCCAAGTATAGAATCTCTTTAGAGCTCTTTTTGTCCCCCTGTTGAAGGAGAAGGAGATTGAATGGGAAATTCTTTCCCTCCTCTCAGTACCTTCTTTTTCCACTAGTAGGGAAACAGTCGGTAAAACTTTTAAGTTCAAGAAGCTTTTAGTTGCCATCAATAAGACTGGTTTCCAAACGAGGGAGCAGAGATGAATAGACAATGTCTGTTAGCAGTGCTTTGAATTCTACATCACAATACCTACCCTGATGAGATCCTTTTATTCATACTGAAATAAGAATTAAATAGTGCACAGTGGATGACTGAATAATGCTTCAAAAAATGCTAAAAAAAAAAAGTGAAGTTATTGTTTTGGTATCTTTGTCTGTGTCTTCGTTGACTAAATTCAGACTGGTTTTAATCCTTCAACTCCTGTTGTTTCTTGCATTATTGCTCTCAATGCACCTCACATTGTTATTTCTGCCCAAGTTCCCTCCAGTAAGAAAAGCTGGGCCCACTGTCACTTCTAACTTCATATTGTGGGGAAGTGTTGAGAGTGTGAACTACAGAGATACATTTTTGTATTTGGAGTACCACTATGATTATTAATATAGCTGTATTTTTTCTTGTTCTCTCCAGTCTTTATTGCCATGAACACGTAATTGGGCACTGAGTTTGGTATTTGTCCTGAATGCTTCCCTCTCTAGAATATGCGACTCCAGGGGAGTAAAATTCCTGTACTGCGTCATCAGTTAGTAGTGTTGCGTTGTCTAGTAAGTACGAATGGCAGAAATGCTGCCAGTAAGAGGAAGCATGTAACTTAGTTCTTTTGTTGTAATATTCAGAGTTGATTTAAGCTGAATACAAAGCTTTGGCTAGTGCATAAAATCCCATCACTTTAGAAAATTAAACAAGTTTTAGCTACTAATTGAAGATGAGAGGGGATGTGGACACTTTTCTTGAGAGTCCAGATTTTCCTTGGTCATGGGATTTGTATCTTGGATAATGTTTTTCATAGAATAGGATGAAAATGGGGAGAACTATTTACATAGGTGATTATAAAGAGTATAAAAAGTGTTCTTGTCAAGTTGGAAGATGATACCAAATCTGGGGAGGGCAGAGAGAGTGATGTGACACCAGTCAATACACTTGAGAGGAGGCCTGCCATCCAGAGAAACTTCAGCAAGCTGGAGGAATGGGCCAACAGAAAGTTTATGAAATTTAACAAAGGTAAAAGCAAAGTCCTTCACCTGGGGAAGAACTGCCAACAACAGTTCTGGGTTTGGGCTAGGGACCTACAGGCTGGGAAGCAGCTCCACTGAAAAGTACCTGGGGTTCCTGGTGGACAGGGGTGTCAAGCTGCATGGGAGCCAGCAGTGTGCCTTGGCAGCAAAGAAGGACAACAGCATCCTGGGTGGTATTCACAGGAACAGAGGCAGGAAAAGTGAAAGAAGTGATTAACACCACAGCTCAACACCTGCCTAGATTTTATACACAGTCCTGGAGGCTGCAGTTCAGGAAAGACTGCAGCAGAGAAATCTGAGGGCTGGAGCACTTGCCCTGGGAGGAGTGGCTGAGGTAAGTGGTCTTGTTCATCCTGGAGAAGAGATGGTAACAACCTTCCAAAATTTGTGAGAATCCAGACTCTCCATCGTGGTGGGACAAGAGATCATGGGCATATTGTGAAACGAGATTCAGAGTGGATGAAAGAAAGAGCTCATTCATAATGAGATCAGTCATGTGAAAAAGATTGCCAAGAGAGGTTGTTCCATCTCCATTTTTGAAGATTTTCAAGACATGACTGGATAAAACTCTGAGTCATAATTTTCATTTCAGCAAGATCAAAGAAGAAAAGTAGTTCTAGATATTCTGAAGAGTAACTGAGAGCTAACAGAGACCCTCTTTGCTAGCTAGATGAAGATCAAGTCAAATTGAGAGCTCCTCTAATATGGCAAAACTAAAATCAGAAGCAGTAGCTTATCTTGAGTATATATTAAGTGCCAACTGAGGCACTGAACAGCCACTTTCAAATTGTGTTGGATTTGCCTTTTGGCAAATGGTTACATTTTCTGCATATGATTACTTCATACTGTATTGTTTAAAATCATTTATCTTATTTATTTATCTATCGTGTTTTTGTATTTATAAACGAGCATTTTCTACTACCATTAATATTACTGTCCATTTTACATATTCTCCAACTTTGGGCAAATTTCCTCTTTTGAGGGCAAATTTGTATATGTGTGAAATGTGTTGCTCCATTTCTGCATGTTCACTGGAAGTTGGGAATACTTCACGTGATATTATTTCCTTTCTCACAGAAATAATTAATATTATTCTAAATTTCTACATCTTAAACGAAGGGAAAAAGATATATTTACATGATATCATTTCAGGGTGGTGGATGTTTTGTGTTCTGCAAAAAAAAAAAAAAGCTTCATATTTGATTACTTACCCACTTATTTCTTAATAAGTAGTTGCTGAGGAATGCTGCAAAGCTCTGCGGGTACTTTTTAAAAACACAAAAGATTGTACAGGTGTTTAAAACCTATATTGGGTATTCTCCAGTTACAGTCAACTCTTACCTTATTTAAACTCAAATCAAACTTGCTAGTTGCCCTGCTAGTGAGTGTCAGCCTGAGGCATTATGAAGGTGGAAACACCCCTAGCAAATGGAAGCCAAGTTAGATAGGAATGGCTTTCCTAACATTACTCCAATTTTTAATACTTATAAGCCCTATTGACCTCTATCTTGCTTAGACTTAATGCCTGGGACTTTTAAATCACTTTTACTGTCTCTTACCCCATTTAACAAAAAAGCCAAGCCAACCAGTAAACATAACCCTTCACAGATGTTAGCAGGGTTATAGCACGGTTGTTTTAATAAAGCACAGCACAGCTTTGTTGCAGGAAATGAGGACAGGTATCTCTTCCAGTGGAAACTATGGGAAGAATTTAAAGAAAAAGAATATTTGGGGGTTTTAGGTGGCAAACTTGAAACTTTTATGCTTAAAGTGCTGAGGGATCTCTAGCACACTTACTAAAACCCCCAGTTTTAGACCTAATTCCAAATGAGGCTGCTTGTATTGTAGAACATCCATATGTGTCTGTAGGACAGGAGGGGCTTTTTTATTTAAAAAGTCACCTGAGTTATGAACTAGGACTTAATCAGATCTTTCCTGTACAAATTCTGAGTGGAAAATGTGATTTCTGCTTTTATAGCATGCAAGATTGATGCCTGACAAGGTTATGGAGCAGATCCTCTTGAGTGTGATCAGACGGCACATACAGGACAACCAAGGGATCAAACCCAGCCAGCATAGGTTTAGGAAAGACAGGTCCTGCCTGACCAACGTAATCTCCTTCTATGACCAGGTGACCTGCCTGGTCATCTTTAACTTCTTTTAGGAAAAAAAAATCCATTGTAATATACTATCACTTCAACTATTTAATCTTTCTAACCAATTTTGCATTTTTCTCATTAGTAATAGGTGACGTGACTATTAGTGCAGGAAAAGCCAAGGTAAGGCTGATGTTTTAAAAAGAAGTGTAAATTAAGCTACCAAACTTTAAGCTATCTTGGACATGACAAAGTGGTATGTTTTTTGAAATATTAATTCCAATTTATTCTTCTGTATTCCTACTAATTAGTGAGGGAATTAGAAAGAGCATTAGTCATGGTATAAGGTAATCACGAATACATCCACCGACACAGTATATTCAAAGAACAAAGATTCCATTTGATTAGAGAAGTTTGTAATGTCAGCATTAACAGGAGAAACTAGCCATTGCAATTTCTGATATCATCAGAAGACAGATTGTGTTCCACCTCTAATCAACCACCCGTTGAGACTAAGTATGCTGTCCAGGCAGGAAGTGAAGATGAAAACCCAGCAATTGAGGAAGAGTTTTTCCTTTGAAAACATTGTGAGGATCTTACATCTCTATTGCAGAAGCATGCAAAGTTAGTGGTGTTCAATGATTCTGTTGTGAGAGCAGTTATGAGACTCACCACCCTGAAGTACTTGTCTGGCAGGTGAACTGCTTCTTTCTGGTATTCTTAATGTGAGGTGTTGCTGAAAGGCTGTTGAGTCATATGATGATGCCTGCTCTCTGCTTGTCCCAATAGGTTGCTGTTGCCAAGAGTGCTTTTAATTTTGACTGTAGGATGGTGTTTCACAAGCTATGTGTAAAGTAATGAGTAGAAGAACGAGCGATGAAAATCTGCTGGTAAACAGGAAGGGCACCTTGGGGATTGGTCTAGAAACTAGAATGGTTATGTATCTTGTGAACTGTTGCAGTGGAGGGGTGCAGTAGAAATACATGGGTGCATGGATGTTAGACAAGTGTACTGTTGCAAGAATTATGCTGCCTAAATCATATAATTGAAAGTCTTAATATGTGATTGAGGTAGGTGACACAATTGATGTGATTTATTGAGAACTCCTGTGAGTGGAATATTACTATAGGTGGGGTATAGCGTTTTCCAAGTCAGGCCAAGGAATTGGGATAGAAGCATAATGTACCAAAAATTCAGTGTAATCTAGAGTTATTGAGTGAACTGTGAAAGAAGGGAAAATAAAAGTCAAAATGAGCAGATCACCAAAGAACACGAATAAATGGATGTAGCAGTTTGTGAGCAGTTGGCAAAACAATCTAGACTTTGGTGGTGTGAAGAAATGTTTAATTACTCTGACATCCTTTGAGTAAGGTATCATAGAGTAAGTTTAGCAAGCATTCACTGGTGACTTTTTTTCCTTTTAGTAGTGTCATAGTTGGGTTGTTATTTTCAGAAGGAAAAAGAAAGCAACGTGCTGGAAAGTTTCTATAGATGTTATTTTAAATAGTGAGAAACCAGCTAAGAATGGCCAAGTGAAAGGCAACTTGATTGATGTGACAATGAAATGATGGTACTCACAATGTTTAGTAAAGGAAACAAAATAGAAACAGTAGATGTCAAGAAGCAGGCTCTGAGAACTAATAGAACTAAAGATCTCAGGGGAATAAGGATTAAAAGGAAAGCTTTTTAAAAGACAACAAACATTCCCCCCCCTTCTCGAACTTTCAGACTCATTTGAAAACTGAAAAGTCAGAAGTGAAGGTAATCTAGTTGCAAAGGAAGAATTGGAACTCGTTTGTGGAGTTCAAACACAAGATGTTAGCATATAAAAAGGGCAAATAATGTTGTATTAGTAAGGCAATATGGGTGAATATAACAGAAAAATATCAGTATAGAGAGATAATTCCAAAAAGGCTAAGACTTATAGGAGCTAAAATGAGCAAGATATGCTCATAAAAAGCAACATTTTATGTTAGAAAAATCCTTCTATTAAAAGGAGGACCAAACTCAACCATTCACTAAGGTCTCTTTTAAGTCATGCTAAGGGCAAAGTTCTTAATACTTCAGGTTTTTTACATTACACTTGGCTAAAAAAAATTGTAAGCAAGTGCTAACCTTACAATTTCTAGTACAAGTGAATAAGCATCTCTATCTATAGCTTAAAAAATACCCCAAAATTAAGGTAGATTCTGTACATATACTGTGTATTTTCAAATTATCTGTTTAGTGGAGCTCGTCAGACTAAAATTACTGCAGGAAGAAATCTCAGAAATATTAGTAGTCAAAGACTGTGGTTACTGAGAGACTGGGAAAGGCAAAATAGTGCATGTTTTTTAAAATTAAGGAAAAAATAACAAGGATGCAACAACAAATAGATTTGTCAAGAAAAGTAGTATCAAAACAAAGGACTTCTTCCCATGACAGTGTAGCAGAGGGCATTTAGATAGAAGTGATACACTGAAGCTGGATTCAAATCTATTTACACAAGCAGTCTAGAAATATTAATTGTTCTCTGTGGAAAAGTCAGTGAAATGTAGCTCTGAAGGGATTTGTCCTTGGCTCAGTTTTATTCTGAATTTTCATTTATGACTTGGAAATTGAAATGAGCAGTATGCTTATTAATTTTTGGTAGCATGAAGTTGTCAGATTGTCAATATTTTAAAAAAATGAGTATTGTATAGAAATGGTCCCAAAAGAATTTAGATGCAGTTCATCAAGGTGTTGTGATTATCAATAAGAGCACGAATACTAAGGACAATAACAGCACAAATATACAAAAGACAGGTTTAGGTGGAAGGCTTCTCAAGTTCGTAGATTAGGAACTACATGAGCCATGATGCAAAAAATGTGACACATCATACTGTGATGTATAAAAAAGATACATTTCTGTTCTGTACAGGTTTGTTAAGTCTCAGTTAGAATCCCACATTCTGTCATGCAAACCTTAGCAAAAGCACTGTGAACTCTTTGGTGAGAATGCAAAGGAGAGCATCAAGCAGTGTCTAGATGCCTAGATCACAGACCACAGACCTAGATAATAACTACATCAATATGGAAAGACCTGGGGTGAGTAGGAATGAATGAGAGAGCTCTTGGGAGGATGTGGTAACAGTCTTCAAATATGCACTTCTGCAAAGTGGAATGAAGGAAGTTGTTTTTATAGTGAAAAGACAAAAGAGAAATTGTGCTTGATTTGAAGAAGAATCCAGATTAGATGTTAAGAAAACAATAAATAGCCAGGGTTTTTAAGTAACCTCCATCCACTAGAGGTGTGAAAAAAGATTGGAAATGGCATGAGGATAGTTAAGTATTTCTAGAGGGCTTGGAATAGGAGATCTCTTTTGGTGTCTTCTAGTTTATTTTTCATATTTCTTTTCAAAATATCTGATTTTCTATATAGGCAAGAGGAGATGTCACAGAATTTCATATAAGTTAGAACTAGATGCAGTCACAGACAGTAACTGCAATCCTCAAAATAATTAGTTACTGCCAGACCTGGAGTGGATATGCTGAATAAGACATTGTGGAGAGGGTACAATTTCTCTAGATGGTGAACACATCTGTTCCTGTAAAATGCTGAATACACACTGTGGTATATCTGAAGGCAGTCCAGTAAGAGTCACCTGGGAAGTGCATGTAAAACTTCCTCAGGTAGTAAAGAAGAGAATTAAGATAAGTATTCATTCTCTAAAAGAAGGTAAATCAACACGTGTAGTTTATTTTTCATGGCGTATATTAACAGTGTCTATAATGTTGCCAAGTAAATGTTTTCTTTTATGTATTTTATCTTCCATTTTTAATTATATTGCATTTGAAAACATTAAGTATGGACTTGATTCTTCGAGTAGTCATGAAGCCTCAATAAAAGTTAAAAGTGCTTTGCATCTCAGATTATGCAGTATTAACTTCGCCTGGCACCCGGAATTGTTTTCATAATGTGAATATCTTATTGTTATAGAGTTAATCACTTAGGAAAAAATGTAACTCTGGTGCAGAACAGTATTTCCTGACTCATTAAATCCGACTTTAAATCCAATTGTTGGTCTGCTAAGGCAGATCTAGTAAATTTCTCGTTGTTAAAGAAAACCCATAGAATTAGTAAGCAGTGAGAGAAACTTCTCATCTTTGTACTAATATTTGAAAAAGAATATAGGGAGAAAATAATAAGGAAAACAACTTTGAAGAAGTCAATTGAGTATTAGTATTAATTTATAATTTCATGAATAAGAATTTTCAGCCAAGGCTGAGAGGCTTAAAATAACCAATGAGCATTATGATTGGCTTGGATTTCAGGATGGGATATAGCAAGCATCAATTTAGTTTTATTGCACAGATGTTGTGTGTCTAGACTCTCATACTGGAAATCTCTGGAGTTTTTCTTAACATCTTGCAACCTTGTGGTTGAAGAAAGAAACACTGTGAACTGGAGGAGGTTGTGGCTCATTCAGTCGCTTGTCTGTACGCTGTGGGAACAGACATGACATTTAGCACAAGTCTAATAAGTGCTTGGTAAATCAGCTGTCCTTAAAAGCGTCTGGAAGAAAAAGAAAAGTGAAGTATATTTGAGGGTAGTGATCAGCAAGACTGGCAGAGAGGACTCCTTGTCCCAAGAGGGTGGGGAGATAGAGCAGAAGTATGCAATTTCTGCATGGGTTAGTACAACACAACATTAAGGGTATGAGTATTGTATCAGTCCCTGCCACCTCTCACTCTAAAGAGTCCTGAAGTGTGCCTGCGGCAGTGGTAGCACTGATGATGGAGCCATCATTAGAAGGATTCACCAGGCACTGCCGGTGCTGCCTGAAAATCATGAGTAGATTCCATGATAGCTGGCCCAAACTCCCGCTGTTGCTGTGGTTTGCCTTCTAACAGCTTTCAAGGTAGTTTATGTGTGGTTTCACAAAAAACAGCCATCCTGTTGGATGGCAGTCCATACACGGCTTTAGACTTGGACATTCATTTTATATATTTGACAAAGAGCAGTTTTGTACTAAAAAGTTCATGGCAAATGTTTTACTTGACAACAAATTCCACTATAAAACTCAGAAGAATGCCATCCATTCTTTCATGTACTCAGAATTTAAGAGGTTTGTCTGGTTTTTTGGAAGCTTTGTTTTGCTAGCCATCTTATGAAATCGAACAATTGGCTGATGACTTGGGCTTTTTTAGAACAGTCAAGCAAATAGTGATTTTTAGCAAGCCCAGAAGAGGATGTAAATGTTTGTGAACAATGTGTTGTTAAACTGTTATGATGATTTACCAAGACTGTTAAAGGAAAATCAATTAACTTGGTGTTAGAAGATGAAATGTGAGCTAGAGTGTCTTCCTTCTGCTTATTGATGGTGGCACATATTGTTTGAGTTTTTTAAGAAAGAGCTTTAAAATCTTGAATTGGTTAAGAGTATCAAATTCCTGGCATTGTGTGAATGTTTTTCAGACACTCCTTTTAAGTATTTCAAGGTTATTGAAGTTTAACTAGAATCAGAATGCAATTGGTGGAAACTAGCTCACAAATCATGCTTCACAAACATTATTTTCATATATTTTCCTGCAGAAGAAAAAAAGGAGATGAGTACAAACTGAACTAAAAGATGTTAATTTTAAGGGGGGAAAAATTCTCATCCTTTAAGAGTGATTGAACACTGGAACAGGTGACTAAAAGGTTGTGAAGTCTCCATCCTCAAAGATTCAGAACGTGACTCAACACAGCCAAAACAACACACTCTAATCGACTCTGTTTTATGCAGGGTGTTTGGGCTAGGCAATCTCCAGAGGTCCCTTCCAACCTCAACTATGTTACAATGCTGTAAAATGATAAAATGTGTTCCTATCTTTGAAGAAACCTGACAAAATATTTGATACCTACTCACAATAGCTTCTTTGAACCAAATGATTTTTGTATTTATTTTTTTCTTATTTTATTTGGCATACTCTGTTAATTGAGTGTTTCATGCTGAATAAAACCAGAGAAGCCCAGTATTCTTCATATTTATGAAGAAAGGAGGAAATGTGTTAAAAGCACAGCTAGGAGGTTTTTGGTTACCATGCATATGCATACCATACTTCACATGTTGTAACTTCAAATTACTGCAAGTTATCGTGCTAGTGTTTAATGATAGTAATTCCTGACATCTGGCAAAGTTGGGATAAGGTACATGTCTAAAAATTTGTAGAGTGGAATTTTGTCTAGATACATTTATCTTTTTTCTGGAAAATACCCTAGATAAAAGTGCTGGAGGATATATAGGAACCCTAAAGGTCATGTGATTTACAGGAAGAAAATCCTCTGAAGTAGGAAAATACAAATGAGCATTTAATACTGCTTTACAAGAATTTATCTTCTATGTAGATGCCAAGGGAGGTGATGAGCAGGAGAGTTAGACTACAGTGGGCCACGCTGTAGTGGTTTTGAAGCACCTTGCCCCTGAGCAACCCTTTGAACAAGCCAAAATTAAAAAGAAAGTTTCTCAAATCCTTTTGCCCTTCACCTTCTGTAGGCTGTGAGTTCCATGATGCATCAGATAATCTTGCATCTGGATATTGTCTGTGGCTGTAGTCAAACTCCTTGTAGTTATATGAGAAAAAGACTGAAAGACACAGATGCAAAGGGCACATCGGTATACCTTGGTGCCTTGTGATATTTTTTATCATCTGAAATGTTCATATGTTTGAAATGTAATATTCTCTTCAGGTACTACTGTAGAATGTCCAAGCTAATCCGCTTCAAAAAGTTACCTTTGGCACTCATCTTTAGAAATGGTTTTAGTGTAATGCTGTAATTTTAATTACAGTTCTGTACTTTTATGGTGCCAGACATACTATGCAATAGGTGCTGTGTAGATAGTTGGCAATCGTAGGATATATAGCAGTCGGGATTAAACAGCAATAAAGGATTCATTGAACTGCACTAACAAATCAGACGTGATTACAGTCTGTGTCAGTGCATATGCAGAGATTAGAAGATGTATGCTGCTGAATAGACTCGAGTCTTTTTGCTTATGTTGTTTTTCTTTGTGTGGGGTAAATGAAGAGAAAATGGTAGTGTAAGTATATGGCCCTAAATTACATGAAATATTTAATGAGGGCAGTAATAATTGAGGAGGTTGAATTAAACATTCCTTCAGTTTTGAGATGTATGTCACCTCTCATTTTTAGCACTGTTCCTCAATGTTTTCCTCTTTCCATTATTTTTTAGTAATCTTACTGTTACATAGTTCTCAATAAAATACTTTGCTTTAGTCTTTGAATAATGCATAATTTAGTCACTGGAGATGCCCTACTGTGTCTGATTTCTGTTTTCAGAAGCAATATAGAATGCAATTTCCTCTTCATTATTTGATTTTTTTGTGCTTACCTTTCTCAAATTTTCTAAATTTTTTTTGCTATAGTCTCAGTTTTGTGATCATTTCTATGAATAAAACCACAACACTGTGTGATTTGTAGGTCTGAATTCTCATTCTTAGCATATGCAATATGCACAACTTGCCCGTATTAATATTCTTTTTGTGTCATATTTTATTCAAGGAACTCAGAGTTCTCCAGCCAAGTTTTTGACAGAATTGTTTTGTCCTTTTAATAGCAATTTTTTTTTTCAGATAGATTAAACTGAGATTCAATAAGTGTCTTCACAGAAAAAAATGATGTAGGAAAGCTAGGAGTAAAAATTGGATGGTAAACGTAATTTGCCTTTTTATGAGTACAGAATCTTTACTCTTTATTTTCTGCATGATAGAAACTGTATGTAGAACTTTTAGTAGCAATTGAAGTTTAAATTGCAGAATAACCACAGATGTTTTATAAATTTAGGATCAGGTTCACTTGTGTATTAGGACAAGAGATTGAATAAGGTGTGTCGTTAGTTCTTTGACTCTCCCACTGTCCCTGTCCCAGGATCTGTTGGCACCTTTTATGCAATGCTCTAACTTCAGACAGCTGTGGCTTTATACTGTAGTTATAAGCAGATGTAGGGACCAGGAGCATGGCAAGGCTTTCACTCCCCCGCTTTATTATGGGATTCCTCTTTTTGCATGGGCAATACTGTACTTGCCTCTCAGGGCTGTCCAAAAGCCAGAAGATTCCCTCCTGATAAAACTCTCAATCAAGTACTGCTCATCAGAAATAAAGACATTTCATTTGGAGAAGTATGTATTTTTAGTTCTTGTTGTTTATTTTATTAACAAATACCCACCACTCCTTTTTTTGTTTTTTTTTTTTTTTTCCCCCAGAGTATCCTTTTAAAGATTTCAGCATGAACTTTTTTCTTGTGTCATGAGAAAAATAAATCTTAAGTTTCTCATTAGAGAAATTATTAGAATTCTTTGAGTCTAGTTATTATTCCTGAATATTTTTAAACAATTGATATTTTTCCATATGGTTTGTTTCATGAACATATGGGTCTGTTTTGTGGTTTTGAGAGATACAGCGATCCAGATTTTTTTGCATGTCCTAGAGTGAAATATTGGGGTTTAAAAAATTACATAATTGCATACTGCAGAATAGGAATTTGCATTCTACACATCCACTTTGTATTTATTCTTCACACTTTATTATTTTGTTCTGTTTTCATTTGCAGCCTTTTTCTGTGCCCATGGTGATGTTTCTGGTTTTGCAAATAAGCCAGCAAATGATGAAATTAACTCATTAGAGTGCATAGTGGATAAATGCATACATACACCCTCATTCCTCTGCATGTACAGAGATATAAGACAAGAGAGAGAGAGAGACTTAGATCACCGATTCCTTTTCATTAGTGAGTCTTTTTTGTTGTTGTTATTGCTTTGGATTCTCGTTGTTCCTGTTTTGTGGGTTGTTTTTGTTTTTAAACAAGATGTGAATTTCTGCCCTAGGAACGTTGTGAGAGAAAGGTGGGTACAGTGGCTCAGCAAACTGTGCCTTCCCATTTTGGGCAAGTCAGTTAAAGCTGTATTGAGTGAATATATGTTAATTCCTGGGCTTTCTCTGCAGTTCAGGGTGAGGTTTTTGTGGGTTTAGAATAATATTCAAAGCAGCCAGTTTACTGAGCTGGGAACGGCCTAGGGCTGACATATAAGAGAGGAAAAAAAAACCCGAACTCAAAACCCAAATGTCTGTGGACTTGTGGAATTGCCCTCTCTGGAGCTTAGGGACTTTTTTTTATGTGGGCTCCAGTCAGGTGTCTTTGTCTTCTTAAGATTTAAAACCGAGAGGAACTTTGTAAAGCTATCACATTTAAAACATTTTTGTTTCAAACAAGGAAGAGCTCTTCAAATTACTGAATTTTTGTGATGGTTCAAATATTTGCTTGCCAATGGTGGAACTAAATTTAGTTCTTTGTAAGCCCACTGTTTCAAACTACGTCTGTGTGCTCTTCTAAAAGAAAAACATCCATCCTCGATAAGCTATAGAATCGATGCAGTGCAGTACCGTTCATGGCTGTCAATGAAACTAGGCTCTGTGATGTGGAGAAGGCCGAGCCAAAGAGAGCATGTCTAAAAAGGTGCAAGATGTTCTGGCATAGTGGTTAGCACATCCAGCTTTGAGTAGGGAGACTGAAGTGTCTTAATCCTCTTTTCCAAGAGTGACTTGAGGATAAAATACAAAAATACCTATGTCACGTCCCTCACCTTGTTATTCTCTCCGTATTCCATTTTATGACTTTTTAATATAGTGCCTGACAGCCTATAACTCTCACTAGCCAAAATTAAACTAGCTCACATAAAACTACAAATTAATCACCCATGTAAGGAATATTCTTCCAACGATACATAAAGAAAACATAGGCTGTGTCAAATGCAGCAAGTGCATTAAAATAATTCGTGTATCAAGTGGTGCTTAGTACTGTAAGGGGATATGTGTGTCAACAGATTCTGTAAGGCTAGAACAAGTTGATTGTGTCTCCTGCCAGGCAGACCAGTGAGATCCACAACAATTCATTCTTAAAATTCCAGAAGGAATGGATTTCTGATGTCTCTGGAAAGGATAGAATATCAGTGTATGGCTCTGATCCATTATGTGTCTTTCTTAACTAAAATGCATTCATTTTAGGAGTTAAATGTAACTCTCAAAGTGTGCCAGCCAGGCTGGTATACACACATGTAATCACATTGTAAAGGCTATGCTACTACACAGCATCATCCTTCCAGATTGTAGCTGTATCCAGTCTTGGTCCTTGCATAGACTTTTATTTCTGAAACAACAGGTTAGATGTTCATGCATGTTTATTATTGTCATTAGCATATAAAAATGAGATACTTGGAACTTCCAGCTCTTCTAGTATCCTTTTATTGCATCTTGTGCAGTATAATAGTGCTGGAAGCTGCTGCTACACTATGTGTTTTCAGAGGTGTATAACTTTCTGTGAGCGTATGTTATACTTGTCTTAGTTGGATATATAAATTGTGTTTTAATCTGATCCTTGGTACATTTAATTTGAATAATTTGCCCATCTACTCTGGAAGTCCTTTAAAAGTTTGAAATATTAATAAGCCTAATGGAAAAGCATGTTAACCTAAGCAGTAGGTGTCCGTGGTCTAAGAAGTTACGATTTTTAAATATTTATCTTCCACCCTAAACTTTTACTTTTGTTTCAAAAAGTGTGATCTGTTCCTTTCTCAATGTATTTCAAGAGGAACTCTATGTGAATTAGCCTAATAAGTGGCTTTGTCCTAATGCCTGGAAGAAGCCCATGAAACACTTAACTCTGTCATTGCCTGCTGATTCAGTAGCTGTGATTCCACATAATTGAGAGTAGTGTAGTGTCCTCTAAAACCAACAATGTCATAATTAATTCATCAGAAACACAGCTGTGAACTCTGGTTGTTCTTTTTTACCAAAGCAACTGGGCAAAAACATTCCAATGTGCAGCAAAGAAAGTTCCAAGCAACTGTGGTACACAGTGCTTTGTGTTTAAGCCATTGACCTTGTAATGTGATCACACAGACTTTTTGTAAATTAATCTTTCAGATCTTATGAGTGACATGTGAACTTTGACTTCATAGGCAAAAGACAGACTCCAGCTTCAGTAGAGTCACCTGTATCCCAAATGCACAATAAATTTACATAACTTTCTTTTGAAAAACATGAGGCTTTTAGTGCTTTCATGTCTTTTGCTAGGGGAAGTATTAGGCTTTTTTTCCTTCTTGTGCAGTGATGTACATCATTGAGTATAAATGGGATTGTCCCAAGCATCATTTAAAAATATATTTTAGTTATTCCCGTTGCAAGTATACATTTCAAACTGCAACATAATTTTTCTGTGAGCTACATGCAGCTGTATCATTTTACATTTTGGTAATTTGTAGTTTCTAGAATTGTCTTAATTTCTCTAAAAGCAAAATTTCTGAGATTCACTGTTAACTGTTTTGAATTACATTTTACATATGAGCACATTCTGCAGAAAATGGGTGAAAAAATGAAACACTAAAATACAGCATCAAGACATTAATCTTTAAACCATTAAATTAGATTTCTAGATGAATGTAATTATTTTTTATCCCTGGTGCTGGTATGCTTATGCTTAGAATATGCTGTTTGGGCTCTCTGCTTTCCTGGACGTCAGGAAATCCAAGTCACTTGGCTTGTGGCATGCTTTTTGGTGATGAGGAAGAAGTACAGGAACCTGCCTAGTGTGATTCTGTGACTTGTTGAATGCCATTGTTGCTTCTAGTTACAAACATGTAGCCATCTCTCACTTACCACGCATGGATTTACCAGGAAATATGTAAGTGGAGGGAAGGAAAAGTGTACTACAGCATTGCGCTATGTGCCTCTTGGTGTATAGCTTCCATAGTCAAATCAACTTACTGTTGTCTCTCTAAAGTGAGTAAAGGCTTTCTTGCTTTTTATCTGTATGCACGTAGCTGTGCTTCTGATTATATGAACCAGGATAATAGCAATAAGGAACTGCAGCACTTGGAATGCATGTGCTTTTCTAGATGTCTTTGCTCTGGGACATGAGAATAACTGAAGATGCTGAAAGTTGTTTTTATTTCCAAGGCCTAGTGAATTCAAATCTATTATAAACTTAGTGGCAGAAAGTAACTGCGAGGTTTTCCCTCATTGCCTCAGAAGAAAAATAAGGAGGTTTGCTCTCCTAACTGTTCTTACAATGTTTATGCTGTTTCTACTTTGGCAAAGACATAAAATGAATGGGTTTTAATTATAATAATATGCAAAATTTATCATACCAGCAGAAATGTAGTCATTGGTACTGTTGCACACTTACTATTTGTAAGACAATCCTCGGGAAAAACTGTATGAGTTTTAATCAAAATTGAAGTTTACTTTAACAACTAGTTGTGCTGAGCAGTGTGCTTTCTAGTTAGAAAAAAAAAGTTTTGCTTTTTTATGGTAAAAACAGCTGCTAAACATCAAGAAACAACAACAGATTACCACTTGTGTTATCTTAGTCATACTTTTTTATTGTTGTGTGGTAAATGTGAATCTTCTGGTAATACATGTTTGGATGTTTCAAACCTTAACTCCTGTTCTTGTACTGACTGAAAGGTTCTGTGCCCTGCCTCCCATCAAAAATCAAGAACGGGTGCAGACAGGCTTGAAACTCCAAATAAAATGTTTTACCTGGGGCGATATTGTTCAGCACATTCTTCCTAAAGGCTTTTGGGTTTTCGTTTTGAGTGAAAATACAAGAGCCAGGTGCAGTTACCTCATTTCAAAATACCCATCCATTCTTAAGAAGTTTCTTCTTATTCTCTTTCTTTTTTAAAAATGCTTTTTCAGCACTCCATAAAATATATGCCCATATTGAGAAACAGCTACAACCTGACGTTCCCAGTAGAAACTTGGCATTTGCCTTGTGGCAACAGGCACCACCAAACAACTGATAAAGAATTTGATTTTCTTTTTCTTTCTTTGTTCTCTTGTACCCTTACTCATTTATCTATCCTTATGTACTGGGATTTTTCCCTTGAAGGCAATGACAGTTTCATACATTTTAGATGCTGTTTTCCTTTATGAGTGTAATTATCTATGCCATGAATTGAAAGGGTCCCCCAGGGTGGGGCATCCACAGCTTCCCTGGTCAAACTGTTCCAGTGCCTCACCAGCCTCACAGTAAGGAATTTCTTCCAAATATCCAGTCTAAACCTGCCCTCTTTTCAGTTTGAAGCCATTACCTCTTGGCCTGTCCCTACATACCCTCGTAAACAGCCCCTCTCCAGCTCTCTTGCAGCCCCTTGAAGTACTGGAAGGTGCTATAAGGTCTCCCCAGAGCCTTCTCTTCTTCAGCCCAAGCAATCTCAGCTCTCTCAGTCTTTCCTCATAATAGAGGTGCTCCATCCCTTTAGTCATCTTTGTGGTCCTCCTCTGGACTCACTCCGACAGGTCTGAATAAGCAGTTTTCCTTCTTTTTGGATGAATTGTTAGTTTTATTGGTGTTTTAGCACTTGCAGTGAAATTTCTTACATTAAGAAGAAGCGAACCTCTGTGCCCTTTAGTTTTATTGCTCTATGTTTTCTGTTCCCCAAGTAGACAGACCTGTAGGCATTCTTAAAATCTCAAGATACTTTGTTGCAGAGCTTTAAATTTGCCTTGTGATATCGTGATCCAATTATGCTACACTGTATCTATTTCTTGGAGGAGGGGGGGGGAGCAAGCAAGCCAATGTGACCAAAAAAAAAAAAAAAAAGGAAAAAGAAATAGGATTTTGTAACAGAAAACAGCTGCAACCACATCAAGGCATTTTTGTCTACTCTACTGGCTTTGCTGAAAATTAAAGCCACAACTTAATATTCAAGGAAGAGATTTCTATGGAATGAAATCTGTTAAATGCTTAATAACAAACAGTTAAAAACACAAAACGGGATGTTTAGGAAACTGGTTTTGAATGCTAAGTAGGTTAGATTGCAGAAGTTCTGCTTCTTCAGTAGAGGGTAGAAAATGAGTCTTATTCTGAATGATGGATTGTAAATTCCACAAGTAAGTTCACAAATTTGTGTCTTACATTTTCGCACGCTGTCAGTGTGTTCAATTAAAACCAGCTTGCTTTCTAACCTGCAGATACTTGAAACTATATGAAATCAAGTGCTCTAAAAACAGGGAGCTATCCATTTTTTGAGAATGATTTTAGAAATGAGAGAAAATTTTTACCATGACTCATATACCGTAAAATGCTAAGGTTTTTTCCTATCTACAAATGTAGTAGATTAGATTAATTAGATGAATTTTGAACTAATCTGGTTAGAAGAGCAGAATTCTTGCAAAACATCTGTTGACAACCTTGGAGTAGATGAATCTTTAAATCAAAGACTCTTCTCATAGTTTACTATTTAGATCAAGGGGGATTTATATAATGATTTATACAGCTTTTAAAATTCTTAAACTTTGAAATTATTTTCTCTAAAGAATACTTGACTCATTGTTTAGTGACTACTAGGATATGTCAATTTTCATTTAAATATGCTCATGACATCAAGTCAGTACCTTTTTGCCCTAGCCAGGAAAATATACTCTATGCACATTTAATTACACAGTTTAATATATGTTTACTTAGAATTGTAGTTCTTTTGTACTATTAAAGAAACTGAATGAAATAACTTCCTTTGTTGATTCCTGCTTAATTGAAACTTGAGCCCTGCTGCTAATGATGAAAACTGGCGTAAAACTGAGTAGCAAGACAACAGTGTTTAAAAACTATTGAAACTTAAGTAAGGAAGATGTTTCTTATGCAATATATACAAAAGTCAAATATGCTGTGCAATTACGGCCAGGGTTTGGATCTCAGGGCAAGAGGTACAATACAACATGATGCATAAGTCTTATGTTATATTAGCTCCTAAAATGATAGGAAAAGCCATCATGCTAATGAAAATACAGAATTTAATGAGTTATATTTGATATTTTAGCTGTTTAGGTTTGAATCCAGTACTCTTTCAGGTCTAAAGGTTACAAATACCATATTTGGTACAATTAATGAAAATGGAGATTCAAAGACATAATATTCCTCTGATGCATATATACTCAACTGAGAAAAATAATTATGCAGAATAATTTTCAATTACTTGAAGACTGTTAATTTTGTATTAATAATGTGTCACCTCTGTGACATTTTCAAATTCTGCTTCCTAAAATTACCTTCTTAAAATCTTGGTGAGGACATACAAATTTAGATTTTAGTGTCCATAGTGAGAACTTCATTGCTAATATGTAGGAACCTAGAAAATATTACACAACCTGTTGATCAAAAGCTACCATGAAATGAAGTTAAAATTGAAAGTAAGCTTTGGAAAATGAAAGGTAAAAAGTATAACTTGTGGCAATTCAGAAAGAAAGTTCATTGATCTTTAAAAATTATAGGGTGAATTCCATAGGCTTCCAAGAACAAATTCACACTTACAGCCACCCAAACATCTTCATTAGATCCTAGTAGAGTACCATGTAAACTCTGCAGCTGCAAGCAATGTAGCTTAGTGTCTATAGTGTCAAATGAAAATGATTGCTAAATATCTTTTAGTTTTTTTGTTTGTTTGTTTGTTTGCTTTTCCCCCTTATTTATCTTACCTCTAGCAACAATTGCTTCTTCTTTCTAAAGTTTGCAGTGTGGCATAGCTGATGAAGCAGTTTCCCTTTATTTGCACATTCAAACCACAAACGATTAACTTGATGTTTTTGAGAAAGATAAAATTAAAGCAAGTGTTATGCCTCTTTGTAATGACAAAAATATGCGTGTTTATGATAAGTTCTTACAGGCAGAACTAATTTAATTATTTTTACCTGTATAATCTATAGGCTATCTTTAAAAAAGTTAACTGCTGCAATTACCATTTCTCTTCTTCACAATTTTCACCTAATTTGCTACTCTAAATCAGAGCAAAATTATATAAACTCATGTCTTCTTTTGATTTCTGTTAAGATTTCTCTTCGTCAAAGGAAGGGGGAAAAAATCTTTTTAGGGCTTTTTATTGTCAATTTATTAATGAAGTTCGTTTTCTCTTCTGAAATTTTATACTGTTTTTAAATTAGTTTTTTTCATGGAGATTTTATATTATTCCACAAGGCTGACAATGACTTTGGTGTTGTGGTTCTGATAGCTCATAATGTTACAAGTTGAATTTTCTTTTCACACAGTGATGTTACCAGATGCCCACTAATCTCATCCTCTTTTTGTCTGGTGCTTCTGTTTTCTTCCCAAGATACTTCTGTCCTTTCTGCTTTCTGGCTCTTAGCAGCAGCAGCTACAGAAAACTGACTATTAGACCTTTTCATTCTGCCCTTACACAAAGAGAAACAGTGGTAAAAAATAAGAGAAGGGAAAATTCCACTAACAGAAGGAAAGACAGCAGTAGAAGGAAAAAGCAAAAGCAGAAGATTCTTGCCTATGTTTCAGGAATCCTGTTCATTCTTGAAGATTTATGTCTTTCCTGGAACAGTACAGAAATCCCCAAACCCAGTGAAAGTAGGCATAAGCACAGAACCACTAGATGGTGAATTGTGATTATAGAAAAGGAGCTCTTAATTTCTGAATCCATGATTCAGCTTCCAGTCTTAATTTTTAACACCATCAAATCAATACACATTACTGTCCTCTTCAGAAACATGCTCACTGAGTTGTGAGCATGTTTTTGGTCTACTGTATTTAGCATTTTCTCTCACTAAATTCTGAACTAACCCTTCTAAAATAGCCCTGCAGAGGAAAGATTAATGCTTTTTCTCCTAACATAGTGTTTGTAAGACAAACAAACAGGCACTAAAAGAGTAAACCGGCATGTTGGACACTTAATTTCTGTGTGAAAGTGGATGTGTGGGTCTCTGTATTGGATTTGGCTAGATTGTTAATGTTTTTCATAACAACTGACAGGTCGCTGTGTCTTGGATTTGTGACCAAAACAATGCTGATAACACACCTATGTTTTAGCTGTTGCTAAACAGTGCTTGCACAGCACCAGTGAGGGGACTGGGAATGTGCAGTAGGCAGGGACACGAGGCAGATGACCCAAACTAACCAGAGAGATATTCCATGCCATATAGCATTATGCACAGCAATAAAGAAGGAAAAGAGAGGGTTCTTTAGCATTAGCATAGTTTAGCATCTTTTGCTCAGAAACTGAGCAGGCATTGGCCTACCCCTGGGAGATGGTGACAGATTTCCTTTGCCTGGTTGTTCTCTTTTTCTTTGCTTATTAAACAATTTTTATCTTGATCCACAAGTTCTGTTGATTTTACTCTTCCTTTCCTCTTCCCCTGTCCCACTGGGGCAAGGGGGTGGGGAGAAGCAAGCAGCTGTGTGGTGCTTAGCTGTCTACTGGGGTTAATCCACAATGATCTCATAAGGACATATTCCATTAATTTAAATTAGTTTAAAAGTTATGGACACCAAACTGACTTCTGCGGAGCGAAATGACTTCGAGCTTTTAACATTTCTGGAAATCATAAGAAGCCCATTCACAATGACATGATGTGTCTGGTTTGTATACAGTGTATTAATTATACTCCACAGTTGCACTGACTAATATGGTTCATAGACAAGTGCATGATGCTTTCTTGAAATGCAAAAAGATGAGACCTTGGAGTTGATGGTGCACATTGAGTCCTGTGGAGATAGAAGGCAAGGATTGCCTTTTCAAAGAAGAATAGAGTTGTTTGAGAAACTGTTAATAAGTTATTAAATAACTAAAACTTTCAAAACTCTCCTGTGCTGATCCATCAAAAATCTGAACTTTGTCTCAACAGATCAGTATACTCTTAAAATAGAGTAATTTTATCAGGAAGAAAGCAGTTACTTTAGACTAGATTGTTGCAGTCCCACATATCAGTAAAAACGTGAGCAAATTAAAGCACCAAAGTAAATTATTTCAAGCAAATAAAGTATCATGGGAACTATTGATAATAATACTTTCAGACTAAGCAACAAAATTTACATGTTTATAGACATGCCAGCTATGTGAGTCCTTGAATAGTCCTGAGTTACTAATTTACTGTGTGTGATTTTATGATTATTTACTATAATTAGAAGTAATCCTGACATACTAGCTTTCTCCCCGTGGTAAAATCTGATATGGCCTTTCAGTGTTAGTCTGTTTTTGTACTGTGTAGATGTAGAAAAAAAGCCTAAAGATTTGAACTTTCAAACTTGTTGTCACAGCAGGGCTGTCCACAGCGAACTACAAGTTTGCATTCCTACCACATGCAGTAAGGTTTTCTCTATAGACTGCTGTCACCGAGGAATTTAGCAAGGAACAAGAAATCTTCAGTCAGAGAAGGGCCACAAGTGTGTGAAAAGCTAGCCACACATAAACAGTAAAGGTCATTAGCAGGCTCCTAAACTCCTGGCTAGGAATTAGTTTTTTAGATCATTAACGGTAAAAAGGCCTAGGAAATGAATAGGACTCAGTGTCCTATTAAAAATTAGCCAGAACAATTAAAAGGTTTTCCAGTTTTTAATGGGAACCAGACCTGATACCTCATTTTCCCTGTCTAGTGGGCTGTTTATGCATTTTGAATGATGTTAGCTTTATGTCCTTGTATTTGTAAAGAAATATCTTGAAGTATTTTTTCTGTATAGGAGTTGTAAATTATTTACAATGAGGGCAGTGAAAGCTTGGGAGATGTAGAATCTAGTGTCTCCCTAGGACTGTGTTACTGATTCCAAGTCTTGTGATTCTGAACTGTTAAAATTAATTGTGACAGGATTGCTTCTGGTGTGTGCAAATACATATTTTGTAAACTTCTAGTACAGTTGCTGTATTATGCAATTCCATAAGTTAAAATGCTCATTGGTTTTCAAATGCACAGCCTTTTTTGCTGTGAGTTGTCTCTCCTTACGGTGTTACATGTTTCCCTAAACTCAGTTTTCTAATTTCAATAGCGGCCTTTCTGCTTTCATTTCAATGCAAGTTCCTTGCTGCTGAGTGGATGACTGATAGTTATTTAAGAGCTATCTTCTTTTTTGCTCTATATTTTTCCTTAAATCTGTTGTCATCTCTTGACTTTGGCACAAGAAAGTAATGAACAGTGCACCTTTAGTATTTTAAAATGTAATTTTTGTAGAGGTTTATGAAATACTTTCTCTTTCCTTATCTTTGCATCTTAGCATGCACACCTTACAAAAAATCCAGAGGGAGGAAGAGAGAAAGAGAGAGAGAGAGAGAGAGAGAGAGAGAAAGGAGGGAAGGAAGGAGTAATGTTTTGTACTGTCTGCTCTACCTGCAGGCCTGCCACTCTGGAGGAAAACAACCCCACAAGTTCTCCAACTTTTTTCCTCTATAGCTGTTATACTCATTTCCCTCCCCATATGCCTTAGCCTCTAAATCTTCCCACTTAGCCCTCTGGTATTAATGAAGGTAATCTATGAATACAAGCCATATGATTTTCCTCAAAGGAAAAAAAAGGAAAAAAAATAAATTTGGATGAGGAAAAGTAGGCTGCAGATAAATGGGATGGGGATGGAGGAAATAAAAGCACAGGAGAAAGGCAGAACAAGATGATCTTCCTCACAATGTTAATTTTGTACTCGGTCATTCATTCACTCCAGATGCAGAATTCCATTCTGCAGTGAGTGAATTGCCCTGTCATTAACATAAAATTAGCTCCAAATGGTCTTGGCCAAGAGCTTTGAAATATATTAGTATAGAACCACACACTCAAAAACATGTGGGAATCCATGTGGGTTTCCAGATGTGAGAATCTTCTGTGTTACAAATATAGTTATGTTTATATAGCATAATAATCTGCTCAGTGGATATACTGTAGATGCAGCTGGGCTTCACTAGTGGTCTGTTATGTGGTGCTGTGCCTGAGTGAATGCATCTTTTTTCTTACAGCGAGTCCATTCCGATAATGACTATTTGTAAACAAACATTGTCCTACAAGTTAAAATACTCTTTCATGAAGTGCAAGGAATTCAGTATGGGCTAGTATATTGAATTGAGAGTGGAAATTTGAAAAAAATGCATATGCAGTTTTTTATTCATCATAGTATTGCTGCTAGTTGTTTTTCCCTGTCTCAGTTATGTTTCATCAGTGAGTACTTTCTGCACTAGGATTAAAATTTGAAAGCCTGAGAAAAGTTGGAAGAAGTCGTAATATTTTTTGTGTTATCTAAGTAAGTGTTTAAGGTAGTGGTTTGATTTCAGTTATATTATCAAAAATACATTGATTGATAACAAAATTATCTGAATACCAATATAATTACCTGATTCTGCGTTCATCTAACTAAAGATCGCTACCCGTAGTGATAGTTTCTTTTCTCTTTTTTTTTTTTTCTTGTTTAAAAGTCCTTAGCATCTCAGTTTCTTTAATGCAGTTGCCTTCTGTTGTATGTGGTGTAAGAAGGAAACGTGGAGTATCTTTGGGAAGGAATTTGATCTGTGCAGGAAGACTAGTGAGTTGAGTAAATGTATAAAGCTGAGTTGAGGCACATCAGTTAGTGCCCAAACTGTACAGTATTCAGTCTGTAGCAGTGATTATTAGCTTTTCTTAATGTTTGAACTTCTAAGTACAGAATAGTGACTGACGGTAACCTGAAATGTCATTTTTGTTCACTTTGTAGTGCCAGCTAGTAATTTTAACAGCCACAAGTTTTTCAAAGAAATACTATTTCCTTCCTGACTGAAAACTGTCCCCATTCATGAACATGAATAATCAGTTTCAGGTGTAATCCATACACCCTGTGCTACTTTGGCTGTGATCTCCTCCTGTCATATACATCAAACAGGATCATATCACTCCTGCAGTTGGATCAGAGACCTTCAGGGAAAAAAAAATCAGCTACACATCTGATATTGATCTCTCCTCCAAAATAACAGTAGCTTCATCCTCTAGCACAATAGAAGGTAAATTCTCTGTAGTAGTCATTACACAATGAGTAAAATTGTTGTTTGACATAAATCACTGTAGCCTAAGAGCTACAGTGTCTCTTCGAGGTTGGGTGAAACTGAGGCTTTGATTATAGAAAGCATGCTTTTCTATTAGATGTGCACATTGTTTTCAACACTTTAATATATATAACTATATCTTCTATTTCATGGGCAAATATATTAAGCATATCTAAAATAGGTCTTGTACTTACCATTATAATCTTTAAATTGTCAGGGAGTATTTTGCTTCTCTGTTGTCAGGAGCATTAAGGATTGTAAAAGCTGAAAGTAAAATCCCATTGCCAACCTCTTTAAGCAAAATATCCATTGCTATTCATCACCATAACCAGCTAATATCTGTCATTATCTTTAATATCAAATTTTAAGAAATGTCTAGGAAAGGAGACCTGTATGATAAAAAATGGAGTGTGACACTCTCTGAATAAGAAATTGACTGAAAAGATACTTCTGTGAGCTAGGCAAGCAGTGACAGCTTGAAGGAAGAGCTAAAACTGTCCCACAGAAGACAGAAGAATTTCTTCTGTTTCATGCCATGGATCATGCTTGATGTTGTTGAGAGAGGCTATGTGGCATTTCTGCAGTGAGAGGCTGTGAATACTTCAGTCAGTATGTGACAGTGGTTGTGGGCTGGTGCTGTCCAAAACCATTTCTGACCCCAGTTACATTGTCCCAACAGTCTTTTAACAATGTGTTATTTTTCTTTCAGTAACTAAATTCTTGGACTGTGTCTGTGTGTCTGTATGTATGCATAGCAAACCAAGATATATGAAAAAGTACATGCTCTGGTAATTAAAAAGCAGTCAGATCTAATTTGCAAGACTATGCAAAGTCAAAGGCCTCTCCGTGGCTTCCAGACATCAGACTTCTGTCCTAACTTTCAGCTCAGAATCTGTCTAGAACCTAGTGGGGATGTTACATAAATGGTGTCATTATATAAATGTATATTTGAATTAAGTTTGAAGTGAAAAACATTTATATTAGTTTAAAGGTTCTGCCAGTTCTTTTATATCTCTCAAACTGTTTTATGATGCTGCTTTTCATTAATTATATTTTGACAGAAGAAATTCTTTTTTTTTTTTTCTTTTTTTTTTTTTTTTCAGACTGAAGAACAAACGAGCCTCTCTGAAGAGCAGCTTAAGACCCTTCTGGAAGAATGTATGCAGTCTCAGAGAACAATAAGTAACGTTACCATGCCAAAGTCTCAGGAATCTCTTTCTTTTGGATTAAGTCCCCCTTGTTACACAAGTCAAGACTCCACTCTTCACTCCACATCTACTCTTTCCAAAATGTTAGCTGAAGACCATATTGTAGGGATGTTAATGGCTCAGGAAAAAGCTGGACTCGAAGACAAAAGCTTATGTGCAGGGAGTGAAATCCCTGGCTACTATATCAGCAAAGCATTGGCTGGTAGTCACTTATCAAAGGATTCGCTGGCCCAGACAGAGGAACCTGATGACCTAGAAGGTTTACAGAAGATGGGAGATAAGAGTATTACTGAAGGTTACTTTATGTCAAGAGCACTCAACACAAAAAGATTGAAGAAACCCTCTTTCTTGGGTGAACCATTATATTGCATCAGCATGAACAATGAGCCATGCACAGAGGCTGACATTCTCAGCATACCACTGGAAACCAAAGGAGGTGAGACTCTTAACAACCCTTTAGAATAGGCTTTTGATTATAATGAAAAACAACCTAAGCAGGTTCTCACCAAAGGTATGCACCAATACATACTGATTATTATGGTGGGGCAAGGATGTTCTTTTACAATACTGTGCCAAAAATAATACAGACAAAGTAGCAATGTTTATTAAAATTCTTGCTCTGACATAATTGACTAGGAGTTTTATGAAATACATCACTGATGTTGATTAATTCTGTCAACTGTAAAACAGTGTTGACAAAACATATGGATTATCTTTTTGGTAGTAGAAAGTCATATTCTCTGTTCTGTGGAGAATAAATATTCTCCCAGTAGTTGGTACAATAATTCACACAAAAATCCAAGTGTTTTCTGCAAGTTTTTAATAAGGTAAACTCAGTAGTATAGAAACAAATATGACCTAGCTGTATTAAAAGTACTAAACTGCTTTCAGGGAGTTCAAATTTACACATAGAAGATACTGCACAATTTCTGTAAATTACTTTAAGTTTTGTAAAAGAAAGAATAGACTTTAACCAGCAAAAAATTAAAAAATCTTTACTTGGTATTATAAAAGGATTGTGGAAGTGTCTCTGTTTTTTATGTCCTTTACTTACCTGCACTTATACAGTGATATTGTAATCTAAATGTACATTTAGACTTTTAGCCTAAGACTACTTTTCTTCTGGAAAGCCTGTTTTTCAAATAAGCCAGTTTTTAGGCAGGTCAGTCTTTTTTACTTCTTCAATAAAAGTCGTGATAGTGTGAAGTTTGTGATTACAGTGCTACAGTTTAGTTTTATTAGAAATCAATACACTTTGCTACGTTTGTCACGACTGATCTTTGTTATAGTGGTAATCTATGCTGAATCTAGAGAGAAACATTTTTTTCCACATACCTTGATAATTTAGAAGAACATCCTAATATCACTTTGCTATGTTGTAATTTCTTAATTATGATCACATCTGTTTCTTTGATTGTTTGTACTTAACCTTCCTACAATGTTAATGTTAATATTTTTTCAAAGGGATTCCACGTGTCAGAAAGCAGAGAGGCTTTACACTGCTAAACAACTTGATATCCAGACTCACCTGCCATATTTGTCCCTTATGAGATTTAGGTCATAGCTGCTGACAACATGAAGAAAATAGAAGTAGTACCTGTAGAAGAGTTTGGGTGGTTTTGGTGCTTTGGGGCTTTTTTGGTTTTGTTTGGTTTTGGGTTTGTTTTTTTTTTCAGTAGGTTAGTGTGTGCTGGTTTAAAGGTAAATGAAAGGAGAAATGAACCCAACTCAAGAGAAATTACAAGTCAGAGTTACAATTAGATTACTGAAAAGATTACAATAAATACAATGATACAGAATAAAACCGATTTTAACCCCCAAAAACATATTTATAACCCAGCACCTGGGACATGAACAGAATGGTGTTCATTAGCCCCTGTGCTGAGCACCCTGTGGTCCCCCTGAGTACAAAGTAAAAGGAAAGGAAAACCTGTTGGTGAGCATGATGGTT
>JAWWTY010000156.1:31492236-31513374 GCA_035222235.1 Margarornis squamiger
GAGTGCTGTGGAAATAAACGAGCTTTGCTGTTAACTCAAATTGGGTCGTCTGCACTGCTTCAGAGCCTGCCTCCGCGAAACAGAGTAGGTTTTGAAGAAAATGAAGTTCTGTTTAGAGATTATATGTAGGAAATAATTCTTAATTTTCCTGGTTTTTTATGTTCTCTTAAATCTCTCGCTGTTACAAAAAAGCTTTTCCTAGAACCCTCAAGTAAGGGTCGCTGTTGCTGACTAAGCATTACAACATCCCTGAAGCCATGAATGCAACTTTTTATTCTTGTCTGGCATTTCAGGGATAAGCAGGTAAGTTTGAATGACAGTTGACTTGAAGTGTATATTCTGACAGGAGCTCTGTAACTTAACTCTTAGTCTTAGGAAATGCTGAGCACCCTGCACCAGTTGTGGGGCCCTAGTGCTCATCATCTGATATTCCAAAGGTCTGTTGGGTCAGTACCCAAACTCAGAAACTGTCAAACATTAGTGACCTAATACTGATCTGTACCTGGTTTCTACTGTATTATATTAAATAACAGGTTCTTGGGGAATATTTTCTTTCTTGCTTCACGTTATAGGTAAAACATCAATTCAAGACCTTTTTTTATTTTCAGTTTTAAGTAAAACTGTAGGAAATAAAATTATTTGGTAAAATACAGTTAATGATAAGATGTACACAATAACAGAGATATTATATAAAATATAGTGACAAGATCATTTGCTGAAACATTGCCAATACCAGAGTAAAAGCAAAATTGAGCCCAGAAGGATTCATGGGTTTTTCTTTGTTTTTCCAGTGACTCTGTGTTGTGACCTGCAATAACCTCTCTGTCGGGGCTCACCACTTGAATTCCAGCTGCATTGGAATGTGGCAGCCTCTCCTCAGGGAGTGATGCTGCAGTGATGATTAAGATATTTAAATGAATTTTCTTTTGCAGCCTAACTCAGGATTTGGAATCAGGTTTCTGAAATACATACCTTCATTCAGCATACATTGTATTTGGCAAAAGATTCCGATAACTAGCTTCTTTACTGTCTTTCCTAGCTCCTTCTATCCCCAAACACAGCAGAACACCAGAGACTGATTTTTAAAGTTATCCTGACTTTTGGGCTTTGAGCAATAAGAAATTTCATGTGTGCATGTAGATTTATTCTGTTTGTTGTCCTTATCTTATTTCACACTATGATTTTACAGGACAAAATTTAATATTGGTGAAATCAACATACCCACGGAGAGATTTTGGTGTGCATGCATCTAATTGCTGAGCAATATATGACCAAATTGTTCTGTCTTTGTCACTGAGACCCCTCAGTAACATATATACAGTGCTCAGCTGTAGATACTGATTTACTCAAGTGGGTATGTTTCAATGCTGCATGGTTTGCCCTTTTAAATTACAAACCCCATGTTGTTTTCCTCTGAAAGTGGAAAAAAAGGGTGATTCGATCATTTTCATAAACAATATGTGTAGGTGTATATATATATGTATTAATTGAAGATATAATTTAGAAAATATACTATAAATTTGAATAGGATATTATAAAAAAACTACAGTATTGATTGCAGTATCCTGTAATGGTATGAGAATTTTAGTACATCTTTACAGTTACGCAGACCTGGAGTGGTTGAGGGATCTTAATTTCAAAGAGCAGTGACAAACTAAATATCCTGCTGAAACAAAACAAAAAAAACCAAAACAAACAAACAAAAAAAAAAACCCCAAACTTTTTCATCTAGACAACCATAAAATGAGTGAAATTATTCTTACATGTCCAGAATTCAATTTTAAATTAAAGTAGTTCTACCAGGGAGTAAAAAACTTTCAGTTTCATCTTTAAAAAAAAAAAAAAAGGCCAGAGAAGAAAACGCCCCACAAAAATTCTCAGCCTAATGCCTTTTTCCAAGCCAGACATGGGCTGGTATCTACTTTGTGGATCTGTTGTGCATGCTTTCCCTCTCACTTCCAGAGCAGAACTCCTGCAGAGCCAGTGGGCATGCTGAGCGCAGAGTGAAAACAGGCTGTGCAAAAATTATCTGCTGCATAGATCAGAGAGGAAAGGGCTGCTTAAACATGTCATCAGAGTAGCAAGGACTAGTCTAGAAATGCAAAAAAATACGCCAGTAAATTCGTGTGCTGGAAAGGGTGCATTTTTACCTACAGATCAGGGAGGGATAGGTGAGAAGCTGATGTTTGCAGCTCCGTTCCTGTAATTTCAATAATTGTAAGAATTTTTATATTTTATTAAAACTCCTTATTTGCTAGATAAAATTTCAGCAAATGAAATGATAATGAACCTTCTTGTTATGCTTCTTTAAAAGGCTTTTTAAGCACAGCTGTGAATAATATCTCTCTCTCTTGCTTTTTACATGCAAAGTCTGCCACAGTGGACACTTCCAAGAGTGTTTCCTCCCCCACTTTTGAGTAGAGAGTCTCACCTCTGAGAATCTCACAGTGGTAGGGACAGAAGACAAGGTAGTTTGGCAGATCTTTAGGAAGCTGATAAGAAGGTTTATGAAATCTGGGGAAAATAAATGATTGGGTTTTTTTTAAATTTATTTTTCAACAGATTATTGGGAAATAATTGCTCCTTTATTTGTAGAGAGATTTAAAGGTCAGAAGAATGACTTCCTTTTTAAATAGAAAAGAGGCACTTGAAAATTACTAATGCCATAACCTACATTTATCCAATTATACGTTTCATTGAGGGATTGGCTGGAATCCAGATGCAGTAGTTAGAATAAAAGGCTCCATGTCATTTAAGTCTATGTGAAATAGTTCGCTGATTGCAATTGAATCTGCAGTACCTTATCTGTTAAGCTTAAAAAGTCCCCAGTAAACTGGAATATTCTCAAGTGTGTAGTAACTTCTAGAGTGCTAAAGTGCATGAATAATTTTACTTTATGGCCAGGTATTCTGTATTTGGAACTTTTGGAAATACTGATCTGTGCCATTGTTTTCTTATTGTTTGCTTTGTGTATTTGGTATGCATAGTTTTGGTGGGAAGGGTATTGCCAGAGGCATTTTACCCTAATTTTACAGTAACACTAAAATAGTCTCTCCATATGCATTTTGTGAGCCGAGTCATCAAGGCAGACTGACACCCCATCTAAGCAGCACTGTTTAGCCTGTGTAGGTGTTGCCTAGGCTAGCAGTTCTTGACTTTGAAAGTGGTTGAAAAATTAAAGGTGAATGATGTCTGGGCTTCCTGGGATTGGTTAAATTTGAAAATCCAAGTTTATGATACTTGTCTGATTTTATGAATTTCCTATGGAAGATTCTATCTTCAAGACTTGTGCTTTCCAACACTTTCTCTAATGAGTTCTTTTCCTCTTGTTGTAACTGCTTAAATATTAATATAACTTTGTGCACCTGTTTTTTCTGTCTTGGAAAAGATGAGAAATAAGAACTAGAACTTTCCTTATGGATACTTCATGATGCTCACTTCTGTAATCTCAGAAATCCTTTTCAAAATGAATTTATGTTGAAAATCTGCCTATTACCATAGTATGGACTTCACTGCAAAAATCATGCCAATATCAGTGAAAATTGCAGTGTAGTCATTAAGATGCAGATTTGCTATCCCTATCTTAGTCCTTATCTTCATAGCTTATAACTATCTACAGGTTAAGCTGCTACACATGTTGACTATAGGTTTGATGCAAATGACCACTTTAAAACTTAAGGTACTGCATTTGCATGGGCTCTGAGAAGCACATGCTGTGGTAAGAAAACACTGTACTTTCTTCAATAGCCTGAAATACAAAGATTACTTATGCAAAAAAAGTTGGCCAAATACCAAATAACACTAGAAGTGGCATGCATTGGTTGGTACACTTACTTGTCCGCTGATGAGTCTCCAGGGAATTGGGAACAGCAAATTTCCCACAGGCTTCACCTATGGAGTGTCTGCCTTGGGGAGTGTGGCCATTTTTCATGTCCTCCCTGTTCCATTTTTCTTTAGTAGTTGTTTCCTTGGGCAAGTAAAGGCCTAACTTACCTCAGCTATGACTCCTGCTTGTGTCCTACTGTATTCACAGTCAGCAAGCAGAAAGTGGATGGTTTATTTAAGCTATGGATACAAAGCATGTTGCCTGCCTTTTTATTCTAATGACAACAAAAGCTACATAAATACATGCAATAAATTAGCATGAAAGTTTGTCAAGGGCTCAGACAAGGACATCGGCATCCCCACATCAGCAGCAGTTCTCTGAAACTTCTGGTTAGACCTACATATATCCATGTGGAGATATATCTGTTCAGACAACTGGTTGGCTTTAAGGTATCTCATTCTTTCTGTGAGTTCAGTAAAGAGATCTCTCCACGTGAGAAATGTCTTTTTTGTGAAGCTCTCAATCTTCTTGGTGTCCTTGGGAGACAAGAAGAGAGTTAGAGATTGAAACTGCAGGACATTTGATACAGCAGGCCCAGATAAAATCAGATGGGTTACACTGACAATGCACTCCTAGTACCCCATCTCAATCCAGAGAAGTCAAGCAGGCAATCCTGTAACTTGTTCTCAGTGGGGAAAAAAAGCAAATATACATGACAGCCCTCAAAAGTTTAGTGTCATAGGACTCTTCATCCTCAGAAAAAAGGAGATGTAAAGACCAATTTTCTATATCTGCAGGACCCTCTAAATACGCTTATGTGGGTATCTAGCACTCCTAATATAGCACCTGGCTTTGCTAAGCAGCATGTGGGACAAAGTGCTACAAGTAAAGACTGAGCAACCAGTCTGAACTCCTCTTATTTTTAGTAGCATGTTCTGGGAGTTGATATAGTGCCACACTGTCAGTTTTTTGATCACATTAGCAGTTTCAGTCTAGAAGAGTCTAGATTCCTCTGCCCCTGCAAATAAGCCAATATGCTGCCTCTTTTCATGGGAAAGGGGGCAGGCCTTGCTGGGTATGATTGAAATCCCCTGGAGGGTTGCCTTGTGGCTACATCAAGGGCAGCATGGCTGTGCCTACACTTCAGAAGTCTCTAAGTGTAGCCTTCAGAATCAAATGTGCCAGTTGCTCATGCTATGTGACTGCAGAAGTGCCTTCAGGTAGAGCAGCTGTTACACCTTGGGATCAGCTCTGGTGCATCCCCTCAGCATAGTTTTAATGTAAAGAGTGTAGAGATATCTTGCACTGAAGCCAAATTTGACAAAAATACCACATCAGTGATCCAGAGATAAATTACAAAACATGAATAAAACTAGAGCACAAAAGTATAAATATAAATGGTCTTGGTGGTTTATTGTTCTTTGTATGTAAGAAGCTTTATTGTACAACTTACACAACTTTAAAATGGAAAATGGTTAAAAATGTTTACAAAAAAAAGCATGTTCTTAGAAAATTATGCTAGCAAAAACATGGGGAGGAGGGAAGCAAAAAATCTTCAGTTCAGTGTGCAAACTTTTTATAAAAATAGAAATACTAACTCTACAGGTAGCATTTCATGATAAATTATTTAAATAGCCTATCTACACAATTATGTGATTAACTATTACAATGCCAATGAGAAAAATAATTTATAAAAATATAAGCAATGGTATACAAGATAACAGGAAAAAATATAATACAACATTAGAAATTGTATTTGACTTTTTTTTTTTTCCAATGCCATTTCCTTACTGGGAATACATTTTCTGCAAAGAAATTTTGACTATGTACAGCATTAACTTTTTAGTACTACAGTAGCTTTAAAGTTTGTTAGACATTTGAACTCTGCTTAATCCAAAGGTTTTTCTCAGTCACACAACAATGAGGTAATATTTGTACGTAAAACTTTCACCATGTTAGTTTCTTCTCGTTTTTTTGAAAAGACAAGGAAGTATTATAGGTACAAGGATGCTGCCCCTTCTATTGGGGAAAACAGTCTTTTAACGCACTTCAAGCCCTCTCCCTCTTTTGCAAGGAGCTCCTGAAATTGTTTAGTCTGTGGAGAATTCCTTCTTTTGTAGCTGCACATCACTGGTTACAATACTTAGTGTGCAGTGGCACAAACAGCCCCTTTGAATGGTTACTGATGGCAGTCATTGTGCCTCTCGCTGCAATCTCCTCAGGGCAGGTATCCTGGCTTTGTGTTAGGCCCACTGACCCGTGGCAAAGAAACACAGACATTTCCCAGCACTGAATAACACAAGATGGTAAATAGCATTCCCTCATCTCTAGCACTATGGAAGGGACAGAAACTGCAACCACCTAAAGGGACTTGAATTTTAGCACTGCAAAACAGTTGCCTACCAGGCTACCAACTGCCTTGAACAAAGAAAGGAAAAGCCAACATTGAGCTCAGACTGAGAAAAACGAACATCCCATTTCCTACCCAGTCACTTTTCCCTGCACCTCAAAGCCTTTGTGGGAAAATCGATCTTTGTAACAAATAGATCACCACTATCTGCTCCAGGAAAGACTTCTTTCCTCAACTAAACCCCCTCTAGTTTCAGTATAGAACAGAGATAATAAATAATCTGTATTTACAATCTTACAGTCACAAAGACTTGCAACAATTATTAGGTGGATAGTCTTGACGCATTTCTTGTTTTAATCAATAATCCCTCAGTCATAACATCAAGAATAGGCAAAAATAAATATTTTACAGTTTTATCTACAGGCCCCTTTTCCTCCCCTCCAAAGAAGTGAGGGGTTTAAAGCATCTATGGCGTGTAGAACAGGAATGTTTTCATTACTATTATTTTTGTGCCTCTTTAACCATAAAAACTGAAGCATATGCTGGTTTCCTGAAGGGCAGCACAGTGCTAGCTGAGATGGTGGTGCTTTCTGGCACCGTACCAGAAAGAACATGTTTAAAGGTAGAGCAAGATCTGCATCTAATCAGGAAAAAACAGAATCTAATCGTAAATCCCAGTTCTCTCAAAGCTGGTGTGATCCAGTGTACCAGTTTTTGTCCTCTTTCCCTCCTCCAATGACAGAAATCAGTTTTAGGATACCTGTTTTGTCCTGTGTACTACAGAAGCTGATCTGGCTCTCCACAAATAGAGTAAGGCTGTGTTTTTATCTAAGAGATATGACATAAAAAACAGTAATAATTTCTCCAAGTTAAATGGATGTAAACCAAGGTAGCGTAGCCCTCCTTAAAAAAAAAAAAATCTTCTCCCCCATAAGGAATAAAGAAAGACCTAGAGTTCCCCTTCCCACCCAAAACCCCTTCTCCCCACACAATGAAAGGTCTTCAGTTTAAGTAGTCCACAGCACATCCAAAGATGTTCTTTTTACAAAATGCTACTCCATGGGACCTCCAGTTAGAGAGGCAGTGACACTGCACTGTGATAAACAGCAAACAAATATCTTTCCTACTGAAAGAAGTGTGCTTGTTCAGTGAAGACAATTCTCATTTGCAAGACACATTTGTTTCCTTCCATTTCAGCAGAGGTCAGATACCAAGTATGTTCTCACTTTCATTCTCTCAAGAGCATTCTCTTGAGGCAGGTCATGTGTTTCGAGTCCACATTTATGAAGAAAGAAGAAAGGAAGGAATAATATAATGGTCCCAGGATTCGTAAGGCTAAACGTTTCAAAAGGTGCAATTACCAGCATTTTTAAATAGTCTTTGAATCCAACAACCTTGTGATTATGGATCTGTGAAAAAGAAAAAAATTGAGATATTTAAGTATTTCTGTGTATTATGCATGATTATGCCCAAGTCATTAATGCCTAGAGACATTTGTAAAGAAAGTTGGAAATGCTTAGGTACTTTGAGTTAGACTTCAGAAGCTAGTCTATATAACCATTACATGATGGAAGACAAAATTTAAGAAGACTAGAGCACCTGAAATTAGTTGTATGCACTTAGCTCCACTGAACTGCAAGACTGCAATATATGGACAGCCTTCTACTTTCTCACTTTTCAAGCAAATGAATTCTTTGCTTGCTAAAGCCAGTATTTTGCATTTCCATCTTGGACTTTGTCAGCTTTGTTGTTTTGTTCTAAGTCAGCATTTTAAAGGAGATTCAAGATACATTTCATCCACTCAGCATGGATTTCTGATACTTTGAATAACACAATAGAAATATACTTAAATTTTGTATATTTGAGCTTTTAACTGTAAAAAGTTTATCAAGAAGGTGTTCTGTGTCTGCCTGCAGAGCTTGTTTGAGATTGAGCCATGAAGGATCACAAGTGAACTTTCCCTCTTAGATCTTATGTCTTGATCCATTCTACTTTTCTTGAGAGTGGCTTTCTTGAATGAATTAATTTATATGGAATCTCAAATACAATGTCATCCTTACCTCTGCATTCATATTTAAGATCTGAGAAGAACACCATTTCTTGAGAGAAGACAAATAATCCTAGCCGACCACCAGCATAGGTTTTATCGTAGATTGGTCCTGAGTCTGCCATGATTTTCTTCCCTTCATACATTACAACCCTACAAGAGACAATAGCTCAGCCATCTTTGACATGCTTCTGTTAGGTTTGTGTTTACAGTCATCCACTTCCCTTGAGAGAATTACTTCACATAAAAGGATGATACTCACCTAATGTAGCCAGTCTTTGGTCTATGGCTAAGACGCCATCTGTATGCAGTGAAGTCTTTCCAGCCTATGTGACGAGGATCATGCCACAGAGTTCTCACCTGTGAGCAAACATTTTTTATTAACGAGAGGCCTGAGATAACAACTGTTATTTTGACACAAAGATGCCCTGTCAATCACCATTATTACTATTAAGGGCTTCAAGTAAGTCATTAGGGGCAAATTACAAAGTTACTGGTCTTTGCCAGAAAGACTATGCCATTCAGGCCAGCATGTAAGTGTCAGACTTTTTGGAAGAACAGCCTGCCTTATAGTGCAGAAGAGTACATTACCACACTGGTGTAATCAAGTTATCACATTAAGACCACTTCAGCATGTAGTAAATGCCACTCTTACCTGGCCAGGAGTGTTTCCTGTGTGCCACAGAGCATTACGAAGGTGTTCTCCTGGACCGGTAGTGGAATTCACAACTTTGATGGAGAGACCTGAATAGCCTTGAGCTTTGGTTGGTGTGGAGTCCCAGTAAGACTGGGTGATCTGCTTCCACATGACAACATAGAAACGACTGCTAGATTGGTAGCCAAATACAAAGCCAGCATAATCATCATCCCGTTCTGTATTGATGAAGAAGGTACCACTGAAGTCCACAGCATTGAATTCATCAAAACCTATGGAGACAGTAAAGGGTAAAACTTCAGGGGCTGCTCTTTCGCAATTCTTAAACAACTTCTTAATAGTTTCTCAGGTTCTCCTTCTCTCCCCTGCCCAAACAACAAAACAAACAAATGCCTCCAAAATACACAAAAACAAAACCACCCCAAAACCCAAAGAAACAAAAACCAAACCAAACACCCCCAAACCCCTAACAATAGTTAATTGCCTGTTAAAGTTACATTTTTCCCCTTACCGACTGCAAGGCCAGGGTCACAGTTGACTGTCTGAACCAGTTCTTTACCCTGGTGACGAACAACCCAGTTTGGATCATTTTGGGATGTTCCTTTGGGATCCAGGGGGATCATCTGAAATCTTCGGAAATCGGTCTCACTAATTTCCACATTTTCAGGGCAGATATCATCAATGTCTGGAACACTGTCTTGGTCAAAGTCATCTTTGCAAGCATCTCCACGACCATCACCTGCAAGGTAAAAGTAATTTTACCATTATATCACCACCTTTGTTTGCTTCTGAGTGTTGCAACTTGGGAGTTTTAATTGCAGAACTGCCCAGGTACTCCTGGCAGACACATGACAAAAGTTGCAACAGCTAGTGTATAAATGTGCTTTCACTCTAGTCTGATAGTGACTTAGGAATAAGTTGGATATGTGGTCGTTTTTACATTGCTCTTTACTCCTGCGAAGCACTACAACAAAAATACAGATATTCTATTTTTTTCTTACTTGGAAGTTTTGTTCAATGCTGAAGATCATGGAAAAAGGTAGCATCAAGCTCTTGGAAGATACTCTTACAATGTTATTATAATACTGTCCATCTTACCATCAGAATCAGCTTGATCTGGGTTGGCAACCAATCTGCAGTTATCTTTGTCATCAGGGATACCATCATTGTCATCATCATGGTCACAGGCATCACCTTTTCCATCCTTGTCATGGTCAGCTTGGTTGGCATTGGGCACATAGGGGCAGTTATCAAGATTATTTTGATGGCCATCTTCATCTATGTCCTGGTTGTTGTCACACTGATCACCTATGCGGTCAGAATCAGTGTCTTCCTACAGGAAGAGAAAAAAAACATTTTAAAAAGCCACTTAAGAAGACTGAGATAGGAGTCTCTAAAACAGGACTTAAAATATGTAGAGTTACTTGGGATTTTTGCTTGCTTTATCAAGAGCTAAGATGGATGTAGTGAGTGGATTAATATACACTTAAAGCTCCCTGTGCTACCTGGTTTTGTCCTGCTTTAGTCTTGTCTTGGTTTTAATTTGAATCCACAGCATCAGAAAGCAGTGTGGTCATCAGCTTATCTTCTCCCTTCTGCCACATAACTCTTCTGTCACTAGCCTAGTATATTGGATGCAGGGTACTTTACCTCCCACCTTCCCTGGCAGCAGTGTGGTTTCAAAGGCCAGACAAGGGTAGGACTACTCTGCACCTAGCCAGTAGAGACTGTAACATTAAAACAGAGTCTACAAAGTCTTGGTTTTACAGCTTCTATGCCATGTCGTAATTTTCTTTACCATAAAAGCCTATAATGCTCTTCATGCCCTCTGAATCACCAGTCAAGACAATTGTTCCCATAGTGGTCTCAGAGACTGCATTAACTGCTGTGCTTGCTGATCACATTTTAGTCAGTCATTTGCTTAATCAGCTTCTGAAATAAAAACAACGCTGTCATCCCTGAGGTTGCCTCAAGGTTTAGTCCAGTAGTCTTGTTAACACTGGCGGATGACCCTGGTGTTGGCATAGACAGAAGGCATACCACACAGTTTGAGTAGCTACTAATTCTGCCATTTGAAATCTAATATCTCCACTTTTGGAAACTGATTAGAAAAGTGTTTGGAAAGCCATTAGAGTCTTACATTAAGACTTCACAGTCATAAGAAAAACGTTGCCTGAAAGGATCTTCAGACGATTCCCTCCCTAAGGTGGAAAATTAGTAAAGCAAGCCACAGTGACTAAGAAATTTTATATTATCTGTTTAAACCTTCAAGTAACAGTTCTTTTAGGCTACATGACCATACTACGTTACATTCCAATGCTTTGCAACAGCTTTTCTAACCTTTCAAACATTCCAGTTCTGTTCCTGAAGCTCTTTAACTTAAGTCTTTTAACTGACAGGATGGCACATGCTTTATCTACTACTGCCTTCAAACATTTTTGAACCAGTAAGTTGTCTGAGAGTATGGGTTCCCCTGTATTTTTATGAGGGGGAATTTTAAGAATGCCAGAATATGCCTCTTCCTTAGAGAAAAATCAACTTGTGCTGCTTTCAGCTTACTGGTAAAAAAGTTACCTCCTGAAATGCAGTTGCTTCAAGCTTAGAGACAAAGATTAAAGTGCAACTTTGTGTCTAGGTGAACACAGCACTACAGGCTGTGAAGAAAGTAGTTCCATTGCCTAGATTTCATACAATGTTCCCAAAGTATTTCATATTCTCAACTAGGAGAATCACCACAACTGACAAACCTAAGAACTGTTTAGGAGACAAGTACACGCAGTAGTCTCAAAAGATCTTCACTAGAGTTACTTTTCAGAAAATACCTAACACCTGTTCAAACTGTGAGGGCATGTTATTTGATAAAGGCACCATCTGGAAAATTACTAAGAATGATTTATGACAAGTCAAATATAAGGTGTAACTTAACTTGTTCAAATATTTTCTACAACACATGACATACTGTATTTTTATCACACCAGTCATCTAATTATATAATGCAAGTCCTGTACCTGGTCAGGATTGTGTTCCAGTGGACAGTTATCACACTGATCTCCAACACCATCCAAGTCTGTATCCCTCTGGTCTACATTGTAGACATATTGGCAGTTGTCCATTTCATTAAGCACTCCTGCAAAATTAAGGAAAGTTCGTGAATGCAAGTCAGACATCTAAATGCTGCAAAGGACTGTATAGGTAAAGCATTTCTTGATCCATTTTTGAAAGCATTTTGAACAGCATTTGAAAGCTTTGAAACTTGACTCATCACTAGCTCTGCCACACTTCTGTCCTACTGCCTGTGAGAGTGGAGCCACAATTGAACTATGCCAAAAGGTATGTATTTCAAAGTGAATTTCTGTTAGCCCTAACTGTTGCTTCAGTAGCCTTCATGTCCTGAAACCACCACAGGATGAAACTTTGGTAGGAAATCAGTGGTACACCGGGTACACTTGAGTCATCGGTTATTAGAAAACCATCTAAAGGAGTGATTAGAAGCCACCTACCATCTCCATCAATATCTACTGCACATGCATCTCCTTCTCCATTGTTGTCAGTGTCAGTTTGATCAGGGTTGTGATTGTAGGGACAGTTATCACAGCGGTCACCAACATCATCCCTGTCATAGTCATACTGCTGTGGGTTGTAGATGAATGGACAGTTGTCCTGAAAAAGCAAGAAACAAGTCAAGCTTTAAAAAAAAACCAAACCAGATAAACAGTCAAAATAAAGTGCTAACCAGAAGAAATGAAAGGCAGGGGAACAGTTAAAACTGGAATACTACTATCTCAAAACACCTTGTTGCTTACATGAGTGTAAGAATGGCTGAATAAAAATGAAAATTCATTTCCAAAGCTCAAACAGCTGCAGAAAGTTAGATATGCATAACTATGCAGACAAAGGTTTCCAGGATAGCTGTCAGTGCCAGTAATTTCCTGTGGTCCTCTTAAGATTCAGGTCAGAAGCTAGACCCCACCTTTAGAAAGGGGAATGGGAGAATCACATTCTCAAAGGCTGTTCTTTTCTGTTGTCTTACCCGGTCATCAGGAATGCCATCATCGTCATCATCACTGTCACAGGCATCACCAATCCCATCCTTATCATAGTCTTCCTGCCCAGAGTTAGGCAGATTAGGGCAGTTATCCTAGAAAGCATAAAGTACACAGATGTGTTCATTCCTGCTGTGATTACAACAGGGAGTTGTGCAGGTAAGATCTAATGATTCAGGAAAAATCACAGTACCTCAATCAGGTAGCTGTTATCTTACTGTAATTCTCTCAATTTAAGCTAGTCATTAGTGACAAGGCTTAGAAAGCTATAGTTGAAATAGCTTTTAAAATACAGACTGCATTGCTTTTGAGAATCTTACCCTGTTTTTCTTTCCCTGGAGATAGCTATGTGTCAGAGCAAAGCTCATGTAGGTATAGCCTAAACTAGAATCTTCCTAGAACATTTACAACTGTTTTTAATTGTGTCAGGCTTCATTTTTTCTGATATTGCAAGAATATATAAAGCAATACAGCAACAGCAAGAGCCTGTTAGCAATGCCTTAACAATGGTATCTCTACACTTCTATCCCTAGAGGGTTATTTGCAGAGAAGATAGTTTAATAGCTCTAACTAGATAGAAACTTGCTTTATACCCCAAACCTAAGAAATTTTGTGTATTTCTTAGATAGGCTGTTATAATGGTAGCAGGGAAAATAGTATAAACTTACTTTTTTACAGTGGTAAGTGGCATTGGCAACACAAACAAGGTTCTCATTTGGCCATCCATCCAAGTCGGTATCTTCTCCGCAGATTATGCCATTACCAGCATAGCCTGGTTTACATTCACAGCGATACATGGGGTCACTGAAGTGGCCAAGGTAATTGCATTTGGCATTCTTGTTGCAGTCATGTGTTCCATCTGTGCATGGATTACGTGGCTTGCAGACCTAGAAGACCACACAGAAATTAAACCCACTGAAAACATCTTTCTATCCCTCATTCTTTCCCCAGTGATTCAAACAAATCCTTAGCCTTTAACCAGGTTAAAAAAAAAAAAAAAAAAGGCACCTCATACATGACATTCTTCCAGTCCCCAACTCCAGTAGCAGTTTTGGCATTATTTTTCTTGTTCAAAATTTATGTATTTTCAAATGGATATCTGAGGCACATACTGTTGTATCATTAGTGAATACTGATTTACTCCCAACATTACATGTAACATCTGAACTCTCCATGGCCAGGGCAGGCAGTTATATTTAAAACTCATAATGAATTCCAATAGAAACTGCTTAATGTCCTCCTGCACTGAATCACGGAAGATGGTGTTTTATTAAATGTACCAAGTCCTTCTTGCATAGGTATTTTCTGGTTTTCAGAAACTTTGTGAGATTTCATAACCCGGAACAGTTCTCAAGTACCTGTTTGTTAGTCATGGCATCCTCAACACTGCGACCAAATGGCTGTGTTCCAGTGAAACGTGGTGGACAAGGCAGACAGTTGTACCCAGGTTCAGTATTCTCACACCTGTGCACTCCGTTGAAGACAAAGCAGGCATCGGGAACCTCTTTGCACTGAAATGTGAGTTTGAGATAGAGGAGACCAACACTTAGCATTAGAAAACACTTGATTCTTTTCTCCCTTTTCATTTGCTTTCCTTCCCTTTCAAGAAGCAAACTATAGTCTTCTTACCTCATCAATATCTTGGCAGTGAACACCATCACCATGGTAGCCAGCAGGACAGGAACCACACTTCCAGGAGCCATCAGGGGAGCTGGTACATGTAGCCCCCGCAAAGCAGGGATTAGACAGACACCCATCTGAGAAACAAATGAGAAAGTGTTACAATGAGGGATTCTTACCATGCTGCTGCAGTACTGGATTTGACTGATATCCTGGTTTAAAATTCTAGCACCTGTGGTTTATAGACCTCAGTAAAATATTTAAATCTGTATTTTAAGGATTGTCTACAACCTTCAGATGTTTATGGGAAAATGAATACTCACCAATTGGACAGTCCTGTTTGTTGCAGACCTGAGTCCCTCTAGCTTCACCCACACAAGTCTTCCCACCGTACTGAGGCTCAGGATTATTGCAGAGACGGCTACGTTTTTGAAGTCCTCCTCCACATGTCACTGTGCAAGCATCCCATGGAGACCATGGTCCCCAGTTGCCATTAACTAAAGGGAGACAGAAGTTAAAAGACATGTATAGCTTTAAATTTAGTGCTACAACTAATTTCTACCTGACTAAGGACTATTATTTTTGTAGTGAGAGCACTTCAGACACTGTTCCAACATACATGACAGAATTAATGGACTCCTTGGAGGAGGCATAGAAAATAGCTTTTCATCTGAAACTAACCTGTGAGGTTTTACGTAGCCCACCTCTGAGTTTAACGAGAAAACAATACTAGAACTAGGTTATATAGCAACTACTCTGGAAGTTCATCATTTAAGCTACCAAACAGTAGTTATCACCAGGACACACTTACTTGGGCAAGGATCTTTCTGGCAGGCTTTGTTTTCTCTTGCCTCACCCTCACAAGGTTTGCCATTCAGCTGTGGTACTGGAGAGTTGCAGAGACGAATTCTAGTGATGATGCCCGTGCCACAGGTGACAGAACATGATGACCATGGTGACCAGTGACTCCAGCCACCATCCTGTTTAACTACAAGGGAGAGATGTCTGCTAATAGTTTCTGAAGATTTAAGCTGCACAGCACCAAGGAGGTAGCCAATAGCAAAACTGTACCAAAGACTTCATATACAACAGATAGTTTCTGCACTGTCACAGATCAAATTTTGTTGCTAGAGAAATTTCATACCTAAACTAGGGTCAAATTTTGTCCTGGGAGCAGTGGCCAAACATGCCTGTTTACTGCATTAAACATCTGCTCCCCTTTACTTGATTAATACAAGTTCTTAAAGCTGGAAGCCAACGATCCATGCCAGTGACAGAAATACACGGTAATCTTTGCTGTTAACATTAAACCAGTAAAAGAAGCCCATGTTTTACTACCAGCATGAGTAGATTAAGTACTTACATCTCTTATCACACTCCTGAAGGTGGCAAGTCCGAGTCTGCACAGAAGACCCTTCGCAGCGGTTATTGAGACTGTCACAGGAACGCCCTCTCTGCTGAATCCCATTACCACAGGTCACAGAACATGAGGTCCATTCAGACCAAGGAGACCATCCATCATCTGCATAGTCGCTAGCTGCAGAGGGATACAGCCCTGAATAAGACTACATAGTCTTTTCTCCCACTCCTCTATCTACAAAAAAGGACACAACTGTCCTCAAAAGCCCCATGCATCTTCCTTTCTTGTCCAAGATAAAGGCCATGAACTCAAATATTTCACTATGTTGTGTATTGTAGAATATGTTGAAACATGCATCACCAAAGTGATTAACCTCAAAGAGGCATCAGACTTACTGTACTTCACTAGTGCAAGGTTATCCTTGCACATCCAGTTGTGGGATACTTCAGAGCAGCATGTGTCTAGTTAAATGAAGCCAACTGCTACAGAAATGTGCATGTATTAAGTACTTACGCCAGCACCGGGGACAGCACTCCCCATCAGGCACAGTGGCGTTGGAACAAGGCATGAGAGGACAGGACACTTTCCGGCATATAGTAGCAGAGTTCTGTAAAGAATTGCGAGAATTCCAATAAGCAAGTGGAATACAAACAATGGCTAGAATCTGGTTAAATAATAGAAATCTTTTCTGCATCATTTAACATTCAATAGCATATCTAAAGCAGAGATCCTTGTATTTAGAGCTAATACAACCCAAAGGTATTTCTAGTCAAATTTCCTCTCTTTTCCCTTCTCACCCATTATTTTTTAGTCAAGTGCAAAAATAGTTTTGTTTAGCAGAAGTCTATCAGGAGCAGCTAGCAAATGCTGACTAGAGTAAAGGATTATTGTGTGATACTCAAAGTATAAGATCAGACTTCAAGGAAATGAAACAGGGATGAGAAGCCAACTTTCTTTTCAGTTAATGTGGATTTAAGCTGATTATATGGTAGAGATAAAATGAGTTTAGTGGACTCTGCTCAAGAGCCATTAAATCTATAACTTATACTTAGAGGTTTTTGATCTGTAAGCCAAGCAGGCAGGGTAAGAACACCCACCTCCAATCTCAATGAGAGCTAAAGGGCAGTCTATAGTTTTGTTTCTTGAAGGTAGCAGCCTGGTCAGAATAATGCTCTCATGGTTACTGTTTTAATCTCCCTGAGCAAATGACTACATTAAGGCATTTACAGCTAAAACTGAGTAAGAAGGTTGGTAGGAAAGAGGCAGATGAAGAAGTCACAGTGTCTTTTGCTGACTACAAGACAAAAGATGTAGAGAGCTAAAGAAGCAGATGTGCAATTTGGGATGCCTTGGATTGCACATATACAAATACTCAGCTTTCAGTTTCTAAGGATTGGCAGGCTAGCTAACCCACTCTTTGGTAGACTGGTACTCCCAGATGCTCTTGCTAGGTTATAGTTAAATGGAACAAGCAAATAGTTTAAAGAAACCCTGAAACTGTATGGTTTTTTGTATGCTTACAACATTCTGCAGAAGTGAAACAAAGCATAAATATTTTGCCAGGCAATCCTGGGATTTAAACAGCTAACCTGGACATCTGAAAAGGATTGCTGTTCTATACAGTCTGTAACAGCTAATAGAAAACAGCTAGAAGCATTTGCTAGACAAAGAGAAACTTTTCTGTGGTGTTTAAGTGCCTTTACTCCGTCTTAAAACTTCTCCTACTAAGCCAGCAAGAAGTTCAGTGAGGACAGAAGGTACATCTAAAGTATTCTAGGAAGCAGAGCTGACAGTGTTCTATTGATGCTGACTTTTAGTTTACTCATTGACTTATGTAAAGAATACAGACATTCCCAAATTAAGGAACTAAAAGGGTGTTAATAGTAGTACCAGAGTGATGTTTTGTATAATTTTCTAAAATACTGCTGTTGTAACATGGTATCAAAGTTGCTTTTATACCAGAGATCTAGTAGGATGAAAGAAATGGAATAATTCCATGGCTACTCTAGTATGCCCAGTTCTATGTACAAATCACTAATGAAGAATACAATTTAAAAGTATCTGTTAATTCCGACTCCTGCGTTTATATTCAGAGGATTTGCAAAGGTGAGGAATCTTACCTGGCAAGTACATTCAGTGCAGCTGTCAATAGTCCACTCATCTTTATTTTCGTGCAAGATTCCATCATAAATACATGCTCCAGGAGTGATCTGGACCACTTTGGCAATGATTTCATTTTCTTCAGTCTTTGGGGGGGGAAGGGGATGAGAAGCAAAGAGAAGATATCTAGATGTTAATACAGAAAACACCCTTTGTCACAGAAGTCAAAGTAAATGTATACAGTAAGTTTATACAGGCTCTCAAAAGACAGGTTATAATTAAGGTACTGTATGCCAATTAATAAAAGGTACCATGAATTTAGCCAACACTCACCACTTTGCGAACTCTGTCTTGAAGTGTTGTAACCATGGACCGAAGCCCTTGCAGTTCCACAAACATATTTGTCAGTTCATCACAGGAAAATCCACAGACTGCTTGGATGTCCTTTGTTTTATGGCCAATGTAATTAGTGCGGATAGCTGGGCTGGAACCATTGATGGGGTTGTCCAAAGTAATGATCGCACTAGTGGCTAAGAGAAAAAATAGACATAGTAAATGCATTTTTTACCATGTGCATTTATCACTCCAGGATAACACCTGCTAAACAGCTGCTATCAGATTCACCAGGGTGCCTGCTGAAATATAATCTTTCTTATGCAATGTGGATTTGCATGTCAGCATACTTCTGAGCTCTGTTTCAACTTGTCTTTCTAATGTAATGAGAAATCTTATTTTTAATAGGTCATTGAATTCAGAAGATTGTAAACTTACAGCTGGAGCAGCCTTTGTTCCTCAGGATAGTTTCCAGAGTTGTTCCAAACACAAACCGCACATTCTGCAGCAGTCCCTGTGGATGGAGGAAGAATTACAGCTACTTGTAGCAACTTCAAGGGAAAGAAGTATCACTTGCATGGAAAGACCTAAGGTCAGGTAAGAACTTTAAGAGTAATTTCATGACAGAAAGATGAAAAAGTGAAACACATCGCTCTAGTCTCCTTAATGAAAACAAGCCCTGCTTCCTAACAGTCTCATTCTTGATCACAAAGACCTGGCAACTCTCCAGGCAGGAAGGAAAAAAACCCCATGAATTTCTGAACCTCATATAAGAAGCTGAGCAATGAAGCTGGAACTACCTGTCTGGAAGCTTCAGTGTCTTCTTATTGCTGCAGAAAATTCCATACCTGCAAATCTAATACTTCACTCTTCAAACTCCCTTATTAAAGTTTACTAGATTTAAAGGTTTTTGTAGCTTTTTAGGCTGGTTGACTAGCTAATGCACCTTCAAAGCAGATGACTGAAAATACTTAGCAAAAACACGTGGAAGTCTTACCTGGAAGTTGTCATTGACTCCCCCTTTGGCAATACGGAGCCTGGCACTGCTGGCCAGGTCTCTAGTGAAGATGTTCTGGATGGGGATGTCCAGTTCAGCATTCTCCATTTTCTCACACCCCACATAGAGCTGAGCTCGGTCCTCCTGCACAAACAGGGTAATATTCTTCCAGTGTCCTGTAGCTAGCAAGACATCCTCTACTGACACTATTTGCTGCTTGCCATCACCAGAAAGGCTCAGGTCCAGGGAGCCTGCCTTGCCATTTGATACTAGACTGAAGACGTGACCAGACCCATCTTTCTGTTCCACAGACAGGAGCGTGCCTCTGCTTTTCTTGGCTTGCCGGAGAGTGGCCAGGAGGATGAAGCCCTTCTCAGCATGGATGGCATCTAATAAGTCTTGGAACTTTGAGTCAGGAACAGCAGGGATGCGACTGGCATCTTCAATGCGGTAAGCAGGGCTGGAGGATTCCGGTCCCTTCACCAGGTACACCCCAGGTGCCCGGCGCCCACCTCCCTTCCGCATGAAGCCAATGAGTTCAAAGAGATCGAAGACACTGTTATCATCACTCCTGGACTCTGCAGAGAGAGATCAGGACAAGCATTGTGAGGAAATGACAAGAAGAGGCTAAGTAGGTGTATATCCTCTACGATTACTTAATATTTTGGCTCCCGGTGCATGTTGTGCACGGCACAGCACCTCACATCAGAGCACAGACAGTAGCTCAGATGGTGCAGCAGTCCCACCGGGAGCTGCAGCGTGGCAGTACATGTACATTCTTGTACAGGAGCCAGTCAGCACAGGAGTGCCAGGTACCCGCTGACTGACACACAAAGGTAGCAGCCATTCTGGCACCTCAATATACCCTAGCAGAGGAGAAATGGACAGCAAAGCCCAGACTGCAATATTCCTATGCTAGGACACAGCAAACTGAGCTGGCTTAATCCAGCTGAGTGACAGCAAGCACAGTAGCAGCTTCTCTATGTGGGATGATGACGGCAGCCTACTATCCCATTCCTTCTTCCAGTTCCCACATCATGTTCCCCCTTTCCTCTGTCCAGTGCAGAGGTAGATAAGCTACACGCCAAAGTTCAGGAGACTGCATTCCTATTTCTGAAGGCTACACCAATTCCACACCTGAGGAAGTTTTCTGTTCCCAAGTAGCTGACGCTTAGGTTAAAACTTTTTTGTTCACTGAAAGCTTAGAAGCTCTTGACCACCGAGCACAACTCCATCTGCCTAAACAGGCACCAAAGAAGTGGTTTATGTTTTGTTTCCCCCCTCTCCGACCGCGCCGGGACCCGCGCAGAGCTGCCCCTACCTGCAGTGCGCCTGGTCTCCGAGCCGCCGAGCACGAGGAGCAGGAGGCAGAGCGCAGTCGCTGGCCCCATGGCAAAGGTCTGTCTCTGCACAGCCTGGGGACACACACGAGAAGGAAGGTCACGCACCGCGCTGCCGTGGCACCCCGTGCCCCGGCGGGATCCCCCGTGCCCCGGCGGGCAGGGGCAGGTGTCGCGGCCGCCCCGGGGCGGGACAGGAGCGCGGCGGGGCCGCTCCAGGACTCACCTGCGGCAAGAGCGATGCGGGCGGTCAGCGCCCGCCCCGGGCACCGGAGGCTAATATCCGCGGGAGCCGCGACTGCCCGGGCGGGATGGAGGGGTGGCGGGATGGATGGATGGATGGAGGTCTGCAGGGGAAGCGCGGAGGTGCGGATGAGCTGCCGGGACTCTGCGGGCACCGGCGCCGCTCTCCGCTTTAAAGGCATGGCTCGCAGTCCTGGGCGCGCGGCGGGCCAATCGGCGGCGGC
>JAWWTY010000156.1:31513621-31529668 GCA_035222235.1 Margarornis squamiger
CTGCCCCCCGGCCCCGGGCACCCCCGGCCCGGCCCTGCCCCCCGGCCCCGGGCACCCCCGGCCCGGCCGAGCCGCGCAGGGGGCGCGCCCCTCCGGCTGTGCCGAGCGCTGGGGAAAGCATCCTCCGCTTGGTTTTAACCCAGTTCACTTAACGAGAGCTCCTATTCCTGCCTCCTGGTCGCAATACACAGCACGTGGGACACTGGATCCACAGAAGGGGCAATGTAGTAAATTCTTGTTAGCTCTTCCTGAGCACCCCTGGAAGAGACGGGCCGTGGCGGGGAAGAGGGAACACGGCCGGGAGGACAGCAAGCTGGAGGACCTGGCATCTCCCCCTTCCCACCCCACCTGCCCTTGTCACTGGAGAAAGGTGTGTGGGGATTACCCTCGGCCAACAACTTGGCCCTAGCAATTGAATTACTATTGCTGTACTGCACTTGAGACTCTCCCATAGCAACTTTGTTTAATGAACAAAATGACTAACACCACTTCAGCTAAGAATTTTCTCTGTAATCCGAATTTCAGGTAACAGGAAATCTTTTAAAGGTTAAAAGGCAGGTTCCCTACGTCATGTCATACTCTGAATGACTAAAAGTGACTTGAGCGTGTGAAACGTCTTTGAAGTAATCAGATTCCAAAAATGGTTAATTCCTCTGCACTCCCTGGCCTTTGTATGCTTGGCAAGTGCTCCTGTGGAAAGCTGAGTGTCAGTGAATGAGAAGGATCTCGTCACGCAATTGCGTGTGTGATGAGGAAAAATTGGAGTGAGCAGTGACTGAGTTGGACTCTAAACAGAACAGTGTAAAATGCATCAGACAATCCGACTGCCTAATGTATGAGGAGGCATTAATGCTCTGCAGATTATCCCAGAAAACGCTCTGGGAAATTCTTGACCCAAAGAACGAGATAGCTGCAGTACTGTGTATATTAGGGCAAAGCCAAAATGATTGTCTGCCCTTTTAACTTAGGAGATAGACTATACCATCTGAAGTAGGCTTATTTACTGTACAGTGATTCATAGAAGGAAAACCTCAAGTGTCTCAAGATAAAAAACAGAGAGAAAAGAAAAGATGGTGACAATGAGAGCCCTGTCAGTAAAAGAAACCTGAAAGATCAGCAAGAGAGTGAGCAAGCAAGATATACTGACTGCTCTTACCTGGACAGCTTTGAGTGACAAGTAGTAATTCTTAGTGGTCAGCTCTCTGAGCCCTTTATATACCAGTGACTTTCTCTGATGGATTTTCTCATGGAAGCCAAAGGGACTGCTGCCTGGGGAGTTATGAGCTTTTCTTCATGTGGCAGTAAGTCAAACTGAGATTAGCCTTGAAAGGCTGTGAGAGAACCTTAAAAGTGTTCTTACATCAATGAGGCATTTAGGCTGGTAACCAGAAACCATCCACTTCAAAATGAAAAATAACGTCCAGAATTTATCTCTTATTTCATCCAAAGGTGTGTGGATGAATCTGTAATCCTTTGCCAGAATACTCCTGCTTGATGGGTATTATGAGAGTTTGTCAATTGTATTTTGAGAGTTTGTAAATTGGACCCATCTTCACATTTTAACGAATGCATTTAGAACACGAATTCAACTTTGACCTTTCTGATTACGCCAGAAATACACCACAATCATTTCAGCATGTCTTACACTTCCAGGTTCAAATTCTTACCACTGTACGTAGACCTAGCTTTGTTGACTTCTGTGGGAGCTGCTACCAGTTTATACCCTTATAGCTGATACCAGAATTTACCACTTAGCTCTGCTCTAGTAGGCAAGAGATGACTGACTTGTTGAAACACTTTTAGTGGAATTTGGTCTTGGGAGTGCAGGGATGTTTTGTGTGGTTAGTCTGTTGTTCAGTCTCTTGTCATGAATCCTGGAGTCACATCCTTTTCCTTGCTTTCTCTGGAGTTCAGGGTCCTTTTATATTTTCATTGAAGGGTCATTGCAGAGTATAGTTACAAATCCAAAACTTCTTAGTATTGCTTCGAGACCGTAAAAAAAGAAAATAGGTGTAAAAAAGTAACAGGTATACAGTAAGTATCCGGAAGAACATTGATAATGGTTTGACTTCTATGAGTGTAAATATGGTCCGACTCCATTATAGTCATTGACTCAGACAGTTAATATGTCAATGATACCCTCAGAATTTGAATAATTAATTTCTATTGCAGTTCTATTGCCTTCATTGGTGATATATGCAGAATTAATTTGGACTTTTACACAGAATAATTTTATTTATTCCATAAAACCTTGAGTGCGAAATGTAAGAGCTTTTTATAAACTTCTATTGACTTGAACAAACAGATTAATTTTCAGTGGGAGGGGTGGGACAAAATATTGATAAAAGTATGGCTTCCAAATTGCGAATGTTGGAAACAAAAACTGAGGAAATGTACAGCTGGATCTTCAACTGCCTTGAGCTCTGTAATAGCTCACATTTTATGATAGAGATTCTTTTTCTCCCTTCTTGCAGTCAGTATCCTCCTTCTCAGCAGAAAGCTGAAGAGCATAGTGAATAGGATATCATATCAATCATATATCAATCATATATCATATATCATATGTCATATCACAGAGTATTTCACATCCATAAGTATAATGGTAAAGTACAAGAAAGAATAGCTTATCTGTTTGCTGGATAAGGAATTGGTTGGACAGTCACATGCAGAGGGCAGTGGTAAGTGGCTCAATGTCCTGATGGACATTGGAGAAAAGTGGTGTCCCTCAGAGGTCCATATTTGGGCTTGTATCATTTAATGTCTGTATCAATGACATAGATGAAGGGATCAAGTGCACCCCATGCAAGTTTGCAGATGACAGCAAGCTGAGTGGTGGAATTGGCACACTTGAAGGATGGGATGCCATGAACCAGCTCTAGAAGCAAATACATGGGAATCTCATTAGGTTTAAATACACCAAGTGCGAGTTGCTGCACCTGAATTGGGGCAACCCCTGGTATCAATACAGGCTGGGGAAGAAGGGATTGAGAGCAGCCCTGCTGAGAAGGACTTGGGGGTGCTGGTGGGTGAGAGGCTGGACATGGCCCGACAATGTGCACTTGCAGCCGAGAAAACCAATTGCATCCTGGGCTGCATCAAAAGCAGCGTGGCCAGCAGGGCAAGGGAGGGAATTCTGTGTGTCTGCTCTGCCCTTGTGAGACCCCACCTGGAGTGCTGCATCCAGTTCTGGGGTCCCAGCACAGGAAGGACATCGAACTATTGGAGCAAGTCCAGAGGAGGGTCAAATTGATTACAGAGATGGAGCATCCCTCCTATGAGGAAAGATTGAGCGAATTTTGATTGTTCAGCCTGTAGAAGGCACTGGGCTAACTTTATTGAAGCCTTCCAGTACCGGAAGAGAGCCTACAAAGAGAGCTGGAGAGGGGCTTTTTACAAGAGCATGTAGGGATAGGAAAAGGGGTAATGGCTTCAAACCCAAAGAGAGCAGGTTTAGATTGGATACTAGGACAAAATTCTTTACTCCATCTCTGGAAGGTCATGTTGCATAGGGCTCCGAGCAGTTTGGTCTAGTGGAAGATGTACCTGCCCATGCCAAAGGGACCTAGAGGATCTTTAAGGTCCCTTCCAACCTAAACCATTGTATGATTCTATGGTACCCACTATGATAATAATACGTAATTTAGACCAAAGAATCAATCACTGTGGATTCAAGTGTGGTTGATTCTAGGGCAAACAAAGAAATGCAAAACTGGTGTAATAGAAGAAGTGAACTTTTCTCTCTATAAGACCTTCTGTCTAGAATCTCTTGATAATGTTTTCCCTAGGCACGCAGAAAGAGTTTGGTGGTTTGTTTTTTTTTAAATTACATTTAAAGTTACATAAATGCAATAAGGAATCTTAATAACATCTGCTGAAATTGTAATTTAGGTTTAATTCAACAGGCAATATGCATTGAAATGATGCTACTGAAATGAATGTTAAAACAAGTCACACCATTTTATCTGGTAAGTTTTAGTCGCATAAAAGGTGCGCTTTAAAAATACCTAATATACCTTTTTATAAAGGTATAAAGTGTATGAGTGTAAATATATAAATACTTAAAATATCAACGTCTCGGCACAGCATTGAAAATACAGAGTAGGGTTGTTTATTATTATAATTTTACAGGTTTAGCAAAGATCTAATAAGATTTTATGATGCAGAATTTTTTTAAATTTTTTTTTTTTGACAGAATTCCTTTTGTCCTACCATTTGAAACTTAGACTTTTAGTCTGGGTTTGCTGCTTAGGTTCTTCCTCTGTTGAAGTGAATCTTCAGAAGATCCCATTTTTTTTTTAGGATGAAATTAATCCCCTTCTAGAAGTGCTCTGTGTTTCCTAAAGAAACAGCTGAAGAGTTTAGTTTTAGTGGCTTAAGTCAGGTGTGAAGGATCTCAGCACTCATGACTTCCTGTGGCATAGCCTCTGTTGGTTTTTATTGTCCTAACAGTAATGAAGCTAATGGTTGGCTCCCAGAGGAGGCAGATACATGTTGGAGGAGTGCGGATTTCAATGCAGGACATAAGCCTTCCCCCCTGGAGTGGAATCCAGCACACTGATCTTCAGCAAAACTATGTCATGTCTGTGAAAGAGTCACTCCACATAACTTGCAGTGAAAAAATATGTTGGTGCATATGGGCTTTGACAAGAATACCTTGCTTATCAGTGTTCTTTCTTTGTGGTCATATTCTGTGTGCAAATGAGAGCTGTAATCTGCCTGCATACACCAATCCGAGTGGATATTTTTTGTCTTTGACGTTCTTGCATCAAATGCAGACCTTCTCCCATATCAAAAAAGGTGGGAAATTGCAATGTCTGATTAATGGGTAGCTAATGCATTGAGCTGAGCTTTACACCTTAAGAAGCAGAGATCTTTTCTTCTAAATTGTAATGGGTGTACAGCACATTTGTTTAAGTCAGATTCTGAGGTTGGCAAAAAGAAGTCCAATTTGACGAGAAGAATATGCTTTAAAGGTATTAACTAGTGATAGAATTTCTTACAGGGTTGCATATAGTTTTGTACCACTGTAATACTGGTAGTATTTTTTCAACAGAAAAAGTGAAGCCATTCAATAATTTTTAAGCCTTTTTTCCTCCTAGAAGGAAAAATATTAAAAAATATTTTAAAGAAATATTTAAAATTTGCAGCATGAAGCAAAAAAATACCCTCCTGCTCTATTCCTGAAACTAAAAACATTTACTGTACTTTAAAGTTCAAGTGGGTTTCCCTTGTCTATGAAGGAATAAAGAGGAATAAACCTAGTATTCTCTGTCAAAAGGCTTTTTCATGTACTTCCTTTGTCAGCAGTGGATCAAAGGTAACCTTAGATATGGGCAGCTAGTCTCTGCCTCAGTGAAGTATTTCTAGTCAGTGAATCATTAGAGCATGTATTCAAATTCAAGCACAGGGCAGAGTTTCCTTGGTTTTCATTAGAATTCAGAACATACTTGTGAACATGTGTTTTCAGATGTTTTACTCAGCAGAGGTGGCCATAAGTACATTTGTTTGTACATTTATATACTGGGACCTTTGATCCCATGAAGTGAATGAAAGCTGCTCATTTGCATCTGTTAGTATTCTGTGTCGCAGTGTGTTTCTTTATGTTGTAAACAAACAGCTGCAGAGCTTATATTTCTTACAAAGTAATCACAGATGAAGTGAAAAAGAGATTTAACTTTATGTTCACCTATCAAACAGAGCATCTCTTGTCTCCATTATTAACTTCATATTACACAATCAGGCAGGACGTAATTAGACAGAACATATACATTTTACCACAACGTGAAACCACATTTGATAAAATACCATATAATACACAAAATTTTACCCAATTTATTTCTTCTTTTAATTAAGCAGAAACAATCAATTATTCACAGATCCAATAGAGCACTCTTAATAATGCCATTAATTACTTAATACTGCATAATATCTTCCAAGCGTCACAGGAAAAGGCATTGAAAGATCTGTGCAATACATAGCTGAGTGTTGCTGGCAGTCATGTGGTAGAGAAAGTGAATAACTTGTATATTAAAAAAGGACTGTGCTGTCATTACACAACTTGAAAGATATGCATTTAAAATAACTAGGAGAATTGATGAATAAACAGTAATGTGCTCATGAGAGGGAAGATTAACTTTGTGCTAGGAAGTGATGTGCCTGGAGTTTCTTAAAGGCCAACTGCTTAAAATGGAGTGTCTAGAAGGCACTGAAATATAACATAAGAAGCCTGTCTTGTAATTTCCAAGGTCCTCTCCATGTTATCACAACATATGTAGCTGTCTGCTTTTTTCTACTTGCACAAAAACTGTTAGTGCCTCCTATCCTACAGTTTATCTGTCTTATGAACTTGGTCTAGATTAACAAGATAAAACAAATGCTGAACTTCACTCTTGAGCTGTAAAATAAAGAATACTGGTATTTAGTCATTCCCCTATTCCGCACAAGTTTCTCCAGCAGTTTGATGCAGCAGCTCTTGCACAATGTGCACATACAGAGTTACAGTAGACACTGCAGGAAGAACACAGGCTGGAAGAGATTCCATTTCATGTTGAGAAAGGAGACTGAATAACAAAATTGCCTGGTATAGTTATTTGCAGGCTTTTATTACAAACAATGCCTTGGGGGCAGGGAAGTAAGATGTCTTGCCAAGAGATTATTTTGAGCAAATAAAATGATTTATGAAATTTATGACTAAGAATCCTTGACACACCCCTGTTGAAACTCCCAAGCAGTCTGCTGCTTAATGGAACTGCAAGCCACATAATGTATATAATGAGGTTAAAAGTGTATAGAAAGTATGGGTACATTTCTTGCAATTTCATATTATGTCTAACCTTTTTTTTTTTTTATTCCAGAGGTCATAATAGCAGTGTTGAATCTTGCAAAGCCTTTCCCATTCCTGTAGTTTTTAGATACATCATTAACACAGTTGACTTTCTTACATGAATGAGGACTACCGGCATGTAAAAAATTCTTCAGGATCAGGTTCTTACACTGCTTTATTAAAAGGTGTCCTCATTTTGTCTGAGATAGAGTTAATTTTCTTTCTATTAGCTTGTACAGTGCTGTGTTTTGGAATTAGGATGAGAATAATGTTGATAATACACTGCTGTTTTAATTGTTGTTAGGTAGTGTTTACACTACCTTGCTGGTGGGAAGGACTTTTTAGCTTCTCACCCCACCCCACCAGCAAGTAGTGGGGGCACAAGAAACTGAGAGGGGGCACAGCCAGGACAGCTGACCTAAGATGGCCAAAGGTATATTCCATATTATATGACATCATGCTGAACAATAAAATGGGGGAGTTGGCCAGGGGGTGGTGGCCCATTGCTCGGGAAGTGGCTGGGCATTGGTCAGCGAGTGGTGAGTGATTGCACGGACCATGTCTTGTTTTGTATATTGTAATTATTTTATAAAAATAATATTTAAAACAATAATTATTATTATTGTTATTATTTTTTCCATTCTTTTTCTATCCTTTTAAACTATCTTTGTCTCAACCCACAAGTTTTACTTTTTTCCTTATGATTCTCTACCCTATCCTGGTGGGGGGAGTGAGTGAGCGGCTGTGTGGTGTTACTCTGCCCGCTGGGTTAAACCATGACAGAAGTGCAGCCTGCTGTGACTCATGTCTTCTAAATTCAAATCACATATAGCATAATATCTACATCAATTACAGTCATCTCCCAAATTGTGTCATTTTAATTACTATTGGGAATGAAAGGAAATTTTGAGAAAGTTGTCTTTGCAGTTTGCTTGAAACCATATTGTTGCCTAGTTGCATGGCATGTGGAGTGGAGTAAGCAGTTCTGAAGAGAGTCATGTGGGAGCTAAAAAAGTATGATGTGTAGACATACCTCTCTCTCATCTCTGAAAAAAAAAACCCTAATATTTTCCACTATCCAGTCACCCCCGGATAAATATTTCTCTGAAATAAACCTTCATAGAATATCTGAAATAGGACAATCTGGCAACTCCAATAACATTAGAGGCACCAGAAAATTTCATCCTTAGTAATGAAAAATTCTTGTGGCCCTTTGGAGACTAAAGACTTGATCTGCAAAAAAGAACTAAAGCACAACCAGTGCAACAGTTCTGCCTAGGGATGGTTTTGCTCTGTATTAGGGAAGTCCTCTAGGAAATGACTGTGGGACATGTGGGCCTTAAAATCACAGCCTAGCATATTTCGGTAGCCTTGCTTTGTTAGCAAGCACTTCAATCTAACAAGCATAATGGTGAAAATACTTGCTAGGAACTGAGAATGTAGACATCAGAATTGCTTTATCTATGAATTGAATGAAGTGGAGCTAGTAGGGGTAGATATTTTTTTAGCCAAATTTTTTAAGGAAATGAGACACATGTAATCACACTCTATGTCTGTGTAACAGATCTCTCTCTTCCTAACCTCCTGATAACTTTAAAACTGTTTTCAAACACAGTCAAACACACATTCAACAGAGGAGCAACATTTTAAAGGAAGTTCTAACAAGTCACATGAAAATTTGCAGCTGGCTAAAGAAAGACAACACAAATTGGGAGGCCATTCAGAGGGATCTTGACAAACTTGAGAGATGGGCCTATGCAACCCTCATGAAGTTCAACAAGGCCAAGTGCAAGGTCCTGCACCTCTGTCAGGGCAATCCCAAACACGGATACTGAGGAGAAGGGCTAGGGGGTGTTGGTGAACAAGAAACTCAACATGACCTGGTAACGGGCGCTTGCCACTCAGAAAGCCAACTACAGTCCTGGGCTGCATCAAAAGAAATGTGGCCAGCAGCTTGAGGGAGCTGATTCTGCCTCGCTGCTCTGCCCTTGTGGGGCCCCACCTGGAGTACTGCATCCAGCTCTGGGACTTCCAATATAAGAATTTTGTGGATCTGCTGGTGCAAGTCTAGAGGAGGATGAAGATGATCAGAGAGATGGAGCACCTCTCCTATGAAGAAAGGCTGAGAGAGCTGGAGTTGTTCATCCTAGAGAAGGAAAGGCTCCAGGGAGACCTTACAGCACCTTCCAGTACCTCAAGGGGACTACAAGAGAGCCAAAGAGGGACTGTTTACAAGGGTATGTAGAGATAAGCCAAGGAATAATGGCTTCAAACTGAAAGGGAGCAGGTTTAAATAATATATAAGGATGAAATTTTTTCTGTGAGGGTGGTGAGGCACTGAAACAGGTTTCCCAGACTCCATTCCTGGAAGTGTTCAAGGTGAGTTGGGATGTAGCTTTGAGCAACCTGGTCTAATGGAATGTGTTCCTGCCCATGGCAGGGGGTTGGAACTAGAGGTAAAGGTGTCAGTCAATTGCTTGCATGAACCAGTCAGCTGATGGATGTCTAGTCAGCTGCTCCACCCAAGCTTTTTATTTGCAAGCACTCTTAACCAGCCCCCATGTTTGCTTCTTTATTCCCAGACAACATGCAGTTGAAGTAAGCAGGGAACTGAGGACACAGAGTAGATAGATGAGGTATGAGAAGGAACTAGGGCTGTCAAGTGGTATCTCAGAGCACAGAGAGCTAGGTAAGATGAGAAGATATGCAACATGGTGTACAACTACAGAGAAACCCAAACTACTCCTTGTTTTTGTAAAAATTCTGTGTTGTAAACAGTATTCTAGAATGATAGCAGAGCATGAGAGAAAAGAAAAATGGGATCGAGATCTCAGATGACTGACTGTCTAATCCAGTCTTCTACAGTAAACCAGGCTCAAGTACAGCAGACCGTCCCAATCGCCCAACCTGGTTTTGGTCAATTAAGTTCCACAGCTTCCCTGTGCAGCTTGCGTACACCTCTCTGCTTGTAGATATGCTTTCATAGTATGGTTTTCTTTATTGCACATCACATATTTTTTTTTTGTCCTTCCTGCAGTAGACGTAGAGATTGGTTCCTGTCCCATTACAAGCAATCTTTCATGCTAGCATGTCTTCCCTCAGTCTTCTAGACTAAACAAACCCAATCTCTTCACTCTCTCTTCATAATTCATATTTTCTGAACCTCTTCTTCTCTACTTTGGACTTTTTCCAGCTTTTTTTTAGCTTTTTGAAAGTATGGTAGCAAAAGTTCTTATGCAATGCAATATTCCATCTGAAGCCTTAATAAAACTTAATGTAGAAAAATATTTACTGTCTTTTATATAGAATATTTCCGGTGGCATATGCTGGAATGACAGTAGTATCCTTTTTCTTTAATTTTAAATTTGCAACAGTGTCATATTGTTAATCTTTATGAGTGTTTAATACAGGCCTCAAGTCCTGTAAATGTTTTTTGTTGTCTCACCAGTTATTATTGTATTTGATTTCTTGTTCATAAGTACAGGACTTGGTCTTCAATGTGATAAACTTCCACTTAGCTATTTTGTATATAAGACTATTGAGAGGATAGAGTTATTTGTATCTGAACATGATTTTAGCCAACTTTGTTAAGATAAGTCAAGACAAAGAACTCAATATACCTGCACAGAGCAAACCAGGAAGGCTTATCTTCTGTTTGGAAAGTACTATCAGTATATTACAGAATTATTCAAGAATATTCTTTAAATATTTGTAAAGAGTTATACTATTCAGTTTCAGGGGTGGAAATTAGAAGCATGAGGTATGTTTTGACAGTAACATTTTCAAAAACAGCCAGTGCAAAATTTGTGTTATTGCAGAACAGCCTTAGATGTACCCGCCAAATGTAAACGATTTGCTTCCTAAGAAGAAGCCTGTTTTCCTGCAACGGTGAAGACATCCAAACTTGAAGGCTGTTTGGAAAATTTTGACTAAAGGAACCCATCTGAAAACATCATGCCAAGGCATAAACGGGAATGTAATTTGAGTGTCTGTATCTAGGAGTATGTACTATCTTATGTCTTGGCAATGAGTTGGAAGTAAAATATACAGCCTTGCAGCTACGGTTATTAACTCCGGCACAGCACCGACCGGCAGTGTCTCTACACCACAGGTGGGGCACGTCTGGCTAGCTCAGTCTGTGAGTGGGATTGGTACAAGACTACGTGCACTGTTCATTTAGACAAACATGGAATCTTTGTTTTCAGTCTTTTCCTCAATGGATAGATGAAGCAGTGTACTAACTCACACTGGCAGCCTAACATTTTTCACAAGTGATAAGTCAAGATTTGAGGGTACCTACTACAATTTCTCTCAGAAGCTATTACCTACCTGTAGCTTCCCAGTGCAGAATGGTGCTAAATGTACTTATTAAAAGCGTGGTTCATCAATGCAGAGATACTCCTTTAAATTGCTAACTGTTGCATGCACTTGTGCATGTCCAGTGTCCTTGCACACATTCTCAGATATATGCAGATTTAAATTATTAATCCAAAGTACCTAACCTCTCTGGACATTGTAAATTCTATATTCCTGTTTTTCTCTCTCATCACTGAATTACTGATTGAGAGAAAACTCTCAAACTTTATGAGGTTTCTCTCTGAGAAACTGTACATTTCAGTATATGTGTTTTCCTCTTATGGCCTTTCCTACAAACATACCCTGTATGCTCAGAGGCCTAACAAAACCAGATGCTGGCTTTGTGCCTGTGAACTATTTTTTTTGCCATGCTGAAGAGAGAATATTTTTCAACACACAGATACAAGAAAACTGGAATTGCTAGAACATTTTTCAGAACATGACCAATAGTCACAGGTCAGGGAAAAAGTACAGCCTCCAATTCACTTGCAGAAACATAAGGGAATAAAGCATATGTATATTGCACTTAATAATTTTTTTTTGTCCTCAGGGAGAGATAAATAGAGTATTTCTGCTTTTAGATAAAAATAAACAAGAGAAAATTAAAATTAAAATTTAGTTTCTGGGGTTAATAAATCTGCATGTAGCTTTTCAGTTCATCATAAACTGGAAACTGCCTGTGTTGCTGAATAAATCACTCTGTGTTGCTTTGTGTTCAGGGTTTATTTCTGAGCCAGTGATACTCCATACAAAATAAACACTTTATGAGCAAGTAGGAAGACATGTTTAATCAGAGCTTTCAGGAGTTAGAAACTAAAAATGCAGTGGAATGTGGCACGTGGATTGGCATGAAAAGGTAGGCATTTTCCTTCATGCCTTCCTTTCTTCTTTGTTGGAAGATGTTATTTGAGGTCAGGTAGCCCATGTAGGCTGAACGGAAAAAATGGAAAAACCATAAATCCAAACCCCATTGCCTATAATACGTTAAGGAAAGGAATATTTGTGGAGAAATTCTCTGAGCAGATTTTGGAAGCAAACAGCTAAGCATATGAACTGAAACTGGAAACGGCATTCTGCACTTCTTTTTGCACCCCAACCTGCATGACTGTAAGGTTGTGAGAGAAGGTTAGCTTTAACAGATGGGAATGTGATAGTAGTCAGATTTTGCTGTACCAGTTATGACCCTGATTTCGGGACCTAACCCTGAATGAGCTAGCTGCTGTTGACCACATTATGATCCACTCTCATAGTAGATTGTCAGTCAAAACACTCTTTTTCTTCTTTAATGACAATCTTCAATAAGGGCATTGACAGCCACATCTTGTTGTGATGGAAAGGAAACATGAGAAGTTTTCTTAATTCAAAAAGGACATTCTCTGTCTTGAGTTTCTTCACATATAAACAAGATACTGAATATATGAATAGGTCAAAGAGGACTATATAACTGAATACATAAAACCAAAATGCAGAAAGTATGTATATCAAGGCTATGGGGTTTTTAATTGGCATACTACTTTTAACCACAAAAAGGAAATTCTGACAGGGTTTATAATGCACGCATTGATGCATTTACAGAGGGAATACTAGCTCACATATGGTAATCCAACTGCTTTTAGAGCATGTTGACTTACTTCTTTCTCCCTGTAAATGATGCTTTTAGGACAGTAGCTTGTAGTTGTTTCATCATGCAAGGGTGTTAGTGACACCAAGAGTATTTTCTTGTATTTCCTTTTTATAGTTAAAGCATTTTTAAAATTGCAAAACTCCCTTTAATTACCATTGTTATTTCTACAGTGGGAAGCTCACCCTGTTTTGGAATGTTGGTTTTGTTCTTGATTCTTTGCCTTCCCAGCTTGTATAATTCTGCATAAGCAATTATTAAAATGTAAACTTGTCTAGCAGCAAAACAATCACAGGGGTTTCCACATAAAAATGAGTAACTGTAGAGTCAAGTAGGAAGTGTAAAATTTGAAACTGGGATGCAAAAAGGAAAAGAAGAGAACATGTATAAGTACACTTGGTGGAAGTACAAAGGATGAACAGCCTACATGTCTGGGTCTTGCCATTCACTTCCTTTGCCTCCCATGTGGCAAACCGAATCAATTTTCCATACCTCAGATCACCCATATCTTCAATGAGGAACTTAGCACAAATGGTAGGATAGTCATGAAATACATACAGTGTATCAAAGAGGTGATACTGTTATGAATTCAAAGTGATTGAAAAAAATTTATCTCTGTCAAATGCTGCATTGCTTTGATAGATTCCACCAGACTTCTCTTTATCCATTTCAGTCAAAAGCCAGCAGGAAATAGAGGGTAATGAATTGTACTAGTTCATTATGAAACTGCTTTGAAAATAATTTAAAAAATAAGACTGCTGGCATGGAAGGTGTGAGGATGTTTCAGCGGAACTCCATTAGTAAAGTTTAAACCTTATGCAGGTGTTGCAATGACATGGCCAAGATCTGAAGGTTCAGGTTGGTTTCTGGAGGGTGGTATAGTCAAAGACGACTCTCAAAGAACAAGAGTGGTGGAAGTGGGCTGGGCCTTTTTTTTTTAATTTTTTAAATTTTTTAAAAAATTTGTAAGTAAACTCATTTGTTCTTTGAAGTGCTTTATATCTCTTGCACAAAGACTTTGCAAAGGGAAGTACTTTGGATTAAGAATTGGAAAGTAATGATGGGTCCGCTGCTTTTTGCATACTTTGTGTTTTTAAGGCAGAAATTAGTTGCTATCCTCCTGTCCAGAATTTAACTGGGTCTTTTGCAGACTTGTGATTCTGCTTTTTCTGCTCAGCCCTGATCCTTTTAAACAGTATAACCTCTGCTAGGCTACTACCTGTGCCACTCATGGAGCATATCTTTAGAGGTACAGAACAAGCTGTTACCGACTGCCTGGAGTCTCATTCTGAATAACAATCAGAATCCTGCTTACAGGGGCTCTTCGTTATTTTCTCCTCCTTTCTGAGTGCTCATATAGGAAAGGATGCTAAGCAAATCACAGGAAATTATACTGGAGTGTTAATCTAGTAAAACCAGAAAGCTGACATGTGTGTGGCCTGATGGTCAAGTGACAGAATTCACTTTTTTACTGTCATTTGTATTTTGCTTTGGGTTATATTCTCTTTCCAAGTTTTCAGTGAGAAAAGCATTTGTTTTTCAGATCTTAGTTTTTGGCTGGAGATGGAACTCTTTATTGAAATTCTAGCAAAGAGTATCGCTAGATGCATGATGCAAAACTGTAGTCATTGGTGTGATCAATGTATCTGAAAGTCCTACCACAGAACAGTGAGTAATGTACGGTGGTGTCTAGAGTGAGAGGCCGTACACCCCAAACCCATAAAATACTGTAATATTCCCATGAACATTTTGTCCATTAGGTAAAAGAGAGTATCTGCAGCCACATAGTATGGGATTATATGAGGTTATTATGTAAGGAAATGCACAAGGGAAATGTGGTAATTTTTTTCTGAAGGATAAGTTTTGCAGCTGCTGTTAGGGCTATATTGTTGCTCTTTGCTGGTCCATTCATGCCTACAGTCATAGGCTCAGTTTAATTTATTGAAACTATGAACAAATGCATGTTTTCTCAGGATTTGCAACCAAACAATACATTCTCAAGAGTTACCAAGAGGTTTCACATCTAAAATATTCAAATAAATTTCCAGTCATAAGAATGCTTAACCAAAATACTGTGAAGGCCATTTTACTAAGGGAAAAAACCAAAAGTAAACTTTTGTGAAGTGGAGATTCCTCACAGTGGTGAGAGTTGGCACATGCAGTGGTATTAGGAAAGGAAAACAAGCATGCACAGTACAAAGTATTTAGAATGACTAGGCTTTTAATTTTGTTTATAATTTCAAAGATTACCTCACCTTCATAGAGAGAGAAAAAAGAAAAGAAAAGAAAAGCCATAGTTTTGTTATGAAATTATTTTGGGAAAAACAACTACTTTAAAATTTCTTCCTTTTTGTGCCTGAGTACAAATAAATGCCTGGCTGTATAGGTAGTCTGGCAATGGTACAAGTACAGCATGTGCTTATAGGGTGTGTGCAGTAAAAATGCACTTTATGAACTGTCTATAGGCATAGTATTAATTTAATGAATACTGTCAGTTACAGTGTTAAATGCAGTCTGCTTACTGAAACATTTGGAATCTGCACTGCTGAGAATGTGACCTAAAAATGTTCCCTTTAAACTTTTATATAACCTCATCTTGACCTGGCTGCATTTCAACTGAAGTTTTCAACAGTCAGTAACTTACACTGTTTCATGTGAGCAGCAGGGAAGACTTAAGACCGAGGGACAGCAAATAGAGAAATTAATTGTCTAAAAAGACGGAGGAGGAAAAGGAGGGAATGAGGAAAACATGAGAACAGAATTGCTGTGAAACTTGGTGACAATGACAGTAAGATTATTCTTATTGTTTGGTTTTACCCTGTGCCCCATAAAACTTTAATCCAGTCATGTGGGGAAAGAAAAGTAGATTACAAATTATTCATACAAAAGAACATACACTAGAACACACTTTTCTAGCAAAAGAGTTTGTGATCAGCACTCAGGATGTGCAGAATGGCAACAAATACTTGCATTTTAGAAGACCTCAGAAAGAAATATTAAATAATCCTCTTGAGATGGGAGGATAATCACTGACAGTATGAGTGTGTCATCTCATATGAAGAGTAGAGTGGTTACTTGTGTGTTGTGTGTTGCAATGGCCACAAAAATGAACAATTCCTGTGTTGCTGGAGAACAATACTTGTTATTTTTTCCTCTGGTGGTGGTCTTTTTCTTTTTCTTTTTTTTCTTGGGGGGGGGGGGGGGGGGGGGGGGGGGGGGGGGGGGGGGGGGGGGGGGGGGGGGGGGG
>JAWWTY010000156.1:31529768-31554467 GCA_035222235.1 Margarornis squamiger
CCCCCCCCCCCCCCCCCCCCCGTCAGTTTTAGAATATGATACTGTTTCTGATAATTTGTTTGAGCGGTAAACATATCTGCAAAGATCAAGACTCTTTGCAGTCATATGAAATCATTAACAGGTTTTTCTACAAAAACTGTCAACCAACCCAGATTTTCGTTTTGGCACAAATTCAGTCATTAATTGGGTTTTGTTGCTGTTAGTAAATTGAGCAAGATGCTTTTTGAGGCAGGATTATTGTTCCAAATAAAAGTCTGTTTTGAAGTTCCATTTGGGTCAGAAGTTGGTATTCATTCAAAGGAGATGGGAACACATAAAATGAAGAAAGATTGTAAGAGTAAAATTTTTATAATGCTTGAAGCATCTTAGCTTGACAAGGGGTTTGTCTAAGAGAAACCTCCAATTTTTTCATCTGTACATTTTGGTAAAAGAAGACTTAAATGTTTCTTGACCTTGTGTTTTGGTGAAATTTTGCTGTAGCATTGATGGTCTAATGTAATTTACATTTTTAATCCAATGGCTTGCAAAAGCATAGAGAAACTGATGGTTAACATAGTTTTTGGAGATGAAAATTTTGGCTCTGAAGTCCTTCTAGGTAGTTTTGGCAAGTATTCTCTGTGGTCTAGAGTTCCACATTTACCTATGATTTGTATGTCCTGGCTATAAAAAGAGGCCTTTGCTGTGTCTTTTGCAATATCATTGACCTTGGTTACCTAGAATTAAATTGACAAATAGATACTGACACTCATAATTATTTCAAATAATATGACATCACTCAATATGATAAGGGAAATAGTCTTTTATTTTTTCTCCAACATGTACTTTTTGATAACCTTGTGATGCGATAGTCAATGACCAAAATGCCATCCTTCAATTCAGTCATCATATTGTCACTGGAAAATCTCCATACAGTAAAAGACTCTTCCTAACTATTGTTCACTTAGAAATTTCTTAATAAGTTAACAGCACCAAATGCTTCTAGTAAGTATCTTCTCTATGTGAATGAAGACAGGATGTCTTAATGTCTTTTCTAGACTGGATTTTAGAGCAGGAGCCCATGTGACGCTCTGAACTAGCTGAGCATTTATGCCTTAAGTGTGTGACAATTATGTGTGGCTTTTGACACTGGACAGTGAAGAAACTTGGCTTCTATCCCTGTTAAAGGAAGTGATATATTCTGATGATAGACTCCGAAGAAGAACTACCTTAGCTAGGTATTTAGATAAGCAGAAAAGACTGATGCAGGATCTTACACTGGTCAAAATTAGGTTTAAATAATTAGGATCATAAGATACTATGCAAAATAAAGGTTTTCTTGGTGAGGTGCCAAAGATGTCATGACTGAGATTACCAGAAATAGGTGAAATTCAGTTCTGTGATAGGTTTTTTTTTTTCTGTTTTCAGTGTATACAGAATGAATGGTGAAATTTGTGGAGTGATAAAGTTTCTGTATTCCAGAATTCTTCAGGATGCGTGCATTCTCTCACACACACATAGGCACACAGTGCTACCCACCCTGCAGAATAACAACACAGCATGTCACATCAGTCTGGCAGCAGTTAGGTTCATTAGATGTTCATTTTTGCTCCTGACCTCTACCCACCCCTCTCCTTTAATTTTCATTGTGAAGGAACAGCTCTAATAGCAGGATTATTTCTGGATTAGTTGAGCTCTTTAGCATATTGTCTATGGCCTTGTTTACCTTGCAAGAATCATTGAGCCTGAGCTGTGTCCCATAGCAATGTCACAGAGCACAATGGACTGCAATGAGCAACAGGCACAAAAACTCAGGACTATTAGCCTGGCATGGGGAGTGGTAATGGTAAAAGGCTTCTGGCAGGTTATTTGAGCTGGCAAGAGATTGAGAGCTGCTGCCAAAAACCCCGCAGAGACCAATTTCTGCAAAAGATGAGAATGGCTTGCCTGAGGAAACTACTGTGTCCATCTATCCTGTGCTAGATACCAGGAGTAATCTCAAAGTCTAGTCCAAGTGGCTTTGAAGAGCAGAAGAAAATGACTCTTCAAGAGACACTGTCCAATTTTAGACCTAGACGATGGGAGATAGAGTCTTCAGCACAGCTGAGATCAGTGTAAAGCTCTTAGGCAAATCCTCTCTTGATCTGCCAGTTCCCAGCTGCTGGGCCTGGAGGACCTCAATGAAAATTTATATCATGGGTTGTTTTCACTGTGGAGACTTCAATATAGAGTGAGGTTTATTTTTTAAGTTCTGATAGCAACTGCAGAAATATGGATGTTTATTTGGCACATTTATCCCATTTCTCTTTTGGGCTGATATATAAGTTTTTTGGCTGAATCATTGAGTATGCTCACAGTGTGGCTCTTGATCCTTTTTCTTTTTTTTTTCTTTTCTTCACTGGGAACTGTGCAAAAGGCCTGCTGCTCAGTCAGGATCTTGTATGTTCCCTCTGTACTGTCTTTGAATGCTTACTCTGAGTGTTGTGATTTGTCAGCTAAATTAAAGTTAGATTCTAATGTTTAAATTCACAAGTAAATTCCCCCTCAAAATAGCTACTTGCAGAATAAGAGTATCATATCAGCCCATTGCTTTTTATCTTGGGAAGTGAAAATATCAATTTCTAGCATGGCAGATGGCAATTGTTAGTTATGCACTGAATTTTCTTTTGCTCTTTTCCCTCCAAATGTCAAAGAAACCAAACTTATTTCATTTTGTCCCAATGTGGATTTTTTTCAGAGAGGCTATTGGGATTTGACTGTGACCACAGTACTCTTGGCAGGCTTATAATAGACCTATAAACTCCCCAGTTGTGAGCGGCTGTTGGATGAAAGCATTAGTTTAAAGAATAGTTTCAGGGTATTCGTAGGAAATTCTAAAAGTCATCTTACCCAGTGGATTTTCACACAGTGGGTTTTGTATCACTGTCACATTCCCCCCCATGATTTCCTCATTTAGTCCATTGGAGTATGACTCTTATTAACATATCTTTGCTTATAATTGTCTTCAAGGCAAAAATGTGGCTGGATTGGAATTCCAGAATGTTTTAAATCCAAATTACATTAGCAAAGAAAAGTCTGGAAAACAAGGGGGAAAATCAACACTGAGGAAGAAAGGAAGACTGCTAGCAAGAGGAGGAAGATTGGACTCTCTCAGAGCTTTTGCTGAGCCCTTTGAGGCCCAGCCTGCTCCTCTGGTCTTCTTCAAGATGACTCTTTGCTGATGTGCAGGTGTGGAGGGAGGATGAGGAGTATTTAAAGAATGGAGTGGAATTCATCTGCATTCAAAGCTACTCCCAGTGACTTGCACTCTCCCACTCACTTTGGTGACCTTTTAATCAGGAGCCTTCCTACTGCAGGCTCGAGTGAACCTCCACTCCCAAACAGAGTAGGTGGCTTTGTTTTAGGCCACCATGCTGTAGTGAATCACTCATCCATTTGTTGCAGCATGCACTGCAGAGCTGTTTGTTCCCAAAATGAGCCTAAACACTAAATACCAGATCCAGATTCAGCCTTTCCTAAAGTTCAGGGGTGTTCCTCTCTGATGGCTGCAACAAAAATCTTTTTCTTTTTGCTATAACCAGTATCTCTCCCTCTCTGTTTCAGTAAAAGCAATGCTATTGACTAGCACTGCTGTTGTGCCTGGCACAGAGAAAGCAAACAAATTCAGAAGTCAAATTTTTAAAAAGTCTTCATTTTTTCCCCAAGAAAATGAAACTGAAAACCACACTTTACCCTTTCCTTCCCTGTCCAAAAAATCTAATTATGAACTGCTATCTCACATTGATTTCATCCTGTGTGAATGACTTTATCAAGCAGGACTTTGGGGCGTTTTCAGTTTGCAGGATAGTTGTTTACTAAATCTTACAGTGTTTGCCTTTTCTTTGAGAACAAGCTGAAGCTGAGAATGTGAGTGTGCTGGGAGATTTATTGCATCTGGCAGCTGCAAAACAATGGTTCTCAGCCAATGTGTTTATGAAAGAACAAGGAAAAGAAAAAGTTGCAAAGTATATAGTAATAAATAGCATGGTTCCAGTGTTTTCCTTTGTCAAATAGCTGCTACGGTATATAGCACCTGTGAACAAACCATAAAGTGGTATTAAACTTTTGTAAAAGGTTTGTCAGACCTGTCTCTTCTTGCACTCTTCTGACCTTCTGTAGCTGCCTTGATTCATGTCTTACTCATTTGCAATTTCACTCCATGAGATCAACACTTCTGAACACTAGCAACTGGCTCATGTGTTTTATTTCAGTGGATCTGCTAATTTTGCTTCTTGGCAAAGTAACAGAAAATCTGCCTCAGAATTTGTGACAAGCTGGAAGAGACAAAATTTTTGTGTGACAGGATCAGGGCACATTGTCTCTTTGAGCCAAGTCATTCAGTGGCAGAAATAGAGCCTGACCCATCTGCACCAACATGTACCCAGTGCCAATCTTGCAAGCAGGTACAAAAGTCAAAGCAAAAGCTTCATTTCCAAACAAAACTAAAGAAAACTTTCTATAGACAACATCTTGTAAACTCCAGTGAGCCACTGGCATCTTTAAGTCACTTCAGTCAGACTTCAAAGGCAACCAGTCCTTCTCACTTCAGGCATTTCTCTCTCCTTGCTTATCAACTCATCAGACTTCCCTGATCTTTCAAAAAGTCAAACTAACACATCCCCTGGAAGTGGGGCTGGGAGAAAGTATTTGCACGTGATGGTTGTCCTGGTTCCAGCTAAGACAGGGTTAATTTTTGCAGTAGCCAAGAGGGACATGACTAGGACATGGAGATTAGTCTGTACCACCTCTCGTCACTGCTGGGGATGGGAGGAAGGGAATCTCTTCCAGCAGAAGGAGCCTCTTCCAGTCAAGTAAGTGTGGCAGAGGGAGTGGTGGGGTGGCACTGGTTCCGAGGTGGAGGGAATGGTCAGGGTGGTGTGGTGGTGGTTGAGCTGGGCTCCGTGGTGAGCATTTTGCATGTGACTCACTCCCTGTCTTTCGTGCACTTTTGTTGCTGTACCTGTTAGTTTTCTTATCTCTGCTGTTTCCAGCAAATTTTCTTATCTCTGCTGTTTCCAGCAAATTTTCTTATCTCAGCACCTGATCTTTACCTTTTTTGCCTCCATTTCTCCTCTCCAGCCTGCCACAGAGGAAGGCAGGTGCGGGGACCAAGTGGCAGTGTGGTTTGGAGAGTCTTGGTGGGAGCACTAAATTGTGGAGTACCATTCCTAAATCATGACAACAGTCCCTTGGTACTTTAGTTGCTGAGGTGGTAAAGGGACAAGGAATGTTGCTATTAACCATAGCATGTGATAGAATATATTTTTTAATTTCCTTTTCATTTACACAATGTAGCCATATATATATATATATATATATATATATATATATATATATAGGACAGATCCCTTGTAAATCATCAGTAAGTTAGTGTCTACACCAAACACTGGCTGAAGTTTAAATAAACAAGCACATTGTCCTGACATGTTGTTTTGCTTTCTTTTGCAGTTTTGTGGTACCTTTCAGGTTCCATGACTCACTCAGGATACTTTTTCTGTTTCACAATCTATGGTACATGTCTTCTTACTTTTAAAAAAATGCTAAAGCTGTGAGCAGTCAATCAGACACCAGTTCAAAAATTCAAGTTCTGAAATGTTAATTTCTTTTTCTCTGTCTACTATCATTTTAAGTAGACTGAGGAAGTCTACAGTTTGTTACTGAGGTTTCTCAGTAAGACTTGCAAAACCTAAATGCATTCAGATGTGTTGAGTGAGCCTCAGTAAAATTGTTGTCCTGACAGTATTTTAGATGGAAACTATTTTATACTTATTTTCCTTGCAGGCTCGTTGGCTTGTTATGGTTAAACGTGTATACATTGACATATATGAAATGAGACTCTTGTATCCCGAACTGAAATGATCATATGCTTCAGCTGTAGCATTATGCCCAAGTATTAGCCAGGTGCTTTGATACAGAGAGGATTATTGGAAAATGATGAACTCATTGCAAAACCTCTGCAATTATAAGATGTAAAAGAAATTTATAAAAGATTGGTTGATATTATTTCATTCTGATATATAAAATTTAGCTTGCATTTTTTAATATACTGGAGGCAATAATGTTTTTCTTTTTGTGTCATACAAAAGGCCTCCTAGAATGGATTAAAACAAGTCTTTAGAATGGATTAATGCAAGTCTTCAATATATATTCATGAATCCTTGCTCTCCAAGGTGCTAATCAACCTATTTCTGGATTGCATTCTTTCTGTGTGACAGCAATGTTTGAACTTCATCGTGCAAGGTCATCCTTCACCATGTCACCATAATGCTGAGATCATTAATTTTCTCCCCTTTAGGACACTGCATTATATATATATATGGCAATTAATTCCCTAAAGCTCAACAAGTATCCCTGAATTGTGGTACTCCCCGCAGTAGGGACAAGTCTTTGGAAAACCAAACAGACATAAAACCAAACTTTCCTAAACCAGGAAAGACTCAAAAAGTCTGATGACTAAGAGAACTTTCCTTAAACCCCCAAAGATCCTTCCACCTGCCAAAAATCCTTCCACCTCAGATTTTCACAAACTTAAAGTAGAAAATAATTTTATATTTATTTTCCATAAGAAACTTTATTGATTTATTTAAATGTTGCAGAACCAAATACCCTTCCAATACAAATAAAAGAACATGTGAAAATATTTTCTATTAAAGATCCACACTAAAAGGATTGTTGTGCCTACTTCCCAGTATGATGCAAAGCCTTACTTGCTTCTGTTGTTACTTTTAAACTTACTAATCCTATAAAACTTGAAAATTCAACTCCATTTTTCATTATATGCCTGGGACTGAAAATGCATAGGCATCACTTCACTTTTTAATGCAGCATGCTTCAAAGCAAATATTCTAAAAATAATTTAACTTTGCTTTCTGAAAATCAGTAATGACCTTCCAGATGAGTGATTCACTTAGCAACATTGGAGACCACAGGTATGAAACCAAAATGGAGTAGGAATCCAGTGTGTGCTGTCCTGTCCTTTGACTCTGCCTTATAACAGTGCCTTTTGTAAGGCTAACACATGTTTTTCCCTCAGTGTTAAAAGTATTTTTCTTCTGATTTTAAACAAAAGCATGATCTCAATTATTTGGCAAGTCCTTAAAGATGTTGTTCTGAACTTAAGAGGATGAGAGTAATAATTCTGGTGGTTTTTTTTCCACAGTTTATCATGACTAACTCATGAGCATAATCCCCACATGAAATGTTAAGGCTCAGTAGAATGCATTATTTAATACTACTGTGCCATGGAAAATGCCATTACGGTGCATTGAAAGACAGTGCTACCATCTTCCATAGCACCATGTCTGCCTTTCACAGCTTAATTAATTGATTCCTTAATGATTCGAAGGTGCTTTATAGAAAAGCCTAAGCTGTCTTAGAAAAAATGTAAGTTGATACAATCAACAGTTATTTTGTCATAATTGGTTGATATGATCAAAATTACTTTTAGAAAATTAAAATAACCCCCCCAGCATTAGATTTGCCTCACTATTCAGGTCAGATATAATTTCTAAAAGTGATCCAGGGTAATTTTTAACAAGTGAAGAATCACTGAAATCAGCATGATAAATGCTATTGGAAAACTTTTCGTCTCCAAAGGACAGAAAAAACCCAATGTAAGAAAACCATGATTTTTGCTTATTTAGCATCCCATCGTCTGTAGAGCATGGCAGTAATCTGATAAGCAGCTCACCTAGTCCTGTGGTACTTGGGTACAGGGCTTGGTGGAGTTACAGTTCAAGGCTGTTCTTTTCTCCTAGGCTGGCTTTGAGCTTGGTCTCTCAGTGTTTTGCATTACATCCTTGGCCAATTCAGCAGTGATATTACACATGCTCATGAGGGATCCTATGTACAGCCTTTTTCACTAGGAAGGATAAGCTGCCTCATATGGGGCCTTGCATGTGGGAGGAGTACACAAATGAATAGGATGATTCAGAGTCATTAGAAAATCAAAATGTAGCACCACACTGACTATTGGAGCTCTCTCTGGGCAAACTGGGTTTGATTCTTCATGTGGCAGTGCAAAACCGTACCCAGACTGCTGATTACAGTGCTAAGGTGCTGTAGGGCTGTCTTTGCTGGAAGGGAGAAGATGAGAACAAACAAGCCAAATCCAGTTTGGTGAAATCCAATTACCATAGTACTTGCTTGTTTTTATTTTAAAAGGCTTGGGTTAGTAGTATCCTCTTTCTTTCAGAAGAAATTTTTTTAATAATTTTTTATTAAAAATAAACAATAAATACTAATTGGGCATGTAAATATTTCCAGGTACTGCTTTGACATTTGCAGTTGAGCCTCAGCCCTTGTGTCAGCTTACACTTCCAAGACACGAGTATCTATACTATAATAAAAAAGGAGGTAAAAGTTACAGGTTTTCTTGAGGACATTCAACATAAAGAGGCTCATGTTCAGACAGGAATTTCGAGAAAACCCAACTGTTTTGTGGCTTGGCAAATTCCTACTTGCTCTTGAGTCAGGTCAATTTCTTGTAAGGCCCATGTTTCTGGAAAAGTGATGAATGAACAATGTCTGCTTGCACCAGTGCCCATTTTCTGTAAAGAACTTCTCTTTCTTGCTTTACAGCTTCCCCATATACATCCCATGTCTAAAGGATGGTTGAGGGTATCCCCATGCCTTTTAAGCAATATATCAACACCAGAAAGCTACATGATTCCAGCAGTGGAGATACACGACCTTTAGATCAACTTATAACTGGAGTAACCATTTCAGATGTTATAATTTTTTCATAGGTGCATAGAAAAATTAAGTGCAGATATATTTTTCTATATTTTTCACCATCTGGTCCATTAAATCAGGTTATAGCATCAGGTGAATCAATATTTTCATCATTATTTTAATCAGAAGATGTTCATATAAACCCAAAAGCCGAGACACTCTTTTCCTTGTAGTGGATCTAGGTTACTGCAATTTTCACTAAGACACCAATTGAGTCAATTGAGAGTAAAATATACACTACCAGTACTACAGTTCTGTGTATGGATTTAATTTTTAGGCTTAATACGGAGGATAAGCGATGTGACTATTCAGTATTTTCTGAGTTGGCAATTATTAAAGGAAGGATTTGCATTTTGTGTTCCTTGAAGTAGCAATTCTAGGAGTAACCAGTACATTGTGGTTCTGAAATTCTTAAAACAATAAGGTAGTTTAAAATTTGTTAGTATAATTTGATAGTATTATATGTTATCATTATATATTGATTATGTATATGATACATGTGATATATATTTTTTAATATTTCAGAGACATATCTATATATGATATATATGATGATATATACTGATTATATATGAGATATTAATATACATTATTCTATATAATTTTGTATTATAATGCTAGAGCCTCTTAGTTTTAACTTCATTTTTGGTGAACATTCCTTATAGATGGATTCATGCTAGCTGTTTTATGGGGTCCAATGGATCTATATTAATTAAATATTTCCACCCGCAAACTAAAAACTATGAAAAAGCTATACAAACAACCTAGATAATGGCAGAAACAACACAGGTTTTATCATGTGATTAAATACTTGTTGAAGGAAAATTCCACTGCATTTGTTATTTTTTTTTTTTTTTTTTTTTGTCTCTTTTGAGCCAATACTTAGACTCCAGGAGCTTCAATGTTTGCTGTGTCATAGACCATGGCCTTTAATGTCATGAGAATGTACCTGCCTGTCAGATGTGGAATTTTACCTGATGATATGAGAGTGTCCAGGGTACATTCTGGGCTTCCTCAGGAATCCTGACCCAACTCTTTTTCTTGCACTTAGGCAAGCAGTTGATGCCAGAAGAGAAAGGATCAAGAGAAAACCAAAACTTTTAACTCAGGTGTCTTCTAAAATATTGATTTTCTCTCCAAGAAGGAGCCCTCCGTAACATCAGCACCATCACACCCTCAGCAGCCAATTTGTGAACTAGACATAGCACAAGGTCAAGAAGGAAAAGCTTAGGGCAGAAAGAGTGTGTTGGGTGGTGTCAGTGAGTTTATTTGTCAACTCAGTGGATAGCTAAGGGGTTCTACAGGGAAGTCTGCCTGTTCCTGCCTTCTGTCCCAGAGATGTACTTGCAAAGAGTACAGTCACCTTTGAATGTTCTTAGGAACATTAGGAACTTGGAGAGACATTAAGATAGTGAATCCGAACTCACTGGCATTGTTGTGTTTTTCTGGCAAGTCTTTTCTCCATCAGTCTAAACGATTTCCATCTACAGCAGAATTGAATCCAGACCAGAACAGAGGATCTCAGTCTGCTTATTCTGTGGGAGGGCGCAGATTGGGATGTGGCTCCAGTCTTTCTGGCTTAAACCCATTTCTTGTCTCTGTTGTGGTTTTATGAGTTGATATAGCAAATATGTGACATTTGCTCTCCTTTTTGCTTCTCTTGGAGTTTTCAGAAAGATGAGAGTTTCTGCTGTAGTATAAGGCAGAAAACAACAAAAGAAGGAGTCTGAATAATAGCGGGTATTTTGTGCAGAAATCTCATGCCCAGAGAACAATGATCATTTGCAGCCTTCTAAAGGTTAAGGATGTGTTGAATGTATAGACATTTGTGGTTGTTCATGAAAATGTCCCTTTTGAGGAAGAGCAGAGACACAAACATATTTTTCCCCAGTGGATGTTACCATGGTATGAAGTCCCTTTCTTTATCTCAGAAGTTTCTAAAGGGACAGCATTACTAGGACAAAGATGCAGTCTTACTAAAGATTCTCAGTATGATAATATGAAAGATCAGATTTGAGTTCAGACCAGTTCTTTCTGGTAGTTATTGGGAAACATGAAAAAGTCATCTAAAAAGGAAGTTTAAAGATCATTTATTGGACACATGACCCCACTGTTTTTAGTCAGATGGAGATCTGGCTTTGGTATTATGAGTTTAGTGCTTAGAGACCATTGATACCATCCCTCCTTCTGGGAAAAGAATAGTCCCAGAGATGAAATAGTTTGAATTGTGGAGAAAAGCTTCAAATAGAAAAAAATAGCAGCTAGTCTACTGGTGTGTTAGGAAATTGTCAGTATTGCATTTGAAGTAGGATTCATCACATCTAGTTTCAGGGAGCTGAAAGTTAGGCAGCTAAACTAGTCTAGTTACCTGGGCATCTCTTCTGCAGAGAGAGATGTACAGTTCCAACTCATCTCTGAAAATCTAGTGGCTAAAATAGCTGGAAAAATTCACTTTCATCACAGTTCTGTCACTTTCCAGTGGTTATGGAGGTAACGTGGGAAAGTAATATGGGCTAGACACATAGATTTAGATTACCTGAATCCCTCCCTATATTTCTTCCCATTGGGCTGTGGAGGGGCAGTGCCTCACTTAGTAAAAATGCTGTGGAAAGTGTTAAGTTGAACCAAGCTAGTCAAGAGTGGTAGTCTAAATGTTTCTGCAACAAAGTCTGTAACACCATATGTTTCACTTATAAAGTCAGAACTGGTAAGCAAACAGTGTCATAGTATGAAAAAAACACCTGTCTGAGCAACAGGAACTTTATCTGACCACTAAAAATTCCTCAGTGCTGTGCAGCTGTTACAAGTCTAATGATTAAAAGCCATGTCATTTAAGACTGTTTTAGATATCTGGATTTCTAAAACTACCTACAATACTTTTGTGTTATGCTTTTAATGGGTTTTTTGTTTGTTGAACTTGTAATATTGTCATCCATGTCCCCTTGGTGGACGCTGTCATAAGTCACCAACTTTAGGGACTATCCACAATGTCGTCTCAATAAAAAGGGCATTGATGTAGAGCTGTGGCGTTTGTGCTGTGTCTTTGTGCAGCTTTGGATGGTAAGGAACAAAAAAAGATGTATACTGAAGAGACTGATTTTCTGGAAATTTTTGTGTTTCTTGGTAATAATTAACAGGTGAGAATTCATCCCTCCCTTTCTCCCTAGAGAATTTGGAATATAAACAGAGTCAATTTTTTTTTTTTTTTTGAATGCTTCTCTGTGTTGTTCTATTTCCTTCATGAAATGTCAGAAGCAATTAAAGAGAAGAGAGGTTGGAAATGTTCCCTTTTGGCCAGAGCCAACTTCACTCATGCTACAGTGACCTGGCTCTAATTGATACTTCCTTTGCTGCCAAATATTCTAGATAGCCATCTAAATTCAGCAAAGAAGTGCTACAGTGTGTGTATAGGCCTCTTATATGTTTCTGCTGCATCTGCTCTGTTATACCTGCCTAAAAATGACAGCAGCATCAAATTGCTGCAGTTGAAGCCTTGTCAGCACTGTAGCACCCAGAACTTGTCTTACAAAGATACGCAAAATGCAAAGAAATAATGCTCAGCTATGTATTTCAGCCTTCAAACCTCTACCAGTCTTCATACACCTGCATATCTCTCTTTGATCCACAGTCATGTTCTGAGAATGCGTTTGAGCTCTGCTGCATATTTTACACTATGTTCAAGCTAAGGAAACAATTTTTTCCCCTCATTTTGATTGCTTGTATTCCTAGAACAGGGTTTGAAGGGCAGTGTATAAATGCACACTAATGATTTTGGACTTAGTTTTCTGTGTGTACAGAATCCTGGCTGCACGTCCTGCTGCCACTGGCATATATGAATTAAATACTATCTGCTATGGTTAGGCAAGTAAGGTTTCCTACTGGCAAAAGCAGTAATTTCAAATAGAAAGTAAAATGTCTCAGGTAAAAGTAAGGGGGATTTTGATGAATGCTCTGAAGTTCCTTTTGCAAGCACTGCAGGAGGTACACACATACAGAGTTCAGATGGCCAGTATTAAAACTGATAGATAAATATGTTCTAATTTAAAAAGAATAGATGATTCTACTTGCATTTAGGTAGTTAACCAGTGTCAAAGAAGTCTCCAAATACAAAATTAGCAGCTGGGAAAGGTAGGAAATTACAGTGATATATTGTCATATTACCATTTTTCCCTCAGAAAATACTTTGCATTTCCTCCTGTGATGTTGATTATAGAGCTTGTCCTTCATCAAGGAGATTGCTTTTAGACTCCAGTTTTGTCTATGCGGAGAAAACACTGATGTGATAGACTCATCATACTGAATCTATCAAAATTTTCCTCTACTAATATCAGCATGCTTTAGCTGGCCTCAGCAGAGGTCATAACAACAACAGAAATGGCCCATTCTTGAGAATATCCATAAGTTCAACTTGTTTTATCCAGAAGCCTAAATGCTGGATCAATTTGTTGGAAGTTGTCTAAAGAGCTCTTACACTTCAGGTGCCATAGAGAAATTTCTGTTTATCACTCGGCACTTTACTATATATAGGCTAGTCAAAAGAAAGATACGCTTATTTTGTGCCCTTCCCCGCAGGCAATTTCTTACTGTTTCCCTTCAAAGGCTAGGACAAGGTAAATGGTAGCATGTGACACGTTCTGTAGCTGGATATAAACTACCACCTCAGCAGTGCATCTCTGTGACACATGCCTGAACTGTTACATCCTAGCTATGTGGCAGCTAGGCAGAATTTCAAGGCAAGAAAGAATTACACGCTGATGCTGTCTGAGGAAAGACAGTAATGCTCTGCTTGCTGTCACCAGAGTTCTCAGCGCTACATACTTGTTTCAGAGGTATTTCCCTTTGGAGAATTTCCAGTAGGAAATCAATAACAAGCCTACAATTATTTCTGTTTTGTTTTGTTATTTATACAATTGTTTCTCATGAAGATGTAATTTCTCAGTTTACAATTAATTACTTCACCTTTAAATAAGAATGCCAGCACATTGCCACTGTGAGCAGTGAGGTGTTTTGTTTGATTTTAACTTGTACAACATGCTAGCTTTGATAACCTCCACCGTAAATATTTCAGCTTTCTACAGTAATATTTTATTATAACAACCAGACATACCTGTGTCTCCTATAGGAGCTGGAATTTAGAGAAAGCATTACTTTTCCCCTTCTTTGGTGGTAGGGGTGGTACCAGTTGCTATTTTTCCCTGCATTGAATTCTTCTGTTTGGTGCTGAAACCAAGTGCCTCTTCATGCCCATTTGCCCCTTAAAATAAGGTGTATGATAAAGATTTACATGATGGAAAAGTGAGGGCAGTCTGTAAGTGGTTTATTTTCATGTCTGGAAGAACACAAACCATCCACAGGTTAGCTGATGGTTAGCTGATTTTTATGTGTAATTCCCTTTTGCCCATATGTCAACACTTTTACAGTAATGAAGTTGGATACCTGTAAGGAAACCCCAGAGCTTAGGCTGGCTCTTTAATTTCTTCTTTATTTTGGCATATGCATTTCCAGAGCTTTTAATAATTGCTAATTATACCTTAATTTTACTGCTAACAAAATAATAAATACTTGAATATATGGCAGGGAAGAAAACATCCTATGCTGTTTCTGAAGCAAATGTGAATAGATACTGTCTTAGCTCAAGGTATAATTTTTCAGTAGCTGATAAACAAAGGAGTTTTATTCCTTTCTGTAATGGAAAACATTATTGTTTGTTCTGAATTTGGTTCAAGCTAGTTTTTATTTTCATATTAAAAAGCTTATTAAATACAATTCCGTAAAACTATAAATTCTGATTTTGATTAAATGGGAGACATTTTTTTTCAATTTAGTTTGTACTTTTTAGTTTTTACAGTAGACGATATTTCCTTGGTTTCTCATATAATTTTGAGGAGAATTATCTTTTCCAGGTGGATGTTTTGAGCGCTCCAAAGAGATCAAGAAATGACCAGAATGTTCATTGAACTGTTTGGATTCCAAAGTGATGCTACACAATTACCATGCTATTTCCACTTCACAAAAAGATAGTATTTGCTGAAAATTGCTTCTGTGTACAGTTTTCAAGCCACTGGATTTGGGGGTTTATTATAACATTAAGGATGTATGTACATGTTACTTAATCTTTGGGAGGGGATTAACACAGTAACTTGAGTATATGAAAAAAGTAAGAGTAGCATCTGAAGCAACTTAAAAAAGAGACCATGATTGTCTTGTCCAATGTTTCACTTGAGAAAGCACAGCCAAAGGATAGGAACACAGTAAAATAGTATTTACATGTCAAAAGTACTCTTGGCATCTGTTCTTTATTGATGACAATAATATTTATTGCCATCTGGATTCCTAATTAATTTTTCTGATATTGCTTATCTGAGGTTGCCATAGGACACAAACAGCTGGATTAAATTCCATCGTGTTGTGTCACTCTGACTCATTTATTTTTCCTTATCTATGAAAATTTCTTGTTGTAAATAATGTCTCACTCTTTTCCTCTCTGAAGTACTTTGTTCTCTTGCAGGAGTCATGTGCTGTCTTTCAATCTTTTTCTCTCTCTCCCCAACCTCCTTTTCCATTCCCACTTTTTGTTATTTTTCTCTCTGTCTCTCTCAGATTCTTTCTCCCTTTTTCTCTTTTTCTCACCTGTATGTTAGCTCAACAATTCCTAAGTGGCTTCATAGACATGTTTTAGCCTATCTGTGGTATGTAAATACATGTTTAATGTAACAACAACAACAATAATGTGCTGTATAATGTGAGAGGTTAGACAAACTTCAATTAATCTTCACAACTGAGATTTCAGTCTACTTAATTCAGAAACTGTGACTTGATGTCATTGGATAGGGCTTTATGGCTGATTCCCTGGAGTGGTATAGCTGCTTGAACATACAAGGCATGGAATATTTTATAGTTATGAAGATGCCTAATGTATTTGCTTTATGTATTTAAGCTTTTGTAGAGTGTCTGAAGCCCATTAATTCTGTGTGGGGTTGTAGTACCTACATTCAAAAGAAATAATTGCAGAAATATGGTTCATTAATTTACACAACACTTCCTTTGAAACCGGGGTAGTTGTTTTGGTTTTTTTCCGCCCCACAAACTGGATATTTTAGGAGCATCAATTCAGATGTAGCTGGAAGTCTTTCAAAAATGTAGATTCAAATCTGCCTCAGATTTTGGGTAAGACCACAGTGTGGCCATTTTATGCATACTTATTTGAAAAATGCTATTTTTCATTGCCAATGGCAAAAGCTAAAAGGAGATTCCTTGTTTGTTTCATGAGAGGGGACTTCTGATGATGAAAATGGTTATTGTTCCAGTTCAGAATCTTAGTTCTGTGCAGACATTTTGTTTTCAAACTTCTTACTCAAATTTTATATATTTCTAATCTTTTCAAGCAGCATGCAACATATTGCTGCAAACAATAGATAATATTCTAACCACTCAGGACTAATTTTTTTAATATAAGGTTGAGCAAAGAGACACTTCTTTAGGTCGGCTGCCACTAAATAGAGGGGAAGACTCTGAATTCATGGCAGAAATCACAGTTTGGCTCTCATGAACACCCGAAGAGGTCTAACACTTTTGTAGCCTCTAAAACTCATCTGAAGCTCATATAACCTTCCTTGTATAGCTCCCAATTGGCCATACATGGCACTTCCCAGGTTCTTTCAAAAAAAAAGTCTTTCCTCAAAAGATGGACTCATATAAACAGTGAAAGGAGCAGTGACTGGCCAAACCCTGTGCATGTACAGATTTTATCTTTATTATATATTCTAAGAGGTACTGAAATATATGTTTTTCACTGTGGTTAAAAGATGAGGGGAAGGTTGTCTATTGGTTAGAGTTACTTTTGGCTGCTTCTGAAAGTCAGCAAAGTGAACAGAAAGGGCAATTAATACAAGCTCCCTTAGCAAGTTTACTGTGTAAGGCCATGGCAAGGATTCAGTCACTTCTTAGGACAGATGTACCTAGTAAGTATTGTAAGCCAAGCAATGGCTACTCATTATGTTATTTAGTGGAAGGTGTTCTTTATATTTCTCTGACATCTCTCCCCATCAAAGGGTTTTATTCCTTAACCCTGTCAGTGGTTGCTCTTAGTTGTATTGATTTTTTTTTTTTTTTTGTGCTTTTTATGTGTTTGTACTGATCCCAACATTTTTTGGTTCTGCTTAGTGCACACCTCTATGACAAATGAAAAATACTAGAAAGAAAGGAAGGAAGAACTTATTTTCCTGGAGTATCATTACAGTAGCAGACATAGAGGGAAACCATTCTCCGTGCAGACTCTTGTAAAGCCTGGAATAAGGCTGCTGTGAGAATCCCACTGGTTGCAGAGCTGGGATACTGATGGGAACACTCTGCTGTCATCACAACGTGTCATGCTTGACATGAGAACAAACATACCCAGGGGTAACAATTTTGCTCAGGGACTTCAGAGATCTGTAATTAACATGTGCATTTGTATGTACTGAGGAGTACCTATCTGCATAAGGGATAGAACCAGCAGTAGGACAAAAGCAGTCTTAAGCTGCATTAGGGGGGGTCTAGGTTGGACATTAGGAATAATAACATATCCCTGGAGGTGTTTAAGGAGAGACTGGATGTGTCGTGGTCTAGTTGACAAGGTAGTGTTGGGTGAAAAGTTGGACTTGAGGATCTCAGAGGACTTCTGCAACCTAGTTGATTCTGTGATGTGAGCTCTACGATAACACCAGCAACAGCAGCAGTGCCTTTTGACTGATAAGCAGGATCAGATGAAATAGCATCCAAGATAAGAACTGACACTCTGACACCTCTACCAGCCCTCCCTCCTCTGCCAAAAAAACCCAAACAAACAAACAAACAAAAAAACACAACAAAAAACCAACTTGCTGCATATTTCCTAGGCTTTCAAAAGCATGAGAGTATTTTTGTTTATTTATTTGTTTGTTGGTTAATTAATTTATTTTTTCAAATAGAATTATTAGAAGTACTGAGCTTACATGAAAACACTGCTTCTTGGCTTTGCAAGGTTTCTGTTTCAAGAAAGGGTGTTATTATCACAACAGATTTATCAGGCTCTACTTGGAACTCCCAGCCATGAACCAAGCACAAAGATATTACAATGTATTTTTGAACATTAGCAAATAGAAGAAGATAAAAGTGACCCTAGTTTTGAGTAGCAAAAATTACTGTTAGAGTTCAAAGCTCCACTATGATTTTCTGTCTGTTTGTTGCAGTTCAGACATTCCCCATCCACCAGTGTAACTGCAATGTGTGACTCTGGTCAAAACTGTTGCTCCTGCTTGCCCTGTGTCTGCTTGTTTTGGCAGTTTTGATGGCAGAAAACGCCGGGCCTCTTTCATGTGGTTTGTGTCACATGTGCTGCTGTGCAAGACACGCGCAGCTCTTCGGGAGCGTTCGCTGCTTGCTGCTTTGCATGCTCTCTTGTACGCTTCCCCTGCAGATGGGTTTCCTGGCTCCCATGGACCATTTGTTTGTTCAGTTTCTTTTAATGTGTGTACACCCACCCCATGCAGTTCCAATGAAGTATGTGTTGTTTATTTCCTCTGCTGTCCAACTCTGAATGTTTAAATCTAAGGAGGCAGTCACTAATTCCAACAACAGTCCTTAACGCAACCTGTTCTTTTCCTGGCATGCTTATTCTTTTGCCCTTGGAAGTGTGGAAGTCTCCACTTGTCCTGTTTTTAACCCTGTAGTGACTAATTTTAGCTATTTTACCACCAGTCATCTACTGGGGATGTTATATCCTCCTACGGCAGGCCTCTACGATAAGTGGACAGATTTGTCTCCGAGAGATGACTTTTGTTTCTCTCCCCATTGACATGGAGGAAGACTAGATGGCAAATCCAGGCTAATTGGCTTGCTTTGAGATAGCAATATCTGGGTGAGATATATCCCCCTCCAGGGACCCAGTCTTTGTGGTGGCATGCATGAATGCTATATGCTTGTAAACTGCTCACTGGGATTTTTTCATCAGCTAATCCTTTTATCAGCACTTTCCATACTGCCTTACTCACGAGGGCACAGTGAAGAGTGAGTGTCAGCAGAGAGGCATGTGAATATAAAAGATAAGGACTGAGAGTTTCCTTACAAATGGGTCAGTTCCAGGCTCACATGAGTTTATTCACTATATGAAACAGAGGAACAGGCTAGCCTAGGTAAGAAGGGAAGGGAGAAAGTAGGTGAGAAAATATTGATGAGAAAGTAGGGCAAAACCCCCAGAAACTGATAAACAGAATACCCCTGGAACAGTAAGAGGACAAACCTCTGATGCAGAATGTTGCACATGCAGGTGGGAGATTTAGCAAATAATCAAAATTAGAAGGACAAGGCTTTTTATAATGTTAGTGGTACCCTTGACATACTTCTTGAAAAAGCTGAATGTGTGCCATATGCTTTATTTATAGCAAGGGCCATTCATTCCACCATCAAGACTGATGTTTTCATTAACAGCTCTGCTGCTTTTGTTCAAGAGTGAAACTGCCAGAACCCAGATACCTATGGTAAGTTTAAAGCATTTCTGCTGATTCATCAGATTTCTCCACAAATTGTATTTAGAATTTGTACTATTTCTATATTTAAAGGTGTGCATTAGGTAAAATAGCCAGCCACATCTATGAGAAATAAGATTTTCTCACATCAAAAGAAAAACTTGCTTTTTGGTAGGACTGTTAAAATAATCCACGTTTTTATATCCTGAAATCACATTGAATAGATCAAATAAATCATCAGCAGCAGAAAGATTTTTATTTTGGCTGTTGCTCAGCAGTAGGAATAACCTTATAGATATAGACTACTTTCCATTTTCCTTAGGATTAGCAAACTGATTGTGCATATGAATGACGTGTGATAGTCCCTGTTATGCCAGTGGCATCTCTGCTCATGGACCAACTGCAAAATCCTCTCCTACATGCAGAATGGAAGGGCTGTAGTGAAGGAGATTTTAAAACAGCAAGGATATTACCTGGAGAAAAACTGGTATTGCCCTAGCTCTGCAAATCTGTACCTGTAAAAAAATGTTACAGCATAAGACAAAGAACAAAAGGCAATAAATCTGAATCTGTGAGACTTGGGAGAAAGGACAGGCTTATAAAGGTGTTTTCTATTGTTGCTCTGGTAAGACAGTGACTATTGTAAGAGAGGTATTATATGTAAGGGCAGATTTCTATGCTTCATTTCTAGTTTGGTCTGTACCCACCTCATAGGAGTTTCCTGTACAAAGTTGTAGAAAAAAATCCTCCTAGTGTGAATTATATTTAAGGACTCAGTCCTATGCTCATGCAGCATCCTGTTGTAGTCACTGGAAGATACGCCTGTAAATAAGGCAAGACTGGGCATGTAATCTGGCTTTAAAGAATGTTATTTCTTTCTCTGAAAATTGATTAAAAATAAAATGAAAAATAATGTTCTTTGCCACTGGCACCAGTTCTACAAGGCATCAAAGCAATGGACTTCTTGTAATCTCTAGACATTTCCTGACTGACTGCAAAGGTCATCTTTGAGTGACAGGGGAGTGGGGGGGAAACAGAAAAAGAGTTATATGAAGGCCAAATAAGGTGAAAGTTGCTGTGGCTAAAGTTCAAGTTTATTTACACAGAATAAAAGAGAGAAGTGAAAGGTTTGCTGATTTATTTACTTTTATTTTCTAAAACTTTGGACTGGTTTGTGTAAAAGATAATGAAAACTAAAAATAAAGGGAGTAGAATGTACAGTGACATAATACAAATAGCAGTTAATGATTATCCCTGGACACTTAACTTTTTCCTTATCTCTTTCTAACTCAGATGGTGATACCTGTGATATTGCTGTTATTTTCTAGATTATGAAATCTTTGAGGTTGGGACCTTCCATTTTTTTTTCAACTCAGAAAAATTGCTTAGCACATTCTTGCCCCCATGGAAGGAATATAAAATCTATACAAGCAGTGGAAATAAGGAAGTACAGTTTCATGTAGGTTTATGTTCTGGTTTATGTTTATAGCATAATTCTCAACAACAAAATAATCTGAGATTCTCCTTCATTCCTTACAGATTTTCACAGACTAGTGACAGCATGTTGTGGTAGTTTGACCTTGGCTGGATGCCAGGTGTTTACCAAAGCCTACCAAATGGTGCTTACCTTTGGTACCCTCCTCAGCTGGACAGGGGAGAGGAAATATAACAAAAGTCTCATGGGTCGAGATAAGGGCAGAGAGAGATCGCTCGCCAATGACCATCAGAGGCAAAACAGGCAGGACTTGGGGAAATTTATTACTAATCAAAATTGGGGCAGGATAGTGAGAAGTAAACCAAATCTTAAAAACACCTCTCCCCCACCCCTGCCTCCTTCTTGGGTTTAACCTCATTCTTGATTCTCTACCTTCTCTCAGTCAATGGCACAGGGAGACAGGGAATTCACATATTTCTGCTGTTGCTTCCCCCTCAGGAAAAGGAGTCCTTCCCTTGCTCCAGTGTGGGGTCCCTTCCACAAGAGTCAGTCCTCCATGAACTTCTCCAATGTGAGTCCTTCCCAGGGGCTGTAGTTCTTCACAAACTGCTCCAGCATGGGGCCTTGCCATGGGGTGCAGTCCTTCGGGAACAGTCTGCCCCGGTGTGGGTCCCTTCTGCAGTTACCAGTCCTGTTGGGAGACTACTCCGATGCAGGCTCTTCTCTCCATCGTGGCCACAGGTCCTGACAGGAGGCTGCTCCAGTGCAGACTTCCCACAGAGTCACAGACTCCTTTGGGCATCCACCTGCTCCATGCGCTGCAAATGGATATCTGGTCCATCATGGACCTCCATGGGCTGCAGGGTGTCAGCCTCACCATAGTCTTCATCACAGGCTGCAGGGGAATTTGTGCTCTGCCTCCTGGAGCACCTCTTCCCACTCCTTCTCCACAGACCTTTGTGTCTGCGGAGTTGTTCCTCTCACATGTTCTCACTCTTCTCTGGCTGCAATTACTTCTGCACAGTATTTTTTCCTCTTCTTAGTTATGTTATCCCAGAGATGCTGCCACTGTTGCTGATGGGCTTTGTCTTGGCCAGCAGCAGGTCCATCTTGGAGCTGCCTGGCATTGGCTCTGTAGGACATACGGGATGCTTCTGGCAGTTTCTCACAGAAACCACCCCTGTACACCCCTTGCTACCAAAATTTTGCCATTCCAACAACCAACACAATACATATGTGTGCTGAATATTTTGTTACTCAAATTCTCTGCTTACTGGCTGATTATCTGCTGCCAACCAGAATACAAAATAGCTGAATTCTACTTGCCAATCTCTCCCAGAGCACTAATTTGAGTCTTTCTCTTCTAAACACTTTAATGAATTTTGTTAAAAGTCATCTGTTTTTCAGATGTCCACTTCATGTTCAGACTTGGCTGAAGATGTCCAGAAGGATCAAAAGTTCCTGGACTGAGTGCAGGCACGCAGTATTGATCACTTAGTTTTTCCTTCTCTAGAAGATCAGATCAAAAATATTTTCAGGTGATGGTTCACTCTGGAGATTATTGGTTAGCTGTGACTATTGACAGAAAAAAATCTCATGCACATTCATCAACCTCTCATAAACACTAAGCAAGATAAAATCTACAGATTGGTTTAAATCTCAAAATTATAAATTTTATTCTTGATAAATAAAATTGACCTTATGATTGCTTCCACAGATGCCAAACATTTCCCTTGCTAGTAGCTTGTTAATCATGTCTTGTTCCATATTTGTTGTAAAAATGTGTTCTAGTGAGCAAGATGCTGGAAGGGCCTCCAAAGCTCTGGATTAGATTTCCAGCTCTGTTTCCTGTGACCACTTTTGATCTGTTTTCCTTCTATTGACTGCTATAATCAGTATGGTTGTGTCATGCATAAGAGACCTCCAGTCTCCTCTTGAGCTTACATTGCAAATGTGCAGCTGATCTTGAACATTTCAGGAGATACTGCTGATGAGCTTGAGCATTCTGGCAATCCTTCCTGGACCACAAATCAATCCAGTCTTCCTGTGCAGACACTCCTGTTCTCTGCGGTGATATAATTGGCTATAAATGAAAAAAAAACCCCGAGCTTTTCATTTTGAAAATCTAATGTCCCAGGATGATACTAAAATGAATAAACACAAATATAACCAAAACATTCCAAAGTTTGTATCCTTTCAGTAGAATATAGTGCTGTTGTTCTAATAGATGATAAATAGCAAAAGGGTCCTTGCATTGAAACATATTCTCATACAAGTGAGAATGATAAAATTTCTGTATTTTATTGACTACTTATGTTTTAACAAAGATCAGCTACAAAGGAGAACAGGACTTCAGTGTTCCTGTATGCTTGTTTTGACTGCTGTGATAACTACAATTTAAATTGTCACCTTAGGAGAAAACCTGTTTTGAGTCTTCAGGGAAGCAAAGTTCAGCAGTTTGTTTTTACACAGGAAATTACTGTTTAGGGGATAATATTAGGGTACAAGAACCCTAATTGCTGTCTAATTCCTTATTTCATTAGTACTTACTTTATACGTTTTGAGATCCTGTCTGTAAGTAATCCTCAAATTTGATGGAGATTTGGCACCAAAACTGATAAAAAGGGACTCCAAAGACAGTTCAGATAAGGTATGCTGGTGAAAACAGTTTCCTTTCTAGTGCAGCAGCACACAGTAATAGCAGCAAAGCTTCCACTGGCATAATCGTGAATATATTTGTATTGTAAGTTGGACACACTATTATCACTGGAGAATATGCTGAATTGGAAGGGATCACAAGGATCATCAACTCCAACTCTTAGCCCTGCACAGGACCATCCCCAAGAGTCACACCATGTACCTGAGAGCATTGTCCAAAGGCTTCCTGAATTCTGTCAGGCTTGGATCTTAGGACTGACCATATAGCACGAGATATTTGCAAATCTTGTTCAGCCTATTTATATTAATTGACTGATGCTGCAGTCTTATAACAGCATTAGAGAAAAACCCAAAAAGTCATAACTGTCAAATCTAAGCAGTTCTACCAGTGTGGATGACATTCTTTCTGGAGTGCAACGCACAACGCTTCCCTGCATGTATGCTTGCACTCCACTGAGACACCTGTGTTGGCAAAAAACAAAGTATCAAGAACACAAGGGACAAATCTCACCGAACATTCTTAATTTGTCTCCTACAGCTTCCTACTCTATTAACTAAGATGAATCAGTGCTAACTCACATTTTTGCACAAATGTAATAGGTGACTGGACATTCTAAGAGCTTAAACTCCATTAGTCAAACCCAACCAGAATCACAAGGAGTGTAGAAAGGCTCTTCCTCTGCTGACTGTGATTTCATCCTGTGTAGGGCAAGCCTAACATAGCTTGTTTATGTAGTGATTTTAGTCCTGTTTCCTGCTTGCCAGCTTGCCATGAACAGGCTGATTTTTCTGAATTTATGAACTGTTTCAGTTCTTGAGCACAGAGTGCATCCAGTATTCAAAAGAGACTTCAGCTGAGTACTCATCTGCTTATGTGGCACCCATAGCTGGTGGCTTCTTTAGATGCTATTTACAGCTATTAACCACATGAGGTGAGGTTTGCCTGCCTTAGCTGTAAGGTAATGGTAGTGGACCTTCAGCACTTAGAGATTTTGTCTTGCCCTTACCCTGTTGACCAAAGAAAAGTGAACGGAAATATGAAGGAATGACAGAGCTTTCACTTAAGTTTGCTCATGTCATATCATGCCAGGCACAGCTGCCAGACTGTCCCAAAAAGTTTAAGAGAGAGCCTGAAACTGAGTTATTTGTGGTATTGCATCATTACATGTCTAGGAATGTCAAGCTTTTGAAAAAAACATTTCAGTTACATCAAAATAGTGGTGTCTACAGAGCTGCATAAAAGGATTGGGCCTCCCTCTCCCTCCCTCCCTCCCTCCCTCCCTTCCTTCCTTCCTTCCTTCCTTCCTTCCTCCCTTCCTCCCTTCCTCCCTTCCTCCCTTCCTCCCTTCCTTCCTCCCTTCCTCCCTTCCTCCC
>JAWWTY010000156.1:31554567-31714190 GCA_035222235.1 Margarornis squamiger
CTTCCTCCCTTCCTCCCTTCCTCCCTTCCTCCCTTCCTCCCTTCCTCCCTTCCTCCCTTCCTCCCTTCCTCCCTTCCCCTTTCCTCTTTTAAAATCTCTGTAGAAAAGAATGTCAAATATCTGGGCTAAGGTGGAGGAAGGCATTTGGGAATATGCTTCAGAAGGAAATACAGATGAAAGGAAATCTCTGATCTTATTTCCGTTGATAAAAAGCAGGACCAAACCCTTTATCTGAACTGTACAAATTTGAAGAAAATACATGGTAGTAAGCACAAAGAATGAATGAGCAGGTCTATTGAGATTGTTAAGAACTAGTGTTTCTTCCAAGTTAGACAAGAACAGCAGTGGGAATTTTTCTTTCTCCGTATTTCAATGAATTAGTAACAGAAGGATCAAAGATGCCACTGTCATCCAGGACTCCCATCTAGTGTCACTTTTCACTGGCATGCAGCTGTTACAAAAAAGAAGGCCATGAGAAAACAGCGAACAAGGGAATGGGGAAAGAAATGAATAGGAAGACTAAAAAATGGAGAGAAGGGAATTAAAAGGTAGACCAAAAAGGGAAAAAAATAGATCAAATGGAAAAAACCCCAACTAAACAGACGGAGCACCAGCAACACTGGTCTGCCAAAGCACCTATGTTTTCTAAAGCTATTTTTGTCAGCATGCTGAACTTGAATCTTGTCTTGGTAGTCCTAACAGCTTTTTGTTTTGTTTCTTGGGGTCTTGGAAGCTTTCTATAAAGCTCAGTGGGGCCATCAGGGGGATGGACACTAGCTGAAGTCCCCCCCTCCATTTTCAAATGTCTGATCACTAGGATCTAATTCTGAGAGGTCTTTGCAAAATGAAAAGTGTGCTCTGGAGTCCCCTGGTTCCTAACAGGAAGCTTACTGAAGTATTATGCACATGGGCAGAACTTAATACAGAAACAGGTATTTATTTCTATATGTCCTTGCTTAAGCTTGTAGCATGCTGTTGCAAAATCACAGCTTAGATTCATAGAATTCCCTGAGTTGGAAGGGACTCACAAGGATCATCCAGTCCAACTTCTGGCCATCCACAGGAGTCACACCCTGTGCCTGAGAGTATTGTCCAAACACTTCTTGAACTCTCTCAGACTTGGTGCTGTGACCACTTTCCCTGGGGAGCCTGTTCCAGCACCCAAGCACCCTCTGGGTGAAGAACCTCTTTCTAATATCCAGCCTAAACCTCCCCTGACACAACTTCGGGCCATTCCCTCAGAGTTGCATATAACATGGTGAGAAAAGCCCATTTCACTGTAGTGCACATAGTAACAGCAGGACAGCATTCTAAACAATCTAGGTGGCAAAGTCCTACCTTAAGTGTTAAAGATACAGACTGCCCCAAGAACAGGAGTGCTGCACTGAATGTCAATATCTATGATATAGTAAGTCATTTTTGGGAAACAACATCTCTAATGGGTACAAGATGCAAACACATGCAAAATCTTTCTTAGTTCGAACAGTTTCCTTGGTGCTCCCCTCATTCTACCCCTGGGCACCTTTTGTCTCCTGGCTTGGTGAAAATGGCTTTTCCCCTTGGTTCAATACAACAAATGCAGAACAGATTGCATCCATGGGTCCAGTTATGGGCCTTGATTGCTACTGATCTCTATTTTCTATCCATTTTACATTCAGGAGTGGCTTGCACAAATTTTGCCCAAGTATTCTTTCTATTATATAAAACTATAAGTAAGGACAAATCACAGCAGGGAGAACATTTTGCCTGATTTACGGCTAGTTTTCTATACCAAAGACAGAAGTGGTAGAAATTAATAAATACTGATGATTTCACATGATCTGTTTCTGGCTGAATTTGTTGTGGCTGCCTGTTGCACAGGTGCTGTGTGTGCAGTGAGTGGCAATGGAAGGGCTAAGTGGTGAGCCTTGAGGGTCCTCAGGTGGCTACTGTGATTGCTGGGGGGCAGAAGGCAGCTGAGTCTGGTGGGAGGAGGTGCTGGAGTGCTTTGGGGAATGAGGTACTGACTTCTCCAGCAGGGAGGACAGACAGTGCTCAGAAGAGCTGCTCTGGGTAAGCAGAAGTGGGACCTTGTCTCTGGGGGAAAGAGGGAGCTTAGCCACACTTGGAAGTCTCCAATAACATCTGTGTCTTCTGACACTCTACCCCAGAGCACAGGATCAATGGAAAAGCTGCAGTAATGCTTTCACTGAACCATTGCAGTAGCTTTGCTTATCCTTTGTGTTCCCTGGTTGTGGAAAAGTGAAGTTTGTAATGTGACTCTCATGGTATGAGGGAGATGGACTTTTGTGTAAAAGTGGAGGAATCCAAGCAGTTGCAGTCAGCCCAAATAAAATTGAACACATGGGGAAAGTCATGGGACTTTTAGGTCTGGTACTGTGCTGAGCTGGGCTACAGTAACTGCAGGTTAAGTGTCTCACAACTATAGTAATTAGGGAGTGGCTGTCTGACCTGTTACTGCTTGCAGGTACAACTGGTTCAAGCTCTGCCACATACCCTGCTAGGGGTTCAGCAGAGCTGAAAACAGCTATCTGCTTTTCAGGTAGGTGCATGGGATAAGAAATCCCAGTCCTGGTTTGAACCTGGACTTTGGGAGGGGCAGGAACAGCAAACTACTTTAGGAGGAAAAGGTAAAATTCTGGTAATAAACTTTGGACCCTAATATTGTCTGTACCTGTGTGTGTTTGGCTGTGAATCCACAGTGAATAGGACAGTGTCAGGACTGGGTAACCTGGAATGCAAAGAATGTTTGTGGCTTCTTGTAGGACCAGTATGAATCCTAATTGCTGATGGCTTTTTGTTTGGAAGTCTTAATCATGAATCTTTTAGCAGATTGATTTCACAGGACATAAGCCCACAGAGTGTGGCCAAGTTGAGCTGTATTTCCAAGGTGCTTGTGTATGAGTTTCTATCCTAGATATTCTCTCTCAGTCACAGGGCAGAGAGTAGAATGGCTCCTGCACAGCAGAGAAGCACTGCTGCCCCTGGAGAGAGATGATGGTTCTCACTTTTATTCTAAATGTGTTTGTGTATCTTCTTTCCCCTGGCATGCTGCTGTTTGGTCCTCCCTAAGCTATCTATTGAGCAGGCTGGACAAGGATGGTTCCCTCAGCCTTTCCTCACTGGGCAAGTGCTCCAGCCCCCAACCATCTTGGTGGCTCTCTGTGGAACTTTGTGCACTTTATCAGTTCTTTTCATATGCTGAGGGCCCCAGAACTGGATGCAGTATCTAGATATGGTTTAACAAGTGCTCTGAGTAGATAGGGTGACAGCTTTCCTCTCTGTTCTACCTCTGCTCCTCTGAATACAGCCCAGAATGCTTTTGGCCTTTGCTGCCATCAGGAGACACTGCTGGCTCGTGAGCTGCTTAGCCCCCTTTCCTGTCCATTATGTCCTTTTCAGCAGCACTGGTTCCCAGTCAGTCAGGCCCTACCTCCAACGGTGCAAGAGTATTTTCCTTCCCAGCTGCAGGTGTTTCCATTTTTTCTCACTGAGTTTTGTGACGTTTCTGTCAGCCCTTTCCTCAGCCTGCTGAGCTCTCTGAATGTGGCAGCCCTGCCCTCAAGTTAACTGATTTCCACCAGTTTGGTGCCATTGGCAAACTTGCTTAACCTTCTTCCTTCCATCGTGTCCTCCAGATTGTTGAAGATATTAAACAGGATGATCCCAGGACAGATCCCTGCAGTTCACCCATCTAAACCACCCACTTACTCAGTAATGCCCCTACTTGGGTACAAGAACATTGTGAACAAGAGTGCTTGAAAGCCATGCACAAGTTGAGGTAACTGATATCCCCTGCTTTCCCTCATCCACAAATTCACTTATTTTATCAGCGAAGAAAACCAGATGGGTGAGACATTGTTCACCATTAGTAAATCCATGCCTTTGCCTGTTCACAAGTAGAAGCAGACATTGCTTGCATGAAACACCCACTTCAAGTACCTGAGGGGAGTTTATGTCAGTTTTATGAGAGGAGAAAAGATGCGTTTTATGTGTTTTAAAGTGCTCAGTCACTTCAGTGTTAGAATTATCTTGTGATGATTGGGTCGTAAAGTTATAAATATCCTGTAGGGAGTTGTTTCAGGCTTGCTACAGATTCAGGCAAACACTAATGAATTGGTTATCTGCGCTTGTAGCAGTATGCTGTTAACAAAACCTTAAAGAAAGTCTGGATTTTTGGGCACAAGTGGAATCAAGTGCTAGATAATGTTTTGCCAGAATGCTTCTGAAAACAATGGGGTTTACGGCTTATATTTATTTATTTATTTATTTTTAGTGAGTGGAAATAGCTCCCCTTTAAGAAGAAAAAGATAATTTTAGTCTTTTTGGGGAAATGGTATGCAAGTGCATGCAAAAGAAAGAGATATTTCTTTATGCTATTGCATAACCTGAGAAACTTTGTAGTTAGACGTCCTAATTCTGTTCATAATTAGACTGGAATGTGATGTGCTAACCAGAAAGTAATCATCTTGTCTAAGCATTTTCTGGGAGTTTGAACCATGCCAGTTTACTTCCTCCAGGGTTCTCATCATTCGGGAACCTGTATGCTAAGGGAAGGAAATAAGACACTTCACAATTTTTTTGTAGGTCCTCTTCTCATTTCAACCTTTGAAAGTATGATTCACTAAATAAAAGAAAGAATGCAGTGAAAATCGCTGAATGGCATCGAGACAAGGTGCATGAACAAAAGTTATCTTTCAGGCCTCAAAAAGCATGCCATAGGAATACTAAACAGCACAAAGATTTGGGATGTGTATACTAAGTACCCTGTCACATGCCTAAAGCAGCTCCACAGTGTTTTTTTCTCTAACCAGTGCTTTATTGAAAGTGTTCGTTGCTTTCAGCTTTGTTACTGCCAGCTTGCCTCTTTCCAAGCATCAGATTCGGGCAGCTTTAGTGTATCTGCACAATGCTGCAGCAACTTAGATTCCATGCTCTCAACCACAGGCTGCCATCTCAAATGGTGCCCTAGGCATCCAGCCTAAAGGAACTTATAGAGGAACAGGCATAATAACCAGTGATATAATTTCTAAAAAATCCTTCCCACTAATGCTCTTTCTCACGTCTTCTCGAAGTTGCATGGCTTCTCTAGATCATGTTGTATGATTTTGTATGATCTTTTTCTCTCCATCCTAGTTTTTTCTTTCCTGCTTAGAAACGTAAAAAAAGGTACCCTCTCATGTACTTTTAATGGCCCTTTTTCTCTTACTGGACTTGTGTTTACATCTTTCTCTGTAGAAACAGAGAAAGAAGACAAAGCAACAGGGACTTGTAAGGACAAACCCCACCTGTTTCTAGGGTTGTAAGAACAAATCTGATGAAACTCCCTAGTGAGCTCCAACTGTGGAGGAGAAACTGCAAAAAATCCAATAGTTATAGTGGCAGGAAGCCTGAAACATCAAGCTGAAATTCTCTCTAGTGCAAATTGCCTTTTTTTTTTTTTTATTTTTTTTTTTTTTTCAGCTCTGTAAGTCAAAACACAGAATTAGGTAGAGGTCCACATAGAACCTGCCAGTCTTCAGTGGCTGAGTGTTATTTACTGATATGTGCATAATTTTTAAGAAATTAAATAGTTTTAAGTGAAAACGTAAGTCCAAGAATGGATTTCTTTAAAAAATGAACTCTGAAAACTTTTCATAATATGATTGATATTTCCATTATTTTAGAAGTGGTTTAATTGAAGAAAAAAAAGAAGCTTTGATCTTGGATTATGTTATGAAAACAGCAAGAAAAATAAAAATGTTATGAATGATTGACTTTTTATTATTGGCTTTCCTGTGGACTGCTTAAAAATTACCAAGTCTACCTGTATCAAATCAGCCAGAGAGGTAACTCCTAGTTTTGAACACAAAGAAGGTCTTGACTTTGGTTTGCTGCTACTTGAATCTAAAGGTAGTAGTGAGAGTCTAAATAGTGTGGACACATTGCTGTTGGAATACTGCACTCATTTGTACTGAACAGAACTCTAACATTTATCTTGAATATACAGCATGTGCTGTAATGTAATTTTAATGCTGTAATGTAAAATTATGTAATATTGTTCATAATGATGTTATGAACAACAGTTATAATGTTCAGACAGACTTAGAGATGAGCAAAAAAAATGCAATGAAGAATTAACTTTAAATACTTACATGCTTTTCTACTCCACAGCTTATTTGTTACCTTTTGTTTCTGAGTTCATTTATAGTCATGCATTTTTCACATTATGGTATTCACATCTGTTTAAATTGGAGAGTAAAATTTTACATGATTTAATTACAGAAGCTTCAGTAAACAAAATTTGTACCTTAATAATTGCTTCTCCTTGATCTTCTACTCTTGTAATAGGTTTTTAAAACAAACTAATACTGTCCCTATAAATAATAAAGCCAGAACTCTGTGAAATTGTGGTGGTGATGTTATTAGGTTAAATCTGCAACAGCTGTTTTCTCTCTATCTGAAGTTACGGGCTAAGCTGAACTAGCCTTCACCCTGGGATTCTTTCATCTCTGAAATGCAATCAGGAAGAGAGGTACTGGGAACAGAAAGAATTGTGATATTAAGAAATAACTATTTATTATTACTCGATAATAATTATTACTTAGCAAAGAATCACATATGTAGAAAACAGTATATATTTTGATACTTTTAGTTTGTTTACTTTTCCTTCATTGCAACTGACAAATGACTGAGGATCAGATAGATAGAGAGATTGGTTTATTGCACTGATTAGTGCCTCCCTCACTATAAGGAAAAAACCCAAAGCTGTATTTCTTCCTTCTTTCACCTGTTTGTAGTCACAGGGACTGTCCTCTAATCTGCTTAATGAAGCTTTGGTAGATTTGAAGAAGTAATTATTGGGCATTATGTTTTCACAGTTCATTCTCAGCACTTGAGAGGCTGCAATACTTCACCTTTTTTTTAGAATAACAAAAATATTATGAATATGTTCTTTTGCTTTATCTTGCTAATGTGGAATAAAGCAATCGGTAGAAGTCATAGCAATGAATAGAAAATCAGGTTACAGAACAGTGATATAACAAAGTACACTAGTCAAAGACCTGAATAATGAAAGATTGTTTGCTTGACTTATTAGTTCAAGAACTACCAGTACCCTGCACTAAATAAATAAAACCTGTAGTCTGGACATAGACATGGTAGTCTGGAAAGAGAAACAGATAATTAGGAGACGGAAGGAGAATTGGTAAGAATCCTGCCTGGAGAGGAAACAAACAGGAAGGAGTATAGTTGGGTAATGATTTAAGAGGCTTATGCTGTGAACAACCAGTGGTGAAATTATTTTTGTGTGTGTGCGCTCTGTTGTCTAATTCACTAGTGGAATTTGTCATACCTTGTTTCTCATATGTGAATATCTCTTTCACAGGTTCAGATTTCCAGTATGTTTTCAATATAGCAAAATCCCAGTGCAATTTTGAACTCCGTAACTTCTCAGTACCGTTCGCTCATGCTTTGTTTAACAGCTTAGACATTCTACTGTAACAAAGTTGTATAGGTTACTTTTTTAATTTCTTTGTCTTTTGAAGTAGATACCAGTTGTGTAGCAGATGAGTGTTTAGCGTGGGTTGATAGTTTCTGCATTGCCGTGAAAGGGCAAACCACTGCAGTATATTGTTAGAATGTACTTCTAATAATTATCAAAGCAGAATATGATGAAATACTGCATTTGAAATTATATTGAGCTAAGAGTGGAAATTATATGTGTATTATGGACTCTTTGTTACAAATTTCAAGCTCTTGATTTTGTTGTTGAAAGTTTTTGTAATTTGTTCCCTTCTGAAGTAATTTGATCATCCTGGTACAAGTATACTGAGCTTTCTTGCTTCAGAATTTTAAGTGTAGCGTAGTCAAGAAGAATCATTCCGTGTCACATATACTCTGGGACAAAATATTTAAAAATGTAGCGAAGACATTAAAAATCCCAGGCACAAACTCTTAAAAAAGAAAAAAAAAGAAAAAAAGGAGAAAAAAAAAAGAAAAGAAAAATTCTACTTCCTGGCCTAAATCCAGGGTAATATTTGCCCTGGAGTACACAGTGAATTGTTAGCCTATGTAGGTGAAAAATGTGGTGACGTCTTGAGCACTGGAATGAATTAGTTTAGTACAAATGGTGACATTCCTTTCATCAGTGGATAGCAGCCTGGAAAACTTGATGAGTTAAAGGGAAAGCATGTATGGTAACACGCTGTACGTCACAGGAAGTTACACGCTGTGTTTCTACATATAAGGCCATAGTTCCGGTGGAAGCAGAGTATTGGTAAAAAAACATCATAAAAAAACCCCTCAAAACCAATCCATCATTGAATTTTGAGCATTCCCAGATTACATCTGTACATTTTCCAACAAACAACTGGCCTACATGTTTCCCTGAAATATGGAGATTCTTTGGTTGTGCAGTCATGCCTTGGCTGATGGAAGACTTCCTGTGAAATCTGTAAATCATCAGTAGTGAGATAACAAAAAGAAAACCTAAAAAGATTATTTAAGTTAGTGTTCTCTCAAACAGGATATCTCCCTGGAGCACTAATGCATTTATATACAGTATTGCAGCTGTTGTACTGGATCAGAAATTATTAGTGACTGAGAAACTGGCAAGAATAAAAGGACAGAAGTAATGGTTTGACTGCTTGTAAGTAGCAGCTGCATTTCCTTTTCCTTCAGTTTTTTGTTGTTTTCCAAAGGAATTAGTTAAACCCCGTCTTACTGCAGTCTGACCATCTTAAAGGTTTTTTTTCCCTAAAGCTGAGCTAATAAACTGGCCTATGCCTAGCTCTCAGTCTATTCTCAGCTGGAAGTAATTGCTGTTTTTCATGTCAGTAACAGCACAGAAGGTAGAATCAGAAGGGGATGACCAAACAGTTGGTGAACTCCGCTCTTACCCCAGAGGCAAAAGTTGTCTGCTTAGAGATGAAAAATGCAAGAAGATGCCATGGGGAAACCTTAGTTGTGGCTCGTTGTGCTGCCTCTAGAGAGGAATTCAGTCTGCAGTGTTCGTATTCTAGAACCTTTAATTAACAATCAATTAAGTAAGAGATTACTCATTCAAAACAGAAGAAAATATTAGCTGTGGAGTCTTTTGGATTTAAGTGTCTTAGCTGTAGCCAAATGAATGTACTAGCAGTGGAAATAGACCGTGGTAAGTTCTCATCCACCACATTTGTCACCCTGAATGTCACAGGAATAATTGTGTTGACAGATGAGCCACAGAAAATCTTGCTTGGTGGTTTGAAAAATTAAAGCCCAAGTGCTCCTATTGCCTGTAAACTGGACTTTACATAATAAATTCAGGGGGAGAGAATGATGTAGTTCTGCAGCTTGGAGAAAACGGTCAGACTGTGTACAGGGAAGACTGAAATGTGTGCTCATGTTCTGACTTGCTGTGGGAAGAGTACTGCCACGAGGCAGCTTGCAGCATTCATGTATTTAGATTAAAAAACCCTTTCTGCGATTACTGGGATGTTTGTCATTCTGTGTTAAGGTCTGATCCAGGAAAGCACTCCTGAGTAACACAATATTACAGCTAGTGCCCAATCCTGTTTGAATCAGTTTGGGTGGTATTGTATATTTAATCAAAGTCATACTTCATCACTTCTCTGACACAGAGCCTAAAATTACTGTTGTGTGGTATCAACACTAGTGACTAAATAAAGTGAAATTTTCCTCTGGGTAGCACTGCTGCATTGTTTAACAGTTTCACTGATGTTTTACAATGCAACTTTGCTGGGAAATTACCCTCTTAAAACAGAAATCTTACCAAACATTCTAAAAATATAATTCAGTTGGTTAATTGAACACAGCTTCAAAGACCTCAAGTGTAGAAGTGTACAACAGCTCAGGATGTAGTGTGACCTTTAGTAAAAATTTTGACTGACCATTCTAAGTTTTAAAATATTTCTCTATATCAACCTTGATTTGAGCAAAACATGCTTATGTCATATAGTTGTGACATGATACACTCTTCAGACTGCATTTTTGTTCTCTAATGCTCCATTCCTACAATTTCTGTATTTCAGAATGGTAGCTTGATGATGAACAGAACCTACTAATTTGTCCACCAGATATCTTTGTTTTTTGCATAATGTTGCTTATGTGGAGCTGCTTGATGAAAAATTTCATAGTGGTTTATTAGTGGCTTAATAGTAGTAAAATGCTGTGATAAATCAGGTCTTTTCGCTTGCAGCTTTCTTCAGTCGAATAGTCTCCTTATTTAATTGATAGATAGGGTAACATGGCCTAATGAATTCCAGGGTCTGGATTATTACAGCTGTGATTTTAAAGAAACAAAAACCAAAGCCTCAAGAAATCCTGTACCCCAGGCTAAAGTAATGTGCAGACAACATGAACTCAAGAAACCTTTGCTTAATAAATAAATTAACCAACAAGGCAGTGATTTGTCACAAACATCTTTCCCTTGGTTCTGCTTATTAGGACTGACTAATGTTAGTCATTAATGAACAGGAAGAACTTTCCCCATGCATTGTTTAAGCTGTTGAATACGTTGACTCATCTGTTTAGAATGCATCATGCCATGACTTATCTATGTTATATATAGATATATATTTGGGATTCCCGACACATGAATAATCATTGGTGAATTCCTTGTAACTGAAAGTTGTAACTGTAACTAATTATTATCTGTAGGACCTGGACTTCACCTGTGAATGATCATATAAGAATTTGGGTATAAATAACAAAGCTATTTTTGGTAAGTTTCCTTCTTTTTATACATCTGAAGAGTCCTGTTCACACTAATGTTCTCAAAGCCATTTCTTTCCTTCCGCTGCCTCCTTGCTCTGGGATGGCTTAGTGTTAAACTGTACAGTGAGTAAATTGCAGTTATCTTTTTTATTCTAATGAAATTAACTGCTAGCAGTGTACACAAGATTCCAAATTCATCATCTTCCTGCATATAGAAAGCATTTATGAGGTTTTTTGAAGTTGCTAGTTTGGTTTTTGCATTTCAGAAAGACCTTGTGTGGCAATATGGGTGTTAAAAATGGCCCACCTTCTCTGCAGCCAGGTATATATCTTGTACTTGGTGCTGTAGCAGATGCTGTATTCAGTTCCCTTCTCTGAAGTGCCTCGTGCGGGCTTACAGAGCACAGCTTGGTTACTGTAACTTCTCCCTCCACTAACTCTACCAATCTTATTTGGTTTGACATCATGACAGAGGGTTGTAATGACATCTGAGGCAACTCTTGCTTTTGAATGGCTATTCTTGGCTTGGCATGACTAGTTTTAGTCTTTTGGTTAGTTTTCTATATGTAAGATTTACTGAAGAAACTTCTGATATATAGACAAATGCCAGAATTCTTATGTTTAGTATGCCAAAAAGTCTATTTTATTACATAGGAAATCAGCCTTTCTAACCAGGTAGGGGATGGCTAAAGCCACTCATTCTTTCGTCTGTGACCTCTAGAAATAGAAGATGTGATAAATAGGTCAAGCTCTTTTCAGTATCCAACTCCTCCTTTTTTCTTGCCCAACAAAAGAATAAAATAGCTGTTTCCCAGAAGAGAAATGTTCTTTAATCCAGTTATGTGAACAACATTATGATTTCATTGCCTTGTTTAAAAAAAAAATTCCGGGAGCAACTCATTAAAGAAGGTCATCAGAAGAACAGTGCCTTAGCACACTCACTGGAGAACTTGCAGTCCTTTGCTGTTTGTGGCCCGTCACGGTTGGAGTAGTCTGGCATGCAGATGGTGTGGTGCAGAGCTTTGGCAGACAGCGAGAAGGCCAAGAGAGTCTAGGAAGAATGACAAAGCAGGATGAGCAGGCCAAACATCTTAAAGATGTCTCACACATGCTCTCACCCCATGAGATTTTGTCAAATGTTCTCTCACGTGCCTTACAAAAATCTGTTGGATTGGAATAGTTGGAGAGACTTTAGGGGAAAAGTTTTACTCTGTAAAAGGAGTCTAGAACTTCAGCCTTAACTTTCCTTCCTCACTGTTTTCCTCTTCTGTGTCAGTTCAATTCTTTTGTGTCAGTTTAATTCTTCTGTGTCAAGAGCTTTGACTAAAGGTGATGTGAATACTAGTCTTGCAAAAGAGTCCAGTCTTTTGAAAAGTAATGAAAGTCATATTTGCTCTGGTGGCAACAGGCCCAGGCTGTATTTAGTCAAAGTGTTTCTCATTTTACAATGTGCAGGAAAAGTTTTCATTTTGCCCGGATTGTTTCTAAAACCATATTGATATCAAGGATATATGTTGCCTACTACCAAAGTGGCTTAAAAATTGATAAAAATGTTGGACTGGTAGGACACCACTGTGGTGTTTTTTTGGTATCAGCCCATGAATTTGGTGAAATTGGTGTTTGAAATGCATAACGCTGGAAGAAGGAGAATTTGGGTATCTGAGGAAAGCAGACAAACATATTTTGAGTTGTACTGATTTTCATATTTAGAAGAGATGATGATTTATCTGTTCCCTTTTAACCTTCCCTCAGTCTGATGACCTAAATCGGGATTTAAGAGAAGATTTTGACTAGACTAAGAGGGTTTAACTTAACTAAGGGGGTTTGTCTTTCCAAATTCCATGGTAACAAATGTCTAATAGTAATCTGGAGAAAATTTCACTAGCTTCCCATTTTGGAAAGTGAACCCAGCTATCTGGCATATACCAGATACATATTTGGGCAATACTGAATGTGATGCTGTGCAGTATGATAACAGCCAGAAATGCAGTCTTTTATTTCTTGTGTGGTTTAGTTATATTATAGCGGAAAATCAGCCACTTGATGTAATAAACTGTTTTCTAGTACAGTGTTCTTCATGCTTTCTGTTAAATTGCATCCTGTAACTGGGAGGAGTCCAAGGTCACCTTCCATTCTGGACACAACACTTTGTTTTTCCATGACATCCTCAATTTCCCTCTCCTTCCTGACCCCACCCTGATAACCTTTAAACTTCTGATTTGCTAAGATTAATTTAATTCACAACTACTAGTCTTACTGCTTTATTGTATTCCTGACATTCCAGTTCATCTTGTGTTGTCTCCATGCTCTATAGGAATTATTAAAAATATACCTTTTATAAGAATCTGTCATAAATGAATAACATATGGAAAGACAAATGTGTAATTCCTTTCCATGTATTTTGGTTTTCATGTCACTTTTGGCTTTTCTTAAGGAGATATTAAAATTATACATTAGCAGAAGTGTTTTAGAACTGGATTCCTTTAGATGTTGTCACATCATACAGACCATATGAAGAGCAAACACCAATAAATCTGTGGAAGGATCTCTCCTCTACTAGATTAGATTTGAGGTTTTTTCCCTATATATTTATTTAATTAATTTTATATACTTGCAGTATTATCACAAAGCACAGCTGAAATACTCAAGGCAATCACTGTCACAATTGGCATGATCTTTTCTATTGTTTTCTAAACTTTTAGTTATCTCAGGTATTAAAGAAAAAGCCTACTGCATCACTTTTAAGTCTTTCTGTTTTCATGTTTTCCTTATTTTTTCCCCTTTTTGGGTAAATATGAGATCTGTCTGATTGCACTGAAGATCTGAGTCTTTTTGCAAAACTCTATTAGTTTGACAGATTATTTATGTTTCTTTTAGTAATGGGATTTCATTTCTTCCTTGAAAGGAAATAAACATCTTAGAATAGGTGTCTTTCAAATTTGATAACCTTACTATCCCATAAATACAAGCACTTTGTCAAAATTGTTAATATAAATTACTATAAATTTTGAGTAGTGTCTGTACAGAAGGTACATGGACTCTTGTTGGTAAACAGGGTACTAGTGCTGTCAAGAGAGTTTGCAGTCCAAGAATATTGTCTATTTTAAATAGCTCAAGAATTGTGTTTGTGACTCAAGATGGCCAAATAGAGAATACAAATTGTCATTATTTCATTGCCTTTAGTGATTCTATACCAGTTTACACACGATGTCTTTCCGCTATGTCTGTCTATACTGCCACTCACTAACTTAACAAGTAAGGACATTACTTATAAATTTTCATTCAAATGAAGATGTGAAAGGAAACAGTGTATATGTAATTTATGTTGCATTTATTCAGGTGTCAGAGAATTCATCAAATAAATGATATATGACTTTTGTTTACTCTGTACTTAGTAGGATGCAGTCAGTTTTTGGAGTGGCCAAGTGCTATAAAGTTTTTCCCAAATAATCAATCTAAGAGGAACACCAGCGTTTTTAACAGCAGCAGCCAGCTCCAGTGGTTATAAAGCCAAGTATTTCAGTAGTTGTTTGGCCTTCCTTGGTGTTACAGATCTTTTTCCAACAATTCGTATCAGGTAGATTGCTATTTTTGTTCCTATTCTACAAACCGTACATGGCACAGTAGTTGACTGATTCACTCCAGGCCATATTTTAAAAGCCCAGCTACGTTCATTTCCAGTCTGAGTGGTCCCATTGGGACAGTGCAATTTCTGTAAGGTGGATATGATTTTGGTAAACATTACAGTAACTTCAGAACTGGATACTATTTGCCTAATTTTCTAGAAATGTAAATCAGTACAGCCTGAGGCCTTAGCTGGTGTTTCTCCTTCATTTAGGCCACACCTCAAGTGCTGTGTCCATTTCTGGGCCCTTCAGTTTAGGAAGGATATTGAGGTGCAGGAGTGTGTCCAAAGAAGGGCAATGAGGCTGGTGTAGGAACCTGAGCACAAGTCCTGTGAAGAGCAACTGAGGGAGCTGGGGTATTTCAGCCTGAAGAAGAGGAGGCTCAGAGGAGACCTTATTGCTCTCTACAAATACCTGAAAGGAGGTTGTAGCCAGGGGGTCGGTCTCTTCTCCCAGGCAACCAGCAGTAGGACAAGAGCACAGTCTTAAGCTGCATCAGGGGAGGTTTGAGTTAGACATCAGGAAGAAGTTCTTCACAGAGAGAATGATTGGGCATTAGAATGGGCTGCCCAGGGAGGTGGTGGAGTCACCATCCATGGAGGTATTTAAGAAAAGACTGGATGTGGCACTTACTGCCATGGTCTAGTTGACAAGGTGGTGTTGGGTCAAAGGTTGGACTTGAGGATCTCAGAGGTCTTCTCCGACCTAGTTGACTCTGTGATTTTGTGCTTTAGGCTGATAACTTTGCTTTTATATTGAAGATCACAGAATATGCCACAAGGATCATCAAGTCCAACTCCTGGCTCTGCACAGGGCCCATCCCCAAGAGTCACTCCATGTGCCTGAAAGTATCATCCAAACGCTTCTTGAACTCTGTCAGGTTTGCTGCTGTGACCACTTCCCTGGGAAGTCTGTTCCAGTGCCCAACCACCCTCTGGATGTAGAACCTCTTTCTAATATCCAACCTAAACTTCCCCTGAAAGAGCTTTATGTCATTCCCTTGGGTCCTGTCCATGGTCACTAGAGAGAAGACATCAGTGTCTACCTTCCCTCTTCCTCTCACAAGGAAGTTGTAGGCTGTGATGGGGTCTCCCCTCAGTCTTCTGTTCTCCTGGGTGAACAGACCAAGTGCCCTCAGCCACTCCTCATATGGCTTCTCCTCAAGGCCCTTCACCATCTTTGTTGTCCTCCTTTGGATACTCTCTAATGGCTTAATGTCTTTCTTATATTGAGGCACCCAAACCTGCACACAATATCCAAGGTGAGGCCACACCATTGAAGAGCAGAGCAGGACAATGCCCTCCCTTGACTGGCTGGCGAAGGAGCCCCAGGTCCCTTTCCTGGCACTGCTTTCCAGCCTCTCATTCCCCAGTCTGTACATATAGTCAGGGTTACCCCATCCCAGTTGCAGAATCCAGCCCTTTCCCTTGTTGTACTTCATATGGTTGGGGATTGCCCAGTCCTCATTATGCCCTGACGTTAAATGGAGATGGTTACACTAATGGAGTTGATAATCCCCTCTCTCTTGTCTATTCCTTGCAAAATTAACAGCCATAGTGCATACACAGCATCTAGCTGCTTAATCTGTTTGGTAGCATCTGGTCACTTGCTCTGTTTTGTGGAACATCAGGGAAAAAAAAAATCCCTCGCAGGTACTCTGAAATAAAGAAAGAAGAGAGGGTTTTTTATACTAGAGGGTTTTTTGATTCTTTCTTTCTAGAAGCTGTCCAATTAACGTTCCTATCAAATTATTATTTTCAAACCTGTGGTTTCTTGTATGCCTCCAACTCTGCAAAAGGAATATAATCTGTTTACATCCTTCTTATTTTTAGAGATGCGAATCTAAACCAGCTAGTAATTTTTTAATTTTCTTCCACTTTATTTTCATCCTTTATTTTGGCAGTGATATTGGACCTGGCTTGCAAGTAAGTTTTATACTTTTTCATATCAAGCCCTCTAGAAAGTGTCAAACCCAAGCTGCTCTTTGTGTGGGTGGATAGGATGAAATTCACTGAATGAAGTTGCAGTTCAGTGTGGGAGTTAGATGACTGGGCTAGATGACCATTTACCCTTTCTCCTGTTTTCTTGAGAGACTTTTGGATCCTTCATCTAGAACTGAAGCTTTGGCCATTCTCTTTTTGTTACTATTTGCTACTTCTTTGTTTATGAAGGTAAATATTTTGCTAACAATCTATTTATTCAGTAGAGATCTGGAAGGTAGGTTCTGATGTGAATGGAAACTATTGGGAGATAAAAACCCAGTGTCCTGTTCTGCTTCCCTAATTTATTTCACTTTTCCTAAATTAGCATCCAAACACAGCTGCTGTCATAGGTCAGGGGAAATTTGACTCAATTTCATGTTTTTGCAACCTGAGTTCCATCCACAGCATTTTGAGAGACAAAGCCCCAAAACAGAATGTAGACTGTTTTGTCTTTTTTTTTTTTTTTGTGGGAAGAAGTTTCAAGAGTTGCAAAACTGCAATAGAAATAGGTACTGTGTAAATTTAGACAGATAGCCCTTACAAAATAGCTGTTTGGGGTGTTGGGGGTATGTTAATTAATAGGCGTTAGGGTTCTTTATTCTTCATTCATTGGTTTTGACCAACAAATTGACTAATGGCAAAGCTTTTAAAATTTGAGATGCTGTGCTCTCTTTTCCCTTCTGTAGTGGACATACTAAGAGGAGGGCTGGACATGAGAGTTGTTATTTATTCAATACTTGGTTAACGGATGCTAATGTTATGTAAAAAGGTACATGACAATAAATAGACAGCAATACTCATTTCAGCATTCTCTCATTGCTAGAAATAGATTTAGGGCATTCCATAAAGATTTCACTTGTCCTTTCTCTCAATCTGCAGGATCCGCACAACTTATCTGTCCTTTGCTTAAAACTTTTTAACCATAAGGGCATCTTACTGATGTTGTGCATGTCTTGGGTTCTTAACTGACCACTGTTCATGGGAAAATCTTCAGGACAACTGAATAGTGTTTTATGAGGGACTGGTAAAATGTTGTTACGGGCTAGAAACAACTCTGTGTAGAGGAGAAGGCAGATAGGGTTCTGCCCAGGTGAAATGGTGCTCTGCCTCATAACCCTGCCACCCTGAGATCCCCTAGTGCAGCTGTCAGTCATTGGCACACCTGAAACCCCACACCACATTGCCTGGAGGCCCTAAGCCAGATCCTGAATGGCTTGCAGACCAGAAGCCCCACCTGGAGGGAGGTGGCCACAGGAGTCTAGAGGAAATAAAACTAACACCATGAGGCCACCACATTGTCAAAGTTCTATTTTTCCTGTATTTTTAGTGTCAGGTTCAACACTGGATCTAAGGTGGTAGCTAAAATTCTAGTTCCCCTCATACACCTTTCTTTGCTACTTCTTCTCCTCCAAATTTCCTTTTCTTGATATTTGGGTAGCTGTATGGGCTGGAATTTGCTAAGTCAGTGCTTTGTGAAATGCTTTATATTGATTGAATGTTTGCTTTAAACTTTTGCTAAATTCTCTTATTTTCCAAACTTTGGCAGTAAAAATGTGTTATTTTTATGTCCTGAAAACATTGTCATGTTCCTCCTGTGCACTGCCTCAAGGTGTAAAAGAACCAAAGGCCTCTTCAATAAATCCATCAGGTGGATTTGGGGCCTTATATCTTCTTGGCATAGAACCCCTTTTGTGAGCTTGTGGGGTGAGCCTGCGGTCTTACACATCTCAGCCTTGTCGGCCTGTGAATAAGCCTGTCCTGAGTGTTTTCATGCGAATTGTGCATGTGATGGTATATAATGAAGCCAACCATGGAACTTGGACCAGCTTTCTGATCCTGCTCAGAGTAGGAGACAGCCAATCAACCCTGGGTCATCAAGTGCACTTGTGCTCTAGGAGACATGCCCCTAAGGCCTTAAGTCAGCTTCCTTGAGAACACAAATATGTGATTTAAAGTTGTCCCTACCTCACACTTCCCCACAGCAACTTTTTTCCACCTGTCATCACGTCACATCTTACATCCAGGTTTACTAAGCATTTACTAAGCTTTATTTAATTTTGCCAAAGTAAACACTTCTACACTGGAAAGAACTGTGATACTTTAATTGCAAAAAAACTGTTAAAATCTGGGCCAACTGTGATATCCCAATTGTTTGGAGTCTGGTTGTCTCTGTGAATATCCCATTTGCAGAACAACTGTGTGTTCATACCTGGAGTTCACAAGTTAGCAGTGCCACTTGCCTCTGCTTAGAATGTTCATGATTTCAGCAGTGCTATATGATGTCACATGAGCTTACCAGAACTCTGGAGAACACAGAGCGTAAACTCTAGTCTTGTAAAGAGAGGCGATTCATTGGTACTCCTGTGGCTGACCTGCCTAACACTGGGTGAATCCTTGTCCCTATAAATTATCCCTCATGCTCCAAGAGCTTTGTTTTGTGAGTGAGTTTGCTTAACTGCTCTTAGCAGGCTTCAATTTACTGTAACAGTCAACTTTTTTTCTTTGCTGAAAAAAGTTGAGGTGTCTAAAACCTAAAAGATCTAAGAGCAATAGACTATATTCATGTAAAAATATACATAGAAAATGTTGCAGGTTCAGGTTTCATAAGAGACTTGTCTTGGAATAAATAATTTCTTCATACTAAACATAGGCTAATAATTGAGTGTTTTGGTGCTGCTGTGACCTTGGTTGACTTGATCTAATATGCTATATTTTAGTTGGAGTTTTTTTGTGATGTAAAAAAGAGTATGAATACTTCAGTAATTTTGTCATTCAGAAACCTCATGCCTTTATAAGCTATTCCCCATTTTTGGCTAAGGGTTTTGTGGAGGGTGGGTGACACACTAGAACTTGATCTACCCAGTACATTCTGTTCTTTGACTAAAAACTGCAAAAATCCTTTCTCTGAGATCAGTTTGAACCATTTTAAGAAGCTATCAACATAGATTAAATAGTAATATGGCTATTCCCTTCTGAACCACCTGTGTTAATCTTTGAACTAACAGATTTTAAACAAACATTGCACAATGCAAAAGATACAGAAAGGCTTTTGCCTTGGAATCCCCAGATGTTCAACATACCTTTGTACATGAATGCAATCTTTAACATTCTGGAAATGTCCCTTCTAGTGTACGCCATTTATTTTTTTTGGTGGTAGGGAGATATTGACTTCAAACTGAGTGGCTGAAAGGACCTGAATTTAGCCTGAAATGGTTAAGCTGATATTCTCTAACCACTCTTCAAGCACCATAGTCTACAATACTAAGTACCAGCATTTCATTTGGAATTCTTTACAAGCTTTGTGGGCAACAACATAGACTGTAGACTGCTTTCCCTTAGAGAAGGTCTTTTTAGGCTTGCACCAGGACTGAGAAGGACCTAGTTCAGTAGGAGGTTAACAAATAGCTTGTCATACTTAAGTGGTAGCTTAAGTTCAAACTGCTTTTCTACTGCCTGCAAAATATGTTTTTCTGGAAATAAATGGGTCTTCTACATACATTTTCTTTTTTTTTAACTTTAGGTTAACATTTCTCTTTGGGAGGTTTAATAGTGCCTGTGATTTAATTGTGCTTCAATGTTACAGCATGAATGTTGCCCTTTAGAGACAAATCTGAGAGAAGCAGTTCCTGGCTGCTCTCCAGCATAAAACCAAAACCGTTTCTGAGAAACTCTTGTTACTATCAGTTAGACTGTCTGGAACGCTTTCACCCTCAGCTACTGAGGGTAAAATACAGGAAATTTGGTCCAGATACTGCAGAGGAAAAAAGGAGCTCATGCCCAAGAAGTGAAGCAAAGTGTAAGTTTTTCTGAGAGTCTTATCCCTCTATGCTGAAAAAATGAGACTCACAATTTGCTTGTTGAACTAATGAATTCATAGCAGCAGTAGCTTCCCATGACTTGTGCCCACTGAGTCCTCAGTTCTCCTTTCTGAGGACCTATTATTGATCATTTCAGTAAAAAGATGAAAACAGCACTGACAATTGAAAAAGGAAGATACTGAGAGTAAAAAGGAGACAAAAGTACTAATTAACAAAGGGTCTTGGCAAAATATGTACATGCTGTGCATTTACAAATTTAATGAAGATCTTACTTTTACATTCCTGGTATCAGCAATGTTACAGATGAATTTTAATGTGGATTTGATAGAATCCCTGAACCACAGCTTCAGAATACATAGTATCACACTGTAAAAGAGGAAAAAAAAAAGCGAGATTTTCAAAGAGCTGATTAAAGACATCTGGCTCTTTTTTTGATATAGAGTGAACTAATCCTAAGCATGCAATAGTCAAAGTGAGAGAATAATTTATGATCACCTACCTATGCCAATCATGAATTAGGGTAAGGAATAAGATATTTCACAAAGATAGTGAAATACAAGAAAATGGCTTCCTTACATGTTTAGTGTTTTTAGACCATAATCTTGCAAGCATCTTTCTGCAGGCTACTGATGTGATAGAACTCACTCAGACTTTTCATTTTGCTTTGTATGTACAGACAGGCAAAATTGACTCAATAGGAATTTCAGTTGTTTATAAGTCTTGGGAAGAACTTGAGACCAAATCTAGTTGTAGGTCCTATGAGATCTAAAGACTGACTGAAGATATAAACTGAAGTTATTCAGTAAATATTGCCGAATCTAGTGCTCAGATGCTTTTGAGTGGGAAATATTTAATAAAAGGAATTGGGAAATATTTAATGGAAGTAATTTGAATATGATTCTTAGTTTTTTCTCCCAAAAAATCACATATATCTTTGACTCAATCAGAAATATCCAAGGCAGGATTGAATGCCCTCTGGCATTTTATGAGGATTTTTTCAGGAATTACTTTTCTAAAGGATATATTGTGCTTACTTTATTTATGTGCATGGCTTTCTTCTTAAGAGAACAAATGTTTTATTTCTTTTGTGAATTTGAGTTTTGGAACTATTCGTGTCTCCTTGGTATTCAACATTTTCTTTATAAAAGACTCCACTCTGTTCTTGAGAAAAGAAGAGCCAACTATCTTCCTAGTTTAACGATTGCAATTTGAATGAAGGGGTGGCTTAATAACAGGACGCTAGACAACTGGTTGTGTTGGTTTATTATTAGCATTTATTAAGAATGTTTCATTGAGATTGGCATGGATTCTTTAATGAAAGAAAAGCATCACAAAGTATGCTAGAATTAAGACTATCCTATAAAATTTCCACTTCAAATCCCAAATCTCTGTGTAAATCGTGGTTCAAGAACGATAAATTGTTTCTGGGGAGCAGAAATCGAAGCATTTGCCCATTTGTTTTATTTGTTGCTGAATTTTATTTTTTTTTTAATCCCCTGTGAATCTTTATAGCCGTAAAAAAAAATTGTTGTGGAATCTATACCTAATATTATTCCCCAAGCTCTCTAACATGCATTGTGACCATTTAGCTGGCTTAACCTAAGGTGAGTCCAGCCCGTGTTATCTTTCCCTGTGCCTACTGAGCTCTTTGACGATCTGGCTCTCCACACATACAAATTGATGTAGGTTAAAATACCTTGGGAAAGGGCGATGTCAATTTTCACCCAATAATCTAAATGCCCACATTCATACTAAGGAGGTGATTCCTATTTGGAGCAGAGTTTAGCAGGACTGCTAAAACCAGCTGCAACTAGCTGTAGGATGGTCTTCAATTTTGTGCAAACCTGTTGCTAAGGTTTTTATGCCTTCTCCCACCTTGACATCAGTTACTGGACTACTTTCCTCTTTACAGGAGTTTATTTCTACTAGAGTTCTTCAAACAGCCTCTAGCTTTGGGAACTCATGGGGCCTGTGGCATAACTCTCAAATTAGGAGAAGGGATAATGTTTTGAGAAAGATTTTCTTTTACTGGAGCCTTTGGCTGTCCCATACATTGAATCTCGGGCCATGGGCAATGTGAACCACCAGGATGTCCGGCAGAGAAGCTGTTCAGACTCTAAAGTGATGAGGCAGATAGAGGAATGTGTCAAAATTGTTGACCGCTGACAACAGTGGAAAAAACCTGCAAAACAAAAGAACATGTGCAAAGCTGAATGTACATTAAGAAATTCCCTACGTCCGACAGCAGGGAACAAATGAAGAAATTCTCCACAGATGATGAAATTTCAAGTTAGAGGTGTAAACTGGTGGGGCTCCACTGACTCCACATTATACTAGCCAGCTTTCCAAACAACTATGTTAAAAAATGTTGATAGCATAATTAAAATTGAAGCACACTGCCAAGGGAAAACTGTAACATCTCTTTTGTTGTCTTTTCTCTCTTTTCCTCTAAAATTCTAGGATCTGAAGTCTACTGATGAAAAATTGGGCACTGTATTTAATTTTAACACTGTCTGTGGGCAAGATTTGACTAAACCCATGAATTAAAAGTGTACAGCCCTGCAGAGGCCCCAAGACCAATAGAAGTCAGGGACTGCAGTTTCAGAAATGAGGTTCTGAGGGGCTCTTCAACGTTGTCTCCAGAGATGGCCATTTCCATCCACATCAACCATTTGTTTTAAGTACTGGCACACACCTCAGTGCTCTCAGTGGTCTGCAGCTCTCAGAGCTGGAGTTGTCTCAAAAACATTGCTTCAAGTACAAATAGACCACATAGCAGATTAAGCGTTCTTAGATGAGGCTGTATTCTCAACCTTTTAGAGACTTGCAAGTACGTAATACCCAAATCAGGCACGGCGCCTGCATAGTCCATGGAAAAGGACATTGCAGAAGCTCCTGATAATGGTTTTTAGAGGGATTTTATTGAAATGTTTTCCTAACTTCTTTGTAATTTAGCCTAAGTAAAATCAAATTTAAAACAATCTTTCCTTACCACTTCTGAAAAAATATATTCCTCTCTGTTTCTGGAAATGGTACAATAGCATTGAGGTAGGTCAGGTAGTATTATTTTCTCAGCAATATTTTTTATACACAAGAGTGCTTTCCCAGTGTTCACAGACATGGAGAACTAAAAATAAAGAGCCCTTGTTTCATTATGAGTACATGCAACAGACTGTAACCTGACTTTTTCTTATTACAGAGAAATTTAATTAAATAATTCAAATAATAATAAAAAGAAAGTGCATAGAATATTTTGTGAACCAGCCAGCGAAGTTAACATGGAAAAATTCTAGATAGCCTAATAGCAGTCAGCAGCTAATACTATTGCTAAAACAGTACTGAGACTCCCTGCTCTTTTTAGAAGTTTATGCCTAATTGAATAATAGAGTATACAATGAAAAGCATAGTGTCTACACACTGAACCACTGTGATTAGACAAAGAATTGCAGGACAAAATGGTGTTGATTGACATTTTATGAGTAGGATAGCCCCAAGCCCTGATTCAAACACATGCCTGCAGAAGTGGTAGCCTTTGCTTGGTTTCTAGGGCTTTCAAGTATGATTTATACAGTTTCAAGATAAGCAACCGTATACATGATGCCCCAATGCATCCAGTAAATGAATGGGTCTGTATTCCTGGCTGTACTAAAGGGTAAAAGGATCACCAATAAATCACAACAAGCAGCGTTTCCTAATTATCTTTTCCAGGTGACAACTGAATGGGCTGTGCATACTGCAGATTTGCTGGATACTCAGAAAATACCTCAGAAACTGAAAGCAGCTGAGAGTCACAAAAATGCTTTCTACCCACCCAAAAAATATTTTTGTTTCCTGTTACTGTAGCAGCAATCTGCTCTGGTAGTCTTTGCTGGCTGCTATTGATACTGAATTTTTTTAACAGATTTTTCTAATTTCTCTATCAGGGAGGGTGGCTAACAGTAATAATAAGTATCTGGGGAACTCAGCATATGTTTTTATATAATTTAGACTGATCCAAAGGTTTCTTCAGAGGAGTCAGAGCAGTCTTATGCTTTGGGAGTTTGCAATATTCATGAGAATTTAACAAGAATCAATGTAAGTGCCTCCATACTACTGGTAAGTATAATTTAGTTTTTGGAAGGAGCAATTGAAAACAATTTAGAAAAGTAGAAATAAAAAATCACATTGCAGACAGAAGGTTCTACTTTTTTGTGGTCAAGAAGTAATTTATGCCAGTAAGATTTGAATTAACTATTACCATTTTCTTGCTCAAGACTTTTTGAGGGCTATTTCTCTTTGCCAACATGGGCAAAAAAATGCTAGACACCACCTTGAGTGATTAGTAGCAAGCAAAAAAAAAAAAAGTCAGGAATCACTGAACCAGTAGATAGCTTATGGTATTTGATTTTGATTATTGTGCTAACAATCTGTAAAAATGATTGAACTGAGTTATAATACACTTCATGGTTTATTTTCTTCTTTCTGTGAAAGCACTGAAAGCAAAATATACATCTAAATGATGTCTCATGGCCTGCAAAAGGAGTTGGACTTTTCCTGGAAATAGGCATCTCCTGATGTGGCTGTTACAGGTGACTGCTCCCTCTGCACCCCTAAAGGTTGTCTCAAAGACCCCTTTATAAGGGAGACCACAAGTAATACTGTAAAACATTCCTGCTCTCCTGCTTTACAGTCTCTGTAAACAAACATTAGCTTAAATCAGAGAGTGTGGACACAAGATAACCCCTTCTGCAAACAGTGTATGACTCCTAAAGCTAACACAGCAAATACGTTGTCCCTCTCCCTCGACCCTTCACTCGGGTGAAGGGAGTCTCCTCATAACTCAGTAGTTAAAGGAGTCCTTGTTGTGTTTGAGCCTCTGTGCTGAGATCCCTGCTCAGGGACATGGGAGTGTTTAGGAGCTCCAGCTCTGTGGGGGTGAACTGTCAGGTCAGGCTGAGGCATGATTTTCAAAGTTTGCCAAGACCCTGTGTGATCTCAGAGTGCCTGTGGAACAACCAAAACAGTGCATCCGATGTACTGATGTGCACATAACACTGGAATGGTGAGTGTCTTTGATTGCATAAAGGGGTACTTTGCAGACTCCTCTGCCTGTGACTCAGAGCAGATACTTTCCAAATGTCTGGGGCTTATTCTTTTAGAAGAAGAAGAAAAAAAAGCAAGCATTTTCCTTTTATAAGTCCAAAGGAAAATTTCACAATAAAAAATACTTCTTATTTTTTTAAACCAAATCACATTGGTATTTTTAATGTGTCTCGGAGCTCCCAATTAAGAGCCTAATCCAACTTTTACTAAAGTAAGCAGGGCTCTTTGACTGTTTTGAAAAGAAATATATCTGTATATATAGAGCTATTTCTAGCTCAGAAAATGCAAAATTCTTGAATGGGGTGTATTCTTAAAAGGACCCTTATGATTTATCTGTGTATATCCTTGTGTTTTGCTTCACCATAGTTCTTGTTGCTTGCCTTATATACAAGAATTCTCTAAGTGTTGGTTCTTTCTGTTTACTGCTTTCATTCTTAACTAGGATTTTAAACTATGAGGGGATTATGAAAAACCTAGTCCCAAAGCAGGAATCTAAAATTTGGTACTTTTTCCCATGTATAAGTTACTTATATAAGACAGGAATGACCTGATTTCCTCTGTAATGCTAGCACTGCAGAAAACAACTGAAATCATGAAGAGAAATGAAGATTTAACCCAGTTGAAAAAAAAATAAAACTATTTGTGCAAGTAGACAGCTAAGCAACACTTATTCTTGAGTGAGCCTTTTTAAAACCTATATAAGGAGAGGACAAATTGGAGTAACACAGGATCTTTAAGTTATTTTTAGTGGTATCATCAGAGTTAGTCCGGTCAGTAGAACTGAGGCTCCATCACTTTTTTCTGCTTACCGTGCTTTAATTTCATCAGAGCTTGGGGACTCCAGAGTCCAGAGCCTCCATCATCGAATACTGGTGATTTTAAAGGGGAAAATGAATGAGCTGTTCTTTTAAACTGATTGCAAATGGTTTGATATCTGTGAAATTGTTATGTCAAAGATTATTTTTCTCTTACATAATCACCTAGTATTTCTATCAGATAGCATTCTGACATTCCATCCCAAATATTCTATTTTCATTAAAAAATAAGGCTTTGATAAACCCAGAAAGATATATTTTCATGAGAAGAGTCCATGGGTTTTCAAAGTTGAAACTAAAGCATGCCATACACAACCCCCCTGGATGTGAGCCTTCCTGGACATAGAATTCCTAAATCTGTGCTACCACAGTTCTTGCAGCACATTGCTTTGGAGCGTATTTCCACGATCATGTTATCTTCATTGGCTTGTCCCTGGTAAGGTCTGTGGAACACCTGTTGAAGTAACTGCAAGTTTTTCAAAGCTGCCACTCAAAGCAGTATTGAAAATGTCAAGGCTCTGCTCAGAGCCTTCATGCAGCAAAGGCAGGCAGTTCTGTGAAAGTGAAACCATACTTAGTAGGTGGTATTAAGTGTGTTTATTTCTCAAAGCCAAAAATCTTCTTAACCCTCAAATCATATCAAATCTGAGATTAAGCCAACGCAATTTCCCCACAAAAACACTCTGAAACACACCAGGCTTCAGCATTCTAGTAGTTCTGCAAACTACTGAAACTAGCTATTGGCTTTGATTTTTCATTTAGAAAATTGCACAAAGCTTTTTTTTCCTTTCACTTGGCAACTCTTCCTGGTGAGCTGAGCTCATTTGCTTCAGCTCTATGCAGTAGGTGAGAGAATGCTCTGCTTAAACATCTTGGGAATTCCTACACAAATCTGCTTTATCTTCATTTCTTTATCTCAATTCCAGCAAAAAGACAAATGTAAGAAGTTCTCCACAAGGACAATTTCAGGCTAAATCCCTAACAGCTGCAGTTATTTCTGCAGAGGCATTTAGCTATAGACAATATTGTCTAGACAAAATAAAAAGTAGTTTTCTTTTTCTTTAAATAAAAATAAGCTCTAAAAATTTAAAAAGTATTCTACAGTCTGACCAAAACTAACAAAATCTAAATAAGTCCAAGATAAGGTTGTTTGAATCAGAGCAACTTTGCACAGTTCATGCTGATCGGAAGTACACAAATGTATCACTAGGCAGACAGAACAGACTGACGTAAAACTTAACACTTTGTTTTTCAATTAAGATCTTCTTTTTATTTTTCAGAGCTTTTAAAATTTTAGGGTAAACGTGTTATGACTAATGCAAAGTAGTTCACATACAACCAGCAGAAGGAATGGGAGGTAACTTCAGTGATTCTAAAAGCAAATGGGGTTTTTATTTGCATGTATCCATTATTATTTCAAATATCTTCACTAGGAGTTTTCTATGCCATTTAAGTACTCTATGATGATGTGATTCTTACATTTGACACTACGCCACAAATGTTTACAACATTCTGATATTTTCTGTTCAATTCTCCTGAATTTTCCATGCGACCCTTGCATTGTGGGAAGGAGGAAAAAGGGGACAGTACCTTAGTCACGAGGGGAAAAAATGGAAGTGCACTAGAGGACATTTTCAACATCACAAATACATACATGTCAAAGAGCATAATACCTCTTCATATGTGAAAAACTTTTAGTGTGTACTGATGGTGACTTCATTAGCTTCTGATCAAAATTAGCACATTCTATGCAGAGAATTTGGCTCCAGTGTTAGCTAGACCTAGTTTTTGCCAATTTTCTCTAGCTGGGTATGTTCTCTGAACAATTTTTAGAGCTGATCCACAAAAATTTACATCAGTTGTTGCAGACTGTGGTGTGGGAATGCTCTTAAGAGTAAAACATTCTTGATAGAATTACTACATCTGGTACTCAGATAGTGCAATTGCAACCTTGGTGTCAATATAAGCTATTTTTTTTTTGTGCAAGGGTACTCTCACTGTGTAGTTGACTGTGATTATGACCCAAAGGTTTCTTCTAGCATTGGCTTTGTCCTTAAGCAACCACTCATTAGTATGATGCTGCATCTGGGAGGAATGGGCTGGCCATTTGGAAGCAAAGGATATTAGCTGCTTGGGCTGAAAGTTCGCATTAAACCAGTTTGTCAGCACCAACACCATAATGCAGCACACCTCAAGGAAAATTTTGCAGCACAACTTCTCTTACCTAGCTTACATTAATATTGAGTAATATTTACAGGGAAGAAATACGTGGATCTTTCCTAACTAGTTTTTATCTAGATTTCCCCCTTACCCAGTTCCCATTCAGAGGGGAACAGTCCACTTCCCTAAAGTGGTGCTTTAAATTTGGACTGGCTGGCCTGGTTTGGGATGCAGATTAGAGATGTTTTGCTGAAGAACAAAGGGATGTTCCAGAAGTTTTATCATTATTAGATGGATTTCAAGTGCATTAATGTGTGATCTTTTTGGAGCATAACTACTCATGCCTTAGTTTGGCTGCTCCACTGGTTATCCATCTAAGAATCCAGCACTGGAGGAATCAGGATATCTTCTACACTAATGTGTATAAAAGGAGAGGAGAAGCACTCCAGGTGTTCCATGTTGCAGCTGCTTGCAAAAAACCCCAAACAAACCAAACAAAAAAAAATACCAAAGAAAGGCTAACTCTGCTCTTTATTTCCATCTGTCACTACCTGGTGCTTCTCCTTTGTTCTTCTTGGAGATGAGATCATGGAAGGAAGCATTGTCCTGTGCTGTAAGGTTCATAACTCTTTCACAGTAAGTCATATAGAGCCGGACTAATATTATTTCCATGCTAGTCTGAGGTTTTAATATTTAACTAGTATGAAACACCTGTGGGAGGTTTTTTGTTTGTTTTGTTTTTCACCTATGTATCTCAGTTTTTCACCTGTAAAATGCAGGCAAGTCTACATCCTTACTGAACGGGAGCAAATCAGAAACTATGAAAAGCAACTTTGAGCAAAATAGAGAATCTTTTCTGTTTCCACTTTTTGGACTCCATCTTGTTCTGAAATGAAAACTTTTTCAAATACTGCTTCACTCTAGTGCCAGGATTTAATCATATTTCTTAAGCATTCTCTTGGATTTGAAAGACTTTCTAATTAAAACTGTTCAAAGTTTTCCCTCAGGACAAACTGAATAGGATCTTCAGGGTTTAATCCATTATTTTGTACTGATATTCCTTAAATCTCTTGAGGGTACTTTGCTCTTAAGTGCGTGTTTCTTTTCATACACTAATACCACAAAAAGGGCTTATCTTTAATTGTATTTTTATTAGTCTGTGTGTTTTACAGTTTTTTAATATTTAACGTGTCTAATTAATTTACAGAATGGTAACTCTTTCACCCCTTTTAAGTAGTCACTCTATGTGATAAAGATGGACTTTATTGGGAAGGAATTAGACCCCTCTTACCCCTGTTAATTTTCACTGTTCAATTGTTTAAAAACATATTCATTTACCCTGGCTGTTCTTTCTATGTGCCAGTCTACAATTTTACATTTACAGATGTGATAAAACTGTCAGATGTTAATCTCACAACTATGATATCTTCTTTCTATGAGATACCAAATCTTCTCGGATTTATGCCTGAGTTACAGATTTTAAAAAGTGTGATGGACTATGTATCTATTTTATCCTCCATTTAAATAAGTATATTTACTGTATATCTTTTTCTATATATGCCTAAATTAGATAACAGTAATGTTTTCAACAGGACTGAATTAGCCTGGAACCAGGTACAGAGCCATAGGGTATTAAGCAAGGAAATGAGAACTGAATAAATAATTCATTAGACAGAACCTCATGAGTAGTTGCCACATCCTCTGTTAGCTCAGATTGTGGAAAAGGCTTATAATTTAAAGGTTTGTTTTCTGATGGGCTGCAACTCTTGGATGAAAAATAGCCCTAGTGAAACCAGGCACAGTTTGTCTTTATTTCAAGTCATAGAATCATAGAATGGTTTGGATTAGAAGCACCCTTAAAGATCATCTAGTTTCAAACCCACTGCTATGGGCAGGGACACCTTCCACTATCCCAGGTTGCTCCAAGCCTTGTCCAACCTGGTCTTGAACACTTCTGTGGATGGGGCATCCATAGCTTCTCTGGATGACCTGTTCCAGTGCCTCACCACACTCACAGTAAAGAATTTTTCCTAGTATCTAATCTAAATCTACACTTCTTCAGCTTAAAGTGATTCCCCCTTGTTCTATCACCACATGCCCTTGTAAAAAGTCTCTCTCCAGCAGTCTGGTAGCCCCCTTTAGGTACTGGAAGGCTGCTGGAAGGCTGGGCAATTTTGACTCTCTCAGCCTGTCTTCACAGGAGAGGTGCTTCATCCCTCTGTTCATCTTCGTGGCTCTCTGGACTTTCTCCAACAGTTCATCTCCTCCTTATATTTTGGGAGCCATAATGCTGTATGCAGTACTGCAAGTGGGATATCAAGAGAGTGGAGTAGAGAGAGTGAATCACCTGCTGGCCACATTTATTTTGATGTAGCCCAGGATACAGCTGGTTTTCTGGGCTTTATGCATGCACTGTCTGGTCATGTTGAGCTTCTTGTCCACCGGCACCCCCCAAGTCGTCCTCCTCAGAGATGCTCTCAATCCATTCTCTATCCAGCCTGTATTTGTATTTGGAATTGTCCTGATCTATGTGCAGGGCCTTTTACTTGGCCTTGTTGAATTTCATGAGGTTCACACAGGCCCACCTCTTAAGCATGGCAAGAACCCTTGGGATGGCATCCCTTCCCTCCACTGTGTTGACCACACCACACAGCTTGGTGTCACCAGCAAAGCTGTTCATGTCACTGACAAAGAAGTTAAACAGTGCTGTTCCCAATACCAACCCATGAAGAACACCACTTGTTACTGATCTCCACTTAGACATCGCGCTGTTGACCACAACTCTGCAACCATCCAGACAATTTTTTATCCACCGATTGGTCCACACATCAAATCCATGTCTCTCCAGTTTAGAGGCAAGGTTGTCATGTGGGACAATGTCAAATGCTTTGCACAAGTCTAGGTAGATGACATTTGTCACTCCTCCCTTATCCATCAGTGCTGTAATGCCTTCTTAGAAGGCAGCTGAATTTGTCAGGCATGATTTTCCCTTTCTTAAACTGTGATGCCATGTTGACTGTCATCCATCACCTCCTTATTGTCCATGTGCCTTCACATAATTTCCAGGAGGATCTGCTGCATGATCTTGCTGGGCACCAAAGTGAAACTGACCAACCTGTAGTTCTCTGAGTCTTCCTTTTTCCCTTTATAAAAATAGGGGTTATATCATTGTCATAATTTTCTAATGTAACTGAACTCCAACAAAAAACTGTTCTCTTAGGTTGGAAAACCAGGACCTTTATTGTCATTTACACTTGAATACCTTTGTATCACTCTAGCGGGCTAATAATGTCTAAAGGACCCAGTGTATGAATAGGAAGAAAGGCTTGTGGGGATTATGAAGAATATTTATACTATATATTGTATCACCAAAAAATTAGACTTTTTTCTTTTTTTCAAAATGAATATCAAAATAAAGAGAACACTCTGCTTTCCTGAAAATTTCAGAACAATGAAAAGTTGGGTCAGAATGGCCATGCCTTTACTGTACCTAAATAGGGACTACATAAGTAAAATCAAGGACACTTGGAAGATTCTCCAGTTTCATCTTTAACAAGACAGTAGAACACTCTCACTTTTAAAAAAGCCCCAAAATGTCCTTTTAGACTCTCTGTGTTTGAGAAATGGAAGCAAAACAAACAAACACTGATTCATAAATTAGTTAAAAAAAAATAAACCCCAAGAAATACGTTTTCTATTAAAACAAATTTGATATCCAGTGGCTATTTTTTTTTTCATAGTCTAAACCTCTTGTTTCTTCTGTCACGAAATGGCATCATAGCTCTCTAGATCTGCAAGACTAAATATTGCTCAGTGTCACCATCAGGCCAGGATTATTTTCTGAGAGAAATTTTGTATTTTGGGGGAAAGTAGAAAGCATTTTTGTGGCATGCTGATGTTTGGAAAACAATGGTTGTTTAGAATTGCTCAGAGGAGTGGAATGTCAGAAGCAGTCTGAGAGAAAATGGATTTGTTGGCGGAAGGCAGGCAAAATGGACAAAGCCATGTGCTAAGTGCAGTTGATGACATGGCTTTTTCATTTATGCTATACCTAGTATTAGCACACCTGTGGAGCTGCTCAATGCACAGCAATCTGTAGCTGACTCCATAGGCTGTACAGTTTCAAAGTGTACATTTTAAATGTTGATTGTCATAACCAGCAGCCAGATGCTAAATTGCTCTAACATTATCAGCATATCTAGAAAAGACTCAAACTTTTTGCCTAACAGAAAATTTGAATTGCCAGTAAACTTGATTTGCAGGATGTTTTTCAGCATGTTTTTCCAGCATGTTTTTCTGATGTGCACCATGAAAAGCTGTGGGTTTTGAAATGAATAATATGCAAGATGGCTCTAGTTTAAATAACAGTGAAAGTTCCAGCCTGCAGGATTCTTGGTGGGGCTTCAGTGAATGATTTTATTGGAAATGGATTAAGTTCATAAACCTACATTTGGAAATAGGAATAATAAAATCAAGTGCCACCAGATTACTAAAGTAAAAATCTAACCACAGTTAAATAGGATAGCATTGGACAAGTGTAATTTGTTTTTCACTTCCAGGTACAAGCAAATTCTCACTGTTTCAGAAGAACTCTTGAGCTTTCAAACCAGAAAGACAGTCAGTAAAGGCAGATGGTGAAATACTCAATTGGCTTCTTCAATTAGAAAACTGGAACGGTGTTTTGTGTGAAGAGTATGATTCCTTGAGGAGGGCTTTGCTTTGTTGTTTGATATAAGAAATGAGAAAAGCAATCACATGCAAAATTTGAAAATATCTGAGGTTTTTCTGGTGTTACTTTTTTATAACAGAATCATGTCTGCTTATGTTTTCACATGGAAAATGTGTAAAACTTGGAAGAAAAAAAGGAAAACACTTAATTTCTCATCATTTAGATTTGATTGAGTCTCGGTCTCAAAATAGTACTCAGGAAATCTGATGATATCTTGGTAGAAGTGAGATTAAGTTTTACTTGACTCTCAGAAAATGAAACAAAGAAATAATGTCAGATTGCTCTGCTGTGTTACCAACATCTGCTACATCACAGTAGATGGATCTATCCACCTTTGGGGATACTCAATGCGCTCGCTAACTTCAAAAACACTTAGCTGTGTCAACTTTGTCAGTCCCTCTTTAATACAGCTGCTCAATGAAACTTGATACTGTTGTGGAGAACCAGACTATCCTCATCTTGCTTCTCTGATTGTCTAGGTTTTCTCACCAGGTATAGAGAGAAAAAGGCATTGTGTGGCATACAGTGAAAAAGAAGCAAATAATACCATAGCACTGTAGTGAAGCAAAGTGGTGCTCAGGCTGTTGTATATGCAGGGGTTGCCTGGCTCTTCAGTCTGTTCAGAACTGAGGAAATACAAGTGTGGCTTGTGGAATACCCTCTTACTGCTCTGCAGAAACCATGTCTGAGATTCTACACCATCTATGCAGACTTGCTAACACTTCAGTCCTACTTCACTTTAATTTGATTCATATACCTCTCTTTAATTTGATTTCATAGAATCATAGATTTGTTAAAGTTGGAAGAGACCTTTTAGAGCATCAAGTCCAACCATCAGCCTAACACCACCACCCCGTTCACTATTAAAACCTCTCCTCAAGTGCCATATCCACAGGTTTTTTGAACATTTCCAGGGGTGGTTACTCCACTGCTTTCCCAGGCAGTCTGTTCAAATGCTTTACAAGCCTTTAAATTATTTTTTTCCCCTAATATCTAAACTAAACCTCCCCTGGTACAATGTGAGGCCATTTCCTCTTGTCCTGTCACTAGTTACCTGGGAGAAGAGACCAATCCCCATCTGGTTACAACCTCCTTTCAGGAAGTTGTTGATAAGGTCTCCCCTGAATGTCCTTTTCTCCAGGATAAACTATTTCAGTTCCCTAATCTGCTTCTCATAGGACTTGTGCTCCTGACACTTCACCAGCTTTATTGCCCTTCTCTGGACTCACCGCATCACTCTTGTAGTGAGTGGCCCAGAACTGGACACAAGATTCAAGGTGCAGCCTCACCAGTGCCAGTACAGGGGGACAATCACTGCCCTGGTCCTGCTGGCCACAATATTCCTGAGACTGGCCAGGATGCCATTGGCCTTCTTGGCGACCTGGGCACACTGCTGGTCTATGTTCAGCTGGCTATTGATCAGCACCCCGAAGTCCTTTTCTGCCAGGCAGCTTTCCAAGAGCTCTTTCCCAAGCCTGTAGCGTTGCACGGGCTTTTTGAGACCCAAATGCAGGACTTAACCTTTCGCTAAGCACAGCTTTCTAGCTGTCTTCTTCCAGGAAGTCACTAGTGGTGTTTTTCATGTCCTTTTGAGTTGTCACATATTAATTAATGGACCACTGTCACTCACTTTTCAAGATTCTGAGTGAGGAAGGAGCTGGAACTAAATTTGGTTACTACACAAAGAAGGGTGATACTGATATTTCTTGGCCCTTTAGGGCCAAATTCTAGGCATATTTCCTTCATTTTTGCTATTAGCTTAGATCAAGTCCTACTTATCTTTTGAAGGCTTTAAAATCATAGTGAAGTCAGTATTTTCCCTTCTAGGGTAAGCTTATTTAAACTGATTCTTTCCAAAGCAGATTTGGGAACCTGTAAAAGTGAAATATCTATTTTCTATCAGCACAAATTAATATGTATCTGTGCTTTGATGACACCTGTAGCTGCCCAGAAGAACAAAGTTACAAGCCAAGCAAATACACTTAGGCTGTTGCAATCCCACACATCTGCCTTCAGAAGCAAATTCATATTTTGTAGGTGAAAGCTGTTGACAGAGACTTAATTGCTTTATAGTTCTTTGGAAAATAGAATGTGAAAGAGCTCTTGGAAGTGTAATTCATCTGGATTTGATCTGAAGTGGAAAGGATGGAAAATAAGAACTGGCAAAAGAAAGCAATAAAAAACTAAAGAGATTGCTGAGAAATTAAGACTAAATATATTATGAAAACACAAATTGAGATTCTTACTACTAGAGGTAATGGTAATCAGTTTGCTGTAGCACTACTATTAAAACGAAAGAAAATATGCAACAAGTAAAAATTTGACTAATGTTTAAACATAACTGAAATAAAAATAGAGAACATAAGTAATTGAAAGTCAATATTAGAGTATCACAAATACTAAGCGGGATTCAGGGAGTTAAAGCGAAGTGTATTTAATAAACTCAGTGGCAAGGATTTGATATGATTTTGTTAATCTCACACTTCATCCATGAGTGAGGGCCAAAATTCGATTCTTGATGGTACTGGGTGTCAGAGACTACTTATTATTATGATTATATATATCTATTTATAGATAGATTTATTTCTAGAATTTACTCTGATTTTTCAGGAGGGAGATGCTCTTAAAAGACAAGGAATTTTTTTGATACTGTATAGGTGATGTTCATAGATAGTGAAAATAAATGTAAGTAAGATCTCTCAGCAAGAAAAAAATATAGAGTATAAGAATGTAGAAGGTAATACTACTGCTGTCATCAGTGCATTCTAATAGTAGCAACTGGTAAATGGAAAGAAGCTGCATTTGTATAGAGAGAAGGGGTATAGAATAATTAGAGATGAACCATGGCTAATGTAAAAGCTGTGATAATGCCACTGAAACAACACACCATCCAAGATTTTGTGCAAAGACACTGGCAAAGGTGCTGAAGATTGACAAGGTCAATTTAGTCATACTATAAGTTGATGTATCGTCTGTTATTCTCTGTCAAAAGCTTGCATTATCAGAATTTTGGAGGTAGCTGACTGCTATCTGAAAAGTCTATGCATGCATTATATGTAATCTTCAATGCAAGTCAAGCTTGTTTGAATTTGTTTTTTTTAATTACATTTAGTAAAAAGAAAGATAAAAGGCTTTGTAAGGAAAATGCTCATTTTCACAGGAAAATTAAAGTATCTTTTCCTGCAAAAATGTTTTGTTTTATATAATGCCCCTTCCCACACACACATGCACAAAAAATGCCTGACCATCCCTGCAGGTGTTTATTGAAATAGAAAAATAATTTGTTTTGCATTAAAAGTCTGTGCTGAAGGCAGTTTCCTTTTTCTCACATCACCTATCAGATTCATTCATCGACACTTACTTCAGTGTTTTCAAAGGCATATGGTGATTCCTTTACACTTTTTTAAAATGCGTGGTCTATTTTGGTGCAATTCTGAGGGAAGGCTTTGCTGAAGAGTTAGACTTCTTCACAGTTATGTTGGGATTTCTAGAAACACATACACCATCTCACCACAAAAGCCATCAACAATTCCAGCATTTTTCCACTTTTCCTTTCACCCTTCCTTTTAGAGCTGAGATACAGAAGGGAAAAATTTGCTAAACTCTCTCCTGACAAAGCTGGGTGCTGTTCCGTGTGGACTGGGGAGTTGGGAGCCACAGGGCATCCCTGTGGGGACAGCAGAATCTGCTAGCCAGGTCCATTCCATTGCCTCAGCCAGGAGTGGCACAGCAGAGGCAGAGCCAGGCCTGGACACTGGGCGTTTCCCTGGAGAAAGGGATGGCCCAGGCTTGGACCAGAGTGAGGGTGCAGTGATGTCTGCATCAGTGAACTACATCCTGAGGAATGGCTGTGGTGCAGCTAGAGTGGCAGCTTTGGGACCCTGCCCTTAACCAAGCACCTACAGTAACTGTTTTACAGAGAACAAGGCCTCAGTTAATCCTATTTCTTTTTAATGGGGCTATTTAAAAATAGGAGATGAGAATGTGGAATTACCTTCTTTCATCCTTCCTTGTCTGACTTACAGGTGTGTCCTCACCTCCCTTGTTTGTAGATGGTTATTACAGTTCATGTAGGACTATCCCTATAACAAGAGTTCATACCACACTTTTGTTACAAATATTGTAGAATATGTTTTTAATTCCAAAGTAGTCAAAAGCTTTTGGGTTGAATGTGCCATTTTTGAGATGAAGTTGTTAAACAAATGTACTATGAATAAAAATGCAGATCAACTCAAAAACAATGTTATGTCAATGTTATTTGTAGGGTACTATACAGATATATCTAGAAAATTACATATACTTTTCTGGATTAATGGCTTCCATAGGACATTCTTAAACAGAAATGTTGCATTGTAGGAGTGATGTTTATACCAGGTGCAAGAATTTCTTTAAGAGATGCTCATTTTTCATCTACTGAAATTGCAGAAATACTGATCTTGTGTTTTCAAGGTTGATGACCTTAGAGTATTTATAAGTTTTATGTACAGGAAACCGTAATGGATTTACTGATACCTCTAAACATAGTAATTTGTTTTTCTCTTGTAATCACATCAGAGTACAATCCTTGCTTCACATTTATGTTGCACATAAACCCTATTCCATTTATCATTCTTGACGCACATCTGCTTGCACTTCCTTAGAATGAGTTGTTTTCAGCTAAAAATAACTCTTGACTATAGATATTTTTATTTTCCAGTAATAGTTAATATTTTCTTTGGAAATAAATCCTTGTTTTCAAGATTACTTTTTCGTAACTCACTGCGAATTGTTATGACTTGCTAAAACTGCAGATTCTTTGAATGGCCAGCATAAATGCCCATGGTTAAAGGTTACTTATCTTCTAGCAAATAGAGGTCACTTGATTCCTTCAACTGTTATAAGCACTTTGTTAGTATTTGCTTAGAAACATTAGCAGTGTATTTTCTCATTTGGTCTTTCTGTTGATGATTTTTTTTCCTGGAAAATTGAAGGGTAATATAAATCACTATTCATGAGCTTTTAAAAGATTAATGTTTCAGCTTTGTGTTGTTCATTATGGACTTGCACAGTTGCTCGTCCATCTAAGTCTAAACACATGCACATATGCAGGATGTCTGGTGTTATGGAGCAGTATGATACTTGCAAAAGTTAGGGAATGCCAGAATTAAACTTGTCTACTCATGAGTGGGCATATGCACACTGTTTTTAGTCCTGGGGAAACAGATTCTTCAAATGCTGTCTCATTCGCAGCAAAACCTAACTGCCCTTCATTTAACAGGAGGATTATTTTTAATTTTTCACCTACTTTGCAGTTGAATGGATGGCCCCATGTTATTTTAGTCTACGCTATTGAAATGCTCTTCTGTATACTGAGTGGTTGTTTTGATAGTGAATTTCTTCTTATGTCCACAGCTGTAGTCCTGGAATGCCTCATTGATTTTCACAATATCTCAGTAAGAGGAGAGAAGGGTATTATTAGATAAAGTAAACTGAAATGTGGAAGTGTTAAGATTAGAAGCTTCCACTCATTTTGGGCACAGTGTTTGAGAACATGTGCTTTCATATTTCATACAGGTGAACATAGTACTCATCTGACAGGGATGGGTGAAAGTAGGTTCTGTGTAAAACGGTGGAAATACAGAAATTTTATACTCCGTCATCTCAATACCAACATTGTTTACAAGCTTTTTGCTGATGAGTTTGTTCAGAAATCAGAGAAATAGTGGTATTCAGAGGCCAAAGTTCCAGTCTGCATCTTATACGGAAGCATCCTTGGAAAGATGTTTGCTCGTCTGTCCAGGTTTTGCTAGCTTCAGCTCTGCTGCTCATCTCCTTCTGGCTGTCTCTGTTGCAGTCCTGTCTCTCCCCTACTACAAGTCCTTGTCCAGTCCCATTCCTTTCATTTAGTCAGATGCAGTTTCTGTTTTCATATTTCTTCATTTCAGTCTCATTCTTGCCACTGTCTTGTAACAAATTTCACATTCAAACCCAAGTCTCTGTTCCAGTCTCAGCCCTTGTCTGGTCACTACTGACTGATTTGTTCTTGTCACGTACCACCTCCCTCTGAACCACCCAGCTCAGTTTAATCTCACTTCCACATTCCTGCCTGGGGTTTCTCACCTAGCTTTAATGATGCTCTCTCTTCCTAGTTTGCATTCAGATGCTGTTCAGTGCTATCTACCTTTGCAAGTGTCAGGTCCTACAGGGTGGATGGTGTCTAGAGTGCTGAAGGGAGAGCACTGTATCAGGAAGTGTGCATTCCCATTCAGAAAACGTGAACTATGTGTTTTTATTTTGGCCAAATTTGAGTAGATTCTTGGGATTCTAAGTTGTAAAAAAGGGTCTTCTAAAAGAAACCTTGAGAAATGAGGGAGCCTTCAGTTCTCTAGCTCTGCTTTTCTGTGACCTCTCAGGCAGCGTGGTTCAACTGTTCTTATCGTCTAGTAGCGAAGAGGATAAGAAAGGCCTCCTGCCTCTCATGGCTGCCTCAGCATGGTGTAGTGGAGGAACTGCTGTGGAAGAGAAGCTGGAGTGGGAAGCCATTCCTCTGCACTTTCCCTGATTGGTCTCCTCTGGGGCAGCGTTTGCTGGCCGCAGCCTGCGAAGAGTGCTGGAAGTGCTCTCCTAGGGCTTGTGCGGAGGATATGGGTCTGTGAGGAGCTTGGCTCTTCCTGTCATGGTAGAGACATCTACCTTAGCTTGTTTTGCTGTCTGCATGCTAAACCAGCCACCCAGCCAGTGCCCTTACCACTCCTTTGCCTCATAGGTCCAGAATGGAGGAATCATGTCAGCTGACAGGAGACACATGTGGTTTGGGCAGGAAGGGCTGGAGCACCTCATGCTTGCCCCATCCTCCAGGCCCCTGGTCCCTGCTCCTTCCCCTCCTCTCTCCTCCTTGTGCCAACTTTTGCTGCTCCTCTCTCCAAGTCCTTGATCTGGTGGCAGAATCACAACACTGCTGCCATTAAACAGATGCTGCTGCTGCAGGGTGCCCCAGAGGTGACAGCCTTTCTGCAGATCTCGATAAGTGGTGTCAGAGTTTGGTTTAAATAAAATAGACACATCTCATTTGCACTGCTAATTTTCAAACCACAGGTGGAGCATCTGTTAATATGCAGAGAAGAAAACTTCAAAGTCCTAAAAGAAAGCAGAAGTCAGATAATAACTGCAAGGAAGGGGAGAATAATTCCCTGACCAGGAAATCAAAACAAATCAACAAACTGCTATTTTCATTTCTCACAGTTTGGACATGTGAGATAATTACTTCAATAATTACTAGTGTGTAAACTCTTTAGGAAGGGTGTCAAAAGAGAAGGAAGCTTCAGGTGTCTGTTTTTATCAATCATGCAACTTTGAGATGTTACTGAGTATTTCTGTTACTGCTGGCCCTCTCAGTCATGTGCACGTGCTTGGCTTTCTGAGTGATACAGGTCAAGGGCAGAGTGCCATGCAACAGTTTTAAACTTAGTGGTTCCCAAAACACAGTTCTGCTTATGAGGTATCCAGCATAATCTGTGCTTTGTAATTTTATGGAATAATTTTTAAAAGATAAAAAACTTTTAAAATTTGGAAGAGACGGTAAGGCATGAATGTTTGGCAAGAATTTCCTAGATCCATCAGTTAAGCAACTGGACAAATTGATTTTGTTTCCAAGGGCTTTTTGTTTTGTTTTCTATTTTCTATTAAGTGAAATATGCTAAATTAACAGCTTTATAGAAACTGAAATTTTTTATTATTGAACATATATAGCACCAGTCAAGCCCCAACAATATAGTTTAATTTTTCTTTATTGAACTGTACTGCAGTTTATGAAACTGCCCTCAGTTTGACAAGCTTGAGGCGTTGACTTGTGGGGCACTAAATGAATAAATAAAGTATTGCTAAGGTTACCAAACACTGTACTTGAGTAAACAGATGCTTCCAAGAGGCATAACTCAGATACACTTTAAAAGAAGCAGTATTGCTCAAGTCATGTGAGTACTTGATAATCTTAGATTCCTGTTTCAAGTTAAGTGCTGTGGTGGACAACTTTCTGAATTGCATATTTTTGCCTATTAATGCTTTATTAAGCAATTAAAGTCTGGAAAACTGATCTGTTTGAGATTAAAGTATTGCCCAATACTTACATAGAGAAACAACATAAATCACAAAATACATTATTTTCTTAAAGGAGGCCTTGGCATATACAGACATCCAGCTTCTTTTGGAATGAATCACACATACAAGCTAAACTGCTCACTCCTATAGTGACTCATTTCAATATACTTCTTTCTTAGACCTCAGCTCAAGAAACAAACAAATTCACCAACAAAAATTTGTCCCATTTCCACAGTTTCTGTCTATCACTGCTGGTTCTTATCATGTCATGTTTTGTGTGATGGGGGGACTCAGGTGCTTTAAAATGGACATAACGTGTAGCATGAATAGAAAGAGATCTCGTCTCCTTTTAAATTCATGCACCACAGCATAAAACATTTCTTATTTTGTGTAAACTTCAAGGAAATGTTGACCTGGCTTGGTAAAAGAAGCATCAGTTGTCCTGTGGAAATGAGCACAAATGGTTTTGATTCTATTTCACTTCAAAGGCACTTAGGTATCTGAAGCAATCTACATCATATGGTAAGATATAATAAAATTTCTATTCCACTTCATTGTCAGGAAAAAAAAGGGAGAGGATAACGTCATTAGGTCACTGACAAAAACTCAGGCTCATAATATTTTCTGATGCTGAAATTTTCAGTTTGTAGGTTGTATCTATTTGGATATTAATATAGTCTGAAAAACGAGACGCTAAGTTAAATATCCAGTCACCTTTTAAATGCTTTCTAAACCAGCTGGGTGTCTGTGAATACGCCATTATTTTCTATTCTGCGCGAGCAGCTTGAATCAGAGAGTCTGGGTATAAATAACTATTTACATTTACTACCTCTTTTTTTTTTTTTCCTTTTCCTTGATCATCTTGTTTTTGTGTGTTTATTTGAACAGATATATAGGCAACGTCTGGAAAGGCCACCAGTTTTGCAGTATTTCATCTCTAAGGTAATTTTATGTGTTAGATAGCTGTCAGAAACCAGAAAACTACTGTACTTTGATGTATATTAGAGAATCCATGAAAAAGACTATGTTTTTTAATCTGAGTAAGATTCAATACTGTATGTATTTCTCAGCTATCTTTCACTGAAATGAATCCATACCATCTCTGTATGTAGAGCCTTACACGATGTTGCAAACTGCACTGTTATGGGATACATAAGTTATATGTAGGAGTCATTTAATATAATTTTATGCTTATTAATCTTATGTAGAAGTGTATCTTGTATAAAATTATCACATTTACTCCTTTTTGTTCTCATTGTAAGCTGTCAGTTACTTATTCTTTTGGTGTTTCCATGTGGAAAAGAATGATTTACTCTAAATCCATATTTCCTGCCACGTGAAATGACTGGGAGGCTGGAGGAAGAGCTGCTGAAAATGATGGGAGTGGATAGGGAATCTGGGGTGACTGATTTCTATGCCAGAGGATTACAGTACGATGCTTTAAACAACAGTTTTGGATCATGGTTACTCCATGATTGGATTGTATCCCTTTTGTTGTGCAATATGCAAATTTCCAGATAGTGACAATACCTACCAGAAACAGTATCTGGTTACTGGGCTGGAAATTTGGGATAACTGGGATAATGAAATGCTCCAAAGAATTTCCAGCAAGACTTGCTCATATTTTTGGTTAGTCTGATGAAAATCTGTTTAGTCCAAATTTTATTCATGCTGCTTCCAGGCTACAAGGAAGATTTAGTAACGTGCAAGAGGTAGGGGAGGAACACAGACATAAGGATTAACCTCTCCAATAGAAAAATATACTCAGAGTGGGTTTTTTGTAGGATTGCAGGATTGTTGTCATATATTTCTTGCCAGTTCACTGACTCTGACTTAGTAATGCTTGGCATAGCTCTGAACTATCTTAAGTCAAAATCCAGTTGTGAGTTTGGGGTATGTATCAAAGATTAAATAACTCAGAGAATTAAGTCCATTCTCTTTCTCCAAGGTGGTATATTATGATGTAGTTACATTTTCAGGTATGTGTCTCGCACAGAGTTTTGGCCAAATAAAGCTCCCTATAAAGGCACTGCTTTGTATACGTTGACATTATCAGCATATTACAATAAGGATGAAGTATTGAGGGGAAAGTGCTGTCAGAGTATATGTGCCCAGCTGTCCTGGCAGTTTCCTTTATCCCTGCTGTGCTGATACATATTCCAAAGTTTCATTTTACCTGATGTGTCATTTACTGAATCACTGTACTCTCACTGTGTGAAGATATTGCAAAGAGGATGTTTGTTTTTCTGATTAGGGACAGACATATGTGATTTCTCTGAGTTTCCTTTGTTAATTTGTCATTTCTTGCTCAAGCTGGCCAGCCTTGACCTAGCTGAAAGTGACCTCATTTTGATCCTGACAAATTCCATTGACTGTGATAGAAGGAAGTACTGCAGGAAATATAAATTTGAGTGGCAGGACATAATTACTCCAGCCACTCAGGCTAGGTATGCACAATGTCTCAGAGATAACACAGTTTCTTTAGCTTGTTTAGTGATGTTTTTTTCTGCAAGTTTCCAAGCTCCTTCATTACTCACAGTAGAAGTTGCACAGACTACACAGAAGGAGTAGTGAGAGTCTATGACTATTTCACAGTATGATTCTATATGTTGTCTAGCCATAGTCCTTAAAGTCTTAATTTGAGAGCTACTACTAAGACTTTTAATCAGGTATGTGAACATTACATATTTTAGAAATTATGTCAGATGTACTGACATAGAAGACTGTCTTATTGTAACTGAGTGCTACATTCTTGTTCCTGATCCAGAGCCAGCCTGCTGTGAAAAGCAATTGACAGCTACTGATTGGTTAGAAGAATGGTAAAAAGAACTTTTTCTAACATGTGCACTTGTTGAGGATGGTTTTATTTAAAGCACCTTTCCCTTCCAAACATTCAGACAAGCTACCTGCAACACTGATTTTTCTCAAATCTCATGGGCTTTAGATATGTTTCCACTTTTAAAAGTAAAACATGTATTATTGGACTCATCTTTTCCACTGCCCTTTTCTTTTGAGTGTGCTCAGTTTGCAATTTGTCTCCCTAAAAACAGACCAATTCGTTCAAGACTCTGAGAATCACTGTAACTTTGCAGTTTGTGCATCGTGTTCTGTAGGAAAGCCAAATTTTGACACCAAAAATGCAAACATTTTAAAAAAAATCTCCCATGCTACTCTGCTGCCTCTTCTAACTGTGCTTTGTGAGAAACCATCAACGTACATTTTAATTCCAAGAAAAAACCCCTTGAAATTCCTAGAAAAATCTTGAAGAACTGTGAATCACATTCTCCTTTTTGGGTTTAAAAAATCCATTCCAAATGATGCACTTCTTTTGTGGAACTCTTTTTTAGTTGCTTAACTCTGCAGCACCTTGAAACATGAACTGAAGTGCCTTGTTCACAGCTATCAATTCCCTGAGGTGGTGGAAAGGTAAGCATTGTCACAATGATGCTAAACTCCTTTGTGGATCAGTTCCATGGTAAATAATTCTGTTGATGATGCAGAACATTGTGCAGAAAATCCTAGTCTTTCTCCAACTCTTTTCAAGCTTCTGGTATATGATCTAATTCTGTAAGTAGATAAATGTTCATTCTTGCCCCTTGAGGCAGCTTTTCTTTCTTCATTCTGGAAAACTCCATGCCTTGCTTTTACAATTAGCACCTAGATGTAGTCTGAAATGCCTGTCAGGTTTTTGAGCTGAGTCATCTTGTTTCAGTTTTTTCTGTATTCAGGAGAATTTTTATTTCAAATCCTCTAGTGAAACGCAAACAGAAAAAACCTGTGGCTGAAAAAATGGGGGAGTTCCTGTCAGAATTTGAGTCAAATCAGTGGTTAAGAAAGCAGCTCCTTCCAAGCTCTTGGTGCAGGCTAGTAGCTCATCAATGAAACCTTTCATTTTTAAGGGATTTTTAAAATGTAAGGTATAGTGAGTGAGGAGGGATTGTAAACTTAGTTTGTAGCAGCAGTGTATGTCCTTCATGTAATTTAAAATTCAGTCTTAACAGGGACCATAGCCTGTTTTTAGAAGAGCACTGTCATTCAGTCTGATAAGAGTATATGTAAGTGTTTCCATTGAAACAGAGTGGTTCAAGTCCATGCTAAAAATAAAGCTTGTCTGTACATGTTTTACTGAATCAAGAATAGTTTGCTGTGAGATAACCCCAGTACAATTTTATCACTGCTATGCAAATGTTCAGTAGTAGTAGAAGAGCCCAAAACTGTTATTCCTTTCATTCCCAGACAGATGCAAACTTGTCCTTTCACCTGGAGATGATTTCAGCTGGGTTTTTAATAGGTTTTCTTAGTCAGAAATGTCTCTTCTGTAGCTTCTTGCTGAGAAATTGGTCTTCCTTTTAATGCTCAAAATCAGTGTACATGTTCCAACCATTTCTTGTTATACAAGTGCCAGACACTGGTATAATTAATAATTTTCCCCAGATTGTTATTGTTTTTTAAAAGGTGATATTTTCTAATTCTATAGAATTTTGTGTACTATACTCTTGTAAGATTCATGTTCTGTTCCCGTGAATTTCTGCTGAATGAGAGCATAGCTTTACCTTACATAATTGTAATGAAATCAAAGGGGTTAAGCCTGTCAGAAGAAAATCTAATATGTAACTCAGCAGCTGAAATGATGCTAGAGTGAAATAATTTTTGGATCTCAGCAAATTAAATCAGATAAGCTGAGGCTGAGTAAATAGAATGGTTACAGCATTGTCTTTGAGAAGGCTTTTTTTTTTTTTTTTTAAATTTTAATAATATCCATGTATATTTTGGCTGTCTCCTGGAAAATTGCTCAAATAATTGCAGGTAGAATAATCTTAATTTCCAGAAGTGCTGAAGTCATCTTTGTCGTGAATATATATGTTCATATATATATATATATAAAATAATAAATTCAGTTTGTTATTCACCTGAAAATGGCACTTCAGACTTGCAGTAATCATGCAGATTGGTGCCTTAGTTGAATTTATTATTCCAGATTATAGAGAATGAGTGATTAAATTATTTTTAATTAAAGTTTGAGAAGGAAAATCAAAGTCTTATTGATTAAAAAATGGGTAAAGAGTATCAATATATGGTGCCTTTACACATGCTTTTCCTGTAAATCCATGTTTCATATCTCAGCTTTGTTTTCATCTTGAGTCCTCCAGGCTTAATAGGAGATCAAAAGTAGTGTTAAAAACATATGGTTTATCATAGAGTATAGATGGAAGTATTTAAAATTTTCATTTTGACACTATGTCACCATGTCCACCTCTGTGCCCACAATATTCTGCTGAAACAGAAATCTTGGTGTTCCTGAAATTTTGCACATTCCATCTCATCCTAGACAAGATTGTTAAAAACCAGGAAAACAGGTTTAAAGGAAGAAGGGATATGAAGCCTCCTTTTTTCAGGATTGGCAGGATTTGAGTAGTGTATATGAAAATTTATTTGCCTTTGGTTTGCTTATCCTCTCCCCCCAGTGGTAACTGACTGCAAGTGTGAGAAATATAGAAAATACAGCAAATCAATTAATATTTGAGACAGAGTGTACTGGCCTGTGCAGCAATTCAGCTAAAAGGTAAATGTTCTGTGAGGACTGAACATCTCCAGTACAGACTGAATCCTCAGTCAATTGTGTTGTATTGTATTATTGTATTATTGCAACCCTTTCCTCACCATCTGAGAATTTATACTTTTCAGAGGTTAGATTGGCCTTATTCAATTGAAGTTTTCAGACATCAGAATCTCTCAGATGGTAACAATTGAATCATTCTGAAGCAAGCATCCAAAATTTCAGAAAAAACAGTTAATATTTGTCAAATTCTGAAAAAAATTAAAGAAGTGTGAAATGCTGAGGAATGTTTTTTTTTGGAAAGTAATTCAAACTTTGAGAATCCTGAAAAGATATAAAGAAATTAGTTAAATGATTACCACAGTAGAACAATTTACATTTTAATTGGGCTAGTAACTTTTTCTTATTGCCTCTTTGTATATATTACTAGGTTCTGGAGGTCTTAACTGAAGACGTAAACTCATTGTATTTAACATAACTGTGATAGAAAATAATCTTGGGCCCAAAATCTGATGTGGATGATCTATCATCTTTCTCAGTCTACAGATTGGAAAGATTGAAGATCCATAAAAGCAACATTCTTATACGTCTGCTAAATTAAAAAAAAATGATCCTATTTCTTCTTAGGCCATTACACTGCTCTTAACTCAGGCCTGTTCTTCTTCCCATGACTGCTTTGAGTCCTTTCTTTAAGATATTATCAATGCAAGGGTCATCAAATGACAGGAATTCACAGACAATCCCCAATGTCATCAGAAAGAAAGCAAACTTCCAATAGCTGTGTACACCTCATGTCACTTCTGTCTTAAACTTCCCTGGGAAATTTGGTCAGCAACCAGATTAAAATAAACATTTAAACATTTTGAAAATGTCATTGCAGTTCTGTTTTTTTCAAAATTCTTGTCATGTTCTTGGCTTATAATATCATTGACATGACTTGGCCATGTTTTGTTAGGTTGACCTAGCTGAGGAGAAATGCAATTTTGGGGCAAGGTTAAGAGGCTACGGGAGGTTGTTTTTGAATGTACAAAGGTCATGATTTGTCCTTATAAGCAGTGCTACATTTTAACTGATGCCCCTCTGAATGCAGCTGCTGGGTCATGGAAAACATTGGTATCCTGGCAAAAGAACCAGGAAAAATGCAGAAGAGGGAGGGAGAGTGAGTGTTTGGTGAGTGGAATGGAGAGTTCTTGAGAGGTCATATAGTGCAAGGACTAGAAGTCAGACAGGATATTGGAAGGCCATGAGAAAATGATGTAGCTAAAACTTGTTCTGGGATGGTGCAATGCAAGGGACAGGACATGGGTCTGCCAAGGACCTGTATAGCTGTACTGTTTGAGGAGGAAAGGCAAATCACACAATGTATTTGTGTCTTCCTTCTGTTCCTTTTGACCTTCATTCTTTCGAGACCATTTTTAGAAAGCTTAGTCATTGTGTGGTGTTAGCAATCTATTTCCTGGGAGTTCTGGGACTTTCTGGGTGTTGCAACCTTAAATGTTTCTTAGGAAAGTGTTTTATTTATAAAGTATCTTCAAGTCGTCAAGTCCGTATTGTGTTTTGAAGGAAAATTTTCCCTCTTGTCAACATGAAACTATTCCTGCAGTATTATGTCATTTTCTCTTCTTGATTGTAACTTTTCTTCATGAGGATAGTAACTTGCATATTGTAGAAGAAATAGTTTATATCTCACTAAATGAAGTCTCAAAGAGGTGGCAAGAAAAATGCATCAGTCAAGATAAAAAACCAAACATGTTAAAAATTGTTGAGTTTATTTTCCTGTAACTGTATGTATGCATTATGCTTAAAATCCTCTTGATTTGTTGTTTGAGAAAAACTAATTTTAGAAAGCTACAAGACCAGAATGCTTGTTATATTCTTCTGCAGAGGAGTTCTACCTGCAAACATTTGCTAGGAAAGAGTCAGTTTCAGACATGCAAGACTATTTAAAATAGTCTATATTTATTCATAATTATATAAATAAATATTCCATATGTAAATATTATATTTCAAGGAATTGCCATGGGAAAAAAATAAATACTTGATACAGAATGTTACTTAATTAATGGTAAAACATGTTACTTATGAGAAAAATAATCAGAAAAATCCTCTCCAACACTATTTGCAACACACTTGCCATCTGCGTTTACTGCGCCAATAACTGAGTGTTCAGTTTTCAAAACTGAATGTCTACTATGTTTTATGATGCAATTACAAATTATACACAAATGTACTGTGAACAGATGCATAATATTTTGGTGAATCTTGTCTCTGATCCAAATTTTCATCAAGGGAAGACAAAATTATAGACTAATTTAGTCTGGATGGGGCCATAACAAAAGTTAAGGAATGAAATTGTATTGGGTTTGTAGCTTGATAAATTACTTTATGTGAATTTGAAGTGAAGGAAAAGAAAGAGGAGTCCTGATAGGGTGGCAGCTTAATTATCAGTTAAATGGTTGTGATTGAAAAACCTGGAATATTGACATCTGAAACAGAGCCGTCAGTGGAGTGTTTGCTACACAGCCAGAAAAAATCCTATTTTGAGTGAAGTGGAATTGCCAAGTAATTATTGCCATAGGGACAAATCTCAAATTTTTAACACAGAAGATGCTAACACCATTATTGAAACGAACTGCCATTTATAGGAACTGTATTTTAGACAATTAAAATTTTCTTTATAGTTCCAGTTGCAGAAACATTTTAAATGCTATTTTAAATCTACTTGACAGGATATCTTCAACTGGTTGTGTTTCCTTTGCAGAGGATGTATTTTCTTTACTTTAGATCTATAACACTCCCACTGACTACCAAAAGTTTTGTCTGGCATAAGAAGATAGAAGTAAGGCTTATAATTAAACTTTAAATGTAAAAGCATTTCTGATACTAAAACAGTTCTCAGAGGCATTCAGAGCTGTGGATTTCTAAGGGACATACATTGCTAAAATCACCCCCTAAATCAAACAGAATTTCTTTATAAAAGAAAGTTTTCTGCTAATGACTGTTATTCTCTCTGTTTGCAATTACCAAATTCAAACTAGACCAGTTTTCCCTCCCTGGCCATTTCTTTCATTAAAATGACATCTTGAATTCTAATGCTGAACATGTAGCTGTCATGAAGTTCAATACAGTTCAATCAGAGATATACCAAAGCATGTGTATAGCTGCAGTTGCACAAAATTAATATTATTCAAAGGGAGCTGGTACTGTATTTGCATTAAACATCTCAGTGAGGGAGTTTTGCTTTCTTCCTTGTCTCAGACCTCCATAAATAATTGTATGCATTTCAGCACAAAAAGCAGGGAAGGCTGATCATGGGGCAATGAAGGGAATCTTAAGCAAGACTTGGAGGATTGCTCATGCTGATATTTTTTTCATTGCAGTTTGTTTGCATTAGGGTGCCAAGAATTTTTAATATACATTAAGGCGAACTGTGTGCCTGCTTACTATCTGCACAATCAGATCAGACTTGTATGGTTTGTTTATAATAATACAACTGGGCTTCTAAAGTCTGCAGTTGAAATGACTACAAGAAATGAAATGGTATGTTGCTTTCACAGCTTCCTGCTTTATTACACAGAAACTTTTAAGCTGTGCTGCTTAGAGATTTTATTGAGGTATAGAAGCAAGAACAGATAAATGTCTATTTGCATAAAAGGAGTTAGTGACTTTCTGGAGCCAAAACCTCAGGGGTGAGCATTCTTTGGCCTCAATGACTTAAAACTTTCCTATCAATGTAAAAAAGCTATTTGCCCAAATTATTTTATTTTCTTTTCTTTTATTTTATTTTATTTTGCTATGCTGCTTTTTTAAAAAAGATATTGGCGCAGTATAAAACAAACCAGGCCACGATTGCCAGTACTGAACTAGTAAATGTAACTGATTTCTGTTTTGCAGAAAAAATAAAGATCCCAATAAAGGTTAAAATTGGCTGAGAAAGTCATAACTAAAGAATCCTAGCAAGAAATCTGATATGAGTTTTAGGCCAAGAAAAGTTAAAATCATTCAGTTTTAGGGTCTTTTCCATAAGAGATGAAATATAGATGCATGAATCCATGAGATAAACAAGTGTAATTATTGCAGCCCTGCTTGCCACACGTTTCTGACAAAAAACCACTTTATCCTCCTCTTGCCAGTGGTGTAGAAACCTGGAAAGAAGCATTTCAGTGAGCCTACATGTCTTACACATCTTTTTTGTGGGGGTGCGTTGAGTCTAATACTTCTTGATTCACAAATATGGACAAGAATGAGTGCATCAGAGCTTCTGTGTCAATGATGGTTACTTAGGTGGTCTCCTTCCCTGAGACAGTGCTTCATGGAGATAGGTTGGCACTGGACCTACAATGTGGAGCAATTTGATCTTTTTGCTCAGGTGAACATCATGAGCAAAATGAACTCGGTGAATTTATCCTTAATTCATTGTCCATTAACAGAAATTTCTGATCAATATTTTGTGTATTAAGAAGAAAAGAACATAATTAAATGAAGAGACACTTTTCTTCCTATTTTCTCAAGCTGAACACCTATCCTACCACTTCTCAGCCTCAACTTCTCTTGTTTTTAGTAAGGGTTACATTTGGTCCCTATGAATTCCTCCAGTGAGGTGAGGAACGGTGAAAAAGGCTGGTGTTCTGGGTGCAGATTTTGGTCTGAAGCTGTGAGCTTCTCACTGGTCATCTGCTGCTGTTCTTTAAATCCGTACCCCTGTCTTTGTGTTGCCTGTGCACTGCAGCCCCTCAGGGCTCAACAACCCTTGTCTTGGCAAGGCATGTGGAACCTGCTGCCCAACACACAACACACGCACACCCACCCCTCAGCTTTTGCTGCTGAAGGTATTCTTTCTATTTGATACATAAGATGTTCTTTGAGTGTACTTAGGGGATGGTTCCTCAGCCATATTGTAGACATGTCTGCAAGAGAAGTGACCCAAGCTCTGCTCCCTATCCTGACTAAAACCTAATTGTTTTACTTTACAGATTAGAAGAGCTTTAGCTAAGGAGGCTGAAAGACACTTGGCCTGAGTGATTCCAGAAAGGTAGGAGTCCTTGAGGCAGTCTCCTTTTTGATGAGTCTGAGACTGAATTCAGACATGAATTCAAACTCAAGACCCTGTATGCAAATATGAGTGATTTGATCCCTAATTTTCCACATCCTGTGTAAATGCTTTCTCATCCAGCTGGTTAACAAAGTGATGTCACTCACCACCATGACTGTGTGTCTGCAAGGAGCCTAATCTTGTCATTCATCATGCCTGTAGTTCAGCTGTTGGATTTAGGTGCCTGGTGGTATAATCACTGGTTTTCTGGACATCTCAGGTGGGAATAATGTCCCTTTCCCAGGCCAGAATGTTTCTGGAATGCCATTGCTACAAAACTATAGTTATGTAGGTACATTCCAAGCCAAGAAAGGATGTACTAGTGTTTTCAGGCACTTTGGGCATGAGTTAGATGTCTGGGATATTCTGAGATACTGAATTGTACTGAATTGGTCCTAAAGGCTTAAAATGTCATTTTAAGCACAAGGGGCCTGAGTTTATACACTGAATTCATTTAATAATTTCAATTTAAATTAAAAAAAGAAATTACAAAAGATTGTGGAAGAATAGAGTCCTTTTGAGAAGGCCTGATGAATTATCTGGGACTGTTCCTGGTTCCAGAAATTTTTTGATTAGAAGAGCCTTATTAGATTCTTTTTTTCCTGGTAAGTTACTCTATAAAACATGATGGGTTAAAATAAGTTGCTGAAGGTTTAAATAATTTCGTCACCTGTAGAAATATCTGGCAGAGATTTTTGTGTGGGGGGTGAACATGTTCATAGGAGCTGCTTTAATACTTTAATGCTTTTAATACTTCCATCTTATAAATGTAACAAAAAGGGGCAATAAAATATCAATGTGATTGTCAGAACATTGAAACAGTTGCAGTTCAGTGTCCCGGGACCACACACAGAACTTCTATATGTAAAGTTGTCAGGGACAGCGTAAATGTTCAATTATCTCTGATATTTTCCATTGAAGTATGTACCTATATTTTAAGTTGCTTGTCAGACCCTTTGTTCCTCTTATTTTAACTTACTGGGACAAGACTCCTTTCTTTTTCACTCATAGAATATTACAGTTCCAACTAAGCTGCACTTAAAAGTTTTATTGATTATTTTCAAACCGGTCACATCTCACACAGAGGATATTATGTTGTAATTACTTGCCATTCTTATGGTAGATATACACTCGAGGTGATTGTACCCATTGCCCAGTGGTTCTGAGCTTCCTTTGGTGCTGAACACTGCTACTGATAGATGTAGGCATGAAACCACTTAATTCCACTGAAATCTCTGGGTCTGCTTGTGTCCTTATGGTTAAACGTGATTCAGTATTTTGCTGGACTGGGGTCAGAAAGCCCAGTACTTTTTCAGCCTGGCTTATTAGGCACTGATCATGCATTTTTAAAATCTTAATTTAAAGTTTCGCTGGACGAGGTCAGATTTCTATCAGGTAATGGAATCTGCCTGTGATCCTCTCTTCAGTTTCCAGAGTAATGCTAACTTGTGTATAGACAGAAGTTCAACCAGGCCACTTGTGTAGTAAATTGAAGGGCTATCAGAATCACAGGGTAATGTGTTGACAAGGCATTAATTTTTAAAAGAGTCCTAACCGTATATATTTGTGTATAGACACAAACACGCCTGATGCCCAGCATGACTCATGTTTAGTTATTAATATAATCCTGGAGATAAGGTATTTGACTAGAGCATGCCTTTTTGCATGCTGAAACTAAGATGGTTATATAATACCAGGAGTAGCAAACAACTTTTTCAAAGTCTGATGGAAGCCATTCAGGAGTGGGAACTGAATGCCAATTTCATTATCACCTATAAGGAGCCAAACAATGAGGCATTGTAGGCTCATAGACTGTGCTCAGAACAGGAGGTTTAAGTGCATAAGCCAGTAGGTAAACTCAACCTGGCTAAATCCTGTCAGATAGAATACATCTGCTAGCAGAGCCATTAGGTATGTTTTAAATGTTTTAAAACTTTTGTGAGGAATGTTCTTGGGATGAACAAGGGAGAATGCACTGCTCTGGGCTGTTCATAGTAAGAGTGGTTTATAGTAGTCTTTTATCCACTCATGTCAGAACATGCTACCATGTAAGCAGCTCTTTTAATGTGCATTTTACAGACCTGAAAATGAAGAAGGGTAGGGGCTATGCTCAATGGGAACAATAACATTTTAAATTAAGGAAAGAAGATGCTAGAGGGGTAGAGAGGAAGTGATAAAAGTGCATTTTGATTAGTGTTTTTATGGGGGAAAAGAATTCTGGTGATTCTAGTTCTGAATAAGTACTGATGTTGTAATTTACCAAGTTACCAATTTTATTTCACAGTATGAAAATACTGGTAAAAATTATTTCTACAAATCTCTTAGACATTTATAAGAAAATTCTGTTTATTCACGAATAATTGATTGACCAACTGTGAAAAAAATATCAGTGAGCAGGGTCAGTGAACAAGGATCTTCCCTTTGCTTAGTTAGATCCAATACTTAAATAAGAGTATGAAGCACCTGGATTTAAGAGACAGAAGATCCAGGACGGATCTGACTATATAGAGTCCTGCTCTGAGTGAGAAACTTTCTGGAAAAGGTTTACAATATCCTTCATAAAAATCATGGCAGAAATGGTGTCCTGGTTAACGATAAGGGCTACAACTGTGATAATTCTACTTATAGTGGAAGTTTTCTACTTGAGCATGCGGAATTAGAGAGTTTTGTGTGTCATGGTACCCTCTAACTATGCAGAACTTCTATCAAGGATAATTTGGGAGAAAATGTGTTAAATCAGTACTTCCTCCCTCTTGCTCTGTACACCTTCAGATAAAATTTTACAAGATACAGACAACTGTTATTCAAACTCAAACAGGGATTTGACAAAGGAATCAGAATTTCAATGTTTGGAGTCTCTTATGTTGGTGGAATATTTCCCTCAGGCACTTTCTGAAGAGGACAGACAGAGGCAGAGCAGCATTGAGTAACACCTGCAGTGCTCTTCAGGAAGTTCTGCCAAGAAGCAGCTCCATTTCTTTTCCTGGCCGAGGTGTCAATAAAGATTTTCATCTTGAATTTATTTCCCAACAGCAGTTAGTGTTTACCTTTCAAACACAGCAGATTGCATTCATTAGAAATCATATCCAAAGATGTTGACAAGGAGAAGGAACTTTGCTGCTGCTGAACTTTCAGAGCTGTGTTGATATTCACATGCATCCCTCATGCAACTGCAAGGCTAGCAGTTACATGTCATAAGCATCAGATTGTCCCTCAGTGATGGGATCCCAGTGCAATTTTTGATACTCACTAAAAGGAATAGTTCTCTAATTTGAATCTAATTGTGGTGGATCAGAACACTCTTCACAAGTGAGATATTGCAGCCCCAACTTTACAGGCAAGAAACCCCAGAAGAATTTGTAATTTGTAGTAGGTGTTACACAGCTTCATGGGATAAAACCATGTGCAGAATTTGATACCCTGACTTTTATTTCTGTGTGCTGATGGAGCTGTTCTTCACCAGCACCTTCACAAAGTAGAGGAGTGGGAAAAGTGAGTGGGATTGTTCATTTATTTCTAGTCTTTTCCAGTGAAGATTCTGCCATACCAAATATAGGACTTGTCAATCCTTGAAATAACATCATGTAAGAGAGTTTCCAATACATTTTTGATTATATTTGTTTTATTTTCACAGGTCCTTCAGGGAATTTTTTTCTTTAAATTCCCAGCATGACAGAAGAGTCTGGTGACAAAATATTACAAGAGCTTTCTTTTCCTTAATGAAAATTCCTATATGACAAAATTTGAAGATTTTTTTTGTATTGCAACATTTAGACATTGTGGAAGTTAGGAAGGCCTAAATGTGACAGGAAAACCCAGGTAACATCCATTTCACATGAACAGTAGAATCTCATCTCTTATTTTGAGGAACATGTGAATTTAGATTCAGGTTGGGACTGAGCTGACTGTAGCTGTAAACTTTCTCAAATGGTTGTCTGTTATCTCTGTGCATCCATGAATCCCCATTGCTGTGTAAATACAAAACAAAATCATTACAAGTGTCAACAATAACAATAAAACAATAAAATGTATAGTCCACTCTAGCAAAATGAATCCCCTACAAGATGCTACATAAGAGCCTGAGATAATTTATCCATAAAGCTAAAAATAGAACACAAAGTTCTTACGCTTCATGTACAGTCTCAGTATTAACACTGCATGTAGACATTGTGAATGCCAGGATTCATACAGTACAGTAGGAGGGACTTTAAACTGAATTTAATATTTGAGTTGGGCTATAGTAAATTACTTTATAGGATCGTCTCATCTCAAGTTGCTTCTAGTGTTATCTGAGTCTCCTTATCTCAGCTAGAATAAGCCTTCAGGTTTTTATTCCCCAAAGACCTGTTATAATGTGAAACGGGACTGACTGATTTTCCTCAGACTAACAACAGCTAGTAGTAGGGCCACATCTTATCCCCTTGCTACTTTTCCCCACAGATTTCACAGGTTTTTAGTTCTCAGGTTGAACTTTCAGTTTAGATGTTCCAGTCTGTGACCTGGGGAAGACAGAAAATGTAGCGGCTTTAATATGAATATGCTCTTACTCTGTCATTGCTGACTTAAACAAAGCTAATAAATGTTTCTAAAATTGAGCTTTTCTTAATGAGAAAGATTCAAATGTTATTGTGTAAAAGGAGCTGAATTCATGTTTATTTCCAAGGTACTTATTATGTATTGCAAGGAAAACTAACAATCTGTAAAGTGAATTAATCTTTTCAAAATTTATGTCCTTATGTAGGATCCTCCTCTGAAAATGTAGTTTATTTGCCTGACCTTTGAAGCCACCTCTGGCTGAAACCCTGGTTGTGTAATTAACCTAGGATTTGGTTTGTTTTATTTCAGTTAGTCATGAGTGAGTTAGGGATGAACTAGCATGGTTTGCAGTGACAGATTTAATATGTTGTTTTCCTCCAACTTTTTCACAGGATTCTGCCTGTTTAAGTGTGTACACATACACATGCTTACAAGAATTAATAAAACTACAGGGTCTAGATTTTTCACAGTGAAGTCAGTAGTGTCTCTCTTGGAGAGTGTTTGTATTTGTCTTCAGTTGTCAGTGTTTTTGTTTAGCCACAAAACAAAATTAACTGAAAATGCTTTCTTTCAATTAAGATTTTTGGCATAGATTCTTAGACCAAATTTCAGGACACCCAGATGAAAAGAAATTTTGGTATTTGCCTCAGAATTTTTTCCTTTGCACTTGTTTCCAGAAGGTCAGTATAAATCGGAGTTTGTTGTACAAGACAGAAGTTTAAAAAGAAGCAACTTTTTAAGCATTCCTGCTTGTCTTGGCAAGCCATTACAGACCTGACTGTCTCACTAGGTTATGAACGTTCTCCTGCCATTTTTGTTGTCCTTTGAGCCCAGGTTTTAATGGTGTGATAGTATTTAATTTGTATAAATTTTGTCATGTATATTTCAAAGTCTGTTGTTAAAACCCAACCCTATATAGGAATGCCTTTTTATTCCTCATGCCAAAGTTTTCTTGGGAGAGAGGTTCTAAGTACACTGTTGCTTTACACTTTTAGACTTGAATGCCTCTTTTTATAGGAGATATGTCTCCTTTTGTTTACTGTAGTAGCTGTTATTTTATCACAGATCTGTAGGTTGGCAGCAGCTTCTGTCAGCTGCTCACATGATTTTTTTTCACCGTTTTGCATGCCTCTGTCTAACTGAAGCTATGTCCTAGTCCAAGCCAAAATTTGTTATGCTTAGACACACATGGTAATGTTATGATTATCTCTTAGTATTACTGGGAAAAGGTGTCAAATAATATGTTTTGAGCTCTTTTCTGTCATAAATTCTGTAAGCAGTGTGGCAATGGAAGTAAAGCAAGAATATTTACGAAATGTGCATAGTAAAAATTTCTCTTTTTGTTACTTTCCATATTCCAGAAAGTTGTAATTCATGCTTGCTTATTTTCGTCTATCTTCAGATAGCGATGACAAACCAAGAAATCAAGAACACAGCAAAACTTACTTGGTATTTCAAACAGTAAACTTTTCTCTTATCACAGACTTGTCTTGCATATATTGGTTTGCTTCCAATTTCTAGATGCAAATGAAATAGATGAAATATATATTGACTTAGATTCCTTTCTATGCTTGACTTTTGAATGCGAGTTGGGAGGCAGGATGATGACTGGTTGTTGAGCACTGTGAATTACTTGGATTGCAAACTTATTTTTAGTGGACAGTTTTGGAAACTTCAAAACTGAAAAATGTGCTCAGTTGAAGACAGAATAACAGAGCAGGCATCACAACTTTAGTGGTGGATGTTCATCATCATAATTATTTTCTAAATAATGTCTAAATGTATAGTTATGAGAATAACTTTTAGCTCTCTGATGCAGAATTGCAAACCCATACCATTTTCCAGCCTTGTGTCAAGGCCAGATCCATGTATCTACCAGTCCCCTCCCTGTGCCTACACTAGATTTCTGTAGAAATTAAATTCTATGCATGGCTGGGTGGGAACTGGGGTTGTATTTCAGCATGTACCTGTTCTTCGTAATGGGAGAACAGTATTCCAGGGATCTGGAAGGATCTGGGTCTCAAATATTAATGTAGAGGCTTCTAAAATTTTCTATGGGCTAAAGTAAACTTGGAAACAGGAAAAATGAGTAGGAATAAAGTGGAAGCAGAGGAGAAAAGGACAGATGGGATTCTCTAGGAAAAGGAAAGATGAGTGTGTTGGGCAGTGGCCGTGGGATAGTGAAGTAAGGAAAGGTGAACTGTGTGATTCCCTTTTTTCTATGGGTACTCTCCAACAGGTGGATGGTAAATTTGGACAAAAGTGACCGAATGTGCACCACTGCATGGTCTGATAACACCAGCAAATCCAAGCGGATCTTCTTTTCCTGGAGCTTCTCCTGGTTAAAGGAGCTCTGGTGGTTTCCTCCCAAAATGTAGGTCCTTATCTCTTGGCTAAGCTCAAAGCAGGCATTTCTTTGAAGGTTTGCCTCAGGGTTTTGAGGTGTTTATTTACTACTGTTAGTTATGAAAGAAGCTGGACTAAGGTTTAATTCTCTTCATTACCATCAATAGATTTGTATAGTAAATTCTAGGCTTTGAGCAGGTTCTGATTTTCATAAAAACTTGTCTCCCAAAAATGAGTGATGCTTTTGTCTTGATAAGGATTATGACCTAGCAACTAGGAATGTGGTTCTCATCTAGGCATTTTCTTTCAGTGTAAACTCAGTATCTTTTACCTAATTTCTGATCCCTTTTACAGATGTCAGATGCAGTGCCATGTCAAAGTGTGCTGTGTATCTCACTTTTCATTCAGTGATAATCTAGTCTTTAAGATATTCTAGGCTTTTAGATAGGGAAAAGTACTAAAAGGGTAATACAAATTATCCAATTAAACTTTTGTCCCCAAAGCTTTAGTCCCAGACAGATACAATTGGAGTTAGCAATTGTATATACTACTTCTGTATTTTCTGTGGCTAATACTGACATTGCACATGACGGCACCAAGCACTGAGATAAGATTTCTTGGGATAGCAGTTGTACTAATAGGATCTATCTTTTCAATAATTACTTTCATATCATACAAGTAATACACAACATAGTGGTTGTTCAGTTAAGGAAAATTACATTATGTCATCTGATTTATCTCATTGACTTAGAATGAAGATAAGTGGAAACACATTATATTATACTTAGATGTTATGAGATTCTTGTTTGTGATTGTACCCATCCAAGAAAGGATTACTTAAAGGTCATCTCCTGGATGGGGAAAGTTATGACTCTTAAACTCCTCAAAATACCTGAATTAGCAAGTACTTTTTGATAAAGTATGGAAATGTATTTTGATTATTCTCAGTGATATTTCATTAATCGTTTCCTGTCTTTGCATAAATTTTTCCCAGCTTGCACAAAGATCTGAATTCTTTGGTAGACAACAAAACATTTTGTAGTAATGAGTGATAGCACTTTTTGCTATACAAATATTTAAGAAGTTCTGACACTTAAGAGAGGTTCCAGGAAATATTAATCTAGCTCAGCGTGTAAAATGAAACATATAAAAATGTGGCAGCTGTAGGTGCCTAAGTTTTTCCCCAAAAATGAGGCAGTGAAGCTAGCAGAGCTAGAAGGAGACTAAATTAATGTATTAGATATGCTGTAAAGATCAACCTGTAAGGCATGGAGGGGAGAAGCAGGAATTGGGAAAGCTACTTCACCTTTGTCATCAACAAAAAATTTCCTATGTAATGTTTGCTCTTCTGGTTTATAAGATGAGGAAGTGTACAGATGGAGTGTGAGAGACCTTTAAGGAAGCTGTATTCAGTTAGGTCACCTCAGCTTTTCCAAAAGCACTTGTCTCCAAATAATTTAGGCTGAATGCAATTGTGAGAGATGATTAGAGTCATCTGGCTGGCAAATATGCGGGACTTACGGCTGTAGAAATACCCTCTAGGGAACAAGTGAAATGTCCATCACCTTAAAAAAGTCATATACATGTATTTGTAAATGAAATAAACCTTGAGTTTGCTGTGAGTTACATTTCACAGTTCATGAAGGCACATTTCCTGCTGAGAGCTGCCCAAATCAGAATTTGCAGAATTTGGCCCAGTCACACAATTGGCACAGGGTATATCTTTATTGGGTTTGCATGGCAAGGTTCTGTGAGGGCTACAGGGGTGGTTTCTGTGAGAAGCTGCCAGAAACTTCCCCTCTGTCTGACAGAGCCAATGCCAGCCTGCTCCAAGGCACACTCACCTCTGGCCAAGCCCAAGCCCATCAGTGGTAGTGCCTCTGTGATAGTGTGTTTAATAGGCGGAAACACCACTGCAGAGCAGCAGCTAGAGAGAGGAGTGAAAATATGTGAAGGAAACAACTCCTTAGACACCAAGGTCAATGGAAAAGCAGCAGGGTGAAGTGCTCTAGGTTCCAGAGGTAGAGATTCCCCTGCAGTCCATGGTGCAGACCATGGTAAAGCAGGCTGTGCCCTTGCAGTCCATGTTGGTCCGTAGCAGAGCAGGTGGAAGACTGAAGGAGGCTGTAACACCATGGGAAGTCTGCACTGGAGCAGGCTCCTGACAGGACCTGTGGACCTGTTGGGAGAGGAGCCCACACTGAAGCAGATTTGCTGTCCGGATGTGCAACTCCCTGGGAGCTCCACACTGGAGCAGCCTGTTCCTGAATGACTGCACCTCACGGAAGGGACCCAGGCTGGAGCTGTTCATGAAGTACTGCAGCCTGTGGGAAGGACTCACACTGAAGAAGTTTGTTGAAGACTCTGTCCGGTGGGAGGGAACCCATACTGCAGCAGGCAAAGACTATGAGGAGTCCTTCCCTCGAGGAAGAAGAGGCAGCAGAGACAATGTGTGATGAACCGACTGCAGTGCCTATTCCCTGTCCCTCTGTGCCACTGGCAGGGAGGAGGGAGAGAAATCATGATTGCAGTTGAGCCCAGGAAGAAGGAAGGGCTTGGGGGAAGGTGTTTTAAGATTTGTTTAATTTATCTTTACCCTACTTTGATTTCATTGGTAATAAATGAAATTAATTTCCCTGAGCTGAGCCTGTTTTGCCTGTGGCAGTAATTGGTGAGTGATCTCTCCCGGTCCTTATCTTGATCCACAAGCTTTTCATTATGTTTTTGCTTCCCTTCCTCAGCTGAGGAGGGAGAGTGATGGAATGACTTTGGCATCCAGCCATGATCAAAGTCACCACAATATCTTGCCATTCGATTTTTAACTCTTCATTATCCTCAGCTGTTCTGGACAGATATATAAATTGTGTACACAGTGCTTAAAAAGAAGAAAATCCTGCTTGTATGTTTTCCTGTGGTGGAATCAGTAAATGAATTAGGAAAATTGGAGTAGCACGTTTGAGAAAGTGGTACTATCAAATAGGGAGAAATAAATTTTGAGGTGTGGTTATAATACAAATGTAGACTTACTGGGAGAGGCAAAAGGAAACTTTTGCTTACTTGTTAACATGAATCAATGGAGCACATATTCATACAACAACAAGATGCATTTGCCCCTACAGCCTTGTGCACACCAATCCAGAGACCCTCATGTAAGAGCAACAAACAGTTAGATGAAATTCATTTACCATCATAAACTAGATGTGCTCATTTCAAAGCCAGTAAGTGGTGTTGGTGGCATGATTTGTTCAAATATGTTCAAATTAATTATGACAGCAAGTATTAATGGATGACAAGACCCATTTACATCCAAAACCTAAGGTAAACCTATCAGAATTTCCTGAGGAAATTTTCAAGTTCTGAGATCTGTTCTCTCACTAATAATGCCATATTACAACATTGGCTTGTACTGGCCTCCAAAAAATGAATTCTTCATGTTCTTTTTCCCTCACAGGAATGTTTGAATGACCTATTAGTGCTGGTAGACCAAAAGTGGGGAATCAGATGACTTCTGGAAGCACAGATGTCCTTGAATCATGGGGGCTTGCATTTACAGTAAAATCTGCAAAAAATATTTAGACACTGATGTTCCACTGGTTTTGTGTTGGCACTTGAATATCTTTGAGGATCTAGCCCTTAACTACTATAGTGGAGGTAAACAGAAACGTATAGGATAAGACCACCTGAGTTTCAAAGAGTGAATATTTGTAGTAATTATCAACTTGTACACATTTGGTGGCAGAAAAATGGACACTAGTTTGTATGTGCAAGGAAAATCATGGTCTACTGTAATAAATTTGTCCCTATAAATAATTTCTTCGTCTTCACTGTTTGATGGTGATTGTCTGCACATCACCCAATCCTGTCCTTTTTCTTGTGAAGGGAAGGTTATGAAAGAACATTATTAATAGGATTTTGCTGTCTAGATATTGATCCCAGGTTGAGATGCAGAAGATCTTTAGAATTCAGGAGAATGATACACTTAACTGAAATCTGCTTCCACATTTATTTAATTGGTGGTGCTTCTTGTTTATTCTCATATTTTTCAGGTGAACTGTGGGCTCTATTATTCAATTAATAAGACTGGAGTTTCCTCCTGAAAGTATTTTAAAGGGCTGGATTTATCCACTCTTCAGTGCTTTCCTGATTTTTTCATTTTCAGTATTTCTTTGTTGGCCAGGCTCTGCATATTAGTGTACAAACACTTTTGGAAAGCCTCGTCCTTTATCAAACATAGAAGTGTGACCAAAGAAGACATATCTTTGGTAGGAACACAAGCTGTGTAGCTGTGCACTCCTCGGCAGCTGAATGCCTCTATTCCTTCCTGGGATCTTACCCTTGACCAGTAAGACTAAAGATAACACCTTATGAGCCCTTGTTTCCCCTGATCTTTGTCTCCAAAGCCCAATAGTCATCTTTAGCATGCTCAGGGTTTGCTCTGGTTGTCACTCGTGCCTGAGAGGATGTTTGCCAAGGATAGTAGTCTGAAGTTTCAAAACTAGAAGCCTATTCAAGTCTAAAAGGGTCCTAATAAAACTGGGTAAAAGTGTGCACATCTGGAAAAAAAGAATTCTGAACAAGGTGAATTCCATCCATTTTGCATTCTAAAGGAAGACAGTTGCAAGTGAAGGTGACATTGCTGGTCTGCAAGACAAATCAGATCATTAGAGTGTGAATATGTAATTCACCTTTGCAAACAGAGAAGCTAGGAAACATGTCTACATCCCAAGGAAACATTCCTACAGTCACAGACACTCTGATTTCAGGGAGGTACAGAGAAACTGATTTAACAGTAACCTGTTGGCAACAATTCAGTCCATAACAAATTATATTAATTTAACAGCATTTAAAAAGACTGTTGTAGTTTGGTTTTCTTCCATTATATCTCCTTTATTCTCTAGTCATCAAATTCTGGTATGTTTTATGCTGAAGGAATAGAAGAAAATAGCAGAAAATAATTAGGATTTTAAAGTGCCAGTGACAAGGCTTACACAGAGGTTTGCAGGAGAAACCGCCTCACAAAGCATATTGAAAAACTTATCCCCACATAATCGTAGGAATGGCAGGGGATGGTAAAACAAGGCTCCCTTTACATAGTTGACAGTGAATGCTGTGTGATAGAGCTGATTACAGAATGCAGAATACTTTGGCATTCAAGGGGGAGTTATGCAATAAAAAATATCTGCAAATTTCCTTTATGTGGAATATATTGTGATATATCTCAATATCACATATTGAGATAAGTATGTATCTATTTACATGTCCACATCAATGCATTTACTCCATCTAATTAGCTCAGAAAGAGTTACTTAAGGGCATAGTTATCTCTCCACTTGGCATAGGCTTGCCAATCAGAAGAGAGGTATGAAGAAACCTGTAGCCTAGGGCAAAATGGGGGCAGTGAGTGGGATGCTGGGTTTTTTTTTCCACAGTTTTACTCAGTCTATGCCTCAGAAGTGCTGCTAAAGGCAATATGAGGTGTGCAGGTGGAGAGAGGCTCAGGGTAGAGGAAAGAGTAAGAAAATTCCCTGCTACTGGAGTTATGATCTTTGAACTGTTGGAAGATGGCTTTTCCGTGGTAAAAGAGCAGATGGTACCTCTTGAGATGATAGAACTAGAAAGCCATGGATGTGGAAATATGGCCATTTGGACTTGGATATGACTTCTAATTTTCTCTGATGGCAGACAACACAGTGATAAAATAGCCTTGCTGTGGAACTCAGAGACTGAGCTCCTAGTCTTATCTTTCTGTAAAAATTAGCATTTCAGTGGCAGTAGAGTCTTTGTTTCTTAAATTCGCTTTTCATCCATACTGTTCATAAACAGTAGGAAGGATAAGGAGGGAAGAAAAACTCCTTACGAAGTTGCTTTGAGGTATAACTCAGGGGATATCAGAGAGAAAATTAATCTTCACCTTGGTCATCATATTAACATAGTGAATTTCTGAGGAATATCAAGTTTCACAGTTTGATAAAGAGAAGGCAATATAGAATGCTCATAGAAATATTTCACTTTAGGTTCATACCGTTTCTATAACTTCAAGATGACATAAGGTAATTTATTCTTCCCTATTGAATAATCTCATAGTGTCTACTGAGGTACCTCGGGGACTTTGTAGTACTACAAATGATGCTAATGCCAATAGTGGTATCCCTTCTTTAGGAAAGAACTGATGATAATCTGAATAGAAATAATTATACACTGAAATTGTTTATTAAGCAAGAAAGTTGTAAGACAACATATCTCTGAAAAAAGTTTCTTGAGGAATCACCTTTAGAAAACACGAGAAGCTGATACATAAAGGTTTTTGGGAAGGCAAACTGACAGGAAAGGAAGTGAAGAAGGGCTGTCATCTAGTGAAAGCCACTGTCATTACAGTAAAATAGTAAATTATTTCCCCCAAAAGTAAAGATAAGAAACACTAAAGGATGTAACTAAGTTCTAGAAGTTCATTGTAAGAGGAAGAAAAAGAATTCATTTACAATGGCAAGAGCTCAAACTACAGTTGATACTGAAAAAGCAGTGAATTATTTCTTTGTTTCCATTTTCAGTGTGGCATTAAATGTAGTTTAAAAATTTATTGTATAGATATTTTTAAAAGGAGACAGAACAACAAATCCTGAATGCAGAATTAACAGATTGAAGGGTGCCTAGAAAAAATAAATGTGGTCACATTGCATGCATCTAAGCAAAATTAGTGCGGCGTACTTAATTCAATAAAAAAACCCAACCACCTAGTCTCTGATGTGGGAATAATTATCTTTGAAAATATGGATGATTTTAAAAAGGAAATGCCAGGCATGGATTCCAAGAGAGATTCTGAAAAAAAATATTACTTAGTAACAATAAGGAGAATAATAAATAGATAAACAACATGAAATTGTCAAAACAACATTACAGAAAATATATCTGTTTTCTGATTTTTTTGAGTAGGAAATTGCCTAGCAGAGCTGCAGGCATAATTTATCTTGAGCTTAAAACTTCCGTATTGTCACAATTCTCAGAATTAAGGTAGAGAAGTCAGGTCCCTGTAATGTTTTCCCCATAAATTTTGTTGCCCTGCTGCCTCAGCAAGAAATTATTGATTCACCAGCAAACTGGGAGAGTATTTCAAAGAGTTAGTCCCCATTTTGAAACAATATTTTAATGTAATGATTTAAATTTTGGAATAAAAACTAAAATCAAGCTAGATTGTTTTGATACTGGCTAGGAAATGAATGCCACTGGTGATCTCCCGGTGACACCGATGTCGTTTGCTTACACTTCTGTAAGGCCTTTGACATGGTCTCACAGAAAATCTTTTTGTCCAGCCAGGAAAGATGGATTTGAGAGATGGACTGTTCAGTGGATAACGAACTGGTTGGATGAACATAGGCAGAGAGTTGTGGTCAATGGCTTTATGTCCAGGTGGAGGCTGGTGACAAGTGGTGTCCCCTCAGGGGGCTGTACTTTGATCAGTGCTCTTTAACATCTTCATCAATGACATAGACGGTGAGATTGAGTGCACCCTCAGCCCGTTTGCAGATGACACCAAGCTGAGCAATGCAGTTGACAAAAGAGAAGGAAGAGATGCCATCCAGAAGGACATGAACAAACCTGAGAAGTGGGCCCATGAGAACATCATGAAGCTCAACAGGGTCAAGTGCAAGGTGCTGCACCTGGATCAGAACAATCCCAGACATGAATACAGCTGAGAGAAGAACTCCCTAAGAGAAGCCCTGCAGAGAGGGACTTGGGGTTCTCATGGATGAGAAGCTGGACACAAGCCAACAGTATGCACTTGCAGCCCAGAAAGCCACTTGCATCCTGGTCTGCGTCACAAGAAGCATGGCCAGCAGGGAGGTGATTCTGCCCCTCTGCTCTGCCCTTGTGAAACCTGGAGTGCTGCATCCAGCTCTGGGGTCCTATGCACAGGAAAGACATGGACCTGAGGGAGCAAGTCCAGAGGAGGGCCATGAAGACGATCAGAGGACTGAAGCACCTCTGCTGTGGAGGCAGGCTGAGAGAACCTGGAGAAGAGAAGGCTCTGGGGACACCTCATTGTGGCCTTCTAGTATGTAAAGGGGGCTTATAAAAGAGATTGACAGTGACTTTTTACATGGGCAAACAGTGATAGGACAATGGGAAATGGTTTTAAACTGAAAGAATGGATTCAGGTTAGATATTAGGATGAAATTCTTTACTGTGAGAGTGGTGAGGCACTAGAACAGGTTGCCCAGAGCAGTTGTGGATGCCCCATCTAAGGAAGTTTTCAAGGCCAAGTTGGATGGGGCCCTGAGTAAGCTGATCTAGTGTGTGGCATCCCTGCCCATGGCAGGCAGGTTGGAACCACATGAGTTTAAGGTCCTTTCCAACACAAATCATTCTATGATTCTGTGATGATCTGAGTATTTACACTGTTTTATGAAGACAATGTTAACAGAGAATTCATCCTCTGGGATAACTCCAAATGCCAAAGAATACTTTTTCTATTGCTAAAGCTGCCCTTGATATCACATCTTTTAGTGAAGGAACTGAAGTGAGGCAGGGGCCTGTGATGGTGCCTGACTTCTCATCCCTGAAGAAAACAGAACAGTTTGATTCTGAGCCAGGTAAATGTCTGTGCTCTTCTGAGTGATCTGCATTAAGGCCTTGCTCACCAGTGCTTTTAAAACGTCAGCAGACCTATGGGCAGCTAAGAAGCTGTGCAGAATAATAAACTGGATTTGCCATACTTCAATTCACTGTCTTTCTTGTCTTAAATAACTAGGGAATGAGAAGGGTAAATTGTAGGAGGATAACCATTTCATACACAGAGGAAGGAGATGAAGGCAGGGAGATATGGTCTGATGAGATGTGTTTTTCAGTTCTAAAGGTAGTGGAAAAGCTCTGTTGTCACATTATAATAATACTCGTGCCTCCAGATGGCAGAATAATGTAAACAAGTCTGTTAAATAGTGCTGCTAACTGTCCCAACTGTATGATAGAACTGAACATTTCATCTGTTGAGAGTGAGGGGACTAAAATAGCACAGATTCTGAAGATGGTTGTTGGCAGGATCACCACCACCATAAAAACAAAACTCCTTTCTCATGTCTCCTGGCATGCATGTGGCTCAGTCAATTCATTAAAACCTTATTTCTGACAGAACTTGAAACAGACACATATATACACATATACAGATATTTATATAAGATTAGTTTATGTCTTAGGAATGACACTGAAAATTCCCCTTAATCATGAGAAAACACAAGCAGCTCACTTTTAATGGCTCTACAGACTTAGTAACAAGGAAATGTATATTGTTGTCTTATGGTGCCACAGTGCAGAGGTATATAAAATATACTTAGGTCAATGCTTACTGGATGAATGGTCTCCATAGATTAACATAAAAGGTGACTGAATAAGAAATAGATACACAACATATTCTTTAGAAAAGTTGTTTTGGGTGCAACAGACAATGTCTTTGGTTTTGTGTCCATACCATGCTCTCAAAGGTTCATGCTACATGGTTTTCTGAAATTCTTAATGGGGTGAAAGAGCTTGAGTCTGCATAACACTGGTGAATTTTTCATAAAGATTTTTTCCACTACTTATTTCAAGATTAGCCAAATCTAGAGTAATACAAATGTATTGCAATGGATGTTGATTAGCAGATAGAAAGAATTCCAACATTGCAACAATGCCCTCTGTCTTGCACACTTCACTTCCAAAGTTTGCTAGAGCATGTAATGATTTCTGAATTATACTTAGCTAGAAATTCCATACCTCTGACAGTGCTAAATCCACTACAAATTGAATTAAATATGTTCTTTATAATAATTTATTGCTCCCAGTCTGTGAATCACTGCAACAGTTTCAAACATCTGGACCTGTCATATCATATTATCTCAGAACAATAACCATAAGATGAGAGATTGGTCTGTTTATGAGAATGGTATCTGTGCAGGGCCACAAAATCACGACGAAGAACATTCATACTTCCCTACTTATTGCCTTATGCTAGAGCAATTTGCACTGTACCATTTTGTGCCTTCATCTTAGATCATGAGTGGAGATTGATTTAACAGAGAGGAGTGCTTTGTTCATGGCTGAATATCTTTTAAACATAGGCCTGGACAATTCTTGAGCAGGGCAGAAAAAGTCAGAAAACATCTCTTTACGTAATTGTCTGCTGTATGGGGTTTTTTGTTTGTTTGTTTGTTTTGTTTGTTTGTCTGTTTGGTTTTAAATTTTATTTTTATGGATTATGAAAAATGCCTAAATTACTTGCCAACATTCTTTAAAAATGATTATTGTTATGATAATAACCCACTGAAGAGTCTTTTGGACACATGGCAATGCTGTGTAATCCCAAACCTGGAACATGCTGGGTGAGTGTCATGCTGGATTGTGTCCATAGCTGCCACTGGCCTCCTTCCCTGCTGATGGCAGAATAACTGCTGGATAAATGGCATAAAGGAGCCCGGGGAGGCACTCAAGCATCATATTGGAGTGCCTTTTGAAAAATAAGTGGGAGCTGTGTAACCCTTAGCTAGGGTTATCAGAACTGCTGAATGTATGTGCTGACACAGACTTAAGCAGATAGTTTCTCTGCCTGTGCTTGTGTCTGAACAGACACGCATCCTGTTGGGCAAGGCTGTGTGGCAAGGCTGTTTGCCTGTTCTTTACACGAGGTGAAATGCAGTGTAAAGCTAATGTGCCTACCTAGCTTCTGGTCTGAACCAGGCTTATGTTTGTCCAGGTAAATATGCAGGGTCATAAGCACGCTTCCTTACACCTGCAGTGCAGGTACAGATTATGTAATATGAATTTTATTTTCAATTTACTTATACGTCTTTGAAAATCTCACTCCTAGGCGATGAATAATTTGATTTTGCATTTTCAGCCTGGAAGGCCAGTGTATAGTAAAGAACACACATCATCACACAGGTGTGACAGTATTTTTGGTTAGGTTTTCAGTTTAAAGGCATTGTGATTTGCTTGTATTTCTTCCTAATGTAACTAGAAACATTTCTGTAACTAACTGAGATGTTGCACACAAGTTTGCTTTTAGAAGATAGAAACGAAGAAAAAGTATATTTGTACAAAAATGTTTAGGTATCTTTGGTATTGCTTACTCTTTGAATAATTAAAACTGATACCTCTCCAGGGAGTTAACTCTCAGGTAATTATTGAAGCATGTATATGTGCAATGTGTGGAGTCTTTTTATATAGCATCTTTTACTCAGACAATATAACTTCCTTTTGTTAGTGCTTCTGATTTCCTCACATTTTAACATCACTCAAAGGAAGCAGATGAATTAATTTGATTATTTTTTTTCTAAAATTAGTGAGAAAAAATCTTTTGGGGGATAAGAATTAAAGGTACACTCAAGTTAATCTTAGTCATTCTCCATGTTCAGATCAGATTGAATCTCAACAAAATTTGTTTGAAATTATGACAAATCTTCACATCAGCTCTTTCTTGAACCTTACCCAACCTTGACTGTAAGCTCACAGGCAACTCATCTCACAACTCATCTTTCCTTCCTTCTAGAGATGAGCTCTGTAGTTCAGAATATACCAGTAGCCCAAAATAACAAGCACCCAATGACTGATGTTTCACTGGTTGTGGAACTGGGATGAACATTTCCCGAGACCCACTTAAGGCCTTTACCTTAAAATTCTGCACACTTGCAGAGGAAATGAGTGTGCTTTGTGCTTGAAAACCTGCAGACCATACTCACTTCATACTCAAGTCTACTAGTGCTGATATAGAAAAAATTTCTTCATATCTAGCTAATGATGAACCTTACAGAAGTTTTTTCCCTTAAAGGCCATTTCCTTACCCTGAGCTTCAAGTGAAAACATAGAGACATGAAATAATATTATGGGTTGTGAAACAGTCTCAAAGAAAAAGCCACACTTACAATATTATTTCATATGTACAATTCATCACAGTCTCAAAAGGACATGAAATAAGATTCAAACTGTTTTGAGCTCTGTGACCAGGTTTTGTGGAAAGGCTGAATCTCTTCAGCCAGAATTCTGCATTGAGAACAAAGCATAATCTGCCATTGTGTTCCTCAGTGTTGCAGTACCACAAGGTTGAGTGATTCAGCCTTCCCCGTTCACGTAATGAATGCCCAGATTGAGACACTTCCTGATTTGTGAACCAGGGCTGGTCACCATAAGGGTCAAATGAAAGACCACTTATGTTGGAAATACCCATTCTGTTGTAAGGGAACACTACACTTTTTGATTGAAGAGTCACCCATCTTGTGTTTACTACAGTAGACACTTGAGTTATGAGAGAGGATGCAGTATTTTATTTAATTTTATTTTTTAATTAGGACATATAAAGCTCAAGTCAGACCACCAAACTATTTTGTAGTGGAAGTTAAACTGTCATATTAATGACTCTCTGATGTGTTTAGATGAAAAGCACTGAGATGTGCTAGAAACCACAGCTTGTTACTACCCACAGCAGTGGTTCTTAGATTAGAAAGGATTCCACTGTAGATTTGCCGTTTTATTTAATTTTGTATATCAGCAGCTGTTGCCTGTTGAGTGCTACATAGCAAGATCACCAATGAAGCCAGATTATTAAATTTCTGAGAAGAAGTAAGGAGATAATTTGTATATTCTTTGTGTCTCTACAAGAAAGCATGGAAAAGTAACAAGCAAGAAATATCTTTTACCAAATGAGTATCTTTGCTATGTAAGAAAAGTCTGTTCTTCTTTGGACAAAACCAGTTTAATTAAAAAGATTTTCCTTTAATAAAATAGTCCATTTCTGGGTTGAATTAAATACTGCACTAGTGCAGGATGAAGAGCTGATGCAAACACCACTGTCATAAGCAAATTTTTTTCTTATGCATATATAGTTGCAAGGCTGCCCACCATCATTTCTACGAGTTCTGGGGAGGAAGAGAGGCTTTGGCAGGTGTTTATTCATGCCTTGAGAGTGGTTAAAATTCTATCAGAAAAATGAATAACGATAGTTTTAGAAGTTAACTGCTAGTGGTCCAGCTGACTCCTCAATTTTTGCTATTTTGTCAGGAAATGGTTTTCCACAGTGCACATTTAGAAATCTGCTATACTGTGTCACATTTAAAGGCTGTCTTCAAAAATTCTGTCAAGGGCTTCATGCTATCTTGATGGCAAAAATCAGATTTACTTATCTGTTTCATTATGGCTATAACAGATACAACTTTGACAGCTGCTTCCGCAAAACACTAAAATGGCTTAAAAATAACACAGCAGTAACATCAATACACTTCACAGAACTCTGCTGCAGCTGCTTTGGGATGAAACACAAACCCTCCCAAATAGCTGCAAATGAAAACAAAACAATATGTGCTGATTTATGTTGCATTCAGGAGGCCAATAAAACTGGGATCTATCAAGGAGCACATGAGAGCAAATTCCATAGGAGACATCTGCCACTGATAAGTGGTGTTGCCAGTGCTGCAGAACTCAACAGCAGAATTTGACAGTAAAAAATATCCTTATTATGTTTAAATATTTAATTAGCCGTTCACAGGCAACATGAGAACACAAGAGCGTATTTAGGCTTATGCTGGCAAAAAGCATCTGGTCAAATGGTCAGTCCAGCAGGAAATATTTATAGCTTTGGAAGTTACAACACACGCACAGCATGGGAGTGGACTGTGGAGGACTAATCTCTCCGGGAGCTCCAGCTGCAAAACACCGCAGCCCTTGGCCTGGATATCATGGAGTCACCTGAGGATAGTCCATTAGGTCCAGTTTGTGTCTGTCAAGATTAACACCTGGATATGTGATGCAAAAAAAATTATTATTCCACTGCAGTTAGGAATGAAGACAAACCATGGTTCACCTCTTGTCCCTATTCCCTGTCTTCACATGACAAAATACGGTCTTTAATGGCCGCAGTTCTTGGTGGCCTCAGCAGAAAGGTCAAAGATAGGTTAAGGTCTGAATTCTGAATCACTTTTTGAAGTTTCTTTTGGAAGTGAGGCCTGTGTAAACCAGTGAGACATGGGGGAAAGAAAGCTGGAGGAAGTTAATGTTGTTCTTACATGTGATACTTAGTGTGTGACTAGACAAGTCTAATTTTTGTGCACCATCAGTCTCCTGTTGGCTGTAGCTGTGAAGTGTTTGGGTAGGCTCCATATGCCACGCTGAGAGAACCTAACAAGCAGGGAGGCCAGAGGTTTCTCATTTCTCCCCCCAACAGTAAATCTGATGTCAATCACAGTCATACGGTGGCAAGGGGAGAGAGGAAGCAACTAAAATATCAGTTTCTTGCTATTCTCCAATCTACTGCAACATCTCTGCCTGCGCTCTTAACGTTGATTAAGAAAACTCAGAAAACATGTTCATGCTTCATTCCCTAGTTTGTGATATTTTAAACTGTAAATAGCATAATGAGAAGTGAAGACCTGCAGACATGGGAACAGGCTTTTTTCATCACTGACAGTAAACAAGAGTGTTCCTTGACAAAGTGTTTTGCTTCGTGTTTAAGTTAAATTTGAAACAATTTATACTCCTATGGTCTAATTTTATAAATAATTAAGCAGAGAAGCAAATGTATACTAGGAACACAAACTTAATATCAGGAACATTAAATATGTAAAGAGAGGTATTTTGAGTGATAAATACTTGCAACAATACTTTGAATGACTAAGGTTCTAATTAAAGTTTCATAGGAAATATGACAATTGTTGGTACATACTTAGAAAGAGTATATACTTAAGGTACATACTTAAGAGGTGGGAGAGTGTAAATTAATCCAAGAGTAGGTAATTGGAAAATAGAAAGTGAGGCTAAAACTGCTTGCTAATGTTTTTCTAATTTCAATGGTGATGGGCTGCAGTTTATTTTAATCTTAGATAAGAGCTTGTGTTGTCTATATGACAAGAGAGCAAAGTAAATAAATGTTATGCTGCAATAGCAATACACAGAGAACATTCTGAGCACAGTTGTGTTTTTCTTACTATAATTGTTAATTTCTCTTTTGAAGTAATGGCTGCAATTGATATTTTCCTCAGATTTGAAGGACTTCAAAATACTGAAATGCAAAAGAGGGAGATTAATAAAAGGTAATCCTTTAGAAAAAATTTGGGGTGCATGCTGGGAAGTGTGCAACAGAAACATTCTGTGGGAGGAAGCCTTACTGCAAGACATAGTTTTGGACAATACTGTAACCCAGAGTTTGCAATTGGCTAAAACATTCCTCACCACAACAGTTCCAGAATGCATATGCAGAGACAGAGATGTTACCTGACGCTATGCAAGGGACAAGGGACAGCAAGTGGGCTTGTACTCCCTGAGTCCTTACCATTATACTTTTCAAACATCTGTATTGTTGGCTCTTTGCTTGTGATCAGCTGAGCTTTGGAAGAGCTGAGGTCACTGTATTTGCTGGTAAATGGGGCTGTAGTAGATTTTTGTATACCCAAAAATCTTTGCTTGATGCACAGGAATGATAAAGTGAGAATGTGAGTGCATGAGACCCCTCTAACAAGTTCAGGCTGCAACCAGATGTGAGAACACGTTTGCCCGTTGGGCAAGTTGGTATCTGAGAATGGGCTCAAACACCCACTCCATTAGGAATTTAGACCTGGAGTTTACAGCCTGTGGCTTATGAACTATTTTTGACTTAAAGCCTACAGAAGGCAACGAAAAAAAAGCAGCCAACTGCTGCTAAGCTTTTATTTGCTCCACAGAGGTCTGGTCAGCCCCAGAAGATTTGCAGGCTCTAAAAATTAAAGAAAGCCAGAAGAAAACAAAAAAGACTGATTTCCCCTACTTTTCAATGGAGATTGCAATTTAAATGTTGCAGTCAGTAACTAGAAGACGTTTGAACTACATTCAGGGAGTTGTGGGAATGATGATTTAAGTACCTGGGAGGAAAAATTCTTTAGGTGAAACGAAGTCAATAGGAGCAAGTTCAGGCCCAAAACTACAGAAGACTAAAGAAACTATGTGTGTTCTAATACATGTCCTGTGAAATAATGTATTTATCTATTAATCAGAGAAATTTTAAGATTTTTGGAAAAGATAATTTTAAGTTAACAAAAGCCTTAAATACAAGTGGAAGGAAAAATGTAGTTGATTTTTGTTGTGCATGACCAATGATAAATATGCGATGCAGTCTGGTTTTGCATAGATCACAGCATGGGTTTTTTCAGAAGTAAATGTTTTATTACAGTATGTATTTTTAGTAGTAAGTTTGGGAGACTTATGAGGAATCATAATGCACATAATTAAAATAATCCAATTATTCTTGATGTGCACTTTGGCCAGTTGTGATCTGTGTTTCATTCTCTGATGCATCTGCCTCTGAATACAAAAGGTTAAATTAGACCCCACAAAATTTAATTACAGCTGTATTTGCCAAAGCAAAAAATAGAGTTTTTAAAGCTCTTTTGAAGTGCAGTATGTCATTTAAATCTTTATAAGATGCATATAAATTGTGCATAGTTCAGATTAGTCAATCGCCATATCTTTCCAGAGATAGTTAGAGTGGTCAGAGGAAAATTAGGGCCCAACCTTTATATAAAAGATGTAATGGTCCTCAAAGTTCAGAGCTTTTGTATTACTCATAAAGTGTTCTTAATTTTTTAGTCAGCCTCTTTTTTTTTTTTTTTCTGGAGAGGCAAATATGCTTACAGACAAAATCAAATCAATCACAATTCTTATTAGTCTGTGTTCAAAAACTTTGTAAAGGGATGTGCACACCAGGTTTTCTTCTATTATACTTCCTTAAAGCTATCTTTAGCTTCATTTTGTGAAAAAAAAAAAAAAAAAAGTTTTCAGGTCACAGCAAAAATTATTTTACAGAAAGACAGAACCTTGAAGTACAAATAAAAATTAAAGCTGCAAATGCCTTTCAGTAGTGGAGTAATACAGAGCTAAAAGGGAGGCAAATTTGATGAGTAAACATGTACAGCTCTGCCAATATCTTCAATGTTGATTTGGTCATATTCAATTTATTACTGTTTTGTCTTTATGTGTGTATGCAATTGAACATCAGTGGTCTCTTTTACGTAATTCCATTTGTTTTGGTTTTTTATTTTAATTTTTTAATTTTTTTTTTTTAATCCTTCATTTAATTTTGTGTAGACTGTAAGCTCAGACATTGACATAATTACTAGAAACAGCATAGGTATATCTGTTCTTATGAAATACATTGTATTGTTAAGTCTCTATAAAAACTAAGAATGTTTTTTAATTATTTTTTATTTGGAAAGGAAGAAAAATGGGTATTTTTATCCAGTTTCATGAATCACATTATTAAGCATTACATATTTTCCACTGTGTCACAGCACAATACACAGCCCTAGTGGGCTCTTTTTTTAACAGACTGCAGACCATGTTATAAAAGCTTTATCATTATAACAAATACTTAGAAAATAATGATTCTTATATGAGTAGATTCCGATAGGTTATGTCAGCACAATGCTGTCACTTCAGTAAGATTTTCCACATGCTTCCTTTCTTCATATTCTCTGCAGTGGTGTGCAGTTTCCTTCTCTAAAGTGGGAAAATATGATTTATAAATTATTTCTGTTGTTCACATGTTTACATAAGTGTTACACCTAGGGTAAACAGAGAAAGTCTGCACTGAGAAGGTTGCTTTTTTTACATATACCTCTGACCCAAGTTTTGATTCAGTTTCGTGTTGTGCTAAATACTGAAATTGATGCAGAGCATCACTTATTTTACTCTTTAAGCCTGTATGTAGGAACATTTTTTGTTCCTGCACACATAAAACACAGAAGCATTTTTCTGACCTATTCTCAATAAATAGAGCTCAAATCAGATAGGTCAATAATTTGTCGTTTTATTCATTTTGTTGTAATCCTCCAGCTTCATCACCGGGGTGATGTAGCCATGAAGCTTCTCTCACATTCTGATTAATGTCTTTTAAAGTCAGGAGGGCATGAAATCACACCTAGCAAAACTTGCACAACCACAGCATCTTACAAGCTGCACAGTGGTATAAATAGATAAACCTATTTATATAGTGTCTAAATACAAACAGTAGTGTGGTGTAAACACCACTGCTATATGGACCACTACTAGTTGGTAGCAATGTACAGAGTCCCACAGGATTCTATGTCATACAGGACACTTAGAGGTGTATAGAGAGGGCATGCACTCTTCCAGGAGCCAGGGAAAAAGGAGACATTCCAGTGGCTTGTGGATGCTACCCATCTTTTGGCAGTCTTAGTAAGAATTATTATTATCATTCTTTTTAGGGTAGTGAACGTTGTTCACACAAAAATATGCTCATATTCAGCAGTGTTCTCAATTGTCAACAAAGCTATCATTTTAGAGTTGATTGAAGTTTCTCTGGAGAAAAATGGAGAGATTTTAACCTGTGTAGATTCAGGAACTTTTGTTCCCACAAAGTGCATTTAATCCACATTTCAAAATGCAAAGCTAGTTCTTCAAATCTGGGACGTACTACTTTGACATTTGTCAGGGGTAGAAACTAGTGATCCCTTGAGGTCCATTCTGACCTACTTTTTCAGGATTCTTTGCTAGGTCTATTACTCTTTTGGTTGAATCAGAAGCTCAGCTTTTGAAGCTCCTTTGGATAGATTCCACTTATGGAGTCATAGTCAGGATACCAGATTGAGGCCAGCTTGCAAAATCCTGTTGAGACAAGAGGTTGATGTTTTAGTGGCCTTGCCTTGTATATGTTTCACATACTTTCCATATAATCCCATATTTTGGTAAATTCTGTCTCAGATGAAATATTTATTATATGACTCAGAAAAAATATTTGAAAAGAATTTCATCCTGTAACAGTAGCTCACACTGGGAGAAGCCTCATAAATACCCTGTGTTCTAGGGCCTTGGATTTTTTTCTGGTTGTTACTTCCCTCCCGTAATTATTAATATATATCTATCAGAAATTTCAGGGAACTGGATTACTTGTTTCTTTGAAAGGAGTAAGAAAGGTTACTTAAATTGCATGGGTTTATTTTTGCATTTCCCTTTTTATTCTGGGATGGTGGCTTGCAAAATCTGAATACTGGTTACCCCTTGAGATCAAGTGCTCTATCACCAATCAATTTTATTTTTAAGTAGAAAGGTCTAATCTGAGAGAAATAGGTTGCAGTTAATTGACGTTCTCAGTTCCAGATGAAATTATTGAATAAAGACTTATGATAACTACTTCAGGTGACAGCAGAATCTTTCCTGCCTAAAATTAATTCATTCTTGTGGGCGGTTCATACTGCAATATCCATGCCCTTAATTGTCATTTAAATCCTCTGCACACAGAATTTCATAAGGTGGCTAGGTGTAGGCATCAGAAGGATCTCCACAGTACTCTAACCTGATAGTTATGATACATCAGTCCTTGAAGCTGCACATTCCCAGAAGCTGTATGATACATTTTAAGAATAGATCACAATGTTCCACAGAAATACCACAGTGTTGCTGAAAGTGCATGAAAATACACGGCGATTACATAAGAGTTGCTACATCATTCCTGCTTATTGTTGATTGGATTAATTCCTCTTTCTCAACTGATAAAGTTTGTGGTGATATCTATTTCTGAATGTAAAGAATATCCTACAAGGGGATTTATTTAAAGGGTGACTGTTGCCCTAGCATTTTGATTAATTCAGAAAATACATAATATATTAAGATTTCTTGAGTACCAGTAAACATCCTAATTCACCTTCAAACATCTGACACACCATGCACATAGAATACCACAGTGAATTTCTAAACTTAATATGTAAGAGAACTTAATGAATTAATAAGATCTGTTGTCTCTATCTGCTTGCCTACCCCTGTGAAGATTGTAGACATGTAATATCTTTGCAATGTGTTTACCTCCTGTCAGTTTTGTTGGAAATGAGCTTGGAGAACTTATTGGACGGTGTGAAGAGGTTAGTCTTGTTTCTTCAGGAAATTATGCAAAATCACTACTTTTATTGACCACTGTAACATAGTGTGTTAGCAGCATTCTATAGCAATGCATTTGCTTCTTTAGCTGTCATCAGTATATTGTACTATTAAAAATACACAGTTAAGGTACATTAAATAAGATTATTGAAGTGTTTTTCCACACTGGAGGTGATATTTTTGCTGAAGAGTGTTATAAATTCATGTTACCTCTTGTCTATGTTGTCCAGATGCCAGTTGGCCACTAATTTACCTGAGTAGCAACATCTCTATTGTTTTGCTCTGTGACTGGAGATGCAGTAATCATGACAGTCTGTCTTCCAAAACTTAGAGAAAAAGGTAACAGATTAGTTAACTTCTTCCTAGCAGCTTTTCTAGTAGGAGTTTTGAGGGTTTCACTAAATAAGCAGCAGCAAGTCAGATTGCATTACAATGTTGAACATGTGTTCTTCCATTAAGAGAAGAAAGGCTGAGATGGACTAACACTAAGAAAGGCTGAGGCACTCACGTGTCCTGACGGTTCCACTAAATGCATCAATTTTTATGGAAAACTTCTGGTACCTTATACTATACATTATATGGAAAGAAGAAGAATATAGAAGATTAGGAATCAATTTTTCCTAGGCACATTTCAGTAAAAATTAGTAAAATATGAATTAGAGTTATTACAGAATAAACACTAAATTGTGAGTTTTTTAAAGATCTCTAATTTAAAGTAGGACTGAATATGACATTAAAGAATTTAGAAAGGAAATATCCATAAATCCCGATTAAAAAAAATTGAACTTGAGTGTGATTCTTAGTACTGCCTAAAAAATTGGTCCATTGTGATTTTAGAAAATTTCATAATAGTGTCTTTTCCTCATGGTATTCTCAGTAAAGTTAGGGATCCGAGAGGCAGACAAAATGGTTGAAGAATTTGAAGTTTAACACTAAACAAAAAGTCAGTTTGGACATTATTTTTCCTAAACCAGTTACCTCTTCACCTTGACTTTATCAAAAACTGTGCCTAGTAGGTAGAGTCACAGCTGATGTAGTGTGATATAATCATAATCTGGTTTCCTTCAGCTGAGACTTCAAATCAGCCTGTAGAGTTCAAGATAATTTCTGTTACTGCCCCAAACTGTCATTGCCTGGAAGTTTTAATCCCTTATTTGCAGACTTTTAATACAAGTTGAATCTGAATGTTATTGCATTAAATGTAGAGATATTGTTTTAAATGAGTCATAGATTAAAACTATATACCAGAATTCCAAGGTTAATTAAAAAGAATATGCCAGATTCAGTAGCATAAAAATACCATAATGATGGACAATTATAATAGGATAAGATCCTTTTCTGGCAGAAGATACGTTCCTTGGATTTTTATGTCAATGCCTAAAGCAGCAAGAGCTGCATGGTTAGCGGTTGGCAATTTAATCTCAAATTGCAGGAGGCTTGCCAGATGGAATTTTTAAAACTTCAGGATTCAGACACTTTGTATTGCATGTGCATGTAAATTAAACCTATTGGAGCCTTTTACGAAATCTTAGTTGTAGAATATTCCAGAAAAGGCAAGATCATTTATTTACGCTCTAAGTTGAGATGGTAGAACTAGAATTTTGAAATTAAAATCTTTAATGAATATTTATCACCATTCTTTCCCTTCTCCCCCCCAAAACAAAAATTGCTTTAGCATTCCTTGGCACCAAACATCTCTCTTATTTTAGTAGATGGTCATATTTTCGTGTCAAAACAGCTTAAGGAAGAAAGAACAGTGTGTTCTATGGAGTGTGTCAAATCCAGTTCTAGTCAACAATTCCAACTGTGACAAACTTATATTACGCTTCTTAAAATAGGTGATTCTTTGTGCAAGTTATTTCCTGTTAGATTATGGAGAGGGGTTTCTCAATAATTTTCTACATAGTTTAGAGTACCAATCAGCAACCAAGCCCCACACTGTCACTCACTCACTCCCCCACCAGCAGGGCAAGGGAGAGAATTGGAAGGGTAAAAGCCAGAGAACTTGTGGGTTGAGATAAAGACAGTTTAATAGCAAAAGCTGCACACAAGCAAATAAAACATGGAATTAATTCACTGCTTCCCATGGGCAGGCAGGTGTTCAGCCATCTCCAGGAGAGGAGGGCCCCATCACAGGCAACGACTACTTGGGAAGACAAATGCCTTCACTCCAAATGTCCCCACAGCTTTATATACTGAGCATAATGTCAGATGGTATGGAATATCCTTTTGGTCAGTTTGGGACACCTGTCCCGGCTGTGTCTCTGCCCAGCCTCCCACGAACACCCAGCTGCCCTCCCCAGTGTGCCAGTATGAAAAGCAGAAAAGGCCTTGGCTCTGCTTAGCAATAAAAAAAAAAATATCTCCATATTATCAACCCTATGTGCAGCACAAATCCAAAACACAGCCCCACACCAGCCACTGTGAAGAAAATTAACTCTACCCCAGCTGAAACCGGCACAATGGGACAAAACCATAGTGTCTCTACTGACAGCAATAAAGGTCATTACAGGCTATTGGGTTAAACAGAAGATCAAGAGTGGGTGCAGTCCAAGACCCACTGTTTCCTTTGAACAGGTTATTTTATTTTGTGGTTGAATATTGTTAAATAAACATCTGAGTGTATCCTATTTACAATGTAGAGAGCATCCATTTGGCAAGTGATTATAAATAGTAATGCCAGTCATCCAGAGAATGATGGAAATTTTCACTTAACCTCATGGGTACCAGCATTCCCACCTTTCCTCCCAGACTTTTGAAAATAACTGGTTTTAGCTGAAAAAAATCCTGTTCTGAAGAGGACATCAAGTTACATTGTTTTGTTCTTTAACATTAACTGCGTTTACAAAGAGTGACCTCACCCTGCTAAGCTTTAGGACATCATGGGAGTTAAGGTAGCTCACCTGAACTAACAAAACAAAATTTTGTACACCCTTCCTATATCGTCAGTTTTGATAACAGCACTGATGATGACAGGTTACCACTTAGACAATGTACCTGTAGCTAGCTTAACTTTGGAACATCAATAATAGTGAAGAGTTCCCTCACATGATAGAGTGAAAGACATTTCTACCATGAACAGGCAGTCTGACATTGAAACAAAGAGGCTTCCTTTTCTGTAAGGACCATGGATCTCACCAGTGCTCTTGAGCCAGCAGTGTGCCTGACAGTCCAGAAGACCCACAGCATCCAGGGCTGCTTTCATAGGAAGGGAAATAGGAGAGCAAGGAAAATTAATAACCCTCTACTTGGAGCACTTGTTAGACCATATCTAGGTCCTGCATCCTGTTCTGGACACCCTTTTCCATGACACACACCACTCTGACACACCTCAGCCCCCCAGACAGGAAAGGTGGATAAACTACAGCAAACTCAGCAGAAAGTCTCTGCAGATGCTAGTGAAAATCAGTCATGGCACTCAAGAGAACTACAGAGGTTCAGCACTTGCCATGTTCCCAAAGGGAGCCAGAGGAGAAGGGTGCTCTTGTCATGTCCCCTAAATGTCACCCTACCCAAGGCTTTGTTCACTGACGAGGACAATGTGACTGCAACATGAGGAGGGGTATGTGAGCCAACTTTGTTTTAATCAGCTTGGATAAAAGTAGCAGGGAAGACACGAGGGCACAGGCTCTAGTCATCCAAGTAAGTGCTCGGGCAAATATATACAATGGGTACAAATCCATGCTTTATTATCATCATCAGTTCTACTGTTATCCTACCCAGGCAGAAAACAGTTAGATCAAAATTACCAGAACTGTGCATAACTGTAGACATAGCCAAATCCAAACTTTACAATTTTAATAGTAATGATGAAATACAATGGAATTGGTTATTTTCTCGTTATTCTTTGTTTCATAATAATTGTAGAATATTTGGATGAATGGCAACACCAGCAATTCTGAGTGTTTAGCAGGACAAGTTCTTCTGCCAAGGACTCTGTAGACAGTGAAGTATAAGGAAACTTGAGTAGACATAAGCTCAGACAAAATTTCCTATGCTTTTTCACACTGAACATTTCAAAATGCCTTCAGAATACTGGACCTTACAGTGAATAACAGAGTAAAATGTTTTCTTATTGACTCAATTTGTTAGCTTTTAATTAATTTTTATACTGTGGACAAAAGAAAAAAATCAAGGAAGAAATGACTTGCAGAAAAAATTGTATGTTCATTTTTTCAGGATTTAATTTTCTCACTTTAGCAGTGAGAGATAAAAAGTACCTTAGCATCACATAGTAAGGATAGGTTAACATGTTGATGTCATTGAAGTCTATTTGAGACAAAAGCTGTCTAAGAATGTATAGATTTCACATTCATCTCATGATTTGTTCTGACAGCATGGTGCCATAACTTCTTTAAACCATCTCAAAATTTTCAATCAGGTATCATGGCAAACTACTCAGAAACAGAAACAAAGTGAAAAATGTGATTAACATTTAGCACCTGAAATAATTTGAGAGTGAAAACAAATTATATTTGGGCTAGAAGGTGACATCTTAAAACTGACAGATGCACTTTTTCATAAATTAGACGTGACCATCACTACTGCAGTGATGGACAGAAACGTTTGAGGTTAGTGGGCATTTTACTCTTTCCACAAAGTGTTGCATAGATGATAGTGCTTAAAAATAGTATCTGAGTCTCTTTATCTTATAGGAGAGCTTTTCTTTATGTGAAAAAACCTACCCCAAGAATCAACAGAGGACGGCAGGCCTCACTTATGCTCCTAGGTGGAGCTGAAAAGACAAACTACCACCTGCCCCTCTGTCAAGGGACTGATTAGTACTGCCATTAGCAGTTTGCCATAGATAATGGTCTGCCAAAATCTTAAGAATGAGAGCTTTTTTTTTTCTTTTTTTTTTGTGTGAAGAGCTTCCCAGCTGAAACAGAGATTATTGTCATTCCATGTTAAAATCTCTATTTGACAGAAGTTGTATGCTACAATCAATACTTTGCATTGGGAGAAAGAATGTTAAAATCTTGGCCAGTTAATGAAATTTGAATTATCTGCTTTGAAAGAGCATTTGAATGTGATATGTTTTAAGGTCTCCTGTGCCTCTTGGCATTTACTCACAGTTAGTCAGATCTCTTTTTTCTTTCTGAAATTCTTTTTCAATTCATTCATGGTTAAGCTGTGTTGAAATTGATTCCTTTTTCTGTTGGGAAGGCAAAAGCAGAAGGAATGCATTGTATATTTTCTGAAGAAAAGAGTAAGAATTTCAGTACTTGGCCCAGAGACTGGTCTGCAGCCTGTGGACTTCAGCGTCATGGGAAGGTTTTCAACATTACTTGAAGTTTTTTTTTTAGCCAGAAATATATGTGTCCTAGCATTTGTAGCATAAAATAAGAAATGTCAAATGTTCAGGGTTTGGTTTTTTTCAGACTCCTGTATGGTTTGCTTGTATTTGTAGGAAAATTCCAAAGCTTTTATTAGTGGCAGTTAGTCTAGCATACATTTTATAAGATAATTTTCCATCACTGAAATTTACAAAAAATTTCATATTTGTTACAACTATAATCAGGGTGAAATAAGGATGTGTTATTTAGTTTTCAATAACCAACTATTACTACATATAATATAAAAAACCCAACCAACCAACCAACCAAAAAAAGCCAAGCCCAGGAGAAAGCAACATTCTGTTTATGAAGCTTCAATGATTTAAACTGAAAATATATCTTAAAAATTCTATTTTCTGGGGTGTGATTAAAGGTGCTGGAGGACTGTCTGGATCTGACATTTCTGCAAAGGAAACCTTTTGCTTGTGGAGACAGAACCATCAGGTCTCAAAGGCAATGCCGTCACTAATGAAACCAAAAGTATGCAAGACCAATTCTGCCTATGAGAGAGAAGCCCACTGAATAGGAACAACAGCAGAGAAAAAGGCTACCGGTTACAGGTGAGGAAAGACACTTCAATCAACCTGTGCCAGGAAGAAAAAAAGAAACTTGCTATTAATCCCAGGATGGGCAAATTAGAAGGAAATGCATGATTCCAGCATAGCCTTTAGATATGCCTCACAAATTTCAGTCAGTTCTAATTGTTCTTAAGGGTAGATGTTTTCCATCTATTAGTTTCTTTTCCATTCTTTTTGACTGATCTTTATCCAGTTCTCTCCAACTCACATTCTCATTTCAGGCAGGTCTAAAGATCAAAGGCTTTGTCTATATCAGTAAAGAGAGATGATTCCCACTATGCTTGTGAAGTCTCAGTCATTTCTCAATAGTTTTGTAATACACCCTGCAATAAAATTAGCTAATTAATGGAATGTACATGTAGTGGATGCAGTAATTTATGAAGTCTGTGGTATTAGACATAACCAGCCAGTTCTGTCCAGCAATGTCTAAGGTGATGCAATATACTCACTGAAGATGGATCGAATGTGGTTGAGCAAGTTCTCAGTGAATCAAAAGAATCTTTCCCTGATTAGGCCAGAAGAAAATCTGACTGAATAGACACATCCGGATTTTAGGTTCATGGCTGTACCTCACCAACATCCCCATAGGAGAAAAAAGAGAGGTGATAATTGGCGAGGCTGGCAAGTTTGTGGGGTGGCTTCCTGAAGGATCAATTAATCAGCTATTCATTGAGGTTATCTGCTCACTGATCTCCTGCTGACAGGCAGTAAAAATCATGGCTGCCAAATACTTTTAAAGCACAGATCTCTCTCTGAATGCCAAGCCTGAAAGGCCTGTTATTTTGATGCAGCTTGCCTGGATGTAGAAGGCCTGATTTGGAAATTATTCTCTTCAACAGATGTTGTTTTTGCCTTCGGCTTCATAGGAAAGTGAAACAAGTGATAAACATAATAAAGTAACAGCACTTAGAGGTAAGCTTTCAAAGCAGTCCAAGAAAAATATTATTTATATAAAATAGTTCTGAACTGAAACCAGAACCGTCTCTTTGGACAAATACATAATTGCAACCCATGGCACTCTCTTCTGACTGAATATCATACGAATTTTATATTTCCTTCCCATACATTTTGGGAAAGATAACCTTCCTGGTTTTTAACAGTGACTATTTTAAATTCAACACTGTTCATAAGATATATTTAATGGTCAGTTCTGACCAACAACATCTGCCACTTCTGGAGAATTTGAGAAACAGAGGTAGACTACAGATGTTGCAATGTTTTTGAAAGTCTTGGCATGTCTTTGAGCATATCTATCACAGTTTTACTTTATAAATTTCAGACTTCTAAATCCTCTCTGTGTGTATATATTGTACTGGGATGGCATGGCAAGGTTTTGGTAGAGGGGAGGGCTGAAAGGGCAACTTCTGTGGGAAGTTACTAGAAGCTTCCACTATGTCCAGTAGAGCCAATGCCAGCCGGCTCCAAGATGGACCCACCACTGGCCAAGGCTGAGTCCATATATGATGGTGGTAGCACCTCCAGGATAACATAGTTAAGAAGGAAGAAAAAGTTACTGCGCAAGAGCAATTGTGGCCAGAGAATAGAGGGGTGAGCGTACATGAGACACACAGCTCTGCAGCCCATGGAGGTCCCTGGTGGAGCAGATATCCACCTGCAGCTTGTGGAGGACATTATGGTGCAGCAGGTGGAAGCCTGAAGCAGGTGGTGACACCATGGGAAGTCCACACTGAAGAAGGTGAAAACCCCAAGGAGGCTGTGATGTCATGGGATGTCTGTGCTGGAACAGGCTCCTAGCAGGTTCTGTGAACCTATGTAGAGAGGAGCCCATTCTGGGACAGGTTTACTGGTGGGACCTGTGACTCTGTGGAGAGAGACATGCACTGGAACAGTTCATGAAGAACTGCAGCCTATGGGAGGACTCACTTTAGAGAAGCTTAGGGGCAGCTGCCTCCTATGGGAGGGACCCCATACTGGAGCATAGGAAGAGTGTGTGGAGTCCTCCGTCTGACAAGGAAGGATCAATAGAGACACTGCGTGATGAGCTGTCCACAGCCACTATTCCCTATCCCTCCATGCTGCCAGAGGGGGAGGAGGTAGAGAAAATTGGCCTTGAAGTTGAGCCCAGGAAGAAGGGATGGGCAGGGAAGATGTTTTTTTATTTCTCATTATTCTGTTCTGATTTGATCGGCAATAAATGAAGTTAATTTTCCTGTGTTCAGGCTGTTTTGCTCCTGACGGTAATTGGCAAGTGATCTTTCTCTGTCCTTATCTCAACCCATGAGCCTTTTGTGGTATTTTCTCTCCCCTGTCCAGCTGAGGAGGAGAGTGTTAGAGCACCTTTGCTGGGCACCTGTCATCTGGCCAGGGTCAACCCACCACAAATATTTAGGAACTTGATTGTTAAGTATTTTTCTGTTTGGAGCCCCAGAAATAGAACTTAATGTAAACTCTGAAGTTTACAAAGATTGCCTGATTTTATTTGCTGTATTTGAGCAGTTCAGTATAGTTGGGTTTGTTTGGCTTTTTCTTGATAATTCTGCTCACTTATTATGACCTCATTTTTAAAGCTCTCTTCCACAAACCAATTCACAAGCAATGTGACCTAAAAGCATAAGCTCTTCTGAAACCGTGGGTCAGTCAAAACAAGTGGTTGCCTCTGACATGAATTTTTCAGGCTGCAAATTGTAAGCACACACTTAAATTACAAGAAAAATCTCCTTGTTCTTCTTTGGTTTGGTTGAAAACCATTGATGAGGAAAGAAAATCTGCCTCGAACAGACTGCCTAGACAATCTTCAGCTTTCTAATTTCAGTTCAGGTAAAACTCAGGACCATGCTGATATTAAACACAAAGGAAGACCCTTTGACCTTAGAGGTCAAGAGCCATGTCTAGCAAAAAAATAATTTAAAATAATAAAATAAATTCCTTCTAAATTTCCTGTACTTCATGTTTTCCCTATCTGTTTCTCTACTTTATCCTCCCTGCACGATCATTTGTTGTCTTCGTATCAACTAGCCTTACCATTACACATTCTTGTATAACATTATAGTTTCACTGCTTTCATATTCTTTGAAGTCACCTGAGAAAAGAATAACCATCTTAAATGTAGTAGTTCTTCTACTGAACAATGAAAGAAAAAAAATCAAGAAAGAATGCAATAAACAAATTGAAAACTGGTGCAAATTGTGGTTGAACCCTCAGTATGCCTAGCCAAGGTGATGTGAAGTGTGAATTAGTGTTCTGTCATTTTTCTTTACTTTCCATGAAAAATCACAACAACAAAAAAGATGGGAAGCTGACATGCAGCTATTTAAAATTCAGTTGGTTCTGCTTCATACCAAGTCATGTTATAGTGGCATGTACCTATGCACATGAAAAAACACTCATATGCATGTTCTAAAATTACTATCTTATCCCCTTAGTTTTTAGTTTTTAAAGGCTTTTTAAAGTTTTAAATGGAACCTCTTCCTCTTCCTTTATCCACATATGCAAAAATAACTCAGACCACAGCCAACACATATATGTGGTAGGATTCAGTGTAGAAATTAGAGAAAAATTTCAGCCTAGGAAACAAAAAATGCATCGTAACCAGCTTAAATTGTGATGAGACTTTAGATTAGTAGATTATAAATAATAGAAAGCAAATGTCAAGCACCTTTATTCTGGAGTTAATAATACCAGGCTGACATGTGCACTATAGGAATTTGTGGATGGAAATTTAGGACAACAGTTGAGCTCTAGCAGAAGTTTTATGTCTTCAGGAGCGTAGGTTTCATGAGCAATGGATTGAATCCTGACTCAAAAGAATATTGTCTCTTTGCTGCTTCAAAAAACATGTGGGGTCTCCCGTGCAGCTATTTACTCACATGCCCTGAGCTGGGGTTCAGAAAGTATGACAGCCTGAAGTTATATGACTTCAGGTTAGAAATAAGTATGAAGTTTCTTAGAAGGAGCCGAATGTCTTCTGTTTTGTTGGACTGAGCTATACATAATCAAAGGCTTTGCAATAGCTTGGGGCTGCGTGTTTGAGTTATTTCCCTTGTGAATAAGTTGCACACAATTTAACTGCCTAAGTATTTACATATTTTCTGAGACTTCCTTGTAGTAAAAGAGGAACGTTTGTCTTCATAATTGTCCAAACATGCTACTCTTTAATCTGACAAAATATTTACTTCTGTGGTACTGTGTGTCAGGAATTCAGGCTCAGGTTGTAGATGTTATCAAATTTTAGTAAGTGATAATGACATTAGGGAATGTTGCCAGGAGAAACATTGAAACCATGCAAATCAAAAATTGCCATTCAAGAATTGATTTAAGGTACTTCTGATTCTAATATTCATTTGAAATACCACAGAAATTCTTATGCCTATTTGTCCAAGGCAAAGCCTTTTGTAATGCAGTGCAGTGTTTTCTTTTCTCTGAAGTCCAGTTGAAGCACACTAGCCATAAATCAGCCCCCGAGAGCAGGCACCTCTCATTGTTTTACCAGCAAATTCTTTTACATTTCCCCCCATCCCTAGCAAACATACATAAATGCCTGGTGTTATTAACTGAATTCTGTAAAACAGATATTCAGATGAAAGGGCTAGAGATGAAGATGTGAAGAAAGACACTCTTAGCTGGCTAGAATATGGATGCTGAGCTGACAAGTGAGTGGACCATTTTAGTGTATCTGTTCCACTTGATTGGTACAAAGCTTTCCAATGTCATTTTGACTAGCTATGAAATCAAATTATTCCGCATGAAGTATTGTACATCACTGAACTGTTCTAATGCCCATTGGATATTGTGAGCGACTCTTTGTGCATGACTCCTCATTTCTATAACTGTCTTCGACAACTGTTTTATCCTAAGCCACTAAGAATTCAAGTCCAATTCTCAAGTCCAAAACGAGTCTGTGGAGTGTCCACTGAAACTCAGTGAGTGTCAAATTTCCTTGGCATGCTTAACACACAGGGGCAGCTCCCGATACTTTGCAAATAGCGTGACAAGTTACCACTTTTCGTGGATGTCAGTACAGCAATGATATAAAAGTCTTGTCTGTCTACCAGCTAAGGGATTTCAGTACCTTCAGTAGGACATCTAGTATTAGCTCACTCATTAATCTGGACCCTTATATTTCTAGACATACAGATGAAAATAAAGATGACTATTCAATGAATAATCAGTTTATGAAGGTGGAGGCAAGAACATGAAGGAAAGGTCAAAACACGTGTCCAGAAAGGTATGTGGGACAGGACAGAAGTAGAGGTAACAAGTGAGAGGGGACTACGATTCCATAATCTAATGGGAGTTCTTATTTGGGAGGACTGAGTTGAGTCTGCCCTTTTCAAGTGTTTTTGTTAGCGAGTACTTATTGGAAGGACAGGTTTATGGCACCATGTGATATCTTTGTTAGATGAACAGGTAATGTTGAAGAAAGCTTGATGGGAAATACTCTAAGGATAGAATTGCAGACAATCTCAAGCAATTGAAGGTCCCTCTCTGTAGGTTTGAACAAGTCCTTCTTGTCTTTCCTGCTTCCTTCTGATGATGAACCACTCTTTGCTTAGTGTGCTGGCTGGCTGGCTGCAGCCCTTTGCAGTACATGTGCTCCTGCGCTGGGCACACAGTGCAGGCACAGCACCCAACATGCTCATACTGCTGCAGGTTCAGGCACTGAAGCCATGCCTGCAGTGATCACAGGAGGCACTCCTGGGGACCATAGCGAGGGCAAAGAGGAAACCCGCAAGAACAGGCCGGCTGTGAGATGAATGTATCCACATTAAAACGCAGGTCCACCCTCTGCAGATGCTCTTCAGGCTGTCCTGACCTAGGGATGAAGTACATAGGATCCTGGGCTCCTACTGCATTCACAGTTGTCTTTTTGACATGTGTTTGACCAGAAAGTCCTTGCACTAAGTTTAAAAGAAAAAATTCCACCACTGAAATGATCCTTTAATCCCTGTGACTGCAACATGCCCATGAGCTTGTGTATTGAAATCCACTGGATTGTACTTTCTTTTTTCGTAGTGTCCTTCAGATTATTTTGCAGTATGTTTATTGAATTTACAGTATACCAAAACTAAGAAATAATATGACAAAAATTAAGGTTTTAAGCAAATAATGTTATCAATGTATGATACAGCAGACTACCAACTTTTAAGAATATTTTGCCCCATTTTAAGATTCTATTCAGATTATGACTGAAAAGAACTTCTTTTGTTATATGGCTGTAGCAGTTTCTGTGAGAAAATTTCTAATCTCATATTGAATTAGACGTGAAATATCCAATTAAAAATCTATTTGTTAAATCCTGAATGGAACAAAACCCACTTACCTTGCCAAAATTTCTCTGTCTTTATTAACTAAAACCAAATGATTTTTTTTACCTCTAATAACTATATAACCACATAAAAATAAAGATAAATGAATGTAATTTTTTAAAAAATTGCGAAGCGTTATTTATATCTACAGTCAGTATCTGCGGTCGGTATATTCACAGTCAACTGATCTAAGGGCCTTTAAAATAGAAATGCTGAGATTACTTTATAGCAGTGTGAGTAGTGTTTCTGCCACAGAACAGAAAATGCATTTCTTTAGTCTGCTCATGGCTCCAGATGGCATGCTGGTTTAGAAAGCAGATAGCTAATAGTTACCTTCAGGATATGAGATGAACAGGATGAGGGGTTGATTTGACAAGTTTATTGTACTCTGTTCCTTTTGTCGAACGAAGGATTCTTTAATTTGTTGCTTTTCTTCTCAGAAAATCTACAGTAATATTAGAGAAGTGCTGATAGTGTAAATAAACTACAGTGAGCCACCTGTAGGTAATACTGATGTGCCCTGTTTCTCACAGGTATCAAATTCTCTAATTACCCTAAAAAATTTCAGCTCAGATGTCTCCTATTTGCAACTGTCATTCTTTCTTTTGTTTGCTCTCTCATTGACTCATTCTTCTGTTTGATTCTTTCCCACTAAATACATGACTCTGGACAGAATTTCAGAAAGAAATCTAATGATGGTAATCTAATGTTTGTAATCTATGTATTACAGTGTGTGAATCCATAAGTTGCTGGTATCACTTTTATTACTGCATGTAAGGGAAAAGTTAAAATTTGGTGAGAAGAAGCAACCTATGGAACACTAGTCTATGAGAGTAATTAAAATGGAGGAATAATAGTCACAGTTGTCTACAGAATTTCTACTTTCTGCTGAGTTATTCTAGTTATGAACATAGTCATTGTAAAAATACAAAACCAAAACCACTAGTGTAAGACAAAAGGCAAGTGAAAGAATCTGCTGTATTGAACCTGACAAACACCATTTAGAACTGAAAATCATTACTGTATTTTATTTACAAGTTTTCATTTCTGAAATTACTTAAAAGCGTCACTATGTTTCCTCTCAGGCAAGTTACTGAATCTGAAAATTGTAGACAAAATTGGTCCTGAATACCATCTTCTGGGGTAAACCTGAAGGAGAAGACAGTGGGTATTAAACACATTTGGAGTTAAGGTTATCTGTAGTCATAATCATAATAAATTTTGGTAAATCTCTAGCTTTGTCAGTAACTCTAATGCTCTTATAGCTTTTCCAGTGATAACTTGAAGAACTTTCTTCCATTCCAGGGCCACAGGTAAAGATATTTTGGACAAATTTTCTTATATTTTTATTTGAATAATAAAATTTGCATATCATCTGCTCTTAAAATTCCTAGGAAGTAATTACATATGAAATGCCAAGTTATAACACTGTCTGAAATAAGAAAAAAATCAATGCTACAGCTAGAGTCCGGTTGAGAACTTTGGGTTTAAAATCATTGCTAGTTTGTGAATTACAGCTACTAGTAACAAGGAATGCAAGGGATTATATTCAGGTACTGATATCATTCTTACTAATTCTTTCTGTCATCTCAGGATCCTGCTGTCACAATCAGCTCTAGGCTGAGCTGAAGAGAAAAAATTCTTTTTGAAATCCGGTTGTGCCCTGGCAATTTTTTGTCCCAGCTCATCACCATGAACACACCTCTTGTTCTGCAGACCTGGCAGACATTGTGTTCTTATTTTAGCTTAGAGACAGTTGGATTGAATAAGTGCAGGGAGGTTGTTCCTTACTTGTATTTCTGTGGCCTATAATTTAGGAAAGAATAAAAACTAAAAATACTGAAAATATGAAAAAAAAAAAATCTTCAGACACACTTGCTATTAGATATTTACTGATAAGTAACACTCACATCAAAAAGTTTATAGTACAAACTCTGTCGGTTGATACCTTCCTCCTCCATCCTTGACAGAAACTTTTAGTCTAATTTTTCTGAGACTTTTGATTTCCTCTTGATCACTCCAGATGATTTGAATTCAGAGAGTTCAGAGGATTTCATTCACCAGAGTCAATGATTCTGCATCTCTCAGATACATTATGCTTTTTCATTACTTTTGAAATTTACATAGGCTTTTTTTTTCCCCCGACAACAGTTGAAATAGGCATAGAATGAAATTATACCAGGCCATTTTCCTTAGAGAATTTTGAATCACAGTTTAAACATTACTTTGCATATTTTTCAGCTGTCAGTATTTTGGGGAGAAGATACACCATTAGAACCATACAGCTGAACTCTCATTCACAGTTGTGGAAATTAGTCCTCTTTCTGCTGTAAAATATAGCCAAGACTTTGATAATTACTATATCAGAAGAGTCCCTCTTTAATCAAAAGAGTGGGTTTGCATGTAATACTGTAAAGTTTTTGATATGCTTTGAGACCAAAATTAATTTAGTTTTTAGTTTTTCCTTTTATGGTACAAATGAATGGTCATATATTTTGCCCTTTTCAGTAAAAGATTAAGAACTTAAGCCAAGACAGAAATATTTCCACACTGAACTGGTTTGTGGATATCTTTCCAGCAGCATTTGATTTAACACTGCTAAACTCATTATTTTTTTTTTTTCCCTATGGTGGATCAAAACCAGAATTTCCAAAAATATTACTACCATTCTTGGATTGCCTGCTGACCCTATGAAAGAATCAGCTTGAGGTAAACTCCTGCTAGGTATAGCAGCCAGTTTGGAGACTGGTTGAGCCACATGCCCTTTGGTATCTTCTTAAGTGGGGAAGCCAAATTTGCAATTTGCTTAAAAATATGTCTGGGATCTAAATACTTTCAGAGCCACTTAGAATGTCAGCTTTTGGAATGTTTATTCCCCAGCTGTTAAACACAGGATAATAGTCAAGTGATAAAAATGGTGAATGAATTAGACAGGTCTCTTTGGTCACTAAACAGACTTTCAGACAATTTCTGACAAGCTAAGATTATAGATCACAGGGTTTTTTAATCCTCTTGCTGCAAACAAACTTCTTTTCAAGTCCATTATTTTCTTTTTTCCTTTTTTATTTTTTTTCTGTATTGTTTTTGACCGCCTCTGCTATTTTACTGATTTAAGTTTTGAATCATTTGGTTTAACTCTAAACCATAATTTACCAGCAGTAGCCTTGCTGTCCTCAATTTTCACAGTTTCCATCACACACTGGTAAAACTTAAGGCATCCAAAAATATATTGACTCACAGTCTAGGTATTTGGTAAATGATCTGCATCTTTCCTTTCAGTTTTTCATTGCCTAGGTATGTGTGACCATTCTTCACATAGCTGTCATTATGCAACAATAAAATCTTCTTTAAAGCATACAAATGAAAAGCCAAATGAAAATGATCAGATGAGCAAAGTGAAAGAAAAGTGTCTATATGAAATTTTCCTCTATATAATTTGCATTTGTATTAATGGCCCCATTTTACTATTCAAGATAGAGTCACAGAGTATTCTGAGTTGGATGGGACCCAAAAGGTTCAACTCTTAAGTGAATGGCCCGTACAGGGGTTGAACCCAGGACCTTGGCATTATTAGTACTGTGCTCTAATCAGCTCATGAACAAATTGCCCCTTCTCTTGAAAGAAAAGTATGTAGGGTAGAGGCAGTGGGTGCCCCCTTAACCTCTATTCTAGCAAAATGAGCTCTGTTCACACTGTTTGTTCATTCTTCTCATGTGTGTAAACATTAATAACAAAATTAAAGACCAAGTATCTCTGAAGAGCAGTTGTTTAGACATTGAATGTGTCTCAATAAGTCACTGAATTATAATGGAAGGTGAAATAGTTGGGCTGCTGCAACTGAGCATGGGTGTTGTCTAATTTACTGCTGTGTCGAGGAACTGTAGTTCCGTAAGAACATAAACCAGCAGAAGGAATTTGCTTATTCTGATAGAACTAGTGGAGCCATAAAATGTACCAACAAAGTAGTTACAATGCAAATTGTGAATATTTTACCCAGACATCCAATTTGAACTAATAATCACATGCTAGCAGAAATTTTAATGAGTTGTTTATGTTGGTCTTACTTAACAGATGGGACAGTCCTTATTCATTTGGCTTCTAAATTGATAATATCTCTTTGATATTCTTCTATTGCTGCTAGTTAAAACCAATCAAACTGAATACTACAATTTAGCTAAAAATGAAGTTGCAATTTTTTGCTTTAATTCTTCTAATAGATGTGTCCACAGGTTACTTCTATCCTAGGCATCTTGAGTTACTTTTTGATGGGAGTTTTTTTCCAGGTTGGTTCTTTTAGTTAATGGAAGTACTTCAGAAGTGATTTGTCCTATTCCAAAATCAGCTTTGAAGAAAAAAGTGTGATGAGTTATATGCTTAAGATGCTTGGCTTCCTCTTGTGACTGTTGAGAAGACCTAGATCCAGAGTAGGCTAGTAAAGACAAAATAAATATTCATGGAGCCTCTAATCCCCTTCACCTGTGTAAAGACAGATGCACATCTAGACAGTACTTACCATACCTCTTTTAGACACTATCTTAGAAGATCCGTTTTGTTTTCTCTATTTGCTTTATGGATAGTCTAGTTGACAGTTGGAAAACAGATGCTTAAGTTCTAGGTGGTTAAACTACGTGAGATAAATCACACCTTGAGGTGTATTCTGAGGCATAGTTCAGAATGCAAGTAGAATTTGGTTCCCCTGCTCATTTGCATAGGCCTCTGCTTTTAGTCTGCATGATTATGAGGTGACTGTTTCCTTTGTAAGCCTGCAAGGAACTATGGTTATTACAAAGGCAACCAAATCAAGATGTATGTTATTCTCTTCCCACAGGTATGAGGAGCAGGGTTTTGATTTTCAGTGATTTAAATCTTGTGGTAGGTTAATCCACAGAAGTTCAGGTTCTAACCACAAAGGTTTCCTTGTGTAAATCTGAACTAGCATGAGTCAGAATGCAATGGTATGGGATCACATAGCCAAAAACAGCTTGTGCCCTGGTGACCAGTACCTAAATGCAAATAGTAAAGTGGTAGAATGGCAATTGTCTGAGGTAGTATTACACTGTGTCTCTGCACAAACAGTCTTCTGGAATGACACTTCCATCAGTTGTAAAAAGACAGATTCAGCCTGTCTACAGGCACTGGCTGTGTTTTCCTGATATAGTCATTCCTGGCTTGCCTGAGTTGAAAAAAGTAATATGAATTCATGTGCTGGGTTGACATGTAGAGCTGGACAGATGTCCCCACATCTGTAACATGCAAATCATCCTCAAATTAATAAACATTTCTGTATTGCTCCAAGTAGTTTTCAAAGAAGAGTTCAACTGGCAAAATTTCCCAAGAGATTATAAACTTTTTAATTCTGAATAATTTATACTTGGATTTTTTTTTGTATTAGATAAAATTCTCAGTATATTCATACAGCACCACCTGATAAAAATCAGTAATATCAGTCTGCCCTTGTGATATTCATTTCCCTTTTGTGTTGTAACACTGTCTGTGGATAGACCCATTGCATATTGTTATTTAATAACCTATGGAAAGTCTCAGTGAAGTGATGAAAAATGGAAAAAACTCGAAACTGCGTTGGGCCATAGCAGATTGTGAAAAAACTCAGGTAATCTCAGGTTGGTGCCAGTTTCATCTACAGCAACTGATATTTCTCAAACACAACTGTGGAAATTAGTAAGCTGACAATGATCTTCTTTTATGGAAAGCTATGGACCACTGCTTCCCACTTTTCATTCAGTTATGCATCACAAATGGAGAGCTAAGAAAACCTCTCACTTGCCAAGCAGATACTAAAGTCTTTCAGTGTGAGATGCTACATCAGTGAAGCATTCAGCAGTTATGGTGGGCTGTGCTTCCAAATGAGTTGCTATGATAAGGCAATTGGGGGTTTAGGCAGACAGATTGTTCCAGTTTGGGACTAGAGGCCTGATAGAAAGGTAGGTGACTCTCTAATGAAATGCTAACTGATGAACAATGTTTCTTTATGTAGATGAAAGAGTGAATCTTTATAAAACATGACAGAGATATAAAACAGTGATTAAGTGTTAAATAGTGTTAGAATTACTTTGTTCATTCATCATCAGAAGTTGCGGTGAATTTAGAAAGTGCAAATATGCGCTTATTTATGTAAAAAAGTATTACTGGGTAATTTATATATTTACAAAGAACATATAAAAAGCCAGATCCTGCTAAGAATATTTTTTGATGTATAATTTTAGAATATATAAGTAATAGAAAGTGAAAATATTAGTGACTTGTGTGACATCTATGGCTGTATTGTTCAGTTAAACTATGCTTTCAGTAAGTAATTTAAAACATGGAATATGGTTACAGAGAAGCTTTGTTTGTCTGGAGATTTTTGAACAAATGTCTCAAGTGTTGAATCACCGAAGAACCAGTGGCAATCACTTGTAGGCCTTCTGATTTTGCCTGTTTGCTTTTTGTTACTTGGCTACATTGTTTTTACCTAGAGAAAGAAATATTTTTAAGACTTTTTTGATTTGTTCTGTTTTCAGAAAGTAGTGAGACTTTTTCTATTTCTTTGTTGCAGTGATATCCAGAGGTGTTTGTTCTGAAGTACTCTAGTATTATTTTCAGCTTCTACATAAAAAGTCTTAAAATAAATTTATAAGCAATCTTTTTTTCTCTTTATGAATTCACCACAATTTTAGACATATACCATATCCTTAAAAGAATTCTAAAATAGAAGTATTTCTTGCAGTAGTCAATAGGGTATCCAGTAAGGGGTGACAAGGGCCAGACCGCAGAGACCATTTGTGGTCTGCTTTTTTTCTATTAGTTAAAATTCTCAGAACCCTTCAAGTTTCCTGAGAACTCCAGACCAGAGGCTGATCCAGGACTGACACCAGGTCTTTACCGAGTACGCTGCGATTCAAGGAATCCACATGTCTAGGAGTCATGCCAGAATCTGTGCTTCAGCATAATCTCTAAAACCTCCTCTTGCTGAAGAAGTTATACTGTTTTCATAGTCTTAGAATTCCTCAAAATAGTAGGAAAATAGACTTTTCCTCTAGACATTGATCACAAACCTCCACACATTCATTTATAAAACTATTTGTCAATCAAATATATTTTATTATTTCTTGAAGTTCTTTGTTAATTTTTGAAAAAAAAAACTATAATAATTTTAATATGCAAGATATAATTATTCTAGATTTAGTAATGGCTAATGTATTTTAAATATTATTTAAAGATATAGGGAAAATATTATATATTATTTATATATGAATGTACCTACATTCAATTTAAAGTCTATAATGAAATCTTAGAGACGGATTTGCAATGTTGCAAATTTTATTGTTATACAGAGGTACTTTGGATAAGGGAACTATATAGTTTTTATAGTATGCTGATACTAGTTTGTGTTTTTGAAAGAATTCTCAAAAAAATACTTTCTAAAAATGGCAAAAAATTGTCAAAACCGTTGGCAAAGTATGACTTATGTTTTTACAGATTTCATTTGTCTTCCAAAATTTTACTTTTCACAATTAAAATAAACTGCTTCTTCTCTACATGGTATTTCATGTTTGAATTACAAGATGCTGTATTTTACTAAAAAGAACTCATCTTCTTGCCTTCTTGGAAAAAGAATATTCTTGTGGGCTACTATGCTACATATTAGCAACCCATGCATAGTCTTTGTATGCAATGTCTGTTTGCTTTACCACTGATTCCAAAGCTGAATCAAAAATCTTTGGTAATTTGGCAATCAGAGAGTACACGCAACATTCCAGGCGTTGAAGGAATTGTAAAACTTTCTCTTTCCATACTTCACAATCACCATGTCTCTATGTTATTGTCACTTTCCATTTAAAGAAAATCCAAATTGAACTGTAAAACTGTTTGCAGTATTTCAACTCAAGAAAAACATTGCTAATAAATATTTCAAAATGTACTCTATGTTTGGCATAGACAGGCAACTATCAAGTCTTTGCTTGGTGATGTGCATTAGAAAGGAAAGACCAGAACTACAGTGAACAACATGAGATCTCTTTATCTCTTTGATGCCAATTTTATATTTGTTGTCTCATCAGATTTTGTATCCTTTCTGCAACCAAAAAAATTTATAGAGATAGAAAAGTAAACAATGCAATACCTGCATAAAAGCAACTTACTGTGTATTCTGCAGCAGCAGGAAAGTATTATTTTTCAAGCTTCTCCTAGCCCTTGTCTTTTTGATGTATCTCATCAGGCTACATTTGTCAATGAAATTAGTACTAAAATGGCAATCTTTATAGTATACATTTTAGTTTCATAGAAATACTTTTGTGTGTTTACTTTGTGACTTCTTCATTTCACTTACATATTATGAGTTGGTGGAGCATACTTGTAGTCTTCCAAAGCATAGAAAGAAAAAGGCAGAATAAGTACACATGGAGTAAAAAGATATCAGAAAGATACATTACATCAACATCCCACTTTTCCCCACTGAACCATTGAGTCAGTTCTTTTTGTCTTCTGAAATATCTGACTCTCTTATTTAAAAAACTTTCTTAAGAGCTGCTAACTAAAGTACTGTGAAAAGGCTTTTCCTAAGAACTGCAAACAACTAACTTGGCTTGAGCCTTAGAGCCTTTTGCAGGAGATGTTATCTTGCTCAGTAGAAAATTAGATCTAATGAAGCCTGTAAAAAATGTTTTTCATAGCTTTGTGTGGTTGCAGAACACCATTTGTAAATATCAGAATAAATATATCTCCTCATAGCTTTTCATACATGATACTAACCCATTTGGAGATCTAAGCTATAACAGTTTTTATGGATCTCTACATATCTTATTGCCCTTCTGGCAATGAGAGCAGACTTTGCAGCTCTTTGCCTTTCTGTGTGCCTTTTTTCTATGCTTGCAGAAACAAAAGGAAATATTCTCAGAAATGTCTCATGGCATGTACATGTGTTCATTTGGACTAAGTGAACCAAGCCCAATGTAACTATTCCTCATACAGTGATCTTATCATCTCTGCTCATAGGATACACTCTTTGTACTTGGATCATCCCATTTCTCTCTCTCGCTCTCTTTTTTTTTTTTTTTTTTTAATTGTACTTAAAATATCTTTTTCTTAAGGGATAATGGCAGAACTGCGCAGGATTTCAGCTCAGGTACATTTCTTTCTGCTCTTCCCACGGTGCATCACACTAACAGTCTTGCTCATTCTCTTATTGAATAGTGAAATGTTTTTTAGGTCTTTAGCAACTGGTAATTTCTTAGCTTATAGAATAAATGCCTTTTATTTTTGACTGTATTCAGTATCTTACATTTTTGTTGTTGACTTTATACCAAGTAAAACTCCTGGGTTGAGATATAGAAAGTTTAATAAGATGGGAATTGAACAGAAAATGATAATGACAATAATAGAATGTACAAAAAAAGTGGTGCCCAAAGCAATTGCCCACCACACACCTACCAATGCCCAGGCAGTTCACAGGCATGGTCCCTGGCCAATTTTCCCCCCCAGTTTGTCTGCTAAGCATGACACCATATGGTACGGAATATCCCAGGTTCTTGTGTCCCCCAGCCTCCTCCGTAGTGGGGTATTGTAGGAAGCTGAAAGTCCTTTGTTTAATATAAACATTAGTTAGCAACAACTGAAATAGCAGTATGTTATCAACATTATTGTCCTCCTAAATCCAAACCATAGCACTGTACGGCTACTAGGAAGATAACTAACTCTACTCCAGCAGGAACCAAAAGAGACAGGTGATGGGTTTTAAGCAATCAGCATTCAGAACTTTACACACTCTTGGGTTATTACTGTCTAAGATTTTGCTAAAGAAAATCTGAGAACTCTAGGTCCTGATTAAATAACTTCCTACATTGCAAATTCTATGGGGAAATCTGTCATCTCTGCATTTTTGGCATGCTGTGTGCTGTCATGAGCCTTTTGTATAAGATATGACAGTGAGAGAGTCCCAAGTGATTAGCAAAGACTCCAAGGTACTGTTGGCTACAACACAAGTATTAGCCTCCAAAACTGAGCTATAATGCTATGTAGTCAATTATCATTTCAATGTCTCCAGGGGTTTCAGTTAAATGAAGAATTCGTGTCCCTTTCTTGCTCCACACAAATCTCAAAAACATAGCCTAGTCTCTCCGTCTTCCCTCAGTAGTAGCTGTGTTTCAGTAGTGAGCAATGTACAAACTCTAGAGAACAATATAATGCTACGCTGAATATAGGTCACTATTAATCACTAGGGACCTCTGGCTCTATAAATGGTATAAACATCACATACCATCAGTAAAAGTTTACATGGAAAACAATGAGAACAGATATTCGTTCCAATTTGTTAAAGTTAAATGTCTGTCTGGTTGTGAAAATGCCTGGATTATGCCAGAATTTAGCTTTTCATTTTTGATTTCCACAGGGGAACATAAACCAATGATGATTTTTTTTTTTCTCCAATGCTAAAATTGTTAGATCCTAAATTTCCAGCTGCTCATACTGACACCTTTTCAGGGACTCTATCTGAACAATTTAATCATTTCTTTTAGCAGAAAAACTGACTCCACTAGAATGCAGTGGCCCAGAGGGCCAAAAACAGCTGTTAAAATGCAATCACTGTTGAGCTCATATAAATTGTTATAAAAGTTCTTTCACTGTTTCTGTATTTAAAACTTGCTAAAGTACATCCAGTAAACGCAACCAACCTCTCCTTTAGATGCTTGCTCCTACTAGGGTTATGAAAGAAGGTCTCTCTCTGTTGCAGTCTTTGTGTTACTCTTTTATCCTTGGTAATGTTCCAACCACTCTGAAAATGGTAATTATTAATTCACTGTGAAAAAAGCACCGCTTTTATTCCAGTATTCTGATTCATTTTATTCCAGTTTCTAACCTGCTGTTTCTGGCAAAAGCCTTTTTGATAAAGTGAAGGCTGAGTACTTTTGAGGCAGACCTTGACAAAATTAGGTGCCACATGTGACAAGTTTCAGTTGGTGTTTATTTAAGGTAGGGGGTAGACCACAACGACTCCATTTGGTAGCTCGGGGCTAGATTGACAAAAGAGTATTTAGCTGCTTGACTCTTCTCTGGAGACTAATCACCGCTGGGAGTTTGGCACCTCCTATCTCCACAGAGCAGGCCAATGCATACACTAGCACTCTGCTCATCTGACTGAAATCACAAAACAGGGCGGGCAAGTGCTTAAGAGGTTCCTGACAAATGCAGCCTATGGCCCAAACCCGAAAGTTTGTTCCCCTCATCAGGGACTCCAAGACTGTAGAAACTGCAGTTACAGCCTGACTGTATGGATGGGTTGCAAAACTGTAAGATGGGCTGTGAATTTAGGCAGCTACCTAAGCAAAAGGTTTTCTTTGTCAAGACTTATTCTAGGTTAAATTGGAAATAGTTTATGCTTCCCTTGCTGGGCAGGTGAGTTACCTGGAATTGCCTGGCATTTACCTGGGGCTAAGAAACACAGCTGGATGGTTGCTGGAAAGCTGCTGACGCACAGTAACTGGTTCACATACTCAGCATTGCGATTGTCATTGATTCATTTGGAGTTTGACCAAGATCAACATAAAACTACTTTCACAGAAACTAATGGGCTGTCTTTCAAGTTGTAGTCTGATCTAAAAAAGATCCATTTCTTAGGCATCAGCTTGGACTTGAGAAATCCTAATTCCAGCATCCTCTAGGCCCTGCAGTGATCTTAGGCAGTGCTTTTCTCAGATTTTCAGATGAACACATCACCGATTTTCTGTGTGTATCTAAATGGCTTTGAAAAATCTGACCAGAATGCCTCTATGCCCAGTGCCAACTCTGTTGAATGGGTTATTAGTAAAATCTTATGTTATAGTAGTGCTGCAGGACTAATAAGGTCACGTGTTGCTGACGGCACTATGAATACCGAAGACAGATAACAAAGATTATTGCTCAGCCGAGGAGTATTTAAAGGGAAAATTTCCTTGTCATTTAGAATATCCCAGAGTAAATCCAACTGGTAAAAGAATTCTGAAATACTCCAAGTTTTCCTCCTTAGTATCTTAGGAGATAATAATTCAAGATTCAAGTTCTTGTTTTAGTAGTATCCTACCTCAAATTTTGATAAAGTGGATTATGAGACCCAACCTGTTTCATGATTGCCTGATTGTATTAAATGGTGGCAGTGAATTACATGTGCCTCTCTTCAGGTTCAGTAAAGGTGTTTCATTGCTGCCTTCTCATGTGCACCGGGTATAATGTCCTTATGGTATATCACAGCAGGTTTTTTTCTTGCAGGCGAAGGAAAACTTTTATATTTGTATCCTGAGGTTTACTGATATCGCCAGTGAGGCAGAGGACATTCTTATATATAACTTAGTTCAAAAACAATTGCATATCAGTCGTTCTGACACCTGTGGGGATTGCATTACAGCAAAGCTCAGAACAGATTTTGTTCTTCGTTGTTGCTTCGCTTAGTCAGAAATAATTTGTAAAAGACCTTAAGGGTACCTTCAGTGGAGCACAACTGCATTGATTGGAGAGATATGCATGCTTTTATGAGTGTACTTTTGCAGATTTCAAAGTGTAAGGTATTCACACCAGGGTTTTCCTGGAACAATACCAGTGAACTACGTGGGTGTACACATTTGTGTATACCCGGAGAGACATCTATGGGCTGTGAGCATAGTTAAGACAGAAAAGCTGTCAATATTGTACGTGGAAAATGAAAGAGAAGTGTGTTGTAAGTCTATCATCGAGTCTGCTAGAGCTGCATTTAGTGGGTACCCAGGAGGGTCCAAGACAGGAGAAGGTGTTTCCTTTCTTCTCTATTGATCCCAATTGGTGCTGACTTAAACAGTGAATATTCTCAGAAGAGAAAGAAAAGGGTTGGTAACAGTGTGTCTGACAGTCTATTTAAAAAACAGTTAGAAATCCATGTTTACGTGAAGATATTCCAGGATTTCCTCGTTTGTTAAAGTGTCGCAGTACACCTAGGGGAGTTGGTGATGAAAAGAGAGAGACTGGCAGACACCACTTATGTCATCCACCAATGCACCCCATTGCCATTGACAAAAGGGAACTATTAAATCAATTTTATTGAAGAAGGGAAGTCTTCTGCAAAATTCATCAGGTTTTGAGTTTTGGGGGTGGAGAGGCGAGAGGTACTTTTTAAGGGATGTGAAATCAATTTGTTATTGTGTAACTATTTTTCACTTAGGAAAGATATGACTTATAATGATAACTATGTACTCAGAGCTTGGAGTGAGTGATTAAAAGACTCTAAAGAGTGACACAAATAAATTTGCCTCTTTTCCAATAAAAACAGTGTCCAATAAAATAAAATTATGGTTGGGATATAAATCATTGTTGGTAAAAAATTCCAAGTCACAACACAGAAAAACTAAAAGAGAAGACTGAGTAGTAGAAAATTTATATTTTTCACAGGACTTCTCAAATATGAGAATGCTTAAATTAATACTCCAGCACATTTGATGTACATGTTGTTCCTTTTTGGAAACTTCTGACTTCCTTAGCAAATGGAAATTTAATGTAAATAAAGCAGTCAGATCATAGGCAATGATCGCTAGAAATAACACTCTAAGTATTTTAATGCTGACATTCCAGAGATGTTTACCTTTGTGAAGATAAGCAGAACATATACAAAAAAAATGAAGGAACAACAATCTGCATTCCATCATTAAAATTACTTTACAGATGACTTGCTCTTGGACTCTGAGACCAGTTCTTTTTTTAGAGCACAGTCTGCAGAACCAGAAAATTAAGACAAAACCAGCCTGTTTGCAACCTCTCAGGGACCAAATACCACACAGAAAGTGTTTTGTGTTTTTGTATTTAAGTGCTTAGTTTAGTTATTAGAACACCGCTTCTTTGTTCTCCTTCTCAAGTATTCTACATCATCTCTGTGGTTTAAAGTGATACTTAAAATGTCTGTAATTTTATTACACTTACAGAAAATTCATGCCAAAAGCCTTTTGCATATGTTTACTGTGTCTGCTGTATGTGTCTCTTTTATACCACTGCTGCATGATAAAGAGAAAACAAGACACTGTTGAAGCATCTGCATTATCATTCTCAGATGCTACTTTCATCCATCTGATCCATCACTGTAATTTTTACACGTCTGGGCTGTCATACACCAGAGCTAGCTAACTTGATTTCCCTTGGCATTAAGGCCCATTTTATGAGGTTTGCTGAGAATAGAGTTGAACATGGCTATAAAATTTTATCAATAACTGTTTCAAGGACCCCAGACCTTGGGAAAGTAACATTCAGAGGACCTAAGTCTGATCAATGTTCATTTCAAAGTTTTAACGTGTCAGGGAAAGTCAAAGTCAACAAAAGCAATGTGTGAATGAATAGGTAGTGGTCATCAGACTCTAATAACTCCAGGAACCTTCTAGGTGAGGTGTAAGACTGAATTGCCCATTAGTGATCATTAGGCAAGCATCTACACCATGCTGGGCAGCTGCTGTCATGCTGGCATAGACACCAAAATTATTTGTCCATGTACAGCATGACCATGCCAGAGTGACATTGGGGCTGACTTGGTTGTAAGTAAAGATTTTCCCCAGGGAAATGGAAAGCCAGCCAAGTGCACATGCTCCAGTTAGCTGCCCCTGACAGAACAGGTGAAGCCCAGCAGCCTCCAGTTGTGTCTTCTGGCTGAGCCGGGAAGAGGCATCAGGCAACACCTTGAGACCTTCTTAAAAAGAATCTTGTCACCTGTTTAAGGAGCCAGCATCAACAGGGAACCTGAATTCAGGTTGAGTTTAAGCAATCAGTGCCTTGTGTGTCTTCTTGACACTTTCAGATACAGAATGCTTTACTCTTTAACAAGTAAAGAATGATCATAAAAATCTACATTTTACCGTGCAGAAGAAACTAATCTAGCCCAAATCCAGAAGACTGCTTTGTGGTCAGAATGAAAGATTAATTTTGGGATATAAGCAAAATTGTTACCTCTTGAGAGACGAATGCAAAGAAAAGTTATTGCTTGTGGAAATCTGAGAGTTTATATTGTAATTGGTGTTCATGTATTTAGAATTTCCTTGACAAATTTTCTGCTGATTTTGTCTAAGTACATTCTTGTCCCAACACTGTAATAGAAAATCATGTTTTGTTCATTTAAGAGTGTTAAATGGGAAGTGCTTTAAGCACGCAATTAAGTTCTATATAGAATCTTATGTGACAATATAGGTAGTTTAGGATGAAGCTAATAATTTTGATAGATTCACACTTTTTTATTTATTTTGCATTATGACATAACATTTTCACATTCTCACACTGAATCTAAAGCAGATTTCTGGTGCCTTTGGGTCTGAGTTATTAATTAAGGTTCATTATTAAAACAAAGTGTTATTAAAAAGATCATAGTACAGTAAGACCTAGAATAAGAATAACTTGATATGATTTATACATCTCCTGTTTTAAATTACTTTTTTTTTTCAAATTGTCATGAAAAAATTTTCTCTTACATTTTTTTTTCTGTGTAAGCGAAAACTTCACTTTTGCTTTTCAAGATTCTCACCATGGGACCATTTTGTGCTGTAATTTGGCAGAGATTCTTCCTGAGTAGGAGGTTTGGACTTGTTTTCAGGATAACTGAGGTATTCTTTTTCTTTGTTTTTGGTAAATTTTGTCATTTTCCTAACCTTTTTGATGAGTACATAGGGACTTTCAAGAATAGCTTTTCTCATGGAAATGGAAAAATTCTGTTCTCTGCCACACATGGGAGTGTGAAGAGGAGAAAGTTATTTTCTTTGAAAAACAAAAAGTGAACAAATGAATTTGTAGAACTATCTGGAGTTCATATCCCTGAAAAGTAGTTGGTTTTGCTTTTATGAACTTCTCAGTTACTTCTTATTTTTTTCTAAAATATATTCAATCATTCCTAGAAGAGAATAAAACTCCCTAGTCATTGAGAAATTTGTGACAGTATAACCATGAATTAAAAACTGCATTGGGAGTACAGTACAGCATTTCTGAGATAATTTTATTATTTTTAGTGCATATACTAAGAAACCTCTCCAAAACAAGGAAGTATATTTGTAAAAATATATAGATGGCTTATCTACTCATTGGATTATCTTTTCCTTCTTAAATCAGAGGTTAGGTTCTTGGCTTCTGTTCCATTCCATGACAATGTTATGCTAGTACAGCCTTAGAGATTTCTTGTCTTTCAGTTGGCTCACATGAAAAATGCTTGTTAAGGAAGCAAAAGTGATGAAAAGCATTTTGTAAACTGTACTGGAATATTTCTGTGAAAAGTTAATTTTATGAAAGATCAGTCTGTGATACAGTGAGTGAATCAAGAGAAAAGATCCATTTCAGCTGGACAACAGAATAAAAATATTACCTTTGGTGATGGGGTCAATAAGAAATAATATTTGCTCATACACAAATTCCCTATCCAAATAAGTGCATTCTCCTTGAGCTTGTAGTGTTGGCATCATGTGGACGCTCATTCCTCAAAAGCTCAGCAAACTATATAACTGCTTTAAGACCTTGTGAAGGGTGGGGGTTTTTTTTGTCTGTTTTTGTTTTGGATTTTTTTTTTTTTTTGACAGCTCGATTTCGTTCAGACATAAGGAACAGAGATTATTCTTCTCTGCCCAAGACTTGTTAAATGGGATTCCAAAAATCCTAGTGGTACTTAAATGTTTCCAGCCATATGACATCTTAGTGGAAGATGTCAGCAACTTTTTGTCAGCATGACTACTTAATTCTAAAGAAAAAAAAATCACTGAGTTAGAAGAGCCTATGAATTTTACAGTATTATCCTCTAGGCTGTATTGTAATTTTGCCCAAAATATATTGCTTAGTATTTTTCAAATACATATCATTGCCTTTTCTCTTTTCTGGAGTTATTTGTTCCTGTAGTCATGAAAATAAGTACTATTACGGACCAATGACTTCCTACTCTGGATTGACAGGATGTAAGAGAGGTTTTTGTGAACTATGATTATTCCAGGAATGTTGGCTACCAACACAGAATGTGTTCACCTTGGACCTGGAGGTTTTCTGCAGAACACATCAATAAAATGATCTTTTAATGGCCACCTGTTCAGGCACCCAGGTGTGCTGTACATGCATCCTGTTTCTCACACACCAGAATACTTTCAAGCATCAGGGTTCTTTATTGAAATTGTGGCTAACCATATTAAAGTATGATTTCAGGTAATTATAAATGAAAATAATATTTAGAAAATACCTGCTTGAATAAAGGTCACACTGCTGTACAAAATCCATGTTTTCATAGGAGATCAGTCAACTCCTTTGGTTTAATAAACCATTTGTTGGCAGATTTGTAAAGTAATACTGGTTTCACAGGTCCTAGTAGTTTTCCACCAAGGAAATAATTTCAGTGTTTCAGATTACAAGTGTTAAAATTCTCAGCCTTATCAAGTTTGCTGCATTTTGCTTGAAATGCATCTACTGTACACACTTAATTTACACCAGTGTAACAGCTCTCTCCTGCTCTGTCTTTTGAAGCTGGCCTCGTCTGTGGTCAGTGACCAAGGATGTGTCTGAAGGACTGCATCCTCTGACTGGGTCAGAGCAAACCTTGTTATCAGTGCAGACTGCGTGATGAAGGGATTAAGAGAAGCCCCGTTAAGAAGGACTTGGGAGTGCTGAGGGATGAGGGGCTGGACATGGCCCAGCAATGTGGGCTTGAAGCCCAGAAAGCCAGTTCTATCCTGGGCTGCATCAAAAGCAGCATGGCCAGCAGGTCAAGGGAGGTGATTCTTCCCCTCTACTCCTGTCTTGTGAGACCCCACCTAGAGTGCTGCATCCAGCACTCAGCACACAAAGGACATGGACCTCTTGGAGTGGGTCCAGAAGAGGGCCACAAAGGGAGTCAGAGAGCTGGAGCACCTCCTCTTGTAAGGAAAGGCTGAAAGAGCTGGGGTCACTCAGCTTGTAGTAGAGAAGGCTCCTGGGACATCTTATTGGAGCCTTTCAGTACTTAAAGGATGCCTATAAGAAAGATGAAGGTGGACTTTTTAGCAGGGCCTGTTGTGATAGGATAAGGCATAATGTTTTAAACTAAAAGTGTGTAAATTGAGACTAGATAAAAGGAAGAAATTTTTCACAATGAAGGTGGCAAAACACTGGACCAGGTTGCCCAGAGAGGTGGTGGATGCCCCATCCCTGGAACCATTCAAGGTGAGGTTAGTTGGGTCTCCAAGCAACCTGATATAACTGAAGGTGGCCCTGTTCATTGCAAGCAAGTTGAACTAGGTGGCCTTTAAAGGTCCCTTCCAACCTAAATTATTCTATGATTTTATAAGACTATGATTTTATGAAATGTATCTGCTTGGTCAATAGCAAATTGAGCTGGAACACTTTATGAATCAGATTTTGACTTTAGACAACTGTTAAAATATTATTTTATTGAGCCTTTATTCTGGAGGAGTATTGGTTGAATTGAAAGCTGGTGTTCATGCTAAAACTTGAAGCAGATTGTGTTTCTGCAATGTTGTGCTCTTGAGTTTAGCATCGTAAGAAAAAAACTAAAAAAACCCAAACTTTGGGCCACTATGCCTCTCTTTGAGACTTTTGAGTCATTGCCAGCCCAATTTTGTTTAGAAAAGGAAAAATTAAGCCTCTTGATGTGGTTTCTAATTTTTCTACTCAAGTACAGAGGCAGGTAAGGGGAAAGATTGAAAAATTTCCAGCAAAGTAGGGGGGCCTAATTAACCATCACTCCAGAACTAGGACATGAAACCAATGCCAGAGAATGGTAGCTCTGAAGTGCACAGTATTTTTAAACATTCTCTTAGGATTCATGTCAGAAAATTCCCCTGTGATAAGCATGATGAGCCATCACATGTACAAACGTTCACTAGGCAGTGAGCGACATCTCCGTGCTCAGTAGAAGCATTAGGACCAGAGGAAGTGAGTCATGACTCGCTTTCCAAGGATCAGCACGAAACAAACAGGCCAGCAAGTAGGGCTGACAGCTGCAGCTATTAGTGTCAGGGGCCCAGAAAAGTCGTCTGGTTCCAGGATGGCACATTGCTTGTGTTTATCTTTCCGGTTGTGATGACTCACGTCTTGGTCTTCTAATGCTTACAGAGTATTTGATAGAGCCTAGCCACAAAACAAATGTTTCAAAGCAGCTGGAAAAGTGAAGATATGTCCTAGATTTAATTTTGCTGACACAATTTCTTGGTAAGGAAAGCAAAGTTAGCCAAAGATACACCTAATCATGCAGTCACAGAACAAAGTCCTGTCCTCTGGCAAAACCACAGCATACCTAAGAGTAAACAACTCTCCTGAACGTCTGCTTGCTACATAGTGTCGTAGCCTGTTAGACCTATATGAAATGTTGAACTTAGTACCACACACGATCCCAAGATTTCAATATTTTGTTACCTGCCAAAGAAGGATGAAGGAATGAATTTGAGCTTTTTGTCTCTTAAGCAAGTTGCTCGAAAATAGTTTTGGTCCTGGTGAAATTATTATAATTATTATCATTATTATTCATTGATATTATTACCTTGTCATTTTAACTAGTACATTTGCAATCTTTTGAAGGAAAAAAATTAAAATATTAGATGTTTGGGCCTGTAGAAATTAATTTTTTACTTTGATCAGAATAATATCTTTTTTTTCTTCTTGGATCTAGTTATTACACTAATTTCCTGTAATTAGAGAACAAAATTGATCCAGCTCCCAGTACAGTGGGATATGCTGGCAGTGTGACTATTCAGTGTTACCACTGGCTTGACACCCAGAGATATCAGCAGAGGACTTCCCTGTTTTCACAGAGCAGAAGAGGGAAGAAAAACTTGTGTTAGGGCAGGAGGCTGTCATATTCTCGAGGGAGTCAAAGTAGGAAAGCCATGGAGACTCCTTCAGTTGAGCTGTTTGACATGAAAATATTTCATACTGGGGTTTGGTTAGAGATGCGGTTCCCACTGGGCACCACAAAGGGCTGAAGCTGCTTCTTTGTGCTGATGGGGTTGATTCTGGAGATGCACTTAAGACTCATGGCTGTCTTAATTTCTAATCAAATAGTCAATACTTTTAACATAAACAATATGTGACATGTCTTAGTATGGAACTCTCTTATTCAAAGTGTATGAGCCCTTGGGAAACCTCAGCTATGGCTCTGGTGGCTGTACCTCTTTTCACTAAGACCACAACTATCCTAGTTCACTGGCAGTCCCTGAAGTGGACTGAGATCCCGCAGTGCTTGCAGAGGCAGTGTACAGCACAGTTGGGGAATAGGAAGAGAGAATGGAGAGAACCACTGCCACGTCTTTAGGAACCCTAGATAATTTTAAGCCCTTACATTTGTAAAGAGAATGAAATGGCTGTAACCGATATAGCAATGCTTTCTTCATTTGGTCATCTGCTGCAGTTCTTGGTACATGTGCCAATGGATGTTTTTTATATATTTAGCTTTTACCTAATATTTCTATAACATTGTTAATATTATTCATCTTTTAAACAGCATATGGATATTTGGAAAATCCACACTCTTCCCAGGAACATGAAAAACTCTGGATCCAGATGATTTCTCTAGCTCTCGATTTAGCTTCCTCAGTCCAGGTAGTTTGTTGACTTTAGCCAGCAGTTCTAATAATCAGGGTTCATTCTGTAAATAAAGTTATAATTAAAACTTCTGAGTGCTTCTCTCAACCATATATCTCAGGAAATATTTGGGATTGAAACACCTGGGATGTTTGATTTGGGTTTTTTTTCCAAATGAATGAATCCATTCATTTGGTATTAATTTTCAAGTCTTCGTATTTCCTTTGATTGCAACGGCCCAGTAACAACCTATAATGACAGCTTTATTTACAGACATACAAAACTAGCATCTTAGTGCCATCATAGCATTGATAAGCATAATGCACACAAAAATATGGGATTTTTTTCAAGGGCATTATTAACTGAATGGGTAGGGACACCTTCCACTAGGGCAAGGAACCTTCCACTAGAAGGCTATTATTATATGATCAACTGTTCAAACTGAAACACTGTATTGTGGCCAGCTGACACTGCTCTTAAATCTTCTCTAGCTGCATATCCTGACTGCTAAATTGACACGAGGACCTGCTGGAGCTGTATTCTCGGTAGCTACTCCAGATCTAACTCTATTCACATACCCATAATTTTCTGAGACAAATATTCATGACACAGAGCAGATAATAGGGATGGAGGCAGGAAAGAAAAAGATACAAAAGGAAGGCTTGTAAACTGCAGTAAAACAGGAGGCAAAAGGAAAAGAGCTCATGAAAAGTACAGTCAATAAAAATAAGCAGGCAATATTCCCTCCCTTTCTACCTGAGGAGACCTTTTCTTCGTAGTAACTGTCACTTCCCTACATATTCTGGCTCTGCACAGTGGAAGCTTTAGTCTTTTCTGCCTTTTGAACTTGAATCTGTGGGATGTAGGACTAAGTAGTGGCCATCACATATGGACTAAGGGGTCCTGAGGTGGGAACAGGACCTACATTCAATATTTGTTCTTCCTATTATGACATGTGGCAAGTTAAAAAAGTACACCTTCTTACAATTATTTTACAGTAAATTAAGTTAGAGTAAAATGAAACCTGGTGAAGCAGCTATTATCTTCTTAGAAGAGTTATCTTTGTGGGTTTCAGATAAGAATAATAATTCCATCTAATCATTTCATACAGAGTAGATAGTGCAGCATCCTTTACCAGGGAAAAGAATCCCATCACAAACCAACCCCAAACCCATAAAAGCAACAGAAAAAAGGAAAGCCTTTAAAAGTGTTGTATTTAATAGGGACATAGTTTTTATCTTTAAAACCTTTTTACTATCTTGAATTTTTATTGACTGGACAAAGGAAAATTTGATGAGTTTGTTTTCTTAATTTAGTGAGATGGGTAAATGAATGAGTGAACAAGTACCATGGCTGTTTGTTTCCTCAATCTGTCTTCAATAAGCGGCCAAAGTGGGCTTGCTTTCAGCTGAGGGAAAATATTTGCACAATAAATGAGTGGACAGCCACTGTGTGCAATACCAAGAATCAGCCATCTGGATTTAGCATCAGGTGCCCAAAGAAAGAACAGAAAAGCTCTTTGTCCTACATAAATGTCCAGAGCAAGTTTTAATCCAGATCCTCGGTCGGATGTTGCTTTGGATGCCACTGAAATCTTACCTTCAGTTGTTAATGCTGTGTGCTTCTGGATTTGCAATGATTCTGACATTCAGTTCCTGTGGTTGGAGTGTTTGTTTTCTCTTCATTTGTCAAATCAATAATGCCAGAAGAAATACTAACCTTCAGTGACCTACAGACATCTTTATATCTTTCCTGTCAAGCCATACAGAATCTCAGAGAACAAAGAACCCTCTTTTCAGTCTCATGCCTTTGCCAGAATATTTCTGTTTTCTGGGAGGGACCAGCAAGATATTCAAGGAGAAACTACCAGGTAAGACAAGATGTCACTTAACACAGATCTTACTGATTCAATTAGGAGGAAGGATTTCTTTTGTGTCAGGTGGAACTGCTTCTTCCAAACCAAAAGTTTTAGTCTAATATCATCAGGAAGCATCCACTGAGAAATTAAGCACCGAGTGAAGACAGTCCACTAAATCATTAATGCTGCTGTACTGTCTAGCCATCATTCCACAGGCACTGATGGGCCAAATGGTAAAATAAATTTCCATGACTATAACAGAGATTCCTTACTAGAACCACAACCCAAAAGTATTCTTTTCTCTAATAATATATTTCCAGAAATAGCCGAACTGTTATTTTTATCATTTTTTTAATGCCTCTAAAATTATGCAAAACCCATATGACTAGCAGAGGTGAGCCTTAAAGTCTAATTGCTGTGTTTTTCCAAATGCAGTTTACTGAAATTACCAGTATAACTAGGGAGCACATACAGTGCCGGTTCCTTGAGAGGGTGTACATACGTTTATTGCTTATTTATTTCTTCTTTCCCTCTCAGAGACACAATACAACATAAGGCAGAGAAACAGTGTTTAGGAGTCAAGTTTTATGCAAAACCTTGTGTTACTTAAGGAGAGAACATTCATATGGATTCTGTGTTCAAATCCATTTTCACACCTTAGATCAAGCTGTACCTCAAGATGCTACATGTGGAGATATATGTGCTTACATATTTATTGTTAGTGTTTTGCTTTCCAAATTGATAATTTCCCCAGAATGTTAATTGATAACACCCTTGCTACTGGAGCCCTGAGATAACCTTGAAATTTAATGGATTTTACATTGCTCTCATTTATCCAGCCACAGAATGCAAGAGACATATGACTCTGCTTTCCAAGCTCTGTGGTAGAAATATCAGATCTTAGAATAATCATAAACATAAAGTTAATCATTTTCATTCTCATGTGCAGCTTGAAATCTGGCTGCTTTTCTGGAGTAGGTATATAGCTATATAAGAAGAAATATTTTTTCAAGGACTGGGGTTAAGTTTTTGTCTTTGAAACATATTGCATGAAAATAATCATTTCTATATTATGTAATATATCTCACATCTCTCTGGCACAGCACCAATGCATATGCCTCCCTTAAAAAGCCCATTAATCTGGACATCTCTTGGAAATGTCTTTCCTGAATTATTTACATAGCTGAAAATTTAATTTCCTTTTTTTTAAATGGGTACCTGCATTTTCAATGTTTGTAAATGTAATTCAGGGCTTGCACAATTGAGTTTTCCATAGCTAATTACTTGGTAGTACAGTGAAAAGCATGTGGTTTATGTAATGATCTTATTCTGTGAATGAATCCTAAAATGGAAACTGCAGCCCATCTTTAGAAAGGCACGACATGCTGCCATTGAAGGAAGAGAAAAAGGTTTTCATGACAGCTTCGTGCTGCAAATTTATTTTATCTCAGTTAACTGAGATTTCTTTGCCATTCTGTTTCCATCTATGAATTGCAGAACAATCCAGTTTTCATACATGTATAATAGAATTACATTAATTTAATAATCCAGCTCTCTATATATGAAATATCATTTGATCTTTTGTTGCAGTACTGTTTCCAATAGTTTTCAGTAGCAGGTAGTCAGTGAACTATACGAAATAGAAAGACTGTGACATATTGCTTTACACAGTGATTTCTCAGAAAGATCAAACATGCCAGATGTTAAACAAATATTCACTGAACTATTTCCTTTTTGAGAACACTTAAAAGATTACGCTGCAAAAATAATTTACATTTCATGTAATGTAATTTGCAATGTATAAGGTAGTGCTAAAAGCTTACTTTGAGCTGAACACCCAGAAGCAAAACTTCATTGCATTATGTTTTCAGGTCAACCAAGGATGAAAGAAGAAGGAAAGCATGCTCCTGGAAATAATGTTCAATACTGAGCAGGTCCCATCTTGTAGCTTTCTTCCCTCAGCCTAACTTAGAAACACTTGAGGCAAGTGAGCCAACAGAGCCTGTGTTTGTTCCTTGGAATTACTGCAGTGTGGCTTGCTACTCTGCAATATACTGTCCTTCCTGACTTTCTCCTGAGCTTAGACATTTTGTGGAAGGATGGGTTCTCCACCATGAGCACTGAGTTGTTTAAACATGACAAAACAACGTATGACATGTTAATTTTGGAAATTACTATCTATAATAAAAAAAATGTAATTGTTCCACATGCATTATCTTGTTCTGTATTCATATTAGTGAAGTCAACAATGTCAGACACTGCAGGTCCAGTGATGCTTTGGAATTACTGATGCCTAAGTACATAAATTTCTCAGATGTGCATTTCCTTAAATTGTGTCACTATGTGTCTTACTTGGAGGTTGACTATATGGTTGCTTGACAATAACCAGAACTGCAAATCACCGGCAAAGAAACACACATTTAGTGGATCAGAATACATGGAATTTTTTCACTGTGACCTAGTTATTTTAGAAAAACTCCAGCATGAATTGTAGTGTTTATTTTCTAATTGTTTCTGGCTCCCGTTCACTCGCATGATCACAATGAATAAATTACTTGTTCTAGGAAGATGCTAACACACCCTTCTCCTCCCAATTCCTCCAAATCCAACATATACATGAAGAAATTGAAAAAATGCTTTAAAAACACAGAGATAGGAATTTCAGGCTGTTGAAAATTAAACAGTTTAAAATATCAGCAAAAAATGTCTACAGTGTTTCCAAACACTTAAAAGGAAATATACGTTTGTGAGAACTCAGAGGATGACTTTTTTCCTCCTTGTGTCCCCTCTAAGTTAGGTACAGACAATATGGGGAGGAAAGATGTGTGTTATAGAAGCTGAAGCAAGCAGAGACTGGTAAAGTTTTAGGAGTACCTTGATTCCTGGGTAGTAGCTGGTCAAGAAGTCCGGGCCTATGAATTACAAGATGAAATGTAGGAATGGAATGATGTGGGTCCTGTAACCTGGAAATGACTGTGCGAACACACCTGGGATCACAGTAAGGTCAAGAAAGTGGGAGAAAAAGAGGACAAAACAAATGAAAGTCAGAATTAAGTTGCAGAAGAAGAAAAAGCAAAGAAGTGCAGAACAACCCCTCTGCTCAGTGTTTCTTAGTGATTTACTTCCGTTCTGCATGTGTGGTGTTGCGACACCTGCTCCCAGCTGCCTCAGGCTCCCCATTTACAGAGGTTGGAGGAAAAATGGGGACCTACATTTTCTCTCCTCAAGTTACATGCCTAATTTATAGTCTTTTTAGTGTCAACAGTAATACCTAAATCTCATCTGAGCCTTAGAACTTGCATATAAGTGTTACTCAGCAACTTTTTGGCAGAGGCAGGGATAGAAACCCATTATCCTGGGGAACACATAACTCCCTCAGTCACAGGACCTTATTTTGCTAATCTCAACACTTCTGGCTCCTTCCCCTGTGCTTTCTCTTGTTGATGACAAATGATGCAGAGGGCTCTGCATAAGAGATGCCTTCACTTGTGACACTTTGATTCTTCTCCTTTCCCCACCCCTCACAAAAATAAAGTAGGATTCTTCTACAGGCAAAAAGATATGGGAGGAAAAATTGTGTGATCTTGTAAGCAAAGCCTGAATCTTACATGGGATCAAGTTAAAAATGTACAGGAAGATTTTTAATTTTTTTATACAGTTTTATAGCATGAATTATATTATCCTAACCTATTTTATGTGTTATGTGTAATGCTTGTAGATATTTACATTGTTTTTTGTATGGGACTAACTTCTTACCACCTCCCTTTCTCCCCACTCACTTGTAAACTCTATAACATACAAGCATATAGCATAACTGCTTTTGGGTGAGTTTCTTCCAAAAGTAATTAAATTTGGATTTAAGTAATTAATTCTAAATCAAAATGACCAGAAAAAATATTTTTTCTCAGATTTCAAAAATTCATTAGCATAGCATCTTCATTTGCTTATTTATTTTGAACAACACTGGAAATATTGTCCAGTGAAGATGGAACTTTTAGGCCTATTTTCCTGACTTTACTAGTAAATTTTTTATATAAGTGGGATTTTAGCAGATGTAATCTAAAAGTAACTCTAGCTTGGCAAGACTATGTGCTGCTTGTATCACAATTTCATGATGTCAGTGTGTGTTTCACCTACCTAGAAGTGATCTATCAGCCTTGCTAGATCTGTGTCTTAAAAAAATTCACTTAATCCTAACATTGCTTCACTTATACTGATGGAATGATAACTGTGCTTGTATACTTTTAAGGAGGAATTTATTTTGTAAGGAAGCATACACTCTGAAGGGCAATAATCCAGCAGGCAGTTGTCAGATTTGCGTGCAGGTTGTGATCTTTTCTAAACCATGCTCTTCCTAGGAAGCTTACCGCATTTGCCACAGTTTCCTTGGAATCAGACCACACGCGCTTTGAATTGACACAAGCAGATTATTTGAGAAGGTCTGTTGTAGCTGTCACAGGCAACAAAAATAAGTTCTTCAAACAGAAAGCCTGTTCTTTTCAGGAGTTTTTGCTAAACAGATGTGGCTTCAACCACAGTTTGAATTTGCACTTCACCTTCAAAGCTCAGGAACGTTTCAAAAGAGTTTTCCCATGCGCTCCTCTCCAGTTACGTCTCATGGTTGCCCTTGTAAAGATAAACAGTTTCTCTTGGTATTTTAATGATATTCATCAGAAGAGAGAGGGACTGAGAACCCTGCTAAATCTCACCGATTTCTCTGCCATGAAGGCAATGCTGTATGCAGCAGAGCCACCATGACACAGGTGACATAGCACACATATGGAGACTGTTCCCAGCTCAGCTGCCAGCCCTTGGGCTGATCCTTGGCAGCTGATTTGCACAGAACTGGTTTTCTGGTTTTGCACCTGCAAAAAGGTGGTAAAAATCCTGACTGCCACTATGCATATTTTTATTTCTAATACTGTCATTTGTTATTATATCCATGCTTGGCTGTTGGTGTCTATTCCAACATCTGGAAGCTTTGGTGTGTTCTTAAATGAAGAGCATCAGCTGTTGTGATTGAGGTCTTTGGGATGTCATATGGACTTATGGTAAGAACACCAGGAGTCAACAAGATATTGCACGTGTTTGGTGTCCTTGTATGGGTGGGTACCTGTTGATCATGTCCTAACTCAGGGCAGTCTTGTGGTGTAAGAGGACACTGTCTCAAGATGTCATTTTCTTTGTCAAGGCATACTATGGGGAAAAGACGAGAGAAGACAGTAGTGACTTTTTCACTTGTATTCTCTGCACTTGGGTTTGGTGAAAAGGCTGGATTGGGAGAGAAGCCCCAAAATGCTGGTACAAACCTTAAAATGGACCTAATATTAAATCTAAATATTTGTGTCCATTTATAAGTAGAATTACACCTGCTGAAGCATGAGCAAAAGAACCCACAAAATCAAGCAACAACCTTGATTATGTAAAAATACTTGTCATACAAAATTTCTTTCAGTACTTTTCTGCAGATGCTTACTTCCCTACAAACCAATCCTCCCTTGGTGAGGCTTATCAGGTGTTAGTAGTGAAAAATAGCCAAAATCTAAGTGTGAAATTATATGTATTACATCTACCAATGTGCAGTTCAGATATATATGCAAACAAGTAACTGTTCTCAGAAAAAGGCTCTTTGTGAACTGTGTAGTTTTAATTCTGTGGGGGTTTTTTTTGTTGTTGTTTTTTTTTTAACGGCATCCCTTTCATGCTATTTACATTCCTTTAAGAATATTTTTATTACCCAGAATTGTTTTCTTTATAAAGCATTATCTTTTCCATTAAAAAACCCCTAAACATAACAGTAAAACAAATACTCTGTTTATCATCAAGTTTTTAATGCAACTTGGAAAAAACTAGAAGAATTTTGTATGGTTTTCACACATGCTCCCTTCTCATTTTCTTGCAGCATATTGGAGCTTTGTGTCAGAGTCTGTCTTTGGCTGACCTTCAGGAAAACTCCATTAATATGTTCTGGTAAGGAAAGATGAAATATATCTGTGAGATGAATGAAGTGGTAGGGAGGCACACCCCTGAAAACTTACAGAGAACAGAAGTCAAAGATACTTGTTCTATCTGAGACTGTAAGACACCCTCTAACGGTCTTGATGTTTGAATTATAGAAACATATCATAAAGAATTGCAAATGTCCTGATTATTTTCATTATTTTAAATGAGTGCTTTACATACCAGAGAGTAATCACCCATGTCCCACCACACAGATATTAACGACTTTTTAAATGCATCTTCTATTTGCAAAGGTTCTTAATCCACAATGTGTTCTTAAGAGTTCAATTAAAGAGCTTGCCTGTAAATCAATAACAAAACCAAGGTAAAAAGCACAACTGTGCTTCCATGAAAGTATGCTGTTGCCAGCAATAAATGTGGAAAAAGCCATTAAAATGGTTATGAAACCAAATAAAGGCTCAAGATTATTTGACTGTTTTCACTGAATTTACATACAGTTTCAACAAAATCACAATGCCTACATCAAACATGCTACAATTAGGAATCCAAGAGTGTTTGATTACAAAATAGGTGGAAAACCCTGTAAATTTCAGTGCACTGTTTTGAGTGTGCATTTTCAATTTCTTTTCTTGGAAAAGTGAAACTTGTATAGCTTATGACTGAATTGTGGCTAAATTACTTTAACTCTTTATCCTTGATTGCATAAAAATCCTGCTATCCACCTTTTTTTATCTCCAAATATGCCTTTTTGGGTTTTTTGGGTGTTGCCCTCTTGAAAGAGACTGAACTGCTAGTGATTGATGACTCAGACATTCAACCACCTGCTATAAGAGACTGGACTATTGGTGCTCATGGCTCCATCAGCAGTGTGCTTTGATAAGGATGTGCAGAGTAGCCACCCAGGCAAGAGGCTGAAGGCCTGCAGAGATGACACCTCACAAGCTGGGAGCTGTTTCTTTATCCTTGCACAAATGACTTAGCTGTGATCCTCTCTGAAGAAACCCCAGGACAATTCACACGTGGCCTGAAGACACTCATCTCTGCTGATGGGCTATAATGGATCCACCTGTGCTGACATAACAGGCAGCTGTAACATCTTAGAACATGTCAAACACTCCTGAAATGTTCCCTGGTCCAGTATTGCATCACTCAGTGTAGAACTCCCCACTCCAGGGGAGGTACTGGAGAGGTTCCTACTTGACCTAAGCCCAATAAAAGACCACACTCTGATTTTGCTCAACACTGGGTTTTCTTTCCACACCACAGGGAGCTTTTCTTACTACCTGGGGTTTCCACCACCACCTTAATGGATACGGACTGTGACTGACACTCCGACAGTCACCACTTTGACCCATGAAGATCAAAATTGCAACAACCAAGTCTTGCTGCTGGATCCAGTGGGTGTCTTTTGTGTCTTTCCAGTCACCTGGGGGATCTACAGTGTTGCTCTGGCTGCCTGTCCCAGCACTGCAGCCTCACTCCAGCCCCATGTAAGTGTCTGCCACTATTGAATCCTAGCTATCTGTTGTTTCCTGCCAGCGCTGACTCTCCAACCATTCCTGCCAGGTTTTCTGGGCATGGTGGAGGCAAACTATGTGGGAAGAGTGGCCATCCTGTCTCTGTCCTGTGGTCACATGTGTTTTTCCCAGGTGGGGGGTGCTGGCCACCATCTCAGTTTAGTCTGGTGGGCAGGACTTGGGAAGATTCTTCTCACTGGTTGGTTTAACCCAATTTAATCAGTATTGTTATTAGCATCCTTCTTGGTAAGGAGGGGTATTTTTTCCACTTACATCCAGGTGTATTTGCTCCCTGTCTCTATTCTGGAGAAACCAGGGATATTAAATCTGAGGGAGGAGACATCTGTCCAAGGTCTCCACCTCTCCAACTTGTCTCAAACCAGGAGATTCTTAAAACCAGATTTTAGTTCTGAATGCATTTTTTATATTTAGAGGTTATTTTCCATAAAGACTTATTCAAATGTACTTGCACTGCATCTTTTTCCAGTCAATAATAAACTTAGCTATAGCACTGTGCAAAAAATGAGGATGTTTGATCAAGAGGGGCCTATTGATGAAGCCTTCTTGCTTTAGCTACAGGAGGGATTGTGCTCACAGTCTTTTGTCCTGGTGGGGTATTTCAACCACTCCAACATCTGCTGGGACAGTAGCAAGGTGAAATGTAGGCAATACAGGATACTCCTGAAGTGAATGGAGAATAACTTCTTTAGCCACATAATAGGCAGTGTTACCAGAGGGAATATGATACTGGATCCTTTGGTGACCAATGCAAGTGTTCTGATTGGAGATGTCAAGATTGGAGGCAGCCTGGGCTGCAGTGATCACACACCAGTGGACTTAACAGTCCTGAGGAATATGGGTCAGGTAAGACAGTAAAGTTAGGCCCCTGAACTCTAGTAAAGCAGACTTCCAACTCCTCAGGATGATAGCGGGATGCCCTGGGAGACTGTTCCTGGGGACAAGGGAGTGTAACAGAGCAGAGAGATCTTTAAGAAAGCCTTCCATAGTGTGCAAGAGCTAGAAATCTGCAGGAGCAAGAAATTGAGAAGGAAGGTAAGACTGGATGTCTGGGTAAGGAATGGAGCATCAAGCTGAAGGGCAAGAAGCAAATGCACAGGCAATGGAAACAAGAACAGGTAACCTGGAGTTTGGCTGGGGTGAGAAAGACCAAGGTGAAGCTGGAATTGAACCAGGCAAGAGATGCAAAAAAGAACAGGAAGGACTTCTACAGATACTTAAACCTGAAAAGGAAGGTCAAAGAAGCTGTGCTCCCCCTCCCCCCTGATAAACAATACTGGAAAATGTAACAACAGACTAGGAGTTTGCTGAGGTATTCAACAGCTTTTTTTTTCCTCAGTCTTCAATGACAACCTCTCTTCCCAAATGTCTCAAATGGATGGAGAGCAGGATGGGGACTGGTGAAGCAGTGTTTCTCCCTGTAAGTAAAGATCAGGTTCATGACCACCTGAGGAATCTGAACATATATTCAGGTCTATGGGACCTAGTGAGACGCTTCTCAGAGTGCTGTTGGAATTGGCTGATGTAGTTCTTAGGCCATCCTCTATGATATACAAAAAGTTATGGCCGTCAAGTGAGGTCCCAGGTGACTGGAAAAGGGAAAACATTGCACTCATCTTTAAAAAGGGTAGAAAGGAGGTCCCTGGGAACTACCGACTTGTCAACCTCACTTCTGTGCCTGGGAAGGTCATGGAACAGATCCTCCTGGAGGTTTTGCTAAGACAAAATGAGGACATGGAATATGTGACAGCCAGCACAGCTTCACCAGGGACAAGTCCTGCCTGACCAAACCACTGGCCTTCTACAGTGGAGTGGCTCCACTAGTGGACAAGGGTTGCAGGTTCATTTAGCTGGACTTCTGTAAAGCCTTTGACATGGGACCTCACAACATGCTACTCTCTAAATTAGAGAGAAATGGATTCAGTTGGTGGACTTTTATGTGGATATTGGACTCATAGTCCTGACTGAGATCTGAATCAAAGGACTCTGGCAGGCACAGGCAGTCTGGCATCATTCCCCTACGTGAATGAGAGGATGGAGAAGTGTGCCAAATGCTGCATAGCAAATCCGTGAACAGTGCACTCAGTGACAAATTCCTGAAGACAAAATGCATTGACATTGCTAGCCATTTACAGCCCTTTGATTTTGCAGCAATTTTATTGGACGGACTGTTATTGGCACGTGACAACCTTCAGCAGGTTTTTTTTGCGGCACCTGTGTATAAAGTGTAATCCTTCATCTCTACTCAATTCTGCAAGACCTTTTGTAACTTCAGTAGCCCACTGAGCTTGTGTTTCAAGCAGATATAACAAGGAGGTAAAAAAAAAAGAAAAAGGTTATTTGAGACAAACCCCAGTTGATTTACCTCAAAAGGTTTTCTCTTGTCCAGGAGATAGCACATCTAAGATAGAATGACATGAGTGCTGAGTCAACCTGATGGTTTTTCAGTTCATCGCAGGCTCTTATTGATGCTGTAACATCACTGTTGTGTAGAATTATCTTTTGGATACCTCAAGAATTTAAGACGCTTGTCTCATGCACTTTGCAGATTCCGTTTGTAACAGAGGACTCTTCTGATTGAAAAAGCTTTACACATTAACTTTTTGGCTTCAGACAGAAGCTCCCTATTGCATTCTTTTGCACTGAATAGAGGCTTTTACAGTGCAAATGTGCCCTTATCTAATTCATAGGGTTACTTCCAGCCAGCCAACACAACTGCATGTAACTGTGCAGTTGTTAAGCAGTTATTTTATTTCATCTTGAACAGGTTAGGTTTTTTCTTTATTTTTGTCTTCCATCAGGGTAACATGAAGGAAGGCTGGAGGCATGGCGTATGTACCAATTCACTTAAGTCTCTCTTTTATGTTAATCAGTTAAGTCTCTCTTTTATGTTAGTCCCATTGAAAAGTTAACTCAGGTTCTGAAGTGACATAAAACTCATCCAGTAAAAGAATGAACATTTTTTCAGCTGGCTTTATGAGCTGAACTGACTCAACAATAAGTCAGAGCTGGCATAAAGAATAGAGCAGGACACTGCACCTACAAACAGGTCCTAACCTGATGGAGCCAGAGCAGGGAGATGAAGAAGCTGAACCACCCCTCTGGGAGGTGTTTTGATTGCACAAGTGGTTTAGATGAGCTCATCTGTCTAACTGCAGACAGATGGCAATTAATGGCAATTTTCTGAGCTGGACTTGTCTTGGACCAGAGTTCAGAGACTTGTCTTGGATCAGAGTTCATATGCCCTTTAATACAAGCAGACGTGTGCAGCTTCTGCTGTGCTTAAACGTAAGGCAGGTTCACTAACACACTGCATCTTATTAAATTGCCTTCAGGACAATTTAACACCTTGGTTTAAATGAGAAATTATCAGCAACAGCCTCTCCTGCATCAGTCTATTTAAAAAAAATAAAAATCTTCTTTGCTGTTACTGACAACTCTATCAATAATATGTGCTGAGAAAGCAGCTCAATGTGATGTAGATGTAAGTGGTATAAGTGTAAGTTGTACTTTTGGGACTCCATCTGAATGGGTCTGATCTATGAGAATTCCACCTGGACAGGGTAGTGAATCACTCCAATAGCGATCTCTGCCTCATCTGTTGCCCCATTTCTATTGTGCAGAGAACAATGTAAACAGAGGGAAAGTAAGTACTACTCATCTAAGAGAGTGTCCTAGACTCTAGTTCCTGTTTGCTAGTCTGCTGATGCAGATGGATAATCAGGATCAGCTGCAGATAGAAGTCTCAGGCACAGAACCTCCAACACTGAATTCTCCAGACTTGTCAGTGGCCAGACTGGATTGTAAATTCTTCATGCTTGGCTGCCTATAAGCCCCAGTTCGTTAATATTTTGGGACAGTCCTCAATTTCCCTGGTCAAGCCCAGCTAAACCTACTGTCTGATGATGAGCACACCATCCAGGCAGTGTAGGCTTAGATGCCCTTGAGCAAAAGATTACAGTGTTTGCCACCTGGGTTGTTGCAAGTCAGTGAATGGTATTTGGGACAAAGTGGATTCAGTGCAAAGAATCTCTGACAAGCATCGTGCAGCAATCTGCTTCTTCCTGGCACCCCTGTTCTTCTGTCTTATCATTTGTCTGTGATGCCCTAGCTGTCCTCTATTCCTAGTTTTGTGACAATAATCATGAGAATATATTGCTTAAAACAGGCTCAAAAGACACACCCTTTTCTGATTGGCCTGATCTCTCTGTATGCTGTATATATGATGCTCAGTAGTAATATAAGGATAGTGGTGCATCTTGGCATTTGGGGGATTAGTGTGGCACAATCTTCTCATGGAGAAATAGAAAATGGTAGGACAAGACAGCAAGGAGCCCCCAACACATCTAGGAGTGCTGGTAAATCAGCACAGGGGCTCATGAGCAGTGGTTGTGAGCACAAAACTTTACTGAGTGCTGGTGGACCAGACATAAGCAGGCAACAGACCAAACCAATGCAGAGAAAGCAGCAATACTCAGCTGAGTCAAATGTCCTTCATTCTTCCTGAAACAGGGGTTATTTTTGTCTCTGGCTGTTTATTTTAATACCATGCCTTCTACCTCACTTTTTTGCAATTAGTATAGCTACTAATATACATATACATGGTATACCTACAACCTATTAAGCTCTGTGGTTGCAGAGCTTCTTATGGGAGGTGGAGAAACAGAAATATAGCACTCTTAGTTGAGACAATTTATCCCCAGAAGAGAAAATTCAGGACTCAGTCATGATGAAGTCACTGTGACACAGGAAGTTAGTACCTGCCAAGTTTGGGTCTGTAGCTGCTGGCATCTGTCTCTACGAATGCTCCCAGCCAACCCCTCACGTGTCAGACCCTACACGAGAACGGCTCAAACTGTGGTGCATCGTGCTGCAGCCAAAGCTGTCTGAGTTTCTGAACAGGGATAATTGTTTTGCCTTACCTCATAGATGGCAACTGGATAATCTACAGTCTAGGCCCTGACCAAGGAACTCTTGTAGCACTCTGCAGGACCTACCTTTTTGATAAATCTCTAGGCTTTGAAAGGCTGTATGTTCATAACCCCTTGTGACTAGCTTGTCTTAGTAATTAAGGAGCATTTTTCCTCTGAACACAAATAAGAATGTAGTGCAATTCAGTCAACTTCATTGAAGTACTTCTGGATTTACTTTAGTATAGTTGACAGCAGAATTTGGCTCTATATGCGTTGGCACATGCTCTATGGGACATTGTAAGAAAAAACAACAAAGTTACCCTTCTTAAACCATGTTTCAGCTTGCTGGTGATCTGTGCTTTAAACACTACACTCTAGTCTAATGCCAGAAATTTTACCTGCTTTTAGATCTTCTCATTTTAAACTGTTTGCCAAGGCTTGAGAACTGTAGGTGTAAAATACGGTCAAGGAGTTTTACGCTCTGAGACTTGCCAAAGAAAGTAGAGTCCAAGACTCTCCTGTATTAAAGACTTATATTGTAGCATGTTTGAAAAACTTTGACTTTAATTAACAAAAAATTAGAGAACGCGTTAAAACATAGCCAATTGTGGTACACTAGTGCTCTCTTAGAATTACAAGCTTGAAAAGGTTTTCATTTACTCTTACCAATGGGAAAAAAGTTAGTGTAGTACCATGTTGAAAGTTTAAATTCTTTCTGGTTAGCCAGAGAACAGGTATATGCACAAGCAAGATTTCACATGACATAGCTGTGCACATAAATATCTTACCTAGATTTAGCATCTGTGAGCAAAAGGCTTGTCCTGTTTGTTGGCTGAAGACTAACCATGTACTGACCTGTATCAATCAGAGCATAGCTGTAGGAACTGGTTATACTCCTCTAGTCAACGCTCATTAGCTCACATCTGGAACAGTGCATCCAGTTATAGGCCTCCAATGCAAGAAAGACACTGATAGGCTGCAGAAAGTTCAGCAGAGAGCCCCCAACATGGCTGGAGGCTGGAGTGTTTGCCCAGTGAGGAGAGGCTGAGGGAACTGGGCTGGTTCAGGCTACACAGCTGCCTTCTAACCTACAAGGAGGTTACTGTGCAGAGAGAGCAGGGCTGAGCAGCACATTGGGAGAATGAGAAACAATGATGACAAATTGAAACAGGGAGATTCCAATTCGGTATAAGGAAAAATTGTCTCCACGTGGATAACTTTGTATTGGAACTGGTAAATTAGGGAGGCTGTGGAATTGGATAACCTGATTTGAATCTAGTGTTGACCCTGCTTTGAGCAGGAGACTGCCCTAGAGACTTCTCTCAGGTCATTCCAACCAGAATGAGTCTGTGATGTTGTCGTCTTATAGCCATTTGCATCAGCGAAAGTAGTTTAACAAGCTACCAAAAGAAACAAGAATTTTATTTTGTCTCTGTGCAAATTCAAATCCATTTGCAATTTAAAGCAATAACAAATGTCTAGACATCACCCTCACTTAGCTTTCTCTGCTCTGTACCTATTGAGTTTGTCAAAAAGTCATTAATTTCAAGCCAAACTAAATGAGAGTAGACTTAGATCATTAAGTTTCTTCTGATTTACTAAGTGAAGTAAATAGCTGTGTGAGCTCAAAGTTATATCATCAACTGAAGAAAAGCCATGAAAAAAAACTCAAATGCACAAGAATGAAGAGAGCAGAAAAGATGAAAAATGAAGGGCCAGGTTGTCTTTTTTATTTTCCATGATATTTCAATATATTTTGGACAAATAAGTGGTTTTCACCTCCCTTTTTTGGGCCATATTCAAACTTTATGAGTTGTATCTACCCCATAGCTGTAGTCTGAATTTCAGGATGCTTGGTAGACCTATAACCAGGTGTCTGGGATAACAGTCTCAGCTTAGATTGTCTAAAATTTAGGTAATGCCAGAGTTTAGAATGGACTCCAAATATTTTGTGGGGCATAACCATGCTTAGATCTTCTGCTTGAGCTTATCATTGCAAAGGCTGATGGGACAGCTGGAAGCCTTGTTTTGGTAGGGCTGCAATTTACTTTGTGGTTTTCCTACATTCTTTCTGGAACATAAGCAAAATCTACCTCGAGTAAGGCAAACATACACAGACATTTATTTCATCTTTGATCCACCCCTCAGGACAATTTAAAAAGCAATGCGGATGCAGCACTTTGAATATCAGTTAGTGTTCAACATTGCGACAAAGTCTTCCATCTTGTGGTATTAATATGTGATGGCCAGTGGTATAAGTAGATGCACATTTGATTCACAGTTGTCTTGACATTTAATTGCCAAAACCAGTCTGATATTCTTTTAAAGTTTGCTTAGTATAGTTTCAAATGTTGTATCCTTATTGCTCTGACTGTAAAGCACCACAGAGAAATCTAAGCAAGAATTAAAGACTTACCCCTCCAGTTGTGCACAAGTGCTTTACATGGATGCCACCTCTCATTTTGAGAGGGAAAAATAGCTATGACTCACTGCTGATCTTGAGGTTAAGAACCTCAATGGATAAATGATTGTGTTAACACAGATTTCTAAGATGGAACCTTCATCTTGGCTGACGTGGAAATTATTTTAAAAACAGCTAGATAAAAACATCTATTAATCTACTTTCCTTCAGTATTTTCAAACATGCTGCAACATAAAATGCCTGATAAAATTATTAACTGTATTTTTTCAGAGTCTCATTGCCTTTACATGTCTGAATGGCACCCAGCCAGAGTAGTGTTTCAGAGTAGTGTTTAATATGTGCAGGAAGGAAAAAAAAAGCTATTTTTAAAATTAACTTACTAAAGTGTTCTGGTTTGTATGTTAAACATTCTCATAAAATGTAAATGTACATATTTCCAGGCAATTCAATGAGAAAGAAGCACAAAATAATTTTAAAAAATCCAAGACTGTTTTCTTTTTGATTTTGTGAAATCTTGATAGGTAATGTTTTTCTTTAGGTATTGCCTGCTATTGTCCTGTAATCTAAAGATGTAGAAAAGAAGTGAGGGAAACTGACTTTTAAAACATAGCTAATTTGGTGAAAGATAGCAGTTCTGAATCAAAGAAGGAACAAACTGCTTATGTTACCCAAATATGAGCTGCTATACTGTAAAGCTAACTAGCCAAGATTTTATTTCATTCACTTGGTAGGTCTTTTTGAGCCACATTTTGCCACTCTGGCTGAAACTGAGCTTTGCCTTCCTCCTTGAGGCATGACTTTGATTCTAGTTGCTCTCTCTAGACTCTACTCAGGATAACTAACACTTCCAGAACCTGACTTCATGTTGTTATATTTAACATTTTAAAGATAACTGCAGGCTTAATTTTGGTTGCCAAGACTTTGTAGCAAGTAAATTTTGTAACCAAGAAAACAGAAGATAAACCACAGATACAACCACAACAATTTCTTAATTAACGGAAAATACCCTCAAGTTGTGCTTTTAAACTAAAAGGTGTTCTCTTTCTTCCCATTTTCACCATTGTGGCTGCTTTAAATCTCCATGCTCTGGTTACCATAGGGTATATGGCCTGAAACACACAAATCAGTCTCTGCATTTGTGCTAGCAAGTAAATCATAGTAGAGGTTGTGATTCCACAACCCTTTTGTTGTGAATCCATGTACCTAGGCTATAATACAGTAGAATTGATTTAATTACTTTGGTTTAGGATACCAGAGGCTGTGGTATATTTTGTATAGTTTCTCAGAGACCTCCAATATTATGAAATGTAGAGGTCTGATTTTCAAGAGGCTTAATATTATAAAACGTAGAGGTCTACATTGCTCTGTAAGATCTGTCTAATTTCCTCTAAATGGGAGTAACAGGAGTCAACAGCTTAAGTGGGAGCAGTTTATAACAGACAATAGGACATGTTGAAATGAAGACTATATCCTAACTTGTTGAATCAATTAGTAATTTACAATGGAATCTCTCTCTGAATGTCAATTAGTACAACCTGCTTCTCAAAGCAACTCAAAACTTGTTGGGACAGACAGATTGTCCAGTGCCATATACAGATGAACTTTGAAGGTGTTGAAGGGTAGAGGTTCCACCGTTTGAGCAACCTGTTTCAATGGTTTATCACCTTAAATGTGAAGACCTTTTTTTTCCTTGGTTGTACAGAGAGTTTCCTGTGCTGAGATTTGTGTTCGTTGCATCTCATTTTTCCACTGTATACACCTCTGAGAAAAATTTGGCTCCACCTTCTCTGTAATCATTCCATTCCCCTGCAAGTGGAATATAACAATTAGATTTCCCCTTTGATCTCTTCTTCCGGCTGAACAAAAGTTGCCTCTGCTTCTCTCTCTACTTCCCAGATCCCATGATAATCTTGGTGGTCTTCCACTGTGCCTACTTTATTATGTACAAGGAAGATCACAACTGGACATAGCACCTCAAAAACAATTTCACATGTGCCAGATGGAGGGGAATAATCAGTTTTCCTGAATGTTGCACATTTTTGCTACCAATTCCAGGTTGGCATTGATCTGCTGCTGGCTCCTGTTCAGCTTGCCATCCATGGTGCCTGGTGGTAGCGCTGGTTTCAGCTGGGGTAGAGTTAATTTTCTTCCCAGTGGCTGGTATGGGGCTGTGTTTTGGATTTGTGCTGAACACAGTGATGATTATCTAGAGATGTTTTTGTTATTGCTGAGCAGGGCTTACACAGAGCCAAGGCCTTTTCTGCTTTTTGAACTGCCCTGCTGGAAAGGGGGCTGGGGATGCATGGGAGGCTGGGAGGAGACACAGCTGGGACAGGTGACCCAAACTGACCAAAAGGACATTCCATACCATATGACATCATCCTATATAAAGTGGGGGGAAGAAGGAACAGGGGGAACATTTGGAGTGAAGGTGTTTGTCTTCCCAAGTAGCCATTACATGTGATGGGGCCTTGTTCTTCTGGAGATGGCTGAACGCCTGCCCACCCATGGGAAGCAGTGAATGAATTCCTTGTTTTCCTTTGCACGTGTGCGTAGCTTTGTACCAATGGCTGACACTGAGTTACATGTCTCAGTGAAATGATGAGATTGTCATGCACCTATTTTTGTCAGTGTTTTGGTTTTGCATTTTTGGACAATACTAACCCATGCAATTCTCTTTCTGGAAAGAAATTGGTAGATTACTTTGCAATTTTGGAGCTGTAACATATGACTGTGTGAAGTCATGAGAGCTTTTTTCCACCATTTTTGAATTTTTGGTTTGATATGTGTAGAAGATGTAAGAGTAATTTCTGACAGGTTATTGTAATTGCAGGCACTATTTGTGTAGCTATCATTGTCCAAGGACTTCAGCAAGACAAAATTTATAGGTAGTGATAATGCCTCCTATTATTAGAGAAACTGAAATACTAGCTAGAAATTTTAGGAGCACAAGCCACACATCTGATCTAAACAGAAGTAGCAGATGTCAAAGCTAAATGCAAGTTAAACTAAATTTGTATCAATGAGACACTTTTGGAAAAAGAGAGACAGGTAGATTTTTATTTCAGACAGAAACTGCCTACCTCTTTTACTCCTCTTGTTCATAGAACCATGATCTTGTTCTCCAGGATGAGGTTCTGGAAAAAGGAAAATAGGCAATTTTTTTATTGAAAGTTCATGATTGTTTTATATTATGGACCTAAGGCAAATGTCCTTGAGTGGGAAGCTACATCATGAACCGTAGAGAAGCACAATGCACATAGACCAAGTCAAAGATATTGTAGCAGTAGCCAGAAATGAGAAGTTCTCTTTCAAAACACAGGAGATACCAAACAGAGACTTAAGAGCACAATATTGCTATACTTTCCTGATAAACTAAACCCATCTAGAGAACACACTGAAAACACTGTCTTCCTTGTTGTGTACAGCAATCCTGTGGTGAATTGTGCAGGGTGCTTTTTCCTAGAAATGAGACTATGTGATGTGATCTTTTTACAGTAGACACCAAATTGCCATTGCATGGCTGAAATTATCTTCTGTTTACCGGGAGCATTTTGAAGACAACTCTTGACAGTTTCATAATCCTACTGTTGTACTTAACTTAAAGAAAAGTTTAAGACAGTTGGATAGTTGATGAAGACTCAGCATCTCTGATGATGATGATTATGATGTTGATGATGGATCAGCATCTCTGCTGTTACCTAATGACAACCATTTGGCAGCCTTTCAAAGAAGAAAAACAGGTAAAGAGATGGTGAATATCATAGTTATCATTAATTTTTCCAAGTTAACATACTAATGTTACTTGGGTCAAGTTAGTGGTTGTTCAGCCTAGCATTTATGGTGTCGTTGAACCCTGGGAGTAGTAGGAGAAATGGAAGAAGCTTGTAAGAAAGTTGTTTGGCAAAGAAATGAGGAATCAAATAAAGGAGAACTCCAGGAGGAGACCTTCTCCATCATCTTATGACGACAGGCAGAGTGAGCAGAAGAGTTAGGTTATGGCAAGTCAGGAATTGGCAAGGGGCAATAGCTGCAGTAGGAGGCCTTAGAGGCAGGAAACGGGAAAGACTGTGAGTCGACCTCCTGTTTTTGGAGTTCTTCTATCATGAGCTCATAGGCCAATATCATCATAGGTCTGCTAATGGTGAAAGACAGAAGTATTTGTTTCTCACATTATGAGCTCTATCTTCTTTCATGTGGGTTCAACATTTTTATCAGCCTTCAGGAAACTTTCTTTCATAAGACATGAAGAGAGCTGGCTCTCCCTCAAATTCCCTCTATAATCAGAAAGATATAACTCTGTGTTTGTGTTAAGGACAGAAGGACAGAGAGTTTTGTGTTGTGTCTTACTGCCTGATCAGTCAACTACTTTTCCAAGTGGTTAAATTTAAATAAAAAAAGGAACTACTACAAAAGGCAGTGTGTATACTGTGGCACTAATATCAGTCAGTTCACTAATGACAGTTGGTGTTCTTCTCTAGATGCATTTCAGACTGACAACATGTAAAATTTCTCCTCTTCATGAGCAACAGAGGTGAGCTTGTGATGGAATTCAAGTGAGTTCTGCCAGCATGCCCTTGAGTATTTCTGTTAATCTTATTCCTTTTAGGATATGAGAAAGTGGGTTAGGCACATCCTGCCCTTGAACTTGTCCCCTACAATAATAGTGAAAAGGAGTGTTTTTATATAATTTATATTGGAGCTTCCTATAGACATAGTTAGAGCTTTTATGAACAACTGAATACATTAGTATAATTTGCAAGTGAACTTTTAAACACTCTTTGATATCAGCTGTAAAATAAATGTGCAGTAAATGTCTATTCCTAGTTCTTTCCAGCTGTTGTAAAACTAAAAGCAAAAAACCTGTGTTCAAAATGTGCAAAATGGTACTGTAGAACTTGTGCTAGTCATGCTGAAATTGAATATTGTTATGATTTCAACTCTAAACTGAAAAGAACCTTTTTTCTTTTCTTCTTTTCTTCTTTTCTTTCAAACTAACAATCAAAGCATATGTATAATGGTGGTGCACTAACTAATAATTTAACATACATTAGTATTTATTTATAAGGAAAATAATTACATGTCAGAAGCATCTTTTTCCCCCTCCACTTAAAAATGCTCTTTCTCTCATAGGTCTTCTAAAGAATGGGAAAACAGACAAAGTAACAGGCCTGTTTTCCAAACACTTTTCTTTCTGTTCTACCTAAAGTTGCCAGAAGTAAGGGCCTTTATTTCTGTGGAAAATGTCAGTGCAAAGCCTTAGACAGTATAGCCGTTTTGGTTCTGATTTGTTACAGAAGCAGAGTAGATGGACAGCTAACTAGCTAGACTGAAATATTTCCTTCTGCTACTCTTGTGTAGCATCTATCATCTCACTGTTCCTGACAAGGCATGTATGTCTTGAAACTGGCAGGTGTCTTCTTTGTAAATATGTTTGTTAGATAAGGGAAGATGCTGTTCTTTTTTAGAACAGGAGAATATAAAGCTTCAGTAATCATGTCCAGGCTTATCCTTTGAAATCAAATCTTGGCTCTCAGGAATCCTACAGCAGAGAATCTTCACCTTTATGGAGGACAGTCTTTATGGAGCTAACTATTTTACTGTGGCTTTTAACAAAGTCCTCATTAAGTGTTTTTAAATGTCCATCCATATGGAAGGTGTTTCATTAGGGTGAGGCCCTGGAGATTGCAAATTGTGGAGGGTGTTATTACATTTCTTTGCTTACAAAAGCAAGAAACACCTTGCCAACTGTATTACTGTCTTATAATTAGTTTTTATGATGTGTATCACACTACTTCCTAAACCCCATTGTGCCAGCTGATGCAGAAAAAAAGAATAAAATCCAGCCTTTGCAAGGTGAGCCCTCTCAATATTTCTTGGTGTGCATTCTCAAATATGAGAAACATTTACATAGAAAAAAATTATTCTATTTCTTTGACAGCAATCTGAACTGCAAAGAAAAAAATTACTTTAGCTGGAATTAGGAGTGGTTTTACCTTAGACAACCTCAACATCAAACAGTCTGAGTCAGCAGGAAAACTGCTTCTGAATTCTACAGACTAGAAGAGTAAAGGCAAATTAGTCTTCAAAGAAATATCGTAATAAGGCTGTTCACCTAATCAACCCTCATAACTTCTGGTAGAAATTCTGCTCCCACTGAAATTTTGTAGGATTTTCCTATTGGATTCTGAGCAGCTGGTATTTCACTAGCAACTCTTAGAGCTATGCCTGCCCTACTGTCTCCCTCCTTAGAGTGAAGGAAGAAAGCCTGTGCAATTGCTGATGTTTAGAATTGATGCATTTGACAAAATATTCAAGAGATTTTAATTCTGTTCTCATAAGAAATTTTCACAGCAGCTTTCATAGATTATTGGGATTTGTTTTGAATATTGACTGTAGCATAGTAGACATGTCTGTATGCTGGGTAGTTATTAAGTAATTTGGTAATATTACTGCTGGAGAAGGAGCCGAATGACCTCCTTCCTACCTAAAGAAAATTATACCATCTTAGACTTTTCAAAATCACCAGACTAACATCAGAGTGAAGAGAACCAAGCACTATTGTTACTATAAGCATATGATTCCTACTCTCCAAAATATACAGATTCATTGATCCTTCCCAGTTTTATTAAAATAAAACATATCAAAATCCAGCTTTATTGGATATGTCCTCCCATTCACACACACACCCACACCCACACACACCCACCTCACAAATTCAAGCAAATGCTCTCCTTGAGCCTCTTTAGGAATAGATATCTTATTTATGTTGGTGTCATGCATGATTTCTGATTAATGCCAGTGCTGGTCCCTAGATATTAAAATAAGTAAGACAACAATCCATCAGGGAAGAGGTCAGCTTCTTTTAACATCCCTTTAATCTCCACTGTCCCAAGAAACTCTGTGTGTTCACACTTATTCTCTCTTTAGTGTACAGAAAATTTATTATAACAATGACTGGATTAAGAAATAAAAGACAGCTGAGCTAAGTCTTACAATAATAACTTATAGATCTTTTTGAAATCTCATAAAAGGAACATGTCTATCAGCTTGTAATTGGAAATGTTTAAGTGATGCAGAGCCTTCTGTAGTGTTCAGCCAGATTCTGAAGCCCTTCTTCCCATGACTCCTACTCCTACTGAATACAGTGTTCAGAAGTATTGAATGCCTTCCACTACCCTGGAAAAAGTGATTCAGTTTTATCCAGGAATAATGTAGCTTGAGAAAATACTGTGTTGAGCAAACAGCAGAAACTCAGTGTTTATGAGACATCCAATGTTCAGGAACAAAACCTGGAGAAATGGATTTCTGATGTTTCATTTTTAGAAAATACAGAAAAGGTTTGAACATTGCTAAAGATGTGGCAGTTTACTAATCATTAGGCAGACAAAGAAAGTGCAATTTCTGTGATACTGACTCTTCTGAGAGTTTGTGGCTTTATCCAGCTGAGTGTCTGGCCGGAACTTGGCTAGATGATTAAAAAAAGCAGATTTCATTTTTTGGCCTATGGTATCTAAGAAATTGTTCAGCAGAAACATGAAAGCCTGAACTGGAAAGCAAGAGAATGTTGTGAGTCAAGAAAGTGACTGGGGAATAACATTTTCCATTACACCAATTCAGAGCAGAAAACTCAATACTGAGTTTCTTTTCTCACTGCACGTTCTCCCTCTCAGTTTCTCAGAAAGGCACTCACTATATTCAGATGCAGATTCATTTTTTATTTCTTATGCAAATATTAGCAGACTGAACCATGAGACTAAGTCCATCATAATCAACACTTTCAAAAGCGCATACAACTGCCAAGAGTTCATGGTGCTTCAGGGACTTTGCTTTTACAGACCTCTGCAGAGATTAAAAGTTAGATCCAAAACAAACAGCCCTTTCACTAGGCTCTCACTGGTTGTGACAATGAAATAAATTTTAAAGAAAGCACACCATTGATAAATATTCTTTCCTTGTTTCCAAGAGAACTATCTATGTTAAATAAGACATATACTAATTTTAGACACTTAGAAATCATTGAGGAATAATTTTTTTTAGAAGACAAGGCAGAAGACAGTTTTCTTTCTTCTACTGATGACTCAGAGGACATGTTGCTATATAGCAAACCCTTTTCAGAGAAGAGGAATACTGTCTGATGCTAGCCTTTAAAAACTGCCCCTTTTTTCTGTTTCTATTTCTATGCCCCCTCAGTTATTACAGTAGCCAGCCTCTGATATTGGGTGTATCACACTGGATGTGGATTGGCTTTTCAGATCTACGCAAAAGAGATTATACCTAGCATCCTCACAAGTCTCAGAAGTAGATTTCAATCCTGAGTTGCTTTAATAAAAATGCCTACAAGAAGGCCAGTTGGTGGAAATTTTGTTTGCAAGTTGTGCATCTAGCAGTTAGCAACAGTACTGAGATCACAGAGCTATTGACCGTAAGCTAAAAACTTCTCAAAATATTCTCCTCCCTAAATAATTAGGCTTTCAGGTCATAGATACAGCTACTACTTTTTTGGAAGTACAGTTCTACTTACTCCAAGCCAAGATATAGTCTTTCAAGACAACAGTCATCTCCTTGCATGGAGAAGCTTTTAAAGCTCATTCATTTAGCTCCTGATCTTTTCCTATCTAGTATTTCCTTGCCCTGCACTGTCTTAATTTGTTTTTATAATCTTTAAAGTACCTTCACAAAATCTGTTTATGTTACATTTTAATGTAAATTTTGCAAACTCATTCATCATTAAATTAATGGTGAGGGAATAGATAAGGGCAGTAAAAAGCAGATTTCATCATGACACAATATGCTACTGCTCTAAGATTCCTTGGCCTACAGAAGATCTGCTAGACCAAGGATCAGAGTCGGTATGACCAGAAAGCTGCCAGGCTTTGAGGGCAGAAGCTGACAGTGCACCGTGCATGGTGGTTGGACATAATTTGGATGTCTCAAATGTGACCCTGCTTTACATAATGCAGATACACCCTAATTCCTATTTTCAATAATTTCAATAATCTAGTCATTTAGGTTTTTCAATCCTCTTGAAAGTGGAGTAAAAGTTTTATGACAGCAAAACTCAGCACCAAATTATCTACAGACTATAAATTGTCATTATGAAGGTTCATCTTCTTGGAAAGAGAGGGAAATGTTTAGTTCTGCAATTCCTTTGATGGACTGGTTTTGTTTCCTCTGCAGGACTAAACCTGTTGATTTATAGAATAAAGCAAAATAGAAGCTGGACCCTGCTGTAGCTCTCTCCCACGCTGTTACAATGCTCTTTCAGTACACACACTACTTTCTGCTGGAAGGTTCTTGTGCATGTGTGGGATGTGAGAGACCCACTGGAACCTCTCAAACAGCCTGCAGTGCCATCCCCTTTTGCTTATGTATTTATGCCAACAAACTGGGTCTCCTAAGTGTGCAATAAGTAGGATCACACATTGCTAATCTTTCTTCATCTACTTCAGCTTCTGCTCTCTTGTCTAGACTCCATTTCTTATCTTCTGAAACAGTAGATGGCAAAATGTTCCCTGGGTGACGTTTGTATGACCACTCTTCATTGTTTTCTCTATGAACAAGTGTCAGTTAAACTTCAAAGCATATTGTATTTTTCCCGATCCTTTTTGACCTTGTGTGGATACCTCAGCATTTTCCTTTAGCTTCAAAAGTTTATGACATGTTGTTTCTGGGAACTAAATGACAAAACTCCTAACATTTTTAACAAGCATAAGCTGATACCCAATAGCACTGCCAGTTTAAAGATCTAATTTTTTTTAAATGGTAAAACATTGACTCAAACCTTGGCAGTGGCATCTGAGTCACGTGCTGCCAGTGCGGGTAGGCACACCGCTCCTGGGCATTCTTCAAGCATAGCCCTGTCTCTTGAGGCTGTGAGAACAGTTCCAGCTGGGAGGCATTAGCAGAGCATGGGTTAAAGTTACCCTACAAGAGAAAAGGGGATGTGGGAATGGAAACTGAAGTGGTTTAATTGTTCACAGTCTTGGATACAGTACAAAACCATGCCCAGAGTGTGGCTTCTGCTGCCTATTCTGTCCTGTTATTTAACAACCAATGTTTTGAAACACCTGAACTCCTCTGTAGATTGCAATAAACTTTAGCCACTGTATAATTTTAACTATTTTTAAGTGTAGAATATAATGCATAAAATAAATTTTTATTTGTTACTGGCTAGCTTCACGAACCCCTAGTGAACACACTGAATTAATTCAGCCACAGTGTCACTACACGTGCTCAGTAAGTAAAAACTTTGTCTCAGGGCCACCTGGTCTTTGCAAACCAAACTATTTCTCAGTTCAGTTGCTCTTGCATGAGGAATTGTGACATCAGTGGACCTAATGCCATGGAAGAGAAGACAAGAAGTTTCTGCACAGGGTGGGAAAACAATCTTCTCATCAGTACAGCTTGCTTTTTCTGATCAAAGTTCACAACTAGAATAATCCATATGCAACATTTGCTTTGGTCATAAATGATGGATTTCTTTTGCAAGGAATCAAAAATTATTCTAGTTAGCTTCACTACATAGACTTTATATTGCACAATTTAAAGATGCTTTAAAGTCTCTGAAAGTAGAAGTATTAGTCAGTTTGCTGACAAGTACTGAAAATATGTACAAGGACTACAATTCATACTAAATTAAGCACTAATGTAACTAGTTAATCAGGGAAATTCCATTTCAATGACATATTAAAGAAAAGGTATTACATTAGGCCTGAATAAACTCTACTGTTTGACAAGCTGAAACAGTGACCTTATACAAATATCTTCTTGAATCTGTCACAAAGAAGGATACATGAGTACAAAGGCTCTGTTTAGCGGGTGCATGCACATATGTAAGTATGCATGAATAGAAGTCACAATTTCACAACTAATGCTGTTAGTATTAAAGTGATGGTTGTACAAATATATCTTGAAATAGTATGAAAGTTCTCACTTGCATCTTCATATGAATGCAAATAATGTTCAGTGCTATCTCTAGTCCAGCTGTCTCTAGCAGTAATATTAAAACCTTTACTGCTTCTGGAATTGCATCAAAAGTAATTTCTTCTTATATGGAATTGTTTGTCGTAGTGTAAAGGACATGGATGGTCTTGTGAATATATGCACTTGCACTTTCCCAGTCCCTCACCTGCTCATTCCTGTAAGACTTCCTTGTCCTTCTTCCTTGAAACTCACACTTCCAATGATGTATTTCCAGTATCAGGCTCTCATGACCTTCTAGGTTTGAAAAACTGAACTTTATAACTCACTGGAAGACTGGTAGGCTTTCCTTCTGATTTATATAAAGTTCACATCGTAACCCTTTTGAGTGGCAATGCATCAGATTTTATTTTCTCATTCATGACAGAAAGTTCAATCCTGGACTGGAACTCCAGGTTAGTCTTGTTTCCAAAGACAAAAGCTAAGTAAATGTTTCAGTTCTTTTTTCCATAAAGTGAAAGGCATTTATCTAGGCCATAGGAGTGTCTTGGTCTGGTGAAGAAGGCACTTCATTAATATGGAAAGGACTCATATTGGATGCATGAACTTAGAAGTGCTGAGATACATGATTTATAAACCACTCATGTGGGCAGCAGGTTAGAACTGGACTAAAAAATAAATTAGGGCTAGTGCCATTCAGCTGCTGAAATTGGTTCCTTGACAGCCTGTGCTGTACTGGGCAGAAAAGAGTCTAAACCAGCTTTTAATCCAGCAACACTTATGGAAGAATTTAGGTTAGAATGGATATTGGAGACCATCTGGTCCAAACCCCTGCCCAAAGCACGTGTTAGTAAAAACTTGAAAAAACAGATTATGTTCTTATGCAGAAAAACAAAACAAATCTTTGTAGTCTTTTTAACTAAATACTGTTTTACTTACAAGAAATTACCCCCTGTGCAAGAAAACCACATTTTTGAGGTCAGTAGATCAGCTTATATCTTATGTCATTTGAGAGCAAACAATGAGGGAGGAATTAGTAAAATTCTTAGTACAAGAAACACGAAGTGTGAAATTCTTGAAAACAGCTGTTGTGCTAGTAACGTTCTTTAGACACTGAACAGTTTTCAAAGTGGCTTTAAACGTTGCCAAGTTAATTCTCATTGTATCTGGGTTGGTCAGGACAAAGACTATTGAAAATGGGACCTTATTATTGTTCACTTGGGTCAAATGAGGGCAAGTCTTAGCTATCTGTGAACTGCAAGGTTAAATTTTTGACCCCATCAGATTGTCAGGATGGCAAAGAGGACAACAGAGACAGAAAGCTGATGGGTTAAGCAGCACTCATTCATCCATATTGTCTTCCAGACAGTTGCACAAATATAAACATAAAGGGGAGAACTTGATTCTCTAAGGTATGATAAAATAACATCTAAGGAAAAGTTGTTTAGCAACACACAGGCCCTGTCTCTGAGAAGTGGATCATATCATCCAAATGATCTGTAAATGGAGATGCTTTTGCACAACTTAAGAATCCTTCACTAATTGCTTCTCATTTGTGTTTAAAGGGAATGTTTGCAGCAGGATGTAAAGCATCAAATAGTGTAATATAAATATCATAGCATATGAGCTTTCAAAAACACTTAACTGTTAACAATACTTACTAAACAAATTTCTGATATGACTGACCAGCTGGTCCACATAGCAAAAATGATGGGATAACTTAAAACTATGTTACCTTTATGCTAACCAAAGTTTAAAAACAAATACAGATATATTATGCATGAAAGCAGAAATAAACATGAGAGTTTATGCTTGGAATTTCCCCAGCTACTTTCATATTGGTCAGATACAAATAAATCTGTGTGGCCCATGTTTTTAACCATGGCTGATTTTTGGACAATAATGAATCTGAATGTATCCTGCTCTGCTGCAAAGACTGAGCAGTTTATAAAGCAGGAATCTGGAGTTGTGTTATCAGTGGGTGCTTTAAACAGTAGATCTTGGACTGCTGTGTCGGGATTAATCTCACCTACCTCAGCTACCTGAGATACATGCATTAAGCCTAGGATAATCTTTTTAGCACTTTCTACAGTTCCAAAGAGCCAGTCCTTAAAAAAATCTCTGAGGATTCATGGTAGTCCCCCCTGGGTTCAAATGACTACCTGTGACTGTGGACCTTATTTTTCAGACTTTGAAAGCCACGTGAAATGAAACTAACTCTGAATCTAAATGTTTTTTCTCCTTTGGATGCACAGAGACCTACAGAACAGTGCCCCAGAGTTGAAAATCTCTTTTGGTTTTGCAAAAGAATGTAATTATACAGGTAAATAGAGTCTGCTATAAAGAGTGCATAGCCTGGATACAAAACCTGATTTATAAAAGCCATGGTCTTGGTCAAAATATTGTCTGTAGAAAGGAAATGAAGAGTGCATGTGATAGGAAGGATGAAGAAAAGGTTGAGAAAATGCAGAAATTCTGTACAGATAAAATCTTTCAGGGTGGACAAATGTAGTGACCTTCCTGTTGGCCATGAAATGTCACTTGTTCCACAATACTAAGTTAAATTTCTAGTGCAATTGATAATACATTGCTGATAACCTTATCCATATCAGGATGTCAGGATTTAGTCTGAAATTTTTGTTTGTTCTCTAAAATTATGACTATAAATTTAATTTTGAAATTTCATGAAAGAGACTCCTTATGTTAATCAATACTCATGATTAGCAGTTTCATTACACAGAATACAACAATAAGATAAACCGAGCTAATTATTTTCTTATCCTGGTAAGCGTCAATGCTACATTACAGAATACTGTTTTGCAATTGTATCATCAGCAATTTATTCTCAAACTGTCTACCTAGTACAGATATCAGAAAAGGAGAGTTCAATAGCAGCGTAAGATGGAAAAACCAGAAAAGTTTAATTATAATCAAACATCAGCCTAATCTGAGTTGCAAACGTGTTTATTTGTGAAAGACAAGAAGTGATTTTATTTGATAAAATATAGTCTGTATCACAACTTGACAGCCCCTCAGTAAAAAAGATGTAAGCACTTTGTTCAACACACTGTTGTCTAATAATGCGGTCTTCTGCCTTTTTACAAACATCACATAACTGACAGCCTGAGACCAATGGGCATTTTGTCCAACCTGTGACTTCTAGAGTGGTTAAAAACCAACTCCAGCTTATTGATGCCTTAGAACAAGGACCCTAAAAAACCCCTATTTGTTATCAAGGACATTTCTACTGCTCATGTATCCATAGGACTATATTATTAATCTCTAATCCTCTTCATTCTTTTCTTTTTCTATTTACCAGTCTGAACTCATGTGCAAAACTGTCATTTTTGGAGTTTGTATTGGTCTAAATCATTCAACCATCAAACATGCAAACAAAAACACAATTGTTCCATCAAAAGGAAAATAGTTACTATTACTAAGGAAAATACTATTCACCCTGTTTAACTTTAAGATGATTCTGAGGCAGGTTCAGTTTTACACCCTTTCTCTTTTATTGGAGTTATTGCTCAGCCATCAGCATTTTGTGAATTTCAGATTAATTTTAGCTGTCATTAAAAACACACAGTAAACCAGAACTGGTTTTCATTTGTTTATTTTCTTGATCTTTAAGTAAAAGTCAAGGACATCTTATTAGATTAGAAGTATTCATTCAAGCATTATGAAGTTAGGGAAAAAAGATATCGGCAGGTAGTTATTAATGTAAACAGAAGATTGTTTCATATTTCAAATATAAAACAGAAGTCTTTCATAATTTTCCATATGATTGATCAAGATATAGAAATAGATTTAATGGTAGGATTATTTTTTCCAAATAAGTGCTTTAATCAGAGATTGTTTGGAATAATTTTCTTCTCCTGCAGCATGTGTGTGACTCCACACCAGGTGAAAATGAAAGAGAGGACAAGAAGCAAAAAAAAAAAAACAAACATATTTCACCCATCTGTAAACAATCAGTATCCAAGCCTTTGAAGTACTCCCTAACAGGACAAAACACACCAAATTTCAAGTTCATGGTCCAAAGGACTAGAAGAGGAGACTGAAGGGAAGGCTCATTGCAGTCTACAACATTGTCATGAGGGAAAGCAGAGGGGCAAGTACTGATCTCCACTCTCATGATCAGTGACAGGAAACAGCATGAAGTTATGTCAGGGGAGGTTTAGGTTAGATATCAAGAAAAGGTTCTTCACCCAGAGGGTGGTTGAGCACTGGAACAGGCTCCCCAGGGAAGTGGACACAGCACCGAACCTGTCTGAGTTCAAAAAGTGTTTGGACAATGCTCTCAGACACATGGTGTGACTCTTGCTGGGTCCCATACAGGGCCAGGAGTTGGACTTTATGATCCTGATTGGTCCCTTCCAACTCAGCATATTCTATGATTCTGTGTTCTAATTCTAAGGTAGTGTGAGCAGCTAGCCTGGTTCTGAAGGACAGGCTGCATTCTCAGAGTTGATGTGAATCACTGTTTTCCTTAACCCAGGACAATCCAAATATGACTATCACTTTCTCTACTGATCTGTAAGTCAAGAATAAAATAGTCACAAATGCTCTGTTTGCACAAATGAACTACTTGCTCCACATTGTTCTTCATATATGAAGTCAGGAAAGTGTCATACTGAATACTATGTAAGCGTGAAACAAAAGAAGAAAACATAAACCACAGAGTGTTTGGAATTTAATTGTGAGTGATAAAACAGCAAACCTGTAGAAAGGGGAGTGAACTGTAAAGGAAGGGGCTAAGTACATAAGTAGATAAACTGCCAAACTTTAGTCTGAATATAGTGGTTGAGAAGAGCCCTAGAATCAGCCTAGAAGAAAACAATCTGCGACCCTTGCAAGTTCAAAGGACAAGCTTGACAAAAAAAATCATGTGTATGCTTACTTGGAAACATACCAGCATTCAATCATTAATAGATATTACAACCCAAAAAATACAGTTAACAAGGAGTTTTGTGATTTTCTGTGATGTAGAAGGTAGGAATTTCAGAGGAAACCAAAGAGATGGGTGATAGAGGTAGCATAGACAGGTGAGAGGATAATCTTTGACGTACAGTAACTACAGTATTTTCAGGTCCCAGAAGAAAGACAACAAAGACACCATGCTCTTATCTTCATGGCACTCCTCTGGACTCTCCAACAGGTCAAGGGCTTTCTTATGCTGGGGGCTCCAGAGCTGGATGCAGTAGTGCAGGGGGGTTCTCACAATAGTGAAGTAGAAGACTGTAGAAGAAAGAAGAAGAATATAGAAAGACATTAGGACCCATGTGTAAGTTTAGGACAGAATGTTTTGAAGCCTTGACGATTTTCTTTCCAAATGGCCAGTAATAAATAAGAGGAGTGGATGGAAATTTTTTTGTTGCATAATCATTCATGTCTAAAGTCTTGGAAATGTCAATATTTTTAAAGCCTGGTAACAACAGGTCTACCTGTGTCACTTTCTGTAGACATGCTCTGATTTGGATATAAATTCACTAACAAAATTTTCTAGAATCATATTATCTCTGTTGTCAGAACAGATGTAAAGAAATGCCTAATTTTCCCTAGCTGGTAAGCCAGTTGGCTTTCTCAGCTGGAGAGTAAGTAAAAGTCAACTTGAAAGCAGATCTGATGATTAAGGAATTTGGGCTCAAGCATGAGTTCAAAACTCAGGCTAGCACAGGTACAGCCATAGCTCACAGCTGATCTCAGAACTCTGTTCATTACCTTGCTGAGTGTTTCCTTTGCTTAGTCCACTCTACAGTTTGGTCTGCTGCTGCATTACCATGTTTGCAAAATCGGTGGACCTAGTGAAATTAAGTTGGAACAGCACAACAAGGAGCAGGATGCTCTTATCTTTGGATGTTTCCTGCTACTAATTTTTCATTTATCTGTTTGATGACAATAAAAATTATGTCGACAAAAAACGCACTCTGAAATTGGGGAACTACCTGGAATGTCTGTGAGATTCACAAGACACCAAAACAATAGGATGCTGTGTCACAGAGGTACTGGTATCCTTTGCTGTCTATCCAGTTCCCACCAAAATCCTCTTCTCATACACCTCCCAAAGATAAGCTTACTTTTTATGGAGGAAGAAAAAGATAGTGATGTAGTAATAGGCTCTGTTCAAGAATGCTTTGATGTATGTAGGGTTTGACTCTTAGTTCAATTTTAGATCATAAACAAATTCCAACCTTTTAATAATATGTACAGTCCCTTCTATTTTAATATTAGCACTTCAAAGTGAACTCGCTGTAACACTTTGGAAAAAGATTGCACAGCTTTAGATTTACATTTTTTTTTAGTAAGCTCTGAAACATGACAGTTGTCTGCAATGATGCATTGCTTATAGCTGTGTTTCACATTTTTCATTAAATATTACCCTGAATGTATTGTCTTTCTGAACAGGGGACTGACTGAAGAATATTAATGTTAGGGACACCATTTTGACTGCTGGTGTCATGCTCCACTTTTCCTGCTGCTCAAAACAGGGAAGAACTGAGGACAAATGCATCAGGAAAAGGCAGCTTGGGCAGTAGCAACCATGACAAGACTGAGTACAGGGTCTGGATGAAAGCTGGGAACGGGTGCAGCAGACTAGGAGAGCAGAATTTGATTTACTCAGGGATTTGGTAGGAAGAATGATATCAGGGGAAAGGGTGTCCAAGATAACTGATTGATTTTTAAAGAAAACTCCTTGAGAACTTTTTTCTTTGAGAAAAAAAATTTCAGCAGAAGACCTGCTTGACTAAACAAGACTTCTTAGCCTATCAGTTAAAGGGATCTAAAGGCAGCTTGCAACTGCCCGAAGACGAGTTAGGAAAATGACAGACTAGTGGCAGTCACTGTATGAAGAGAAATCAGCACAAGCCGCAGCCCAAGGGGCTCAAACCAACTGGAAGGAGTAACTTTGAAAACCAAGAAAGTAGCACAGCCCTGGAACAGGTAGGGAAGAGAAGAGGTGGCAATTTCTGTCCCTGGAGATTTTCAAGATTTGACTAACAAGTTGACCTGAGCTAGGGCTGCTCTGAGAAGGCAGTCGGAGTAGGCAGCACTTCTATCGTTTTAGAAATGTCCTTGGACAAGTAAAGAACCCATTTCTCTACTTGGTTGAAACTTGAACCTAGCTAAGCTGGGAATTTTGAACTGTTGAAGAGGGAATGAGAACACCCTTCTGCCACCTTCGTTCTGACTGAGCGCCAGCGTGGTGTGTGGGACCCAGAGCGCAGCTCCCTCTCAACTCACTGCCCAAGCAGAGGCCATGCTGAGTGTGCAAAGAAGCAGACTGTTGAGCAATGTGGGGAACTTCATTGGTAGGTTCTTTCTCGTGGAAGAGAGTAATCTGGGGCTCTGTTTAGACAAAATCCCTGTAGATGCCTAAGTGTTTTGGTGTCTCTAGGCCAAAGCCTCTGCAAGGGACAGTGAAATGACTGCAGCTCTGTGACTCACTCCTTAGACCTAGAAGTCAGAAGTCTCTGAGAAAAAAAAAGACACTAAAACAACAAACAGCAACAGCTACACATTTATTTATTACCAAAATTTTTAAAGGGTAAATCTTTCACAAAATTTGAACTTTAAAAATATTCTGCACGTTGCTTTTTCAAAACTCCATCATAATTAGAGCTACTCTCACCTGACATCTCAAACTTTTCCTCCATTCAGTCTCTGATTTCTGACTGTACATTCCTTCATTATTTGCAGTTACTTGCTAATTAAGTGCTATCTGCAAACTTGGATGTTTTTGCTTTCCACATCACTGTTACATTATATTTGAGTAAATATTTCAAATTTGGACCTCTAACACTGACTCCTGTCATCTTCTACTACTGACATTTTAGCTTGAATACTTTCCATTTATGACTACTGTAGATTTCCTACTAATGCAGCCAAATTTATGTTTAAGCATGTCAGTTTTCTTCCTCTCCTATGAGTAGAGCAGAGAAACTTGGTAGCAAGAATCAGCTACATTTCATACATTTTAAAAAATTAATAAAAATGCCCAAACCAGCACAGTTTTTGAAGCTATATGCTCCTTTATCTCTGCTAAAGGTACTGATTGCTTCCAAAGGATTTAAAACTGAATTTGTGTCACCTGAAATGCATTTTCTTTTGTGGTTTTTCTCATCAAGTTCACTATTCTAAAAAATTTTTTGTGATACTTCTTTGTGTGTAAGATCATACTTCCTTTTACATCTAGTCATGCACTGCTCTATATGCTTCTGACTGTATATGTATACATACACAAGCACATATTCAGGATTTTATAATATTTGGAGGAAATAAAGAAACAACCCTTTTTTTTTTTTTTTCTTGGAAGTTCCCTATAATTTAAATGCATATCTTGAAGTTTTTGAATTATAAAAATAATCTTACTTCCTCTAAAACTCTCTACAGTGCAGCTGTGCTTGTATATATGCCAACTGATCCATCAGCCTTCCTTTCAAACCACTTCAAGAATCTGTACATCCCTAGGGACCTGTGGTCTCCCAGAAAAGGTGCAGTTTTACACACAGAGCTTCTTCATGGTCTTGCTTTGTGTTAAATATCCTTGTCTTATTTATGTTCCTTCTTCAATATTTGCCTCTAAATATACTTTTCTTGGCTACACTTTTAACAGTGTGTTTCTATATTTACATTACTGAGGATTTATACTAAATAGAAAAGTTAATTTTCTTATTTGAAGCAAGTATACCTGGTTTTCACCATGTAGGGGTTCTAAACTTAATTCTTCAGAAGTACTGAGCAGTTTGTAATTTGCCACAAACAAAAATGTAAATATTCTGCTATGAAGAAATAGAATGATTTTTTATGAAGGATTGCCAAACACAGCACTTCATAGGCTATCCTGAAGACGGCATCACTAGAAAAATTTCTGAGGTGTAAGTACTTATGCATGCTTTACATATTGACAGAAATACTTTGGCACATAAGAGACAAAGGATAACAGGATATTTTTAAACAGCATTTGAAAGAAATGTTAGAGACAAAGTTCATTCAGTGTGTTTAACAAATGCAGTCCATGTCAAACATGAAACATTCTGTCAAGTAAAAGTAAAAAAGTAAACAATTATAAAATATCTCTTAACAACCAAAAATATGCTCCTGGAACTGCATTAATATATAATAAAAATATATTGTGCAGAGAAAATAGATTTAATTGCTCCTATTATTTGCACATAATTCAAAGGCCATTGTCTTTAAAGAGTTTCACTAACTCACTTCAGCCAAATTTATATTCTCATTAAGAGAAGAGTTTTTAGTTTGTGATGGTTTGATTGTCAAGTATGGCCATTCTATCAGCTGTCTGACAGGTTATCTCAAAAGTTAAAAGGTGATTCTTCAAATAAAGAAGTTCTGAGCCCTGGAAAATAGGGGATTTTTATTGTACACCTCACAGTTTGTGAAATTGCTAGAAGTTTATGAACTCTGTTTGGTGCATGAATATTCTCTTATATCTGTACTCTAGCAGAGCAATATGGCAGTACTTCACACTTTTCCATATTGTTACCAGGCAACATCACTGGCACTCTGCCTACATGCAATTGATGCTCTTAAGAATTTTTGCCATTAAAATAAATAAACAAATCATATGTCCTAAACTAAAACTGTAAAAAAAAAAAAAAAAAAAAAAGTCAATTTTTAGACAACTCAGTGAACTTATCTTTCTTACCCGCCACAGCACTCTGGCTGTGGTGGGCTCCCAGTGAGGAGCATTAAAAGTTGAGGCTGGGCACATGGAAACAGCATGGTGGCCTCTTCAATAACAGCACATAAGCCCAAACTGATTCTGAAGCCTCAGCTTGAATGTCTAATCATGACTAACACCTAGATAAGGCTCTTGACTATAATCCAAGTCTGTTCCCAGCAGCCTATCAGGGAAAGCATGGGAAACCACTTCCAGTAAATATGAGGAATGTGTCTTCTGCTACCAAAGTATTAACCACAGAAATATCCTACCAAAAGGTATATCTGTGGGTAGCACAGCTTACCCTATTGTTCTGCAGTCTGCTTCTCTGGTTTATACAGCTCTACAGGGTGGTTTGGGCAGGCAGAATTCACATAGCTGTAATCTATCAATAATCAGCATCACTTGTTGCAATTACACGAGAACCTGCTGTCATGTGGAGTTGTGGGACAGCTGTCCCCTAAGGCTACATCCTAAGGCTAAAGAGAGGTTATGCCTCAATAAAACTCTCATATGATTAATTTAATAATTAATAACATGCCATGCTTCCTGAATTGTGCTCTCTTTTTTCCTATCAAAGAGCTATTCAAAGTAAACAGTGACCTCAGCAATACCATCTGAAACTTAGAGTAAATGGAAATCTTCCAAAACCATAATAGAAACCATATTTCAACAGATGTAAAAAGCAAGATGAGGAGTGAAACTTAATTTGGATATGAAGGTTAGGGTACTTGATATTTGGCTTTGCTCAACCTCATCTTTTTGCTAAATGCAGTATGCTTTTTTCATATGAGAATCTAGATTAAAAGAAGAACAAGAAAATCGCTATTTCAGCTTGTTCTGCAATATTCATGGTGAAGAAGACAGAAGTAATAAAAAAAAAGTTGGCCTGCAGGAGAGAGGACCCTGAGTGCTGTCATGATTGAGATTTTCAAAGCTGTACAGGTATTTGAACAAAGAATTTTTTAAAAAAATATTCATTAACCTATTCGTTCATTACCTTTAAAATGCCAGTCTTTCAAAAAGCATGCAAGGATTGCTTGAACAGGAACAAAGCTTCTATTCAGGCATTTTCAGATTGATCACAAGCCCCAAGCCAAATAAAATAGAAGATCCTATCAGAACATCTTTGTATTAAGCTGCAGGTTCTTGATTTCCATACAGCTCAGGGAAACACTTATCTTTGCCTTGCTGACATAACTGGATTCTCTTAATCTCTGAAACTGTTAGTAAATTGTCCAGGCTGCAATTATTTTTATTTTCTAGGTAGAAACACTGACTGATTTAAAGGAAAGACAACAAAGAGTTCCACTTTGATTCAGGATCTACACATTCAGCAAGTGTTTAAAAATGAGCACTTATTTAAATAGCAATCAATTAAATGCTTGAATTCCTATTGGTTATCTTTATATTTTTTGTTGGTTTTTTTGTTTGTTTTGAGTTTTTGTTGTTTATTTGTTTTGTTTGGTTTGTTTTAAGATGTAGATTAGAATCTCTTACGATAAATTATAAGGATAGCTGCATTTTCTCTTGCAGTATTAATGTGGTCAAAGTACTGAACACATGACTGTAATTTCTATCACATTAGTAGAAATCTCCTATCAGAGTTGTACATCGCTGCTGTAATGTTCCGTCATGGAATCCTTGCTGTTAGGTGATGTAACAGTGCTTACACCCACTAGAAAAAAAACTCAGTAAAAAAGTCATGTAAAATATACTAAAGATATTTCTTACAACAAAGCCCTTGTTTCCAGCAGTTTGGTAAACACCCTGATTTTCCTCATCTAATTTTGAAATCCAGAAGCTATAAACAACTGAGCTTTATAAAGACATAGTCTAATATGCAGTCAAAAGTGTATTTATTATATTTACATGTATTACTATATTCATATTTCCATCATATGTTTTATATCAGACAACCTAGGTGGGTGGGGTGTACCCCTCAGAGTGTGGAGAATGTCTAATAAGTATGCAACAGGGTTATCATATTTCTGGGAAATGTGTGGCACCTTAAGAAAATTAAGGTTATTTACGGTATCAAAGGAGTAGTATATTGTTTAGTAGTATATTTTTAGTAGTATATTGCTTGGTTTTTTTAAAAAAATAGCTATTAAAATTGAAGAAATCTCATTAGAACATGTATGCTTTTTTGTCAGCTCATGGTCTGCTTGCTGAAGTTTTTATCATATCTACAAGCCATGATCTTTTGTGGACAGGATACTTCCTCCAGTAGACTATGTACCATTGATGAAGAAGCTACTCTGGTCTCAGTAACCTCTTAATTTTAGAATAAGTAAGAAGAATTCAGGTAGGTAGAGAAGGATGTACAAGAAAGTAAGATTGTACAGTGTGATACATAACTGCATCTGCACAGTTAGCAGCCATCCCGACAAAGAAGGCTGTCATGTTTGTGTGTGTGTATCTTTCTCTCTCTGTTTCTTGGCATTATTCACAAGAATCAATAGTACATATTCTTCTAAACAATAATTTTCTTGACAACCTGAAAAATACCAATATGCTAAGTAGCAAGATCTTGATTCAATAGAAGTGCAGTTATTTTAAAGCTGCACGCATAAAGTTCACATAGCTGTTCTCAAATTATGTTTGTTGGAGGCTGGGGAGAATTTTCTTACTTTATAGAGGTCTCGGAGCATGAAGCCAAAAAACTTTTTCTTGGAACAAATCCAAAATGGTGTAAGTATATGGTACTTGGTGTCCTGATTCCATGCTTTTTAGTGTTTCCCCCATCCCAGCTAAATATCACAGGGTAAGTGCTCTTCTCCCATGTGTAAGGGATCTGCAGGAGGGAGGTATGCCGAGCTGGAATACAAATTGGAAGGTTTCAGTAAATAAACACTTCTTACTTCTCTGTTTTAGAGTCTTCATAGATTCATCCTCTGGGATGGCTTTTTCCTCCCACTCTACATTGCTAATAAATTGTATAAAAATTTTCCTTTTGTCCAATCCTCTCATCATTGCTTTCTTTCAACAGAATGACTCACTGTTGATCTGGATTCCCCGTGCATGGTATCACAGTTCTGTGAACAAACTTGCACACATGATAGCCTGACATCATCTTTATTACATTTTTCTTGTGACTGACATTAAACAGAATGGGCCAAAGGAAACTACCTGTGTCTCGTCATTTCAGCAGCACTTTGGCATTATACTTAGCACACTTACTACCATATATTTCCCTCAACCCCATTCCTCTTCTGAGAAAACTATATAGTAAGTTGTGCACTTTATAGGTATAAGTTTTTTCAACTAGCTCCTGTTAGGATTTATATTCATCACATTTCAGCTGAGCTGATGTCAGGGCACAGAGGCAATATATTTGCACATCTATTAACTTCTGTGGAAAAAACCATCTGATCTAAGTAATGTGATTCACAGTTAAACATCTTTTCTCTAATAAGGAGGACTTGTTTAATTCAAATCTGTCATCCTTGAGCTCCATCATGCATGCTGCTCTGGAGTCTCATTTGCAGAAAACAGCAGTTACTCCAGTGTAATTTATGTAAGGCAAGGAACCTCTCTTTTCTTTCAGCTTCATCAGGATTGCACTGGAATGCCTTTCACAAAACTGCCTCAGTGGCTCCTTTACTGTGAGCTACAGTGCAGCATAGTCCTGTAATGATCCTCCTTTAGATGCAACCACTAATCCCAGGGTCACTGTCACTCTTGATGTTACAACTCACTTCAAGCAGCTGAGAGGAAAGTTAATGAAAAACAGCACAGTGAGCATATTAAAAAAACCCAACCTATAAACTCTCAGAGAATCTAAAAAATAACTGGCTACAAAAGGCACAAAAAAGTAGGAAACCTACTATTTTGGGTGAATGGCAGATCTATTATCTTTCCACCAAAGCCCAAACACAAATTGTCACAACCTCCACCAACCTGAGAAAGACTTCAGTGCTTTGTAAGGTTTGACATGACATAGGAGAGGAGCTGAATTGTTGTTAACCTTATAATCTTTATCCATCGCAGGTATGTAATAAGGGTTTACTTAGGAGATGAGCGTTTGAACTCCATGGAAAGCGTTCTGAGCCTTTCCCAAAATCTGACACTGTTTTTTCTCTTAATATGAACAGAGCTCCATGAGAGATTGATAGACTAAGTCACAGTCCTACAAAGGAGTGGGTGCACTTTCTTTGGTAAGAGGACATAGCTGTTTAGTGAAAAGTGGTGAATAGGGCACACCACTGTTCTCAACTGGGCAAGAATAGACGTGATTACAAAATATGTGCTCACAAAACAGAAACAAATCTGCTTTTATGTGGGTATTTTGAGTGAAGAAGTCTAAACTAGTAAAATTTTATCTTTGGTACTGCTTCAATAGTGTGGCTCTATCTAGGTCCTTAATTGAAGGCCACAGCCTGCTCTGGCTGCTTGTTGACATTAGTCTGGCAAAGAGCTCTAACTAATTTTCTCTCAGTGTTTTTCCGGGTGCAGTACTGTTCCCTCCTCACACACCCCCTTCTTGGTCACTTAGGAAGAGACAAGTGTGGCCAAATGCATGTGAGGAGCACTGAGTTCTGATCATGGCCAAGCAAGTTCTGATTAAGCATATGTGAGCAATGCAAGGTAATGGGGCATTATTTTTCTTAGTCTGTCTCAGTCTCTTGCAACTCTGATCAATGTCAAACATTGTGAAGTCTGTAGCACAAGTTAAAATGTGTTTCCATTGTGACCTTACGTACATTGGCCAGCTCAGTAAGGGGATGATCTGTAAACTGGTGCTGTAGACTACAAATTAGTGCAATGTGCATTTTGGGACAGCAGCCCTTCAGCACCCTGCGTGGAGATCGGTTCTGCCTTTAAAGTGAAATGTCTACTCATGCTCCCTATTTTGTGACTGGCTGTTTTGCTCTCAATGTACATTTTATAGACATCATACATTTCAAACACCATACATTGGTTGGATAAAGGCTATGCACTAAAAAAGATTTTTCTTTTTTTCTTTTCTATGAAGAATGTGTGACTTTCTATTCAGAGAAAAAATAAAAAAGTCCACAAACTAAAAATGAAAACTGTATACCTGAAAAAAGACAATAGATTTCAAGAGTAGAAGATACGTTCATTGCCATGTTTATTTGATAAAAAAATGCAATCTCCTATTTTGAAAAGTTCTATCTTAGTGTTTTTCATTTTTTAACAGAAAACAAAATAAGAAAAGGATTCCATCAGGGAGTCCATGAGGAATTTTGCTGGGTATTCTAAAGATCTGTGTACTTTATTGTTCTTTCTCTGTGCAATGTATCAACAGCGCTGAAAGGGAAGGTTAAAAAAGAACATGGAAGGAACTGTGTGGCTCTAAAGGCCGCTTCTGGCTTGCTTGTTTTCAGCCTGCATCCTGCTGGGTCACACCAATTTTCTAGTTGTGAGGAGGAAAAGCACATTCAAATGTTCATAACCATCACTTTTATATAACAGTAAAGTGGCATAAGGAGTTTGCAAAGATATGAGAATTAGTTTCACAAAAGTTGTAGACAGCACTGTTGCCATTACCCAGGACTATGCTACACACAGCACAGTAATCTCTTTTATAGTAAAACATAAGCCTTTAATTACAAATGGAAGAGACTAGAAAAGTTCTGACAAAACATTATCTGGTAGGAATTTGCTTGTGCAGGCAGATTGAAATATTTTTTTGAGACACTGGTGTTTTCCTGTGGTTCCCTCAGAAGCCTGGAAGCTGGAAAGCTGCTATGGGGCTGAGGCTCCAGCAGCTCTGGAGCAGGTCCATCAGGAGCAGCCTTCGGGGCAATCTCTTTCCTACCCTGGCTCAAGAGATCTCAGCGCTCACAGGACCAATGCTTTGGGGAAGCCTGGTGGCTGACCTGATTCCACACTGAAGCTTCATTGCCTTTTATATATAATTATGAAATGTTTGGCTTTTGTTACCAACTGGAACAAACACAGATTTTGAAATAATCAAAATCCTGTATGAAAGTCAATTAGTTCTCTCTGCAAAGCTGAAACTATGACCACATATTTCCCATGTGGTAGCACCTGCATGAAGATGTCAGTGCTGAAAGACTGGCAGTTCCGAAGAGGTTGTGTTCAACATTATTGGAGATCAACCTCTTGGATATAGTATGCTTCATTACCTATTAGCTGTACAGGTCCTGTAGAGCTCCCCTGATGCCAGAAAGAATACACAAGGATGACAGTAGATATTATACAATATTTAATATTTAACTTGGAATTCAATAAGTTAGTTGACGTGAGTTCAGCATAAGAATTGGCTCTAAGGGCTGATTTGGTCTTGCTGGGGCACAAAGCAGGGTTGGGCACACATTATGGCTGGATGAGCCACCACGTGCCATCCACCAAATAAGAAAAAAATAAAAATAAAGAGGGCTTACAAGAAGGTTGCAGAGGAACTTTTCATGAGGGCACATAGTGATAGGACTACACAGATTAGCCTTAAGCTGAAAGAGAGTAGGTTTAGACAAGATATCAGGAAGAAATTATTCTCTGTGACAGTGGTGAGGCGCTGGAACAGGTTGGCCAGAGAGGTTGTGGGGTCCCCATCCCAAGTGGTGTTCAAGGCCAGGCTGGATGGGGCTCTGAGAAACCTGATCTAGTGGAATGAATAGCTGCCCATGGCAGGGGGCTTGAAACTTAAGCAGCTACAGAGATGGGGTATCCACAGCTTCTCTGTGAACCTGTTCCAGAGCCTCACCACCCTAACAGAAAAGAATTTTTCCTAATATCTAATCTGAACCTAAACCATATCCAGCTTTTTAGTTCCTGTCCATTTGAACTTGGGAGAGAACAGCTGCAGCTGGTAGCCTTGGTTGGTGACCAATGTCTGGTGATGAAGGGGTCTGTTCTTAGGCTGGTTATATGAATAAGCTGTTTCCTACAGATGGCACATCAGCTGATGCCATCTGCAAATGCCCTACATGGAGTCTTTTAGGACAAAAAAGAACATAGTTTTATAGAAAAATTTTATTAAAATCACTCTATCAAAGGTAGGAGAACTGCCTTATCAATTTTTTTTTTTTTGGTGTGGAACAATTTATTGAAACCTATAGGTCTTTGCACTGAATATTTGTAGTTTCAAACTTAGACAGCTGGACTTCAGTTTCTAAATGGGGGTCTTTGTTCCTGAATATATCAGGTGTGTGTTTGAAGACTACTGCACCTTAAAGTAGTTCCTGTTCATTAACAGAACTTATATTTTGTTACTTATGATGCAGTTAAATATAAGAGTTGGTGGAAGACTCGAGGTAATTATATTCTCCATTATTCTGAGTCACTTCTCTTCATGAGGCTATTGTGGTACACATTTAAATTTTTGTATGAAGATAATTTTGGGCCAGACTAGCCTCTTCCTAAATTTCAAAACAGCGAAGCAGGACATCAGTGCAAAAGTTGTTTTTATATATCTGAGAAGTGGACTGATACAGATGTTACAGTGATTAACCTCATTGCTTAATCAGTAACCCCTTGTATTGAGCCTAGAGAGCAAAATTAGGTGTTCACATAGCACAGCAACACTTCTGAAATCCATGGAAAACTCTAATTCCGGCCAATAAGGAAGTTGAAATACTGTATTATACTGTGTAGGAATAAGAAGTTTTCCTTAGAGAAAGCTCAGAATCCTGAATGCAGCTTAACCTACTAAATTTTGTTCTGCTATTTGAACCTTAACTACCTGTCAGAAAAAGCGAACCTTAGAGGAAGTGTACTGAACATACACAAAATTTGTTTTTCCAGGGTGAATAGACAGAATATTGTTACAAAATTATTTTCATATTTCCTTCTTATATGAGTAATTATTGTTTTTTAATTATTGAATGAGGCTTTCATATTTCTCAAGATGTTCAAGAACCTCCCACTCTCACAGTCCTTAGAGATTTGCAGCCAGCCTTACTCAGGAGGACATTCCAGACCTGTCACTGCACAGCTGCTCTTGGCAGTCAGCCCTCTATACAAGGGCTTTGCCAAACCATTGCTTGGACCCCCCAACCACTCTGCTGAAACAATAGTTAATACTGTGACTTTTGCACAACTGCTAAATATTTTTTGGCCTTAGAATTAATTTGTTTACTTCAGTTATAAAACGTCCTGTAGCTTTGACATGACTGGATTTACTTTTGCAGCCTACTGTGTAAACTGCCTTTGACATCTTGTATTCCAGATGTAGGCTGGTAGGTAGCGTAAGCTTTAAAGTCTGAGTTGGTGATAAAAAAGATTCATTACATTTGTTTAGTTGCATGCTTGCTCTTTAAACATGGAGTTATCCACTTCAGAGAGCGTTCCCTTTCTACATATTCAAAGTACTTGCTTCAACTATGAATGATGCAAAGAAATAACATAATAAATCTTATCTGGAAGAAGTTTCTTTCCTTTTCCTTCAATATTGAATTTCAAAGTGGTAATTGCATGTGTTGGGTCCTGAAGTGTTTGATTACAACCAGTGAAAGGCAGAAAGGTCTGTGTTTCTTTTTGTCCTTTTCTCGACTTCATAGAAACATAGAACGGTTTGGGTTGGAAGGGACCTTTGAAGGTCGTCTAGTCCCTTGACCTGTCTGTCAAGGACAGGGACACCTTGTTCAAAGTCACATCCAACCTGGTCCTGAACAATTAAACTTACAAACTTCCCGTTCTGTGTGAATGCCAAGAAGTTTAATGCAGGTTCTTATAAGGCATTTTAAAAAAACCCAAAATAGATTGGAAATTTTCTTTGAAAAAACTATGCTAGATCTTGGAGGTTTGGGGCATTTCCAGCATCTATTCTTTGTAATTTTTATCATCCTCTAAAGCTGGAGCATTTGGAACCAAGGTCCTAGGGATTGTCTCTCTACAAGTAAAAAAATACTCTGAAAAAAAGTGGCAATAATGTTTAGAGAATTTCAACACAGTTTAATTGTAAAATTTATGATAGATTCTGTCTTTTTTCATTCAGGGCAAAGTAACTTTCTGGTTTAACACTTTTATTTGTTTTAAAGTGAATGTAGTCCTGGTGAAAAGAAAAACTAGGAAGACCTCAGAAAGCTTTTTTGCCTCTAGCAAGAAGAACACAAGGCAATAACAGTGAAATCTTGCCCCCTGCAAGTATGGGGTCAAAGGATCATATTTGCCCCTAACTGAGGAAACATGCCTCAATATGCTTTATAACTATGATGGCATGCATAAATGCTGGGAGGGAATCCCTGGCCCTTTCTTCCTTGTTTCAGCTGTCTATTTCTCCACCCTGAATTTCATCCATGTTCTGTGTTCTACTCACACAGTAGGGACTTTTTTAAAGCCAGACTCAAGTTAACATCTTAGGAAGAGAACAATCTTTGTTGTGCAGGGATTTTTTATCAATATTGATTTAAACGGCTGTTCTTAGGGATGTTTTAGACAATATTGGTTAGTGTGCAGTAAATTGTTTTAATAGCAGTTACTGCAATGTATGTGGGCTTCTGAAGCTGGAAACTGAAGTTTAAACTCTTTGCAACGGCTAAGATGTTGCTTAGACCTTTCTCTCAATTGCTATGGTACCCTTGTCTTTATTTGTTCTTAGTACTTTAGTACCTTACATATTGTAATTTTAGTTTTATGGACTATAAAATATAAACACATTCTAAATCAGATGAATTCTTTAAACAAAAATACACTATTTCATAGAATTTTTATTTTTAGGTGTGGACCTAATAAGGTTTGCCTTCCAGTAACTCTGCCTGTGTCATTTGGATCTTACCTAATCAGCTTTTGAGCTTTCTTGTTGTAGTAGTAAAATCAGAAGCCTGGCATAAAGGAAGTGTTTATTTTTATTTCATTTGGTCAAATTGCAAATTCCCTAACTATCTCCAAGTTGTCACCTCTAGAGCCAATCCAAATGGAACATCATGATACAATAAACGAAAAGACAAACAATTACCAGGCACAGATTTCTCCAAAACAGAGTTTAGTTCACATAGAACAGGATGACTCAACCTTCCGTGACAGAAAGTTTAGTGACTCATTCACTGGGGAATCAGAAAATTCTCAGAATGCACTTTTATACCACCTTCTGTAATGCAGGATTTTTTTTTCCTCATACAGCTTATCCTGTTTGTCACTCACAACTTCCAACCTGTGATTAAATATGCAATCATTACCTATTTATTGACTCAGTCAGAAAGGAATCCATGGGCCTGCTACTTAAGTGACCTTTTACAGCTGTGCTGATGTCTTTGTTGTTCTGACTTCAAGTCTGAAACACAACAGATGTTTACTAGAGTTCCTTTTGTGCTTTTTTATCATTAGTATTATTTTATCATTTATGTCCATGAAGACTTTGAATTAAATGGCAGTCTAAGTCTCAGAAGACTGGAGAATTATCTGAAATATTGTAAACTACTTTTTACTCTTTATGGAAATGAACTAAGCACTAAGGCTATTTTGTCTATATTCCAAATCTTAAGAGATTCCCTTAGGCTTTCACACATGTGCAGTTAGTTTCTCTTTTAGATATTAAAAATCCATAAAATTCCATGCATCACTGACACACTAGTTCTAACAATTTTTTTGAGAGTTTAAGAAAATTGACCTGAACTTGGGTGAGATTTGCTGCTCCAGCTGGATCCCTACAAATCTATGGGGCCTGATGGGATTCATCCCAGAATCCCCAAAGAGTTGGCTGATATCATTGCAAAACCTCTCTTGATAGTTTTTGAGTGTTCTTGGGAATCCAGAGAGGTCCCAGCTGACTGGAAGCTGGTCAACATTGTCCTGATTTTCAAGGGCAAGACGGAGGATCCCTGGAATCTACAGGCCTGTCAGTCTCACTTCAATGCCTAGTAAAATCATGGAAAAGATTATTCTGGGAAGTATTGAATTATATTTGGAGGACAATGCAGTCATTGGTCACAACCAGCGTGGCTTCATGAGAGGAAAGTTCTTCTTATTCAACACAATTTCCTTCTAATCAAATACATGTAATGGTTTTCACTTCAGCAAATCTTTAGATACTCACAGTATCCTTCTGGACAGAATGTCCAGCTAAATAACAGTGCTATGTGATGGGTGAGCAACTGGCTCACAGGTCAGGCACAACAAGTTGTAGTGAAAGGGGTAACATCAGGCTGGTGACTGGTCACTAGTGGGGTTCTGCAGGGCTCCATCCTCGGCCCAGGTTTCTTCCACATCTTCATTAACAACCTCAAAGCAGCACTCAAAGGAATACTAAGTAATTTTGTTAGTGGCACTAAATTGGGATGAGCTGTTGACTCCCTTGAAGGCAGGGAGTCCCTACAGAGAGA
>JAWWTY010000156.1:31714290-31842431 GCA_035222235.1 Margarornis squamiger
TGCTAGCTGCTCTATATGTGAGAAACTACCTAGAAGTATAAAAATCTTCAAATTCATGAAAACCCTAAGGCATCATTATTAAACTCCAAAGCAGAATGACCACTATTGTGGTAAAAGATAAGAATTTCAGAGTGTTTCAGTTTTCTGGCTGTTATTGCACTTATTCTTTTTGCTTATATTTATCCTATATGGAAAACCTTTTGCATTTTTTGCTTCTATAAAGTAATTCAAGTCACATGGCTAGTTCACGATTAGGTTTGGTCATTTGTTCACGTTATTAAACACTGGTTTTTATTAATTAAAGTATCTAAATATTTGATATTCTTAGTATATTTTTGCATTCTTCAAAATATCCTAGAGACTTTTCATTGTCCGTAGCTTCTAACTTTGTAATTCTTCAGTACACTGATAAAAAAAAATAAAATATTTGCGCCATGGGACAAAGAAGAGACTTGTTTTCCATTCAAGGCTCTGCCTCTGAGTCAACATGCGACTTGGAACTGTATTTTGGCATTCTTTCTTGGGTGGAACAACAACTCAATGGATGTGGTGCTCGTGCCAGGAAACGTGCCTCATTGGCAAAGGGCTGCCATGCACGAATGAGCATGAACAAGGGCTCTGGCCATTAGTGTTTCTGCCCTGTGAGCAAAAAGAAAAGTCTGGGGGTTGATTTGTTTGTTTGTTTTCCTTTCCAAAGCATGTTCTGATCTTTTGATGGTGAGTGCTTTACAAATAGTGTATATGATGACACATTTCCCAAATAAGCAAGTAAGTAAGTTTAGTAATGATAGCTTTGGCCTAGTATGCCATTAGTCTGGGCATTGTACAGTCATAATGAACGACAGCATTTGTTCTGCAAAACCACAAAATTAAGGGAGGGAGATCAGAAAGCTGTAGCAAAAACTTAATTCCCAGGAAGGATGAGAGTGCCCTGGTCAGCCTGAAAAGCACTCACATTGGCACACAGGTTATCTAGCCACCACTGTTTTTGGCAATGAAGGAAAGGATAATTTCAAGGTGAGATAAGGGGAGAGATTAAAATTTAGCTTCGTGAATTTTCCCAGGGGGCTGGTTTTCTTGCATATATAGTGGTATTAGTAAAATCCAGGAGAGTCAGTAATGTTGTCAGAGTCCATACAGGTGATGAAGAAGCAGTTGGACCCTGCATTGTGACACAAAATACTGCAGCTAATGAAAGTCTAATGCCTCCTGTAGCAAGATGAATATTTTTGTATTAAAAGTGACTCCTCCACTGGTAGTATAAATGACTGCCTCCTAAGAAGCTGGTCATGCTTTTCCTATTCTCTTTCCTTGATGAGGTGCCTGGAGAAGTAAAACAACAGCAGAATCAGCATAAAGTTTCACTCAGGTCTTCATTCTTTGTTGCACTAGTTAGTAAGAAGTTAGCATGACCAGGTTTTCTGTATCTAAGCAATTACATTGCCACTCCTGATTTTATACAGCTGACAGATCACAAAAAGGAATGGCCTGAGCAACTCTCTTCTTTCACAGGAGTTAATAACTTTTGCTTTTTCTTAGCATCTCCAAGTGCAGGACATCAGTGAAATTAAAGTTGCAGACCTCCTAAAGGTCTCTATTTATGGGTCAGTGTTGTTGGAATCTTATGACTTTAGAGCCACTTTGAAAAAATGTATTTATGCTATCTTATAACTGGAATCTAAGTGGTGTTGTTTCATTGTTTTTTAATGGAAAAGGCCACTCAGTGATTTATATACATTCACTAAGAAGTTTCAGAGGACTAATACTGTGTGGGTTCAGAATATATAAGGTTTATTAAAGCTCCATAGTAAGGGAACTGAAGGAACTGTTCTCCTGTAAAGGAATTAAATTACAATTGTGGTTGTCTTTTTTTACTTATCTTGCTGATGTGCCTGAAGGCCTTCCTAATTTCTTATTGTACTGACATGTTGTAAGAAGCATCATAGCTCAGAGCCTTGGTAGGGACAGGATGAAACAGTTTGGTGAATATCCCTGATGGACCAGGGAGAAGAGTAAGAGTAAAGGTCTGTTACTACAGCCTGCACTGGAGCCTATTTACCCCTATTTACCCATTATTTGATCTTCCTATCAGAAAGGCATTCTTTAGCATTTTTGAAGAACTCTGTATCTTTAATTTCCCCTGCTTTTGAAAGCTGATTTTTTCATATGAAGAGGTGGGGGAAGCCATGTGCTAGGAAGGAGGTGGCTGTTCTTTCCTGTGGAGCACAAGGCAGCAGCCCTGGGGCCAGGAGCAGGGAGGGCAAGGAAAGTGGGAAAAGTACTGCAAAGTTCTGGGACCTCAGTCCTCTGATGTGGCCAAAACCATCCTGGAGACTGGGCATCTGTGCAGAGGTTGCCACAGCTTGGGAAATTTGGGAGTATATTGAACAGGACAGTAAGGGTTCACCCTGCAAGGACACAGTGAGCAGGGGGAGCATGCTTTGTGCAGCCTTTCCCTTTCTCTCTTCTGGACTTAGTCACTGAATGTCACTCAGTACTGCCTGACTTCCTCAAGCTGAAACACCTTTTGGTCTTCCTTAGAAAATTCACTTTCTGGAAGAGGTTCAAGCAAATCCACATCAGAGCCCTAACATACTGGGTCTGGCTGGGGTGCAGTTGACAACAACTAGCTGACTTGTGTTCTCACAGTGACATGTAGCACACCATTGGAGAGAAAAATATCTATGCTAGAGGCTGACATGTTTTTGCTTCAAACATAGCTAATAAACAAACCAAAAGCCAGTCATACAATAGCCTTTGTTAAAGGCTAAAACAGTTGGCCAAGGTCATAATTTTCTTTCTTTTCCCTATCTGCAGAATTTCTAAATAATTTGGATTGTTTGTGTGGGAATAGCTACTGTTGTTGTGGGGGGGGCATTTCTTTTTTTCACTTCATAACCCTGATCATGGCTGGTCATGCAAGGCAAGGCAACTGATGAGGCAGTGCTGCAAGAGTCAGGGGTTGAAAGCATAACAACTGCAGCAGGAGGAGAATTTTCAGACCTGATGGTTTAAAGTTACTGGGGGATTTAACTAATCTTTCTTATTTTAATTAATTTTATAGCGTTCTAGTGAAGGTCAGTGGCTGATGAATGCTTTGGACAAAAGGATGTCTGTTAGATACATGCTTTATTGGAAATGAAAACATGTTGGTTTCAAATATATTTTGAGACACTGACACCCTATTGCTTGAGCAAGACTGTTGGTGCAGTTAGATTGCCAACACTCTGCCCTTGCCACTTTGCCCTTGACCGACACCAGCAGGGTAGACAGGGTGCTGCCCACAGTGTCCATGTGGGATATGCTCCTCTCAAATCACACTGCCATTGCTGGAGCCAAGGGTCAGCATGACTCTAACCCACATTTAAATAGCATTTGCATGACTGGCTGTTGCTCCCAGGTGACCCGGACACCAAGTATTCCTGGATGCCCACAGGAGCCACAGCATTACTTATGATGCTTGTGTTTGCTATCAGGGATCAGGTGAGTCACTGTGTGGGCACCCTGTTGCTCATCATTCCTATGAGCATAATAAAGTTTTGTTTTGTAAACTATTCCGACCATATAAACTCTGGAAATAATCTGGGGAAAAACAAAGGGCAGCATATTGGTACTAGAAACACAGGGAAACACTGTGTGGTGTCTGATGTGCCTTCTCCTCTCCCTATTTAATTTCCAGCTGCCATGTCCTGATCTTCTCAGTGCTGCAGAGCTGTAGCCTCTCTTCCTAAATAGTAGCAGTAGAAAAAAATGGTAGGATTGGGACATACCTTCTCCATTTGACAGCCTTCTTCATCTCCTGGCTGCAACATTCCCCATATTTGCTCTGGGAAGAATCAATAGTTTAAAAATAGAAATGAATGGATAATGGAGAAAGAAGGAATCTTCTGAGACCAGCTTCACCCATGATTTTGAAAAGCCTGGTTTATTTCTAAAACCTTTTCTATACTGGTAACACTATCACAGGAGTCCTTGCTGATGTATATAAGTGTACTTTTAAATCATTGTAACTGACTTAGCTCTTCTTGTTCATCTCTTCTTCTTTCCCAGTGGAGTTTTTATACTGTGATTTGGCTTCCATGAAGTCTATACGGCAATTTGTGCAGCGGTTTAGAGCAAAGAATTATCCACTCCATGTCCTGGTGAATAATGGTGAGTTCTGTTTTTCTCCTTCACATATCTTCAGGGGAAGATGTGACAAATGGAGCTCTCGTCTATCACTTCACATTTCAAATAGACTATCTGAAACATACAACAGGTTACAATACAGTTGCATAAACAGGGATGCCTTCCTAGAAGTTAAATTGCATTTTTTAAAGAGATTGTCAAACGAGCAGACTGAACACTTCAATGCCACACCTGCTCATGATGTTATTGCAAGTCTTGTTCCTTTGCTGTATTTTTTTAGCTCTCCAGCACCAGGAGTCATGCAGCTACACAAGAATTTGAACATCCCTACTAAAAGTTAAAAAGGGAAGGGAAGCTGTACTTTATTCCAGATAGGGGACTGGGCAATCACCAACCATATGAAGTTCAACAAGGTAATGTGCCAAATTCTGCAACTGAAATGGGGCAGCCCGGAATGTTCATACAGACTGGGGAATGATGCTGGAAAACAATGCCACAGAAAGGGACCTGAGGGTCCTGGTCAATGGCAAGTTGGATGTGAGTCAGCAGTGCCCTGGCAGCCAGGAGGGCCAACCCTGTCCTGGGGGGCATCAGGCAAAGCATCGCCAGCCAGTCAAGGGAGGGGATTGTCCCGCTCTGCTCTGCACTGGGGTGGCCTCACCTTGAATATTGTGGGCAGTTTTGGGTGACACAATATAGGAAAGATATTAAGCTATTAGAGACTGTCCTAAGAAAGGCAACAAAGATGATGAAGGGTCTGGAGCAGAAGCTGATCACAGCCCCCTAAGCTCTCTCATTCAGCCTATTCTCAAAACATCTCACTGTCCACTCATCCAGCCCATAGTTTTGGTGCTTGCCTGTGAGGCTATCATGAAAGATTGTGTCAAAAGCCTTGCTCAAGTCCAGGTAGACAACACTCACTGCTCTCATCTATCCAGCTGTAGGAGTCAATCAGATTAAACACAACAGCTAGATATCCAGGAAAAAACAGTCAAACATCTAGGCAAATATAGGATGTATTAGGGGAAGCATTTTCAAGAGACTGTATTATTTTTTTTTCACGTGGCCTGGATTCCATATTCAAAATGAAAAACTATGTACAGTTCTGCTCCCCCATGTTTGCGGAAACTTAGGGAACTGTAAAAAAATTACACAGTTTATCAAATCTAGCAAAACATAAGTAGAGAAGATGGATGGATTTTTCTTGAAGCATAGCCAGAATAAGCATCAGTGAGGAGGAAAGAGACACACAACATGGAGAATAAAGCATGAATTTAGACTGGAAGTTAAAAAGTTTCTGACTCTCAAAGGAGGAAGTTTCTGAAACAATCAATGAGAACATAAGGAGAATAAGTATGATGCAGTTGCCCTCACTGCAGTTACACAGATTTGCTGAGTGTTTTAACTTTGCATTTTTGTAACATAAATAGAAAGCAAGGAAGAGGTTAAAGATGGAAACTTAAAGGAATGTGTCTCAGAATTTTTTTAAACAAGCATGCTTTATTTCTTAGGAATGAGGAGTAACATGGAAAAGCTTTATGTAAATATGCAGAGTTAAACATTAAGCCAGTAGCAGTTCCTTCATTGGAAATCTGAAAGATCACAAAATTAACATAAATATTACCGGTAGGCAAAATTTATTAATCTAGATTTATGCAGCACCTTCTATCTCAAAGGATCTTCAAAATCTCTTTAGACCTCACCAAACTAATAGCCTGTGTGAAAACCTAGCTATCCAAGTTGAACTGTACTCATGTTTAGGAAAGGTTCTGGTGAAGATCCTGGTTTCTGCCCCCACATAGAAAACAACCACTCTAAGTCTGTTCAGTCTATAAACTTTAAAATACAGTTTAGGTACTCTCATCTTCTTTATTAGACTTGTTATAATCCTGCAATCCCCTTTTTGAGATGGAATATGCAAATTTAATAAAAAATATTGCCATTACTTTAGACTATAGAATTGTATATTTTCCTCCATTAATTCCTGTCTCGTTCCTTATAAAGTCTGACATCTTACTTGATTTTTTTGTCAGCTGCTGACAAAAAAATGGTTTTCACTGTAATTTTACTTTTCCCTTTACTTTTCACTGTTGTTTGCATATGATACAAAATCACTTCCTGTTTGTCTTGATGTTCAGATAATTCACAAAACTGGAGAGGATTCCAGCATGGACCAAGATTGCCTTTCTATCTAAAATACTCAATACAAAACTTAGTCTCTCACACTTCCTGTGTGTTCTAAACTCTGGTTTATATTGAACTCATAGGCATTTGAGGCTCTTGAGAAAACTTTAAAAAGTGGCAGCTTGTTTTAGACTCATAATGAAACTCATAATGAAATATGATGTATACTATTTATTTATTTAGTCATGGGTTTACCTGTGTTGCAGTAGTCCCTGGCAACACTGAGGTGCTAGCCAGTGTATGGAAGTAGAAAATGAGGACCCAAACACCTGAGACGGTAAGGGGTGGGAAAAGAGGGCCTGTTGAAGAGAGAGATTGCTGGAGAATTGAAGGGAATTGATGAGCCAGTATCAGCACAACAGCGGTTGGCACAATAGACCACTACCTAAACAAGCAAGATCTGATCTGTGGCAGAGGATGTGAGCGGAAAAGCACTTCTAGGCCAGAAAAGGTAGCTGCTAAAGCAATGTCAAAAATGAAGTAGAAAATAAATGGTTTTCATCTTTCTGAGATAAAAATAATAAACTTTCGAGAAAATCTGGATAGCTACAGTTTTATTAGTCATGGCCAAGCAATTAAGAGAACCAGAGAAGTAAAGATGAGAAATGGACAGGTGTAAAGAGAGGAAAGGTAGTAAGACAGATATGGAAGTAGAATAGGAATGGTGAACCAGGGAGGGTGTGGAAGAAAAAAAGTGAAGAGAAGCAATGTGAGAAGGAGGTAATAAAAGAAGGGTATGGAAATGAAATTTGAATTTTTGCTGGTGGGAGAAGGAAGGGTCATTAAGATAAAAAGCGGGTAACCATCAAGCTTAAATTCCATAAAGCATAGGGAAATAGGGAGGAAAGAGTAATGAAGAGGAAAAAACGGGATCAGTATGGGGAATCTGGAAATGACTGTCCAAATGTCAGCTGTGGGAAGGGTCAAAAGAATCTGAGCACACTATGAAAATTTTAAAAACTGGGCAGCACAGTAAAGGTGCTCCTGTGCAGACCTGCTAGGTAGCTGTTTTGTCAAGCATAATTCTCTTGTCCATGACTGAATCATACTTTTCCTAGTTAAAAAGAAAAAAACCTGAGATGTTTTCTTGAGAATCTGGCTGTTGACAACGTATTTACTGAACTTCTCACAAAAATCATCACATAAATATTTGACTCTGATTGTGATTTCAACAAGTTTATTTCCAAGAGTTTGATTTATAGATAAAATTTCATGTACTAAGTCTCCAAGCAAAACAACCAAACTGAGAATATAAGAGAGACAAAGTTATTGCACTTTGCTGTAATATATTATTTTCAACTACTCTTTTTTCATTTTTAGGATATAAATCCCAGAAACTAGAAGAAGCTGGAGAACATCCTTCCAGTTACAATAATTTGCATTTCAAATTCAACTTCTTCTACTCCCCTGAGAAATTCCTTGATGAATTTTTTAGAAATAAAGTTCTGCAAAGCAGTGCAAAATCTGAATTAAAAAATTTAAAGTCATGTAAGACTATTCAGGCTAACATAAATGTAGTGTACCACTTGTAGTCTGATTTAAGTGATTGCATAATGCTGAGACACTGTTTATATCTGTGGAGTAAATTCCTGACTAGTAAGGGAGACCTGAATCAATTGAAACATTTCTAACTTTTTCCACAGTCATATTTTTAGAGAATAAACTGTTGGCCATAACTAGGAATGCAAAGAAATGAACAGGTTCCACCTTCCATCACTTCAGAGCTGAGCTGCTGTCTGCTTGACAACTGAGCTCAGATTTTACTTGCCACTGAGCTTGATGAAAATAAGTGTAAAATATATTAACTCTTTTGCTCTCTACTTCTGGATCAAAATCTCATTACTTTAAAATAGTGTTGCTGAAACATTTTGAAATCACTTGCCTGTAATAAGTGTCCTTGTTACTTGAAACCAGTTCTAATTCTAGCAGCAGCTGAAAGAAGTGTAATTTCAGGAGTGTGAACTGGTGCAACTGAGATTATAAACTGGCACCGTACCATGTCCTCTCTACTGCATGAAAGCCAGTGAAAGCTTTCTCTGGCTAAGGACACAGTAACCAACATGTCAGGGCCTTATCCTGGCTTTTCTCTTGTTTGTGCATTTTGCACATTCTTTTTATGAGTTTCCATAGAGCATGTATGAGGACCCTATTCTTTCTTGAGGAATAAAGAAATGTTTCAAACACTGTTAGCAGACTATACATTTTCCTACTTCTTCATGTAATTTAATTTTAATATCCAAATAAATTCTTGTAACCTGTAGGAAGTAAATGGTGATGAGCTGTAAGTTTTGCAGCCCTGCCATAGAGGAAGCAGTCAGTTAATAGGGAAGATGAGAAGTTGCTCAGTGAAAAACAAGGTCAGTGAAATGACACTGAACAGAACAATATTTGGGAAGTGAGCTCTGCACAAAATAAATTGAATATACTAATGTACAAGCTTGGTAAAGGAATCCTAACTGTGTACATAAAATATTTCCTTGATGAATAGTCAGCAGCTCTGGTTTCTGTTTAAATTCCTCCCTCTATACTCATGCATCTAGGAAACCAGATCGGAAAAGATTCTATTTCTGACGTTACTAGATTTACTGGAACAAACAGAAACACATTTACTGTGAAGAAACTCTTTCTGAAAGGGGCAGTGATGGTGTCACGTCAGGTGGGGAAGACACTGTTAGTCTGTGTCAGAGCTTTTATAGAAAGGGTAGCTGAAAAGGTCAGGATGCACTGAAGAAGCATGATGTTTTTTTCCCCAGAACATACCACCTGTTTAACATGACAAATTACATCAAGCTTGAATATTGGACATACTCAAATGGCAATGCTCGACAATTTAGGCCTAGGTCTTCACCCACAAACACCTGATATACATGGCCTGGAAATGTCCATAGGAGTTATTCTTGCCTTGATCAACCCAGAGAACTACTGCTCTCTACAGGGAAGATAAGGGCGTAAAGTGGCCCTGACTGTGGTCTAACTGCAGTGCCCTCATGTGTCTGTCTCATTTTGTGAACCTGTTTTGAAATGTAAGTAACATGTCATCTGAAGAAACTGGTTCTAGCTTCAATCCTGGGATATATTCAAGAAACATTTTTCTCCTTACTAAACAAACAAAGGGAGTGAAGTTTTTAAGAAAGGTATCTAAATATATCCATCAATTGATGAACATGCTCATTTTGTTGCTTGAAGACAATAGGCAACTCCTCATTGAATGAATGATAGAGTAAATGGAGGGTTTAACTAGGAATTGTTTTTGTGGGAAGCTGTAGTTGTGGTTGTGGAATAAAACAAATTCTTTGAATACTCAGAAAACATTAATCATTGACATCTAAAGAAGAAAAGTGTTCAGTTATGTTTATGGAAGGAATTGTTGAGTGCCACAGCTTGTTATAAAAAATGGAAGAAAACAAGCTTCAACAAACCACAATAAAAGGGAGATAATATTTTCTTACATTACAAACTTTTGAGAGAGCTCATTTCTGCTTTTTGGGAACAAGTATTTCTTTCTCCATTTTTAACCTTCCAGTAGGATAAAGGTACTGCAAAAAATAATTAGATAGGCAGCACTAAAACAGTACATAATTACTTGACAAAACACAGACAAAGAAAGAGAGATAAGACTGGAGGCAGTGGACATGACACCTCAATGTAACCAGCAGTCATTAATAGAGATTTTTGCTGTGCATACTTTCTCATCAGTAAAATAATACAAAATAAGACAGACTAAGCTAAAAGCATTGAGCTTTTTTGGACTTCCATATAATGTCAAATTTGAGAAATGTTGCTTCTGAGCTAAGGTCAACAAAGAAATATAACATGTACGTCCCCCTGGAAGCTATGCTAAGGTGCATGGAAAATAAGGATTGGTGACAGCCAGCATGGCTTCACCAAGGGAAAATCATGCCTGACAAATTTTTTGACTTTCTATGATGCCGTGACAGTGTTGGTGGATACAGGAAGTAACTGATGTCGTCTACTTGGACTTGTGCAAAGCATTTGAAACTGTCTCACAAGACATCCTTGTCCCCAAACTGGATTTTATGGATGGACCTATCAGTAGATAAAAAATTATCTGGATGGTCACGTGCAAAGAGTTGTGATCAACAGATCAATGTCCAAATAGAGACCAGTAATGCATGGCATTCCTCAGTGGTCAGTTTTGGGACTGGCACTGTTTAATGTCTGTCAGTGATGTGGACAGTGGGACCGAGTGCACCCTCAGCAAGTTTGCTGGAGACACCAAGCTGTGTGGTGCAGCCAACACACTGAAGAGAAGGGATGCCATCTAGAGGGGCCTGGACAGGCTTAAGAGGAGGGACTGTGAAAACCTCATGAAGTTCAAAAAGGCTGAGTACAAGGTCCTGAGCCTGGGTAAGGGCAATCCGAAACATGGATACAGGCCGGGTGATCAAAAGTAGCCCCGTAGAGAAGGACTTGGGAGCACTGATTGACGAGAAACTCAGTATTACCCAGCAGTGCATGTTTGCAGAGCAGAGAGCCAATCAGTCTGAGCTGCATCAAAAGAAGTGTGTCCAGCAGATCAAGGGAGGTGACTTTCTCATTCAGCTGCTCTCATGCAACCCCACTTGGAATACTACACCCAGCTCTGGGTCTCCCACACATAAGGAGGACATAGACTTGCTGGAGTGAGTACAGAGAAGGTCCATGAAGATGACCAGAGGAGAGAAACATCTCTTTTATGAAATCAGGATGAGAGAGTTGGATTCCTGCACCTTGGAGAAGACTGAGGAGACACATAATTGCACTATTCCAATATCTGAAAGCATATACAGGAAAGCTGAAGAGGGAATTTTTACAAGAGCATGTAAGTGCTAGAACAATGGGGAATGGTTTTAGACTGAAGGAGGGTAGGTTTAGATTAGATATTAGGCAGAAATTTTTTATTGTAGGGTGCTGAGACACTGGAACATATTGCCCAGAGACACAGTGGATGCACCATCCGTGGAAGAGTTCGAGGCCAGGTTTGATGGGGCTTTGAGCAACCTGGCCTTGTGGAAGAGGGTTTAGGAACAAGATGATTTTTCAGGTCCCTTCTGACCCAAATCTTGCTATGATCCTATGTATTCCAGTCCTCCAGTATGAAGCAAATTTTAGTAATGAATGGGATCAGAGCTATTCCGTATTTACTCAGAATAGTGGAGCCAATTTTTTATTAAACCTCAAAAAATAGCATTTCAATAGTCCTTACTTCTGTATCGTTATTCTCCATTGAGTAATAGAGTAATAAAGACACTGTAGGTTATATAAATGTCATTTTAATATTGAAACCAGATGTAAGTATATAGATAGATGTTTTTATTAGATTCTGGTTACCATGTATGTATAGCAAGATCACTTGCATTTCCAAGAAATAAAGGACAAGTCTATGGAAGATTCAAGACTTTTTTGGGTTACCTTTATCCTTGTGATTCTATTCATATTTTTTAATCTTTTAAGTAGGTAGAATCAAAAGTTTGGCTAAGCTTCAACTCAGGGCAACTCTGGCAATTTTTTGAGTAAGATCTCATACAAGAGCAGTTGCCTTATAGTTTTTTTATTAACTTTTTGTAGTTTTGTACCCAACAACCAGTTAAAGGCAATAGCCATTTTACAGATCTGTGTTCCAGACATTTTTGTTTTTGTCTTTTATGACATGAAGAGAACTAGCCAAATCTATAAAAGGCCTATAACAAACTACTATTCCATGCCACTGTCTAAGATCATCTGGATTTCTCCCACTATTAGTGTATCCCAAACATTCCTAAACAATGAAAAAGGTTACTGTCCTGCCCAAAGTCAGAATAGATTATTTTAGTTCTGTCGATTGCTATAAATACAGTCTGTACTTGTAGAATGGATAGCTATTTTAATGCATGCTTTGCTGAACTGGTCATAACATGCTTCATCTGGTACATGGGGAGGCTGATGTTATATGGTTTGCCTGCTGCTTCAGTTTTTAACAAACAATAAGAGTTTTTATATTTTTACTGTTGGCTTAGATACTACTCCTGGACACAGGGTAAGTTTGTTTTGGTTGTTTTTTTGTGTTTTTTTTACCTACTTGCTATACTGTAGCTCAGAATCAACATGAGAGTAGTATCAATTTCTCAGTTGTTTTACTCCTCATTAGTATTGCAACACTTTGGTGTTCTTGTGTTCCCTGGATCCATTGACTATGGGAAAATAATTTACTCTTTAATACTCTTTACAGAACTGGTCTGCCATGTAAGTGGTCTTCAGATTTAAAGATGCTGCCAATAAGTACTGTACAATGGGCCTGCTCTGAGCAGTACAATGGATTAGATGAACTCCAGACATCCGTTCTAGCCTTTATTGTTCTGTGTCTCTATGCTCATCTTACAATTGCATGCATGAGTACATATGGTATGTGTTGTCCTATCTTTAAGAAATCTGTACTTTGGAGCTATTTTCAAACCTCGAACCAGTTCCACTTTTATCGTTCCTGTAATGCTACTCATTTGCTGTCTCAGTTACACTAAGATTTCACAGATTTCACAGAGTATTCTGAGTTGGAAGGGACTCACAATGATCATTGAGTCCAATTCTTAAGTGAACTGTCCATACAGGGACCAAACCCTCAACCTTGGTGTTATTAACAGCATGCTCTAAGAATATTAAACAGTCCTACTGCATCTCTGGAGCAGCTGAAATCTGTTATCTTCTCTTTGCTGTATTGTCAACATGACTGACCCAACATGTCAGGTGGGTGCAAGCTGGATGAACATGAAGCCAAAGCAACCCAACAAAAACAATGGCATCTTGTGCAATCATGCAGTTAGCATATGGGTGGATGCAACAACATTCTCTCTTTTCTTTGGCCTGTTCATCAATGCCTTTGTGTATATAACAAAGCAAATAACGCATCTTACAAATATACAGAATCAATATCTGACCTATCTTGATCAGTAGTTGGGAGCAGCTGATTGAGAAAAAGAGCACAAGAAGAATAAGGTAGTTGATACATTTGCATGTCAGTGCAAACATGCAGAAAAGGAATAGACAGCTCTTTCTCTTCCCAAATTATAGGGAGATGGTTAGATTTTCAACAACAAACTATTGTGCATACAAAAGTCACAACTTGCTCTCACAAGAAAATGCAAAATGAAGCAGCAATTCTCATTCCTATTTCACTTTATTCAATAAAAATGAGGTCTGGTTATATCTTTGAAATTTTCTAAGATATAGCAGAGATAGTTGTGGCACAATTTATTACTCAGTTACTTTGGTTTCCTGCAGAGTCAGCATGTTCCCTTAGAGCTGTCATACAGTTCCTGAAAAACAGCATGTGGTATTTTATTTTTTCTAAACATTATTTTTCATTCTTTTTTCTTCCTTTATAAGTGAAACCTATTAAAAGAAAATTAATGTAAAATGTTTAATCAGGATTTGTAATGCTATTTGGTAAAAGATAATGACAGAGGCTGAACACTACTTCATAAACATATCAGTCTTTTTAATAGCATGCCAGTGGTAATCTTGCTGTGAGTTTCTAAACCAGAAAATGAAAAACACGTGAGACTATTCAGTTAGAAAGGAGTATATGTTAACTCTTCACCATTCTATTAAGAAATTATAAGCTACATGAATTACTACCAATGAAATGAGAGACAGCAAAGATGATGTAACTCAGCTTCTAGTCTCATAATTAAATAAAAAATATCAGCTCCCTAATGCCTCTTTTTGGTCTGTCCAATTAAACAGAAGTTAACAGTAAAGGAATATTTGATTACTTCAATGGTCTGGTTAGTGAAATTTAGACAATTCATGGTCAGCTGCCCTACTTTGTTAGAGGAAACCCAGTGCAATAAGAAATTTTGTGTCAAAATCCATCCTGGTGAAGATGAGTGTGAAATACATGCTTGTGACACAGAAGACTCAATTTCCTTGAACTACTGACCATGCAGAAATTTGAACTGTAAATCTACAGTTAATACATACATATGTATGTGTTTATGTGTATTGTATTTTAATATGATGCTACTGACCAAAAGCCAAACGGATTTTTTCATTTGTATTTGGACACATAAATGCCCTTTGCCTAATCTGGAAAATTTCTGCCTGAAAAAAGAGGAACTGACAGCCTACCAGACCAGCGAAAATAAAACTAATAATTACATATCTGTATATTCGTTGAAGTTTTAACTCTAGGTCAGATATGGAGTCATAAGTTTGTATAATTCTCTTTGTATAAGAGAATACTAGGTACTGCTTCTGTGGTAAAGTAAAAGCATCTAAAATGTCATATCTCTCTTTTCAGCTATACTCTATACACTGAAAAACAAAAATACCTGTATACACTCACAAATACACATTTCTGTATAAATGTAGGAAATAAACTTATGTAAAGGTTCGCAGGATTTCCATGAGAACAGCTGTACTGCCATTTTCTTCCCTAGGTAATACCCTTTTTTAGGATTTGAAGAAAACTACTGTTCCAGTTAAACCATTCTAGCTCAATCATAGCAAGACTTGCTATGTTTGAACCTTCACTAGGAGATTGTAGACTCCTTTTTGTAGGTTTGGGCTTGTGTGTGTGTGTGTGATTCAAAAGCAAGGGAGGAAACACCTGAATTTGACACCAGCTTAAAAGCTGCAGAGTAAAGAAACAAAATCATCATAGTCTGCAATGGGCTGTTGCAGTAGGAACCCACTTCAGGGAGTACAGCTGTGCTCTGCTATTCTGTAGGCATATACCAGTTGTTAAAGGCATAACTAAAGATATATCTATGCAGAGATGATGGTGGACTACTATGGGTTTTTATGGAGAATCTTGTCTTTTCAGGCTTGGGAATCTACTTACCAGACAACAAAAACCATGTAGGTTGAATATAAGCCTCCCATCATGGCTAAATATGTTAGGCCAAATGAGATGTGAAAGAAGCAAAGTGAGTGCCCCTCACTAACCACTGCCTTTGGGTATATTCATAAAATCCCTCTATGGATCAGGCCAGCTCAGGAAAAGGACACAAAACCTTATTTTGGCCAATAGTTTATTCAGTTCTCTCTGTGTCCTAGGTTGTACACTATAGTTTGCATTGTAGCTAACTGGAAATGCTTGATGTGCAAGGTGGCAAATCTTCAGAGAATTTGGGCATTTTTTTAGATTTACACACATGATTAATACCATTGAAGCTAATAGGACTAGTGCCTTTAGGCCGGAGTGCTCAGCATTTACGGTAAAAGTCCTGAGCAAGCCAGAGGAATGTGCTTTCATGACACTGAAAATTCATTTGTGTTTCTTTGAGCACTTTTGTAATGCAACCATTTATGGGTAGCCTCGAAATTTTACATTTCTTGGTAACTTAATCTATTCCTTTACCAATATAAACATTTATTTGAAAAAACAAAGTTGTAGATTTTTGTTTCTGTTCTCACTGACAAATCATATTTACATTCTGAATAGATCATGACTGGGTCTCAGAAGAAAATTTGTAGTCCCTCTCTATTGACTCTCCAGCACTGTGCATTTACATGTATTGTCTATTATCTTGACTGTTTTTAGCAGCAAGCCAGTAAAAATTTGGTCTTTAAACCTATCAGTTCTTGTCATTCTGATCTGCTATTCCACCTAGGTGGCTCTAAGAAGAAATTGTGACTATTGTTAGATTCAAATATATCAAAATTATTTCAGAAGTACTTATCAGCTACATTGGGGCCAAAATACAACATTAGTTTATACGCAAGAAGCAAAAATAGATATTTGAAAGCTGATCTCTTGTTTAGAGGATTTAATATAATCGAAAACAAATCATCATCTACCCACGTAACTAAGAAGCACATCTCTGTTTTGAAGAGACACAAATTGCTTTGTTAAAGAAACTTATGCAATTGCTGACGTGTGCCTTTAGCCAATAGCTTCCTGCTGAATAAATGCTGAGGGCATTCCTGACATTCCTGGAGGAAGGTTCCTGGCCAAGCTTTGGCGGCTCTATCCATCCCAGTTCTGTAGAGAGGGCTGAGCTGCACCCACACAGAGTCTGGCTGACATCTGCAGACACTGGGATTTCCAGCCATATATGGACAACATCCTTATGTGAACACAGTGTTCTCACCCCCGTGCACAGACTGTGCTGAAGTCTCATGTTATAGATACCCAAGACACCCAATGAGGCAATCACATGAATCCAGTGCCTAAATTTGGGGGCTACATCACCAAGGCAGAATAGATGTCTTTTTCCTTTGTTTGTTGTTTTGTTTAGTCTTTTTGGGTTTGGGATTTTTTTAATTAAATAGAGTGGAAATTCTTTAAATAAGGTGGAACTTATTCCAAAAATTTCAGCATTTTACTATTTTTTCTAAGCTTTTGACAGAAATATTATGGATCTGCAATACAGTTTATTTTTTCCCAGCTAACTGACTAAAATTATCATTAGTGTTATTCAGCAACTTCTATCTTCTTACAAATATTTTATTTTTATGAGTCTGGCTCAAATAGAATCAGAAAAATAAAATGAGCATGTATTTTACAACTTCATCTCACATGTCTGTGGAATACTACAGCTAAATACTAAATTTCTAAATAGTCATAAAGGTATATTTGTGAGTTCTTTCAGTTTAGAAAACTGAATATTCCCCATTCAGAGTCATAGGTAAATTTTCTTCAGAAGGCAAAAATATCAAATGTGCATAAAAAGCTCTTTATCAACAAAGCATTTTTGGCAGCCAGTTATAAATGTGTTGTCGCCCCTTTCTTCAAGTACTGACTACTCGTTTCTTGCATTCCTTACCAAAAGATCTGCCTACTTACTTCAATTAAAGATGGACTCAAATGGCAAAATACATCCCCTCTGTCCCTCTTTCACCCTTTGCCGTCTCAGACCCAGTGTTGTTTCCAGTGGTGTTTTGTTTGTGTATGAGACTTGTTATTTATGGTCTTTCCCTACCCTGCATTGATGGTATTTGTGCTGAAGGTCACTGCCATTTCCTCGGTCTGCTTTCAGGGATTTAACTGTTTCTTAAACAACTAGCATTTGCATTCGGTCTAGAGAATATATATATATATATATATATATGTATATATATATATATATATATATATAAATTGTCACTCTAATTACACTGTCATGAGGTCCCTGGGTACTTGAATTATGTTGCATATGTGGAATAGGCCAGTATGGTGGACCCTAAGTATGGACTAACACTGAGGGTTACTGAAATGGTTTGCTGCTTAAGGTGATCCTGGTCAAAATGTCAAGAAGACAAAATAAAGTATTCTGGCATGGACTGAGCCATCTTGAATTGACAGATATGCTATAAGTACTAATTTTTCTCAAAGGCATGTCCTGGCACTATTTGCCTCAAGCCATCATTTATATGCAGAGGCATCCAGTAGCATTTACATGTCAGCTAAAGGAAAATCAGGAAATTTACACAGCATACAAAAATTTCAAAAAATACTCATAAAAATGTATCATTAAATTTACCTATTTCCTTATCTGTCTTCCTTATGCATGGCTCATAAAGAGACTTTATTAGTTTTGATGAGAAGCACAAAAGAAGCATAGCCAAAAGGTATATATAAAAGATGCTAGGAGAACAAGATACAGGATTCACAGTGGAGGTGCCCAGAAATAATTCAGATGCCTATGAGGAAATTTGGCCTTAAAACATTGAGCTTTTTGTTCTATCACAAAGTATTTAAGAACTATGATTTAAATTAAACATATGAAAAAGCTAAAATACACAGTGGTGTAAGAAGATATTAATTTCCTTATTCTTAAGCAATAAATCCCAATTAATTGGCTTTTTCTGAACTTGCCACCACTCTCCTTGCTATATATTTGTTAGTGCTTACCATAGTGGGCCAATGTGGTAAGACCAGTAGTCCCTAGGAATGCCAGCATTACAGACAATTAGCATTTTAACTAAATGGAGGAAGAGAGGCAAATGAAATAATGCTTTCTTTTGTTATATTTTATTTTCTTTTATCAAGGACTATTTGACTATTTATGCATTAATTTCTGTAATGTCCAGCACAAATGTGTGCAACAAAACCTCTACCAAACTATAAGAAAAAGAAACTCCTTTTCACTGAAGTGCTCACTTGTCTAAGCTAGGATAATGTGTATATCTAAGAACGAGAGTGAAAACAGGATAAAAATAAACCCCTTGGATTAACATGATAATCATAGGACATCCCTTGCTTATTTTCTGTCCTTATGTATTTCTACTAAATGGAGATGAACAAGTGTAGCCAGGGATGAAGTGAAACCCAGCAGAGCATTAAACAATTGCTTTTGAGTTGCACAGTGTTCTAAAAGCTTGAGGCTTCCTTATCGGATAATGTTAGGAATTATTCCAAATCAGCTAATGTCCTGATTACTGTGTTTTTCATTGAAATATCTCAGGTGACATTAAAACTAAAAATGTTGTCTGAAGCCAGAAACTATAACTTGTTATTCAAGCATTTCAAAGTACTCTCAATTAAATAAAATTTCGTAAAAATTTCCCATTTCATCAGATCCAACTTTCAACATCAATCAGTTTTTTGTGAGAAATTTGGGCTGAGGAAAAAGGCCATCACTATTGCCTCTTATTCCACTGCCCAGTATAACTGCTCTGCTGTATATAGTTTATTACTGTGTTCCACATTTCTAAATTTTTGTTTAGCTAACATATATATTTCCTGTATGTATTTTTCTGCTTCAGTCAGGGGAGTTTCTTTGAATTTTTATCACATTTTGATTTGTCTATACCCTCTTGGCATGTTTGCTTGATGGGCATTCCTGTGGATATTCTACAGAATATTCCATGGAATTACACAGTTTCAAAGAGGTGGCACAATCCTGTATTAGTGTTTGGGTTTCAACAAACTTTCATCAGCAAGGCTTCTTAGTTCAGTGTATTCAAAATCACTTCTGACCTGAAAAACATTGAAAATCATATGTATGGCATGAAAAACTGAAAAAGTGAAAAGAAACTCTCTCAAGTCAACAGTTACCGGGCATCACTAAGAGGCAAAAGATACACACCAATATCCTCATGGTTTGGAATACAGAATCACATGGAGCAAATGCCTCTCCAAGTGATAACAGGAGATAGGGTTGTTTATTCTTGGACTGGAAAAGAAGCTGTCAGCATGTTGTTCAAAATAATAGTAACAGTAGTAGTAGTAATAATAATAATAATAATAAAATAATATTAATAAACAAAAGCCAAATTTCAGGCAACAGGAATTTGAGGATTTACCCCATACAGACACTAAAAAATAAAATAAATGACAAAACACTGCTAGAACAGAGGACCATCGCAGTTAGAATGGACTGTAGCTTCCAAGATATCAGCTGCTGGCTTCCAAGCAGGCTGTTGACACAAGATCAGTTGAGACTGTCCAGTTAACCTAGTCAAGATGAAAACAGAAATTCAGTTTGAAGATAGAGCTTTAAAAAGAAAGGAGAATTACAATATAGCAGGTCTTTGTAAAACTACCAACTGAAAAATGCCTAGACCAGCTGAGCACATACAAGGATTTAATGAGTTTCCTAAATCTAATGGCAGAATGAAGCAAAGTCAGGTTTGCCAGACCAGAAGGTCTCTAAAGGAAGGATTAGGATTTAAAATTGTTCTTGCATGACAAAGAAGAGAGTGCACAAGTAACAGCAATATTTGTGGGAACTTGTATTTGTGACTAGAACAGTGAAAAGTCATTTACTTTTTAAGCAGGCCAAGGTCAGAGCCTTCCTAATGAACAATAATGCAGGGTAAGACACAACTAAGAGCAGTTCTAAGAAAGGTGGCCAATATGATTCTAATCCTGACTGGAGAATGCTGCAGGGTATTGTCCTGAAGAAAAAGCAGCAGTACTATTTGGCTTTTACTTGTGGTGCCATACTGAGATTTCTAAGTAGTAAGAAAACTGCAACAGCTCCACAAAACCTTTCTTAATCCTATAAATTCCTTAAATTTTACCCTGCCTATTTATTCACTTCTAAATCAGAACCAGATATTTCAGAGTGCCAAACAGTGGACAACTGTGTGAACACATCCCATAACCTGTTCTGCACTGGCATTTACATCTGGTGGATGGAATGTAGAGAACCAGTTACTCCTTATAACTAATCAAGACTTAAGAGCTCATAAATTTAGTAGTCCAAGGCATATAAAGGCAAAACGACTGGCAGCTGAAACAAGGTTCAACTTGGAGATAGGACAGAAGTTCTTAATGGTAAACACAACTGGGCACAGTTCTGCTAACCATCAGCTCAAGTCTTCTATGCAAGAGGTTCTTCCCCGTGTGAAAGGTAGGCTCTGATTCAACTGCAGGTTTTGGGATTTGATACAGAAATGGCTGGGTGAAACCGTATGACCTGTGTTATGTGGGAGGTCAGACATCTTGTCCAGAACAGACTCTTCTGGGAAGGAAATTTATAAAGATAGTAGCAGAAATATGTAACCCAGTGAGTGTATCAAGTATTTATTTAGTTCTTGGGTTCAAAATTCTAATGTACTCTTCCCCCTCAGATTCCTAAAGCCATTTATATCAAGCCAGCCTCTCATGACTACTTATATTTAGTTTGTCTGCCTACTTGTCTCTGGACACATTTTTAGGCTTTGCATTGCATTTTAAATAACCTGAGTCATTTCATGTCCATGTTTACCACTCTCTTCCTTATTTTATGAGGTTTTTCCATGAGTCTGAAATGAAAAATGTCCTTTCCTCCTCTCTGCTGAAAAGTCACAACCACAAGTCATCCATCACAGCTCAAATTCATCCCTTAAAATTTTATTTTATTCCTCACAGAAGAGACATTTCCAAGCAAGAAGTTCAAGCTCCACTTTTCCCTATTTGTTGCAAGAGTTGAAAAGAACTTGCCTTTCCTGCAAGAATTTTATTTCCAACTTTTTTCTTCAAATTCTGTGTAGAAAAAGAATTAAATGAAAAATCAGTCATTTCATTCCCTGGCACCTAAAGCACTCAAAGTTTTAGGGGGTTTTTTTGACTGTTTTTTATACTGGAAGGAAGGGAGTTGAGAGGGAACAGGATATGCTGTGGTTGTGTCCATCATCTCTCTCCCTCATGCATAGTTCACCAGTTTCAAACTTCAAAAAATAAAGAAATAATTCATGCACAGAGTGGAAGAAAAGAGTGTCAAGCAGTATATCCAGAAACACTGCATGGCAGCCTTTTCTTTAAAGACCTCAGCACATTAAGCTCTACATTGCATGTTCATACATTGTAAGAACAGTCTCAGATGTGACCGAGATTTATCATCTAAAGCAACACTCTTGCCATGTGTAATAAACCTGCTTTCTACAGCTTTCCAGCAATGGGAATAGTCTGGCAGTGGCAGGCTATTACATACATGTATGATACCTGAACAGCTGCAGGGTTCTGTGCTGGGGACTTCAGGAGGTACATGTACCTCCAGATTTCTGGCACTTTGGCTGTGCTGTGTCCCTCACCTCCAGCATGGTGGAAGTGAGGTTTGTGGTTCACTCTTTCGTTTTCTGCATCTTCACATTTTGTAATTAGGTTAAAAGGCAACATACTACAGAGGGAAAAATAACGTGATGTGTGGAGGTGGCAGTGGGGATTTTTCCCAAATTTTGTGGAGAATCCCATTTTTTACAGATGTTACTGCCAAGAAACAGCTTACTTTTCTTTCAGAAAATAGGGATTGCTAACAATCATCTTCTAAAATATTTCCCCAGTTCAAACACTTATCCTATTGCAAAACAAGACAGACTTACTCAAAGATATTTATTATTTCAAGCAGGAGTAGAAAGAAAAGAGTCCCAACAGGTGGAAGTGAAAGGATTAATCTAACAGCAGCAGAGTAATTGTGAAACTGTCTTGTAAAAGACCTTGAAGGAGCAGCAGGGAGGAGAGAGAGCAGGCTCCTTCCCAAGCAGAAAGTTTGTTGCCTTTCATCATCAGCTGCAATATTAGGAAATTTCAAAAGTGTGTGTGTCCAAGATCAAAGCCTGAACCTTTAATAAAGAGCCAATCTAGTATTAACATATTTAATTTCAGAGACCCATACATAGTTGTGTCATACCTACCCTGTTTTGTGTGTTCTTTCATATTCTCTTTTTACTTGATAGGCTGAAAAATTGTTTCCTTAAGGAGAGATTAGGCAGGATGGTGAGTCATACACTTTTATTCATCTGGCTTCTATGTAGTGCATTAATAATCAAGAACTCCAAATACAAGTATATGTCTGGGGAAGAAGTCCTCTGCTGCAACTACTGACTAGAGCTGCTTGTGTTGTCTTGAAAGCGATGCAGAGCACCATGCAGGTGCTGGCAATAGGAATAGGAGGGAAGCACTCAGCAGAGCCTGCTTCCAGTACGTTGAAAGGACAAAGCAGGTTTCCTCCTGACTAACAACTGCCAGTGATCACACAAAGTGAAGGGAAGTCAGAAACCAGAGCAGCATGACCTGTTGGGATAAACTACAAAAGCTAAATCAGAAGCCCTTGATACTGCCAAAATTATGAGGACAAAGAATTTGGCTTAAAGACACTTTCTTTCTTTCTTTTTCTTTGTAACTTAATAACTCCAAGGTGGTGTAGGATATAAACATGCTAGGAAAATATGGAAGCCTGCAGGTTGTTTTTCATAACCAGATCTGATATAAATACTGGTAGCTGAGATGAACTTGAGTCAAAAGCTATGAATCCCAAGTCAAAACTCCAGAAAACTTAGTGTATGTTTGGAAGTGAAGGTTTGAGTTGGACTTTCCCCTAACGGGCAAACAGAATGTATTAATTCTGAGTCCAATTCCATGTTTTTCTTTGTTTTCATTGTTATGATAGTCATGGCTTCTGCTGCAAAATTAGGCCATTAAAAAAAGGGCAAGCAGCCCAACCCAAATGGTTCCCATTTGAGCTAAACTCCTTGGGCTCGGCAATAGACAGAGAGGTACCTATTTAGGACATGTGTTTTCTACTTATTTCTTCCCTTGACTTGTTTTGAATAATACAGGGAGTTGACAGATGAAATTTCTTTCCTAGGGAAAAAGGCTGATATTTTCCAAACTATTTTCATCCGAAATTGGCATTTTCAGAGACCAATATGTTTAGATAGAAAATCAGTCCAAAAATGTCAAAATATTTTTTTTAAATCAAACCCAAATATTCAACATTTCCCAACCTGTTTTAAGCTTGCTCACACATGAGCTGGAGTCATGTTGCCTTCCTAAGGAGTGGCAAGGATATTATGATTACATTTACACCTTTATAGTAAATATCTCATCAGATTTTGAGCTGATCCAAAGCTGCTCAGAAACCAGCATCGGTATGGGACACTTGACACCTGTGTCATGCAACATATTGCTAAATATGTAAAAGACTGGCCAGGATGTATACTCTGGTCCAGCACTGATAGATCCTCACAATGTGATGATCCCAAAGCAACCTAGCTCTATTACCATGGTACAGAACCCACAAGTTCTTCACTCTACTTCTCAGCCAAACAGTATAAAAATTATCTGTGAATTTCATCTCTTGCTGCAAAGCTTCTATGGTACACAAGACAAAATCACAATCAAAAAGTTAGCAGCTGGTCGGCCTTACCATAGACCTCCTACTATAAGTTGCACCTGGACTTGCAGAACTAAAGAGTAGGAGTAGAATGGTCTCTCAGGATCTGCAGAAATGAGGGATGGTATTATTGAGAGGGGAAAAAAGCAATAATATTTAAATCTAGCCTCCAGAAGAACTGATGGTATTTTCTACTGACTTCACACTTGTTCTTTAGTCTGAGTTGTGCTTTGAGTAACATTAACTCTTATATCTTAACTAAAACAAGAAGAACCTTCCCTTCTTGCTGATTTCCCCACTTTTTAAAAAATATTGTGTAAGTAAAGTGTTCCCATAAGAGTGTTTAAATGAGAGAGAAGTGTAACTATGTTGTCTTGCAGACTTCATTAAATTGTGCTTAGAACTCATTTGTTTTCTTGACTCAAATCATGGAATGAATTCTTGTTGTAGGATTGTTTATATGTCCCTGAGCATTCATAATTCACTGAGTTCAGCCATGTACAAGTGTTTAATGACAGACTGTCTGTTTCATGTAAAAAAATGTTTTCCAGCAGCCTTTTGGCACAGTAATGTATGAACTTTGTAGAGTTGCTCATGAGCACTGGAAGCAGAAATGGGGAAAAAATTTCCCCAGAATTCCTTGAAGATACAAGTTGATGGATCTTGGCATGATTTGATATTTTATATAAATCTTGATGGAATTGCGACAAATTTTGCATTGTAATTCCCCCCCACACCCTCCCCCGGCTATAAATATATGTACATTGAAGAATAGCATGTGAAAATTAAACTCACAAGACATCACAATGCTAGGTGTGAGGTCAAACTTTGTCCAGAAAGAGAGAGAGCATCTAGGCTTTGAAAATACAAATCATCAATATGCTACAAAAATGAAGATGCATCTCACTATTTCACAGGCTAAAACCATAAAAACATAAAAATGTCCTGTACTATTTCATCCCTGAACTGACAATATGGAGCAATTGAAGTAACTAGAGGATGGACATTTCTTTACTTCCATATTTCTAAACTGATTTTTTTTTTTTTTAAATCTCAGATTTTTATGCAAAATGTTGTCTTTGAGTAAAATGCTGAATTTCTCTGATAGAGTGTTTTTAAAGCTAAATCTGGAGATTTGGGTTGAAAAGGACAGATTTTTTCTTTTTACATTTGGAAGCCCCATTATCCTGACTGCTGGGGTTCTTCATGTATTACCTTATCTCCCTTCTTTCTGCTGTGCAAAGAAAAGTTTCCTTTGAATGTCCATTTCTGAAGAAAAATATCTGCTATTCTTATCTGCTGAAGTTTGACATCCTGTATGAAGCCAGCATACTTATTGCAACCTCAGCCTCCTCTCCCTGTGATGCTGCTGCTTCACCTCTGAAAGGACCATGTGTAATCCTTTGTAGGCACGTATTAGATAGACTAAAATATGTGAGGACCTATTTGGAGAGTGATGTTGTCTCACCTCTGTCTGAAAGTGAGAAGACAAAATTGAAACAGGCAGGACTTGAAAAAAGAACAAGTGTTTCAGTACCTGAGGACTATATGAGCGAGTTTGTTGCACCACAAGTGGAAGTTTTATTGGAAAGGCGAGGAGCAGGGTTTCCCTAAACTACAAAGCCAAGTGCAGGGAGTTGGAACTAGGTGCCTGTGAGAAGGTCCCATTTCCACCATCTCTTCATTTCAGCGCATGCCAGTGTGGAATAAGCCTCCCTGTCTGCATTTCGGGCTCCCGGATCCTGCTCCTCTCTGCCCACACGAGGGGCCATGCCATGCCTGCCAGTGGTGTTGTCAGGGAGGCCAAGTGGCCAGGAGTGCTAGGGGCAGCAGGAGCTCTGCTGCTGCGGGGGTGCCCCGAGGGCAAGGGGCAGCCCTGAGGCTCCTGGCCATCCCCCTCCACCCTCTTCTGGCAGGCGGGTACCTTGGGTGCCCTGAGCTGCACTGAACCCCGGGTCAGCCACAGGGCTGTGGGCAGTGTATGCCAGAGCACTCCCGGCCAAGGGAGCCAGTGACCCCTTCGTGGCCCCTGCCAGGAACACGGGAAAGTTCTCCTCAGCAAGCAGTGAGTTACGCAGTTTTGCACCTAAGTCCTGAGCCAAGAAAGAGGGTGGAAGTGGCATTTTCAGGCTTTCAACAGCCAGCCAGCCTGAAAGGCAAGTTTCAGCTGTGAGAGAGGCTGAGGGTGAGATATTCCCCTCTGGCAGCTCCCATTGTGAGCCCAATCCGCTCCCCTCTAGGCCCTGGCTGTGCTCCGAGGTACCTTGAGGTACTCGAGTCCTTGCAGTCTGAGCTCATTTGTTGTCATTTCCACTTCTGGGAAAAAAAAAAGGTCATAAGAAGAGATCAGTAAATGTGCAGTATTCATACAGCACAGCCTCTAACAAAACAGGCATGTTGCGGTGTTATCATATCCAGGAAAACAACAGCAGGCTGCGTAACTTTAAAATACCACCCAGAAACTCTTGTTTGGAAAAGACAACTCATTGCATCAAAGCCTAAACATATTTGCCAAACTATACACTAGCTTACTCCCAGGACACCAAATTCATCCCCTTATTAGCAACAATCTACCAGGCAACATGGTGACTGCTACTACAAACTGGCAATGGGTTTGCTGCATGGAGGTCAGGATTACAAAAAGAGCCCTACACATATTAATGCTTAGTGAGAAAGGTGGGAGGGTATTCCATGAAATCAGATTGGGGCTAGTTTTTTAATAAATAAGTCTTATAAAAAGAATACAACAGAATCAATATGATGGCTAGTTTCAGGTCTACAAAATTTACAAAATTTTAAAATGTTTAGGTTAATAGTTTCAGACCAAAAAAAAAAAGGGAAATAAATGTCTAATAGAAATCTGATTTCTATTACAGAAAAAATTACGACACAAGTATATAACCACACACAAAACCCCAAAGGCAATGCCCTGGTTTCTACCTTGCGTTTTCAGACTTGTACTCATCTGCAGTCATTTATATGTCAGGGTATGTGGAATAACTTTGTCCTGTATCTGCAAAGAGGGAAAAGGAGGCATGAGCTGTGACTCCCTCTTCCCTAGTTCCCCTCAGTAGGCTGAGCCAGTGACAAAGCAAAGTCACCTCTTCACATCTGAAAGCCCTGCAACGACACGTTCTGCATAATGAAACACTGCTCTTCAAGCTACAGCCTGGCCCATCAGACTTCTGACATTGCATGCATGCAGCTCTTGCTATAATTGTGATCATGGTATCAGCTGGCACTCTGACTGTCCATGACTATGTGTATGCACTGGACCAGAGAGAAAATTCTGAAGGCTGTGATACGCCTGACATAGCCTTATGATATTTGTGTACAATGAATATGTGAATTGTGATTGCCAGGAACTCTTTGGGGGAGACAGACTAGCGAGTGAGGGAAGCAGTTTGTTTTTGTCATGCTGTTTTTCTTCTTTTCTTTCTTCCCAGTAATGCTTTTTGTACTGTGCGTGCATCATTCAGTACTGGTCCTTGGACTCCAGAAAACAAAAATGTGGAATGACAAAAGCTGATAAGGGGTTTAAAAAACCAACCAACCAACCAACCAACCAACCAAAAATAACCCACCACAAACTGTATGCAAATTAGATATTTCAGATATATACAGCACCTAATTTTTGTATATACACACACTAGTATGCACATACAGATATGTTGCACATGCAAATATACATGTATATAGAAAGAGGTGGCATTTTTAATGGGCATGCACAGAGGCAAAAATCCTCCTGAACCACACTAAAGTGGTAATCTTGGTCAGAGAGGGAGTAGGTTGGTTTTGCTGTTTAATCTGAACTCAGGGGATAATAGTAAGCATATGTAATTTTAGAGGTAAGACATCTAAGATATTCTTGCAAGTACTTCATGTCTTGGTTCTACCAGGGAGTGGTCACAAATGTCCATGTATACTTCTAGAAATTAAATACATGTGAGTTCAGTCATTAAATCAATTTCTTCTGGGGGTAATTAAAATTGTTGTTCCTGATCAGCAGATCCTAAAGCAGAACTCCCTGTTTTTGTCCCTTTGACTTCCTTTACTCTGCTAGAAGATCTAAAATACCATGTTTAGAGCCTGATAACTTAAAAGGGCATTTCTTAGCATAACAGTGAAATCAGGTGATTTAGTTTTCGATGGTTATTATTGACTTTCATATGGGAGCAAAATACTCATGAACTTTATGTCCCCTTTATTTATAACATGCTTACTTGCAGGACATAGGAGTCATGTTTCTGAGGAGCAGGAAGGAAAGGGTGGTAGTTGTTACTTCCATTCCCAGCCATAAATGACAGTGTTTGCAGATTCAGTGGTGTTAACCAACCAAAGAATTTTTTTTTGCTTTCTAATATTTCCATATCTGTGCTCAAAAAGAGATAGCTATGTTTTAAATACTTTTCAGCTTGTAAACACATAGACTTAAAGGAGACTTATCTCAACCACACTACAACTTTCTGAGCCTGGCAAGTCTCAAAAATCACCATGCTGCCTATTCAGTAATGCAGAAAAGTCCAAATTTAAGGAGTGACAGTTGAAATGTATGCATAAGGGGCTAATTGGTTTCAGCAGTTACGTGGGACAGAAATAATAAGATGCTGAGCTGGTTCCAAGGACACCTTGCCACCTGTTTCTAGCTCAGCCATGACTTGCCATGTTAGTGATGGTAGTCCACCACTCTTGTTTTGGCTGTCACATCAGACTGTAAACATTGATGAACAGGCACCTCATTGCCTCTACAGAATGCAGATTTGGGGTGGGGTGTTGTGAGTGGCTAATCCATTCATACAATGTTCATACTAGCAACTAAAACAACTTGTCTTCAGTGAAGTAATCTGACAGAAAACTAAGAATTTTGCCCTGAATCTTTTCCAGAAGGAAGATAACAATGAATCTGTTTTAACAACACACTGCTTGAATCTGACATTTGAGGTCCTAAGATATACTGTTTTATCAATGCATTTATACACCACCGAATAAAAATCTTGTCTTATCAGAATTCTTTTGCTGATGAGGTGAGTATGTAGCATCTAAGCTATGATGTGTTTTTGGCTGGACATGTCTTTATCTGTACCAATTCCACCACCACTATACTTATGTGACTGTGCAGTTACTGACAGAGGCCCTTAAATGTGATGTACTGCCCCTGACTGAGATGGAGTTTATTTTCCCTGTAGCAGTGCTCACAGTGCTGTGCTTTGCATTGGTAGTGAGAAAGGTGTTGATAACACACCAGTTCTTTGGCTACTGCTGAGCAGTGCCAGCACAGCATCAGTGTTGTCTCTCCAACATTCCACCCTGCACCAGTAGGCTGGGTGTGGGCAAGATCCTGGGAAGGGACATAGTCGGGACAGCTGACCCAAACTGACTAAAGGGATATTCCATACTGTATAACATCTGCTCAGATATAAAAGAGAAAGGAGAAAGTGCGGCCATTCATAGTCTATGATATTTGTCTTCCAGTGCAAACACTACTTCCTGGGAAGTGACTGGATGTTGCTTTCTGGTGGAAAGTAGAGAGTAAAATCTTTTGGTTTTTATCTGTGCTTGAACAAGTGCAACTTCTGATTTTGCATTATTAGACTGCCTTTATCTTGACCCATGAGGTTTTTTCCATCTTATTTTCTCCCCCTCCCTGTCCTGCTGAGGAAGGGAGTGATAGAGCAGCTTGATGGACAACTGGTATCCAGCCAAGGTCAACCCACCACACATGAACATAGATAAGTTCCACAAGCATGGAATGATAGCCATTCTTAGTGCAGTATACAAAGTTACCTGTTAATATATGCCATAGTACTGACAACTTCCTGGAAACCTTGGAAATGAGGAGGCTGGAAAGGAATAGAACGGCCTGTAGTTCATAAACAACACAGGCTGAATAAGCTGCTTCTAATGGTATCAGAAACTTTTGCTCATAGATTTATCCTTCACTTCTAAAACTAAAAGTGCTAAAAAGTGGCTTTGCTAAAAAGGCAATGCAGCAATAAAAATTCCAGTTTGACTCTGGGGATAGCTTCAGAGACATTGTGGTTAGAATTTTCTCCATTATTTCCAAGTTGCCAAAGAACAATGTTCTTCATTCTGGATTGGCTTTGGGAAATCTGTTAGGATTTTTAATTGCATTCAAAAATATTCTTATGTTTTGAAACCTAGTTTGCGGGAAGTTTAACCTTCATTAAGGTCTCTGAGTGTGGCTGAGACCTGTGTGTTAGGAGGTGCGTAGCTTGTCCCTGCCCAATAAAAATACAAGGAGTAATGCCAGTTTGGGGAATGAACAGAGCAGAAAGGAAGGAGGGAAGTACAAGTTATGAGCTGCTTTGGTCTTCATACTCAGGAAGTACTTACCAACTTCCATTGCCTCATCCCATCTCTTCCACTAGAAGGCCTTTATAAATTACAGGAATAAGTCACCCATAGCAAATAACTTCACAACGGAGAGCAACCAAATGGGACTAAAGCAGGATAGGAAAATTCCTTCTGCTACTGCAGAGAGTTCTGAGCTGCTAGCATTTTTTCCTCTCGGGTAAGGATGAAAGTAAAAAATCTCAGTAATTTCCACAAACTGAAAATCTGTAAAATGTGTGAGCTGAGTGCAGATGTAGCATTTAATTTCAATAATTTTGTAATATCTTATTACAGTGCTGATCTTCCTTTAATCATTTTATATTTAGATTTTCTAAGATTTCAAATATTTTAGTTTTGTGAAAAACTTCAGCTTGAAAGAAACAAAAGCTTTCCAATTCAAGAAGCTGAAACAGGGCTATTTTTAATGTTTCTTATAAAAAAATAGTAGTTAAAGAGTGAAGGCAAATAGAGGGAGCCTTTACTTAGCCATCAGTTTGAGTCAGAACTCAGGTCCATAACAAATGCTTTGTGTTTTGGTGTGATGGGTCTTTGGTAATTAAGTGTTTTTCCTATCTGATTGACTGCAGCAGTATTTGGATCACGCCTAGTAAGATGGTTCTTTTAACTGAGTCAACATCAGAAGGCTTCGCTCATATGCTGGTAAGTCAATGGATCATCAAAGAAAAATATTTATTTTTTAGCCAAGAACAGTGGAGCTGATCACAAATGGAGTGTATCCTTTGGCAACAAAAATTTTCCTCTACAGTCAATTCCATGATTAAGCAAAACCCCCTGCTTTGTTTCTCCACCTGTCCCTATGAGTCAGCAATGGTTTTCTCTTGTTTTCCCTGCAAATGCGATGCCAATGCCTCGCCTGGACTCCACAGGCACAAGTGGTGTGCCCACATTTATGAATTGTTTAGCCTTTGCAATTTTGGCAGCCTGTCTGAACTCTTGCAGGCTTCTTACTGAATGAAATAACCAATAGAGGGGACAATCCACTTTTCATGCTGCTCATGAGTTTTTTACTCTAAAAATCAGGAGTTTGAAAAATCTCATCAGCATCATCTGTAATTTGTTTGGAACCGTGACTAACAAAAATTCTAACTTTTGTTCACTAAGAGAAGAACTAAGATTTTTCAAAGTTTAATTCCATGCAACTCTAAAAGTCATGGATGAGATATACGTCTGGGCCAAATTTTCACATTCAGTTTGTTGTTTACTGGAACTCCAACCACTTCACAAGCATATATAATAGTTTTGTACCTGAGAGTTATGCTGCTGTAACAGATGCTTCTCTCATTTACTATATATATTTTAACTTATAGCTGCATTTCACACTCAATTCTCTCCACTAAGGCACATATTTGATGGCTTTTGAGAAATGTTCTTCTAGAGCCAATATGAGTTCAAACAACAGGAAGAGGTGCCACCTATACAAGTGTCAGGTCAGGCCATGCACCGTGCTTCCCAGCTAATCACAGTGGGAAAGAATTTGCATGACTCAAAAGCAGGGAAAGGAAAATAAGCATCAGACCCCTGGACGGAGTGGTCAGCTTGCCAGGGAGGAGAGCTGTCAGAACCAGTGAACTCTTCTCTGCTTTATTCAATGTATTGTAGGTCTGTGATTTCTGTCCCTATGACATCCATCTTCTCCACAGAAACAGAGTTCTGTACCTGGATATCATTGTTTTGATGACAGCAACAGATCTAGACACTTTGAGGTATGGTGTTGCTAATACAGCCTGTGAGATCGTCAGTAAACAAATCAACCCCCAAACACAGCGGAGTATGCATGTGCCCACTGTGTGCATGCAAAAACTTCAGACTGACTCGTCTCATGCCATACTGATGAGCAATATATTCTGGCTGTTCTTTTCCCATGCAGGCTTAGCATGGCTGATTTGTGTACTCAGCACTGAAACCTACACTTTTCCCAGGACCCATCAGGTCAGATTGCCCATAACCTATTACTGCTTTGATGGCTCTCATCCTGCTTTCAATTGATGTGGCAGTGCGTGAATACATATGACCAAAAGCTTGATATAAAATTCATTTGTCTAAACACCAGCTATTTATGTTTGATGGCCTGAACAATTATTAATCCTGATTGGAAATATAAGTCATTGTGTCTGCAGTATCCTGTCACAGCACCCCTGTTAGCTCCCCTGAGGCCAAATTCTCTGACAATGCACATAGTGTCCGGTTCTTTCTGCACACAGTACCGTGCCCTAGCTGAAATCCCAGGGAGGAAACCTCTTTTTCTGTATGCTCACTAGTGTGGATGATCCCCAGGAATTTTCCTGGTCTGCCAGTATATATCCAGTAAGACAGGAGACAGACCCTGCATCCCTATGTGCAGTGATTTTCCACATTCTCAAAAATGTTTAAAAATGCCATGGTACATGCACATCTCATCCTCAGTGGACACAGCGTGTATCTTTCCTGCCAGGGCATGAGCTTCCACATTAGCCCTTGTGTCTGGGTAGCGGTCTGAATGAACTGAATGCTCCTATAACCTGTTAGGAGAGTGCAAACCTCCACAGCAGAAGCAGCCCTGTTCTTTGTGTTAAAAAAGCACTACATACCTCCTCATTTCCTTATTTTCTCTGAATTCTCACCCATACATGAAGACTCTTCTCCATTGCTGCCAGTGAAATACCAAGTTCTAGGTTGTCAGTTGACCTACATCTGCCTAGCAAACAGTGACACATGAATCCCAGGACAGCAGTCACCAACCTCCCTATGCCTGACTGGTTGGCACCTGGTACACACATTTACCCAATGCTATTTTGTCAGTAGCTGTCCTACACAGCCACTGTGTACCAGCCTGTGCATAGCCCAGTGAAATAGAGAGGCAGGCCTGGGATAGCCACTGCCAGCTACTGCTGTGGCGGAGCAGTACTGGATACAAAAGTTCCCAGCACTGCATGGCCCAATGGTTCCTCTCTCTCCCTTGTGGCACCAGTCCTCAATGCTGCAATGTGGTAGGGGATAACCCCCCAGACTGACAGAGATGTCTCTCTTCCAGGTCTGAAAATAGTTAACAAAGCCAGGGGAAACAGTTCAGACACCAATAACTCAGCTGTTGTGGAATAGCATGGGTTGGTTTCTGTCCCCAAATATCCCAGAACTGTTGAGCATTTCCTTGATCTGATGTCATGGGAGGCTTCTAGACAGCCATGGGCCTGCAACTGTTGGTCTGCAGCTGCTGGTACTAACAGTTTTGCTCTTTACACGTGAATGAGGGAAGCAAAATACTTACTTCACCTCACTTCACAGTATTTCTTGTCTGATTGTTACAAGAAACAGGTGTCTGGTTTTGACTTTTGTTTTGCCTCCCAGCACAGTGCCCTGGGAAGGATCATGGTTCCCACATTCTCACACATGCATGATCACTATAGGGCTCTCTCCTCCCAGATTTCCAGCAGACTGAACCATGCCTCACCACATTGCTGATCTGCAGGATTTCTGCACCAAGTCCCTAGGTCCATCCAGGGAGTGTTGCAAGGCATGAATGACCCAGTCAAGTCAGGCAAACCTGTTACTAGAAATCTTTCGCTGAGTGAATGGGAGTGGGAAGGACAGAAGACAAATGTAGAGCAGATATTATCCAAAGGCACACCAGACAGAATGCAGCATAGACAAGGCTGGAAAACTGCAGAGATGGTTTATGGATCTGTAAGGTTGATTAAAACAGGGTGTTTCTTCATTCTCTACTGATCTTACTGGGATAATTATGAGAAACACCCTACCAGGGGATTACAGTAATGCATAGCAGAAATATTGATTTTGATGTTCAATCTTGTAGAAGTGCATCATCTCAAGTACATCATTGTAACTTCATTTTGACTTCAGCAAAGTGTTCCACTTTCCATTGGATGACAACATTGCCCTACATGTAGAAATACTAAGGCTAGGGGAGGTGTGTTTGTTTTTCTTTGGTTTTGTTTTGGTTTGGGTTTATTTTGGGTCTTCTTTAATGCTGAATGAATCAGAAACCCACTGCAAGCCTATAAATAATATTTTACGTCTAGCAATTAAAATTCCTGGTTCTTAATCCAAGAGGGATTATAATAACCATTTGGTCAGACCTCCTGCCTGAAAATGGGCACAGATGGAATGAAAGAGCATTGTACTTCTGGATATATATTTCTATATTTCCTGTTTCAGTGACACAGAATTGAGAACATGGGAGGTTAGTTGATGGTAAAAAAAGAATGTGCCAGCAGTTGATGTGCTTACACTTCATATGCATTCTATTGCAATACCATGATTCCTTTGCTGACAAAGAATTAATACAAGGATATAATATACTATAAAGAACACAGTTATAGAGAATCTAGAAAACACTTTAGTCAAAGAGTGAGCTAAGTTTCCCTAAAGTCTGAATGGAAACTCCCAGACTTTCTGTTTTGGTTTTGTTTTGTTTTGTTTTTGTGTAACATAAACTAATTTGTTAATCTGACTTACATTTTCTCCAAACAAAATTAAAATAATTAAGTAAATTCCTAAAAGATAATAATGAATCAATCAGAAACACCACAAATATGTTTTTGTTTCTCCCAGTTATTTTTTCAGCTGAATGTGAAAAAAGAGTGGCAAAATATTCCATCCAGAATATTCTGGATATCCTACACTGTGAAAATTATTATTATTATTATTATTATTAGCTAAAATTGCACACTAAATAAAGTAAGACCATTTTAAGCTGAATTTATAGAGAAGTAGAAGTTGACTTGGATTTTTTGTTTTTGTGGTTTCTTTAGAGGTTTTGGTTTTGAGTTTTTTTTTGTTTGGTTGGTTTTTTTCGTTTGGTGTTTTGGGTTTTTTTTTCCCATTTATGAAACAATATTCTGCTTGGTGAACTGGTTTAATGATGGAAGTACTCCTGAAAGTTATTTGTCAGTGAAAGGAGTAATAAGAACATAATAGCTAATCCCTCAAAAGTTCAGCTGGATTAAAAACAATTTGAATGCTCTTTTGGAACCAAAAATAAAGCTCTTTGCAGCCGGTCTTCATTAGAAACACTAGTGGCAAGAGTTATTTCACAGCTCTAATAGCAAGTCTAGTCAATATCCCCTAGGCCTTAATATTTTCAGTATCAGAGATTAGCATTCTTTTTGTAGTCATCTGCATTGAAGAAATATACTTACCATACACACATATTTATACATAGTTTGTATGCACACACTCACACTGTTTTTTCAATGCAAGCAGATAACTATATATATTAAAAGATTTGAATATATTTATATTACAAGAAAAGGAATTAAATAGATCTGATGCTGAGAAGCCTACTGTTTCAGACTAATTTTGTTTTTTTCTAATATGAAACTCAGAAGCTTAACAACTCATACTATACTAATAATGTAAATTATTCATTACTATTGAAAAACCAATTTCCTGCTATGGAGAAAATGGATGTATCCCAGTGAACGTATCAGCCTCCATGTCACCCACTGCCTTGACTTAGCTACAGTACCACACACAGGCAGGTAGTTAGATATATACTTATCCAACCTGCATATATTATCTGATTGGCATGTTCACTTGCTTCTTGACTGCCATAAATGAGTGGCTGTGCAGGTGCCATTAGCACATGCATCTTTTTCTCAATGCACCATTGTAGGAGTAACTGAAAAGCTGTTTGTACTACTCAGTCAGAAAGTTGGCAGAAGGGCTGGGTGAAAAATGGCAAGTATGTTTCAAGAAAAATTCAAAAAACTTAATGTTTACTCTACAATTTTTAACATCTCACCAAGAAACTCAAAAAACTTGAAGACATTGAAACCAAATACTTTTCAGGGGTTTATTTAACTATTTTTGCATTTTCTTCTTCTTACTTTTATTCCTTTGTCCTCCCTTCCCCCTCCCCCCTTTTTTTAAAATATTTTAATTTCCTGCCCTTTCTTTTTAATGACAAAGTAGAAGAGAAAGAAGGAACAGAACGAATGAGAGAGAGAAGGAAACAATACCTAGGAAGCTGTAACACCTTTAGCAGGCTAGTTTAACAGAGACATCTTCGTTTGCCTATACTAAGGTAATAAATGTGCCAGTAGGTGAAGTTCAATTTGGTAAAAAACTGTTTGGCTTGCTAAAGACATGTCTTTCAGCTGGTTGTAGATTTTGACCCTATCCTTTTGCTCTCTTAAAAACAGAATAGAGCTTTCCTAGGCACCACTGTAAAAGTTACTGCCTCCTTTTCCTTCATGGCTTGTGTGTTTGCAATTTATGACTTGAGTCAGGAGATACATATGTTTCATGCATATATATAACACTTCTGAAAAGTTGGCAAGAGTCATGTTCGAGTTAGTAAGGAAAAGAAACAAAAATTTTATGCTTACAAATCTGGGCTTAAATTATTCCTCCATCTCAAGCTTCATGTGTTTGCTTTCCATTTCAGCAGCTGCTGGAAGCACTCTTCAATAGGAACCAAATAAATCCATGCCACCTGTCTCACTCTGAATTGGAGTCCAAATCTCTCTATTAACTATCTCAATATTTCCATGCCATGAAGAAAACAAACCAGAAGGGGAATAATAAGACCTTATGCAACTTATAGGCACATGATTTGAAATTACAGTAAAATCTTCATAATTCCACTAAAAAACTCTTTGCAATCTGAAGTTCAGTATCTTCCTCTCCAAATTTGGTAAATACTGATATGTTTCAGTTTAATGCTAACCTATATCTATTTCACTACAGGTTAAATTTTCAGGTCTTTTGACATTTAGTCTCTCCCCCATTACATCTCATGGCAAGGTGGCTGTGAAGAAATGTATGGATCTGTGAGTATAGAAACAGTCATCTGAGGAAACCATCAGGATTCTTCCAGAAGTACATGGCACGTTTACCCCTATAGACTTGAAAGTTAGTATTTTCTAAACTCTGCAGGTCTCCCACACAATGTTAATAAATAAAAGCACATTTTGAAACCCTGCCTTTAGTCCTAAATCCCAAGGTAAGGATTGACTGGAATATATTGGAACAGACCTTTAGGTTTGGATGAAATGCTAGTCTTAGGTCATTGCCATGCCTTTCAAGCATGCAAAAAAACTACTGTAATATGTTGTTTTGGTACTGGGCCATACAAATCTTGCCCACATTTTGAGTGTGTGAGCCGTCAGTAAAAGAGCTGCATAGTTGTAGGCAGGAGGTACTTCAGTGGAATGCAAGTGAAACTTGCCCCCTCATTTCACTTCAAATGAGCTGATTTAAAAAAATGGCTTATGCTGTGGAGGTAGAAAAGCCAAACAACTTATTTGTTTTTCCAGTGAGGGTTTCATACAGTTTATAAACAGAGCAGTAATCAACACATTCACTGGGATGTTAATGGAGATATGGTAAAGCAGTGTATGACAGCCAAGGGACAGAGTGCACTTCTTACTCACTCTTTCCAGCCATGAAATCAGTAACTCAGATCATTTGTCTAAGTAATCTACTATTACTTTGGAGTGAATCAGCGCATAGACGTTTAAGGACATCCCAAGCACATTTGTTCATTTAATAAGGAAGAAACAAAAATAACAACTGTTCTATTTGAAAGCCAGGACCAAGAGAGATTTAGTTTAACTAAAGTAATATTTGACTTTAGTTCAAGCTGGGCAGGAGTTCAGCCAGAAGTTATCATATGATTGGGTTTTGGGGTTTCTATTTTTTTGGAAGTCTGTGTGAAATGATCTAGTAGTGGTCTCAGTCCAAATTACAAAACCTAAGTGCCTCTGTTCCTCACAAAAGCCCACAATTTGCCAACATTACCCTTGCTCTCTTTCCAATCCTCTATTAAGAAGAAAAAAGCATCACTGAGAAAAAAAAAAAAAAAGAATTGCCAACTACACCAACTACTCTGTATTTTTGCCCTTGTCCTATGGGATCTCTGCAAACACTTTCTGGCCTTGTGACACTCCTGCTGAGCTTGGTTAAGAGACAACAGGATCTACACAGTGAAGATGAGACAACTTTCTATGAGTTCTACATTTGAAAACATGTGTCCTAAAGTTTGTTCAAGGTTAACTTTTCAGGGTTTTGCCTACTAGGATGTATAAAATAAAAATATTAACAAATAAAGAGGTTAAGTAGAAAATATAATAAAAAACACTGGTGCATTTCAAATATATGAAGCTTTCCAGTTTCAAGGAATGTTCTTTATGTCTATCACTCTAGACTTCACTGTAACCAATGAAACATATTTAATCTGCATTTAAAGTAAATATCCCATGGAATCGCACATGTTCAAAGCAACAGAAAAGCTTTCACTAATCTCTCACATACAATGCAGCCTTGAAGTACATCATGTGCCTATTCCTCAAAGAGTTTTTCAGACAGTATTTCTTAGAGGACTGTAATTAAGAATGACATTTTCTCAGTCCTAGTGCTGTTTGCCTCCTCAATAAAAAAATAAATAAATATTATGTCTAAGGGTATATCCTGACAATTCAGCACTTAAGAATATTTGCAAACCAAGCTCCAGTAGGTTAAAAAGTAAAGTACCTGAAGTCATTGGATATTTTCTTTATGAACACCAGTCATAATATACCAATAACAATTATATGCCATTTCCCCATATGGGAATTGAATTATTGCATCTCTCTTCCTTCCACCTTCTTCTACACCTCCCTCCACTTTTCCAAATGAAAGTTTGGTCTAAAAAATTGTGCAGGTCACTCATGGTTTCAAGTGAAAATGAAATTTCAAGCTTCAGAACATAGCTTCAACTTCAGATAAGTGTATAAAATACCATTAAAACAGATGTTAAAATCAACAGTAATGTTCTATATTTGTTTAGCTAGATGATCAAACTTTGGAGTGGCTAAGAATGTCTTCTCTCCTGAATAAACTTTACCAAATCACACACAATCAGATAGTGAAATGAAAAGAACTGAAAGTTATTTTTCCTCTGCAGTTTCATTTGACTCTTTCGCATCCTTGTACCATATTGAAAACAACAGATTGTACTGCAATGATTTTAGCTGAACTATATGTGTGTTCTATTGAAATATTCCATGAAGACTATGTGGCTGCAGACTATTTTTGATTGACATCACTTAAACAGAAGTAGAATCAGGCCTATATAATCCAGCAAGGATTACAGAGATATATGGTTTCCTTGGCATTAATCAGAATTGTTGGATAACGGCTCCCCTCAGAGGTAGTATAGGAAGCATGCGCCAGTCCAGTAGGTCTCATTTGCTACTCAGTGTCAGCAGGAAAGGGGTTGTGCATTATATGTCATAGTTTTTGCAAATATGTATTACAGACTCCATCCTACAATGCACTAGAGATTGCCAGTTTAGTTATCTTCTTTTGTAGGAAATGACTGTAGCTAATGAATACAGTATGTTATAATTAATGACTGAAGAATTTATAGAAATTTAGAAATGAAAACATGGCATCAAGGTTTAAGAGTCGTTTTGCAAAATACGACCAGTTTTTAGGTTGTATAAGAAGCATGTAAAAGAGAAGCTTACCTGACTACTTTCCAATACTTCAGCTTTAGAAAACTAAAATGAAGGCAAAACAACGAATAAAAGATTTCTACAGATTTTGCAAGCTAGAAATTTGAATGTTTGTCCAACCAGATGTTTAGAGTGGATCTGTGCCAGGCTAAGTTGTGTTTGGGAGAATTCTTTTTCTCAGAAGCGTCCATTCAATCATTTAAGACTTACAAGCATATTCTCTTGCTACAAAGATGTTAATTTAGGGTAACACATCAGCATGTACTCTGTCCTATATCTGTTTGAGAGATTCTATTAAGAAGGATAGAGATGACTCCTTCCAATATTATTTCCTGCTACTTTTATGAGTTACATAAAAATGTTATTAAACTGACTTTTTTTTAAAAAGTGTCCTAACAGATTTCTAAAAAATTACTCACAGTTTGACTATCAGATCATTGTGGAATACATTAGCTTGACTTGTTTATTAAACAAGACAATAGAATAAAAGGATAATTTAATAAATTGAATATATTTTTTGAGGTCTATTCATTATTCAGATTTCTCCAATGCAAGAAATAGAGAATATCAGATGAAATTAGCATGTGGCAGATTCAAAAACTGCCAGGAGTAAGTGGCTCTTCACAAATGAGGGGAAAAAAGTCCAAGTATATAAAATCAAAATTCTCTGAGATGACCACCATCACTACCGGAAAAGTCTGGAAGTTATAACTCGTTTAAGAACTAGGAAAACAACAGCTCACTGCTTAGTAGCAGTTGAAGTAGCAAATAAAATTATAGGAAATATCAGGAAAGGAACAATTACTAGAAAAAGGACAGAGTTTTGCCACAGTGTAAACCCATGCTGTGTCTCGAATCCTCTGTGCAGGTGAGTCCCTTTGCTCAGGAATGGATACGGTGTAGTCGGTAGAAGTATGAAGAGGGGCAGCAGTAGTGACAGTGTGTGCACCAGCTGCCATACATGGAGCAGTCGATTAGCTAGGGCTCTTGTTCTGGGCAGAAATATGACAAAGCTTTATAAAATGATGAGCAACAACAACCAAAAAGAAAGCTGGACCGTGACTGTTTGATCATCACCTCCCTAAATATAGGAAGTATAGACCATGAGTGGAACCTAATGGATGGCAGGTTCAAAGCAAGCACTGGAAGATGTGTCTTCCCTGAAGACATTGGTAAGGTGTGGAACTGAATGCATACTGTGTGAAGCTTCTGTGAGATAAAGAGAAGACTGGAGAAATTAATGGAATAAATGACTGTTACGTATGCAGAGTCCATGTTTAGCTCAGCAAATCCTTTAGTGACTAAGTGCAGGAGTCAGAGGGTATTTTATTTTAAAAGCTCATTATTCTGTAGGTAAAGAACAAGTCCAAGTACATTTTTATCTAAAAGAATTTCGGATATAAAAATAATCGTTAATGGGAAAAAACACATGGAGAGATATTTTATGTTTTCTTAGAGATTATGAAATAGCAAATATTACCTGGGAAAACCAAGATTAACACTAATTTTCCTTCTGTCAGTCTTTCCATTGGTAGTTCTGTAACACTTTTGTACACATGCATTAGTTCTCACACTGTTATAAAGCTGGCCAGTAGCACTCTGCACTTGCTTTTTAAATGGATGAATGAGAAAGAATGACTGTGATGCCTTAGTTTTCAAAGCTTTGGTCCATCCTTATCTTTCACTGAAAGGTAAACCTGTCACTGTAACTGTGTCCTGTTTCCAGCCAGGCCAGGGCTAATTTTTGCAGTAACCAGGAGGGGCATGGCAAGGACACGAAGGCTATTCTACAGCCCCTCATTTCATTTTCCAGGAATGGAAAAGGACTCTTCCAGGCCAGAGTAGTGTGGTGGGGTCGGGCCGGGCTCTGTGGTGAGCATTTTCGTGGGAATCACTCGCCTGTCTCTTTTACACTTTTATCATTAGTGCTGCTGTTACTGTTCCTTTTCTTATCTCATTGCTGTTTACAGTAAATTGTTCTTATCTAAACCTATGATCTTTAGGTTTTGTGCCTCAAATTCTCCTCTCCACCTTGCCACAGGACAGGGGGAAGAGAATGAGCAGTGCATGGTTTCAGTGGGAACACTGAATTGGAGAATACCATTCCTAAACCACAACAAATTGTCAGGTTACAATGGATGTCAAGGGAAGGACAAAAGTCTTACTTAGTACATAAGTCTGAACAAAACCCAATAAAACAGTGTGACAGTCCCAGAAGAAAAAGGATGATAAATAAAAATTCTGGTTTATTCCAAACACTCAGGAAATGTTTTGTTTGTTTGTTTGTTTGTTTGTTTTGGTTCGTTGTTTTTTGGTGGGGTTTTTTTGTTTGTTTGTTTGGCTGTTTGTTTGTTTTTTGTTTGTTTTTTTTCAAATGTAAGTGATAAGATGTGTATAAATTTCTTTGTACATCTTTTGTCTTCCAAACAATACACTAATTAATTTCCTGGCCAGAGAAGCTTAATTAACCTAACATTAATTAGTGCACTACAGATTTTAAGAGCCTAAGACAATAAAGCAAGACAACATTTCACATTTCTTCACACACCCTTGTTGAATGGAACTTGGAAATTAGAGATGAAACAAGTCCAGAGGGTGTTCTCTTTAATAACATACTAATTAAGATTAAACATAAGATATTAAATACCAGATGTAGGATTATTCAAGCACTTTATATAAAGAAAACAAAACTGGTCTTTTTGCAGCCTAGTGAATTTCTTTAATAGAAAAAGCAAACACCCAAATCTCAATATAATCTCAGGACAGATATTTAACTGAGAATATTACTGCTGGAATATATGTAACAGAACTGCTAGACTGTTTGAGTGCTCTAAATGTCAGAATATTGATAACAGGATTATTTGAGATAATCAAGATATCATTGTGGAGTCTGAGTTCAAGAAGAATACTTAGTCATTCCTGAAAATCAGGATCCACTACTGTATTTCAAACAATGAGCTATAAACCCAAAACTGAAAAATCACCTGTTCTTTTCAAAAAACTTAATCTGCTTTAAGTAAGTTAAAAATTCGCAACAATGCAGCTCAATGATAGTGATAGAATCTTACTCTCCAGGAGTGAAATATTGCTCAGGAGTGAATTAGTACCATATGATCCTCTGTCATTTAGCGATCTACCCGGTATAAAGAGAATTAAGACCATTATCCAGTGAATATTCTCAGAGCATCATTTGCTCATCACTTTCTGCAGGCTCTCAGTACCTGCCTAGTTTAGCTTCTATTTTTTTGGATAATCCAGAACATACAACCTGTAGTAGGAAAACTTACATTTAATACTATGTTCTCACAGCTAAAAAAACAGTATGGAGCAAGGGTAGAACCTAGAATGGTAATGAAGGCCATACTCTTTCAAAGGCATGTTTATAGTCCTGATTACTCCAGAGGCATGTAACTTGCTATAAACATGGAGAAGCCATGCAGTTCTTGGTCATCCAATGTATGTGGCTTTGTTCAAGCAGTGCCAAAGCAAGCCTCAAAGGTACTCTGCCTCACCAGAGGGCAATTTATCTCATTGCTACCAGTATGTTACACTAACACTTCCTCTGAATAACATATGGAAGCATTATGGGGCTGTCTTTGGCCTGCTTTAAGTGTTCTGTGAGGTGACCTCTCTTTCCAGAAGTCAAGGGATGGAGAAATCCAGTTCTTCTTGTCTTCTTTAAATGTTCTTACATGGCTGTTGCTGGATATGGCCATTACTGGCTTCAGAAATAATGGCTTCATGTACCACATTATAAAAATAGAAATTAGTCAGTTTTCCAATTCAGCTGGCAGTTTTTGTTTTTAATATTTTTATTACTGCAGACATCACCGTCCAGCCATCTGCTAAAGATGAGACAGACAATAACTGAACAAAACTGGAATGAATTTTGCTGCATTTGCAGCTGGGCATTTCATTACTGTACTCTGATGGGGGGAGGTATTTTGTTCCTTTTTTAGAGACAATCAAAATGTGATGCACAGCAACACTTCACTGAAAAAGGTTGCTGTTTTTTACAGGATGACTGAAAGACCCATATTGACCTTTGTTTGTCACTTTCCTATCACTGTTGTGAGAGAAGCAGCAAGTCTGTCTCGGTTCCTCCCTCTGTCACTCCAGAGGCTCTTCTGATCACTGAATTATCCAGATTTTTTCAAATTTGGGACAAGAGTTAGGCTAACCCACCCCAGATGCCACAGAGATCCTGTATCTTGCTCTAGTTCTTCATACTTCTTTCTTTCCCTCACCGCCAGAGTTATTCCTCAAAGGAACAACCTGATAGTTCTTTCCTTCAGAAATTGGTAGTCACCAGGCCCTTCCTTAAATCCATAATTACTTCAGAACAGATAATTAGGATGAGTAGCTTTGGTCAGCTATAAGCCATATTGATTGCCTAAAGATCAGAACACTCACACAGGTAAATGTGCTTTTCTATGAACTAAAAACCTGTAAGAAAAACAGTTTTCTTTTTTTAAAGTTTGGTAAAAATAATAAAAAAAAAAAAAAACACAACAAAACAAAACAAAAAAAACAGTGTCTATTATTATTATTAATATTAATTATTAGTAATTATTAAATAATTAATTAATTATTAATTAATTATTATTAATATTGTTAATATTAAGTCCAAGGTAGTGGAGGGGATGTACCCTGAAGATATGTTAGCAGCAGCAGTCTTCTGCACGCAGAAGTTGAAACTGAAACTTTGAAGTCCTGAAGCAACATTTACATTTGAAGTTTCTGGGATTTGTTGGTCTTTAGCCAAAACTGTTCCTACACAGTTGCTGTGTCAAACTATATCCTCTCACTACAAACACAGTTCTTTGTGTTGGTTCCTTCAATGAGATTGTTAAAGAATTTGTAAAACTCACAGGATTAGAAGACATTTATAAATACAAAATTTGCCACTTGTGTAGAATTAAAAAAAAAAAAAGGCAAGAATTATCTCTATCAACTTAAGTAAATCTCAGCATGAAAACACTGTAGAATTAAAGAATGGAGAAAACACAGCTAGAAGTAGCACATAAATGAGCCCTGATCCACTGCCCGTTGATGTCAGTGGAAAGACTTGCACTGACTTCACCAGATCAGGCATGTTGTGATGGTCTGAAAAATACTAATGATATCTTTATGCAGGATATTTTCAAAACAAAATGGGATGCCTTTTTTTTTATTTTTTTTTTTTAATTTTTTTTTTTTATTTTTTTTTTAATCAATGGCTTGTCTAAACTGCTATTTCTTCACAGAATGTCCCTGTTCATAAGAAACTATAGGCAGGAAAAAGCAAAAGATTGAAAATATTTTTAATTAACCTTCAATTACTTAGAAACTTTTCTATGCCAAGAAGGGATATAACTGAAGTGAATATGTAGTAACATATTACAGCTGATCTTTTTAAAAGACACAAATAAAATATTTTCATTGTTGTCTTTTTACATTTTTACTTCCCTCCTCATATCATATTTCTCTTTAAGAAATCTCTCAGCACAGTTAAATTGGAACGTTATTCAGGAACTCTTGTGCCTTTTTATTATTTCACCATATGAGGGTTCAGGCATGTTGTCAGGTCATTTGACCTCCTTAAGTGCATTGGCAGAACTCTGATATTCATGGCCAAGAAATTTTCCTTGTTTCTTTTCCTCAAAGTTGTTTAAGTAATAATTTGTATTAATTACAGAAAGTACATCCTTAATTATCTGAGGAAAGACTTATTTTTTCCCCAGGCATCTCTTACATTTTAGCTGATGAATCCAATGATTAGATAGAGATGGAAGCTGATTTTCAAACTTGTTATTTTGTCTCATTAGTAAAAGAGATGGGAATGATGAAGGAAAAGATGATCAATATACAAAGAAAAGATCAGATATGCATTTGCAATATGAGTCAAAAAATACCCATGTTAGTAGGAGAAGCTATGAGAGCAAGCTTCAAAAGAAAGCTTTTATGGTGCAAAGCGATATACAGGATCTTGATTTAGACATGATTCTGCATACTGCAGTGGCTAAAAGAAAAACAAATAAAAATTAATGGGGTTGGCTGTTCCAAACTGAAGAGCATATAAACATAGCTAAAAGTGTGCATTGTCTGTAATATCTACTCACACCAAAGGAAGGTTATACCAAATTGGTGCATAAACACAAAGAGGGGTGCTCTTTGCCACGGGAAGTATGCTTCCGTGAAGAACAGGATGTTATGAAACGTAAATGAATCTCAATCAATTACCCAGATAATTATTCAAGCTTATATACCTTTTCCAGGAACAGTTTTTTAAACTTTAGTGAGAGAAGCCAAACACAAAAAACCTGTTGCAAATTCTTACTCACTTTCTGTAGGTCCTGTGCATATGCCAGTTTAGCACTGCTCTGGATCTGCATTAGGATGGTTTTAGAGGGCTTGATTTTTGCTGACTTTCTGCAAACATCGGAATAATCACAGGAAGGTATGGAAATGAGTAGTCTCTCCTCTCTCAGTGTTTTCCTTGTCAACAAACTGCCACCACAATTAAACAAGTATTGTATGAGGAGGAAACATAACCTTTCTGCATCAGGATACAGGAATATATAATCAAAAGGTCCTCAACAGTGAAGGTGGACAGAAGCAGCTAGTTTCACACATGGAAAGAAATAAGGGCAAATACTAGTGAACTAGTGACAAACTCATACTTTCTAGTGCAATCAGGTCCAAGACAACTAGAAAGAGACAGCTAATAAAAGTGGTCTTCAATAACACCTTCACTTTAAACTCTGAGATTTCAGGCTAGTTTTTCTTCTCTCTAGAAAGTAACTGAATTGCTTGATACAATGTATCATGGATATCGTAGTGTTTCTGCATATTAAATCCTTCAGAAATATATAAGAATTTTTAGATGGTATAAGATGCGTTTGTGGATGGTGACAATTTAGATTTCCTGCACTGAGAGAATGATCAGCGAAGACCATTGCAAGGCCCAGACTGTACTTTAGAATAGGTACGAAACTTTATTAGTAAGACAAGTATGTTAGCCAGACGGGAGAGAAGAAGAGTATCTGTCCACCTCAGACGGGAACACTGCTCTGTTTCAGTGGTAAATATGTTTCAAGACAATGTCAGAAATTACCAGTTGACTTTGCAGAAATTACTTTACATCCTCATATCCATATCAGACCTCCTATCCTGGGTAAATTTTCACTTTTATGGCCCTCAATACTTCACCTCACAGTTACCATCAGTGAATTGTCATGTTTTGTTCACTACATGTAACTATGAGTCTTGTTTAAATAACACCAGCTTCACCAGAAGTTGAATCTAGACAGCAGAAATGTTTGAAACCATTAAAAAGGAATATATTCACATTAGTGAGCATGTACCCAAGTTCAGATCTTGCATACTCAGGTTCCGAGCAGAAACATTTTGTAACTCCTGTAAGACTTGCAGGTTTACACTTTTGTTCCTCATAGATCTAGCTACTACTTTTGTTGCTAGTTTTTTAATTCATTTCCAGATGCAGAACTTTTCGTAGAAATTGTTTAAGGTTTTAGTACAGATACATATGTAATATCACATATATATTGGAGACTGAAAAAATTCAGTTCTAAAATTTAATTTCTTTTTAAGTGTAGTTGAACCATATTTATGACAATACTCCTTTCACATGCAAGGTGTCCTGTTATACAAGGCTGACTGGGACTAAAACTCTCAATACATGCCCTTCTACCACGTTCAGATTCATGCTAGATAAATGATATGCAATGAAAAGGTTAGGTGTCACAGAGTGGTATCTGAAGTAACTTTTACCTTTTCTAAAAGGTTGTTTCATACTTTGAAATTTATTACTAAATAATTTCATGTCCTCTAGGAATTAATTCCTTGTCTAGAGCCTATCTAAGATTTCTTTCAGATAGTTGACCATTTTCTTTCTGGTTAATCAAAGATGGCCTTGTCTGTCAACGACCAGAACAGTGCAGGTGCTCCCTCTGTTGTGGTTTAAGGTGTCTGAATATCATTAATGGAAAACAGTCTTTCACTGAACCCAGACCTTCAGTTATTGCAGATGTGTTGCTTACAGTTAAATAAAATTTTAAAAATCAAAAAATTACAAACCCACTTTTGTTCCATATTTACATCAAAGTATCTTTGTATATCTGAAAGTCAAATACTGCAGGGAGCTTTTCATCTGAGTATCAGAAGGAAATTGAAATAATGGAAAATACCTAGAGGTAGAAAAGTACAATGTGTTTTCCAATGGTTACAGGGGGAAAAAAAAATCTCTTAACTAGGATTCTTCGGTTTGATTCCTGCTTTTATGAAAGACTGGCTTAAGACATATCCACCTTAGTTGTTTCAACAGCTAAAAGATGCTTGGCCACAAGTAAGTTGATTCAGAGTGCCAGTTGAGAACCTGTCTCCTTAGTCATTCAGTAGAGATTTTTTGGGAAGTATGTGCAATGCCAGGCTCCCAAAATAGTCAGTCGAGACTGATAGGCTGCTTTTAAGAATGAGTCAGAGCAAAAGCTGTAATCGCACTCTGGAGGACCCCACCTCTCACTGTATGCTACACAAAATGTGCCTAAGAAGCATCATTGAGTAACTTGGCCTCAGCTCAGTCCCAGAGGAACCAATCCCTCCATGTCTTGTGTGCAAGCTTGGCCAGCTGAGAACACTGTCATATCAGCTACAGGATTAGAAGCTCAGCTGCCCTCATTACTCAAGTGTGCTGGCTGAGGCTGATATGAGCATGGGAAGAGCCAGCTATCTCTTCACACAGGACAATCTCGTGATACCAGCCTGAATCTCAGCTACATCTCCATGACTGATAGGAGGGCGTCTTACCTGAAACATCTGACCCAGACAGTCCCATTCAAACCTGGGTGCCCAAACTGTGCTGGCTGGAATCAGGGAGACATAAAAAATAAGCCAGAGGAAACAACTCTCTAGCTCAGTTTTTATGCCACTCAGTGGTAGCAGGAAAATATTGAGTTTCCACTGGAGCAAATTTCTGATATGAATATGGTTTTAGAAAACTGTTCTTCCCAAGAGCAGAACCATGCATTTCAAGACTAGATTGTGGCTTGGTATAATTGAACTATTTTAGGAATTACCTGGAGATGCACTGGGATGGGTCTTTCTTTGGTACTGACATTTATATTTCCAGGTAGCCACCAGTTTTTGAAAAAAAAATCACTGAATACACAGCAGGACCTAATATAAAAGGACTCTTAAATATCAGAGTTAACAGGCATTATTGTTATTATTTTCTATTGAGATGAAGCTAACCATTTCAGGATACCTCCTTCTTTTAAACTGTGAGTTTATTAGTCTAGATTCCTTCCGATTCAGAATCACTTTTCTAGGCAATGATATTCCTTTCTCTCCTCTTAGCTTGCCTCCTGAAGTTCTAAATATTCCAAAATAAGGGTTTCAACTTCCTATTTCTTGTCTGAACTATGCATTCAATTTCTCAACTACTGCCATATGAAGGGGCTTGAAAAGCAGAATCACTACAGCTCAAGTATTATACGCTGCATCCACTCAGATCAAGTATTATCCAGTTGTGCTGCTCCATGAGCTGTGTTGCCTGAGCTTACCACTCCATGTGGATGCCAGCTTAAGAGCCTCTACTACTGCACTGTTTTGTTTTTTCTATATCTGAATATCATAGAAGTGTGTTTTATGTTGTCACATTATTCATTTTCAAAAGCTACACTGACTTGCATACAATATAATTTTAGTGGTCTGATTATGTCTGAGGGACTTAATTCACTTAATTTGATTTCTAGAAGAAACTATTTCTTGATGATATGGATCTCAGCATTTAAGAATCTTTGTATTTCTACTTATGAAATCATTAATGTTTTCTCTTTTTTTTCAATTTTTTAGTCAACAGTGATATATATATGTGATTTTCTTTTTCATTAATTCTTGTCTTTTGTTGCTAACAGGTTAAGGAAGTGTTATAAAAATAAAATCACTTTCTGAGTAGTGAGCCCTTCCAGACTGTGGAAAACTGTTTATACCAATAGAGTAGCACTGATCTTAATAAGTATATACTGTATCTTCCGTGTCGTTGGACTACGGTCTGGAAAGCTCTCAATGTAGTCTTTTTTAAAGTCATGTACAAAAAAATCACTTTTGTTATGAGTGAGAAAAATATCTACAAACCAATATACTGTGAAGGCTTATTTTCCAATAATTTAGAAAAAAGAAAAAACAACCTTTTAAAATAAGGAGAGATAAGATATTCTTGAACTGCTTGAACTCTGGAATCTACAAGTAAATTATGGAAAATCTGAGAGACAAACCTAGGCAAAATGGCATAATTGCATTTATGTTACTGGGGGGAGAGGAGGAAAGGGGGAAAATATTGTGGTTTTGAAATCACAACAGAATGAACTCACTCTTATTCTCAATACTTTTTTTCATAGCTCATGTTACAAAGTTGTGTAATGATAATTTATAGGTCAACTTGGCAGAACCAGGCAGACAGTACTTAACATGATCCTTACTGTTCCGGTCCACAAATCCAGCAACCTATATTGCCTTTCCTCTTCCCCAGACTGTTTCAACTTTCCTCACAGCAGTGTGAGATGAAAGGAAACACATGAACAAAAATACAGAACAAAGGGGAGAAAGGGTGACTTCTATATAATTATATCAAAAACATTTCTAAAAGCCCAAAGAGCTAGCAGCTAGCAAGGATGCCACATTCCAAAAGCAATTTGGAGAATGCCCACAGAATTGGTGCCCACAGCACAGACAGATACCTATTTTTTCTGGGTTTGTGTCTAAGACTCTGAGTTCAGCATTTCAGCAGCTCATCATTACACTTCCAATGTGAGTGTGACTTGCCGTGAGTGCAGAACTGATAATTCATCTGTCGCCAGTTGTCATATCCAAGCCTGTCCAGATATAAGCACCCACACCAGAGGCAAAATGGGGTTCCTATGTACAGGAAATTCTATTTTCAGCTACTGAGTTACCTAAAAATAAACTCTCACTCAAATACAAGAGTTTCCTTCAGTCCATTTTATTAGTAGCATTAAAATACCATGTAAAATTTTGATTTGCAGTACTATTCCTACCCTAGCAGGGTCAGGTGGCTAGCTTCCAGCATTGTGTGAATACACTTTACATTCTTCTAAAGAATTGAGTATTTTCAAAGGGACAGTACTTTATATTTTGAAAAATATAGCTCAGTGATTTTCTGCCAGCTGAACTATCCGAAGTGTCTGCCCTTGAGAAAGATTCAATGCTTTTGGCAGCATTTGCAAGCTAGTCTGTTTTTTCCAATCCAGAAATATTTTCTTTGCCAGACAGTCATCTGAAATAATGTTCTTACACAGAAAGTACATGTTTAGTAGGTTTTGCATTTATAGTCTGTAAAAGACAAGGAGTTCAGAGGTCCTAGGAGCTGGAACTGGATTCCAAGGGCAGTTACTTTCAGATTGAAAGTGAAGACGTTGGAAGATGGCAAAGGCGATAATAAAGCACTGGGATTTCTAAAACCATAGGTAGGACAACATTACTCCCAGGCTTTCAGGGTCTTGGGGCAATGATGTTAAAGGATGTTATAAGGTTACCCGATAAGGAAGGCTATGATAAAAAGTCAGATCCATTCTGTGAGGAGAGGAAAAAGCCATCATCAAGTTCATGATCTTTGGCCATGGGGCCACAGTACCCTGGCTAAGTAACTGACATACATGTCCCAGGTATGTACAAGGTGAAAATGTTTGAGGATTGTGAACAGAACAGCAATTCTCAAAATTTTAAATTACAAATGTTTTCCTCCTTGTTCTATGGAACTATCCAGACAGGTTTTGTTTTGTTTGTTTGTTTGTTTGTTTGTTTATTTGTTTGCTTGTTTGTTTAATTTGAACAATGAGCTAGCCTTATAATACAGATTATAGAATACATTGTTCCTTTTATGAACAGAAGTTCCCTAATAAAATAAGATTTGAAATCTACCAGGATTTCAGATTTTGAGGGATCTGTGGGAACCCCTCACAAACCATAGTCTGCATTCCATTATAAAAAGGAACAAATTCAGAGAATTTAATATGTGAAAAGATTTTCAGAGTGAAAAGATGTGCAGATGTGAAAACAGTGCATAGCGTTCTAAAGGCATGGTCAGACACAGCTGGAGATCAAACTATGTCTGACAAACAGAGCTGCTTCCCCAGCTACCTATTCTTCGTGCTGACAGAGGTTATAACCTCTCAGCAGAGCAGGACTGGCAGACATTCTGTATCTGCTTTTCTGTGAACACAGACAACTCATAGAATGCAAAGGGTAGGCAGAGGCTTAGACTGCTCTTCTTTGACAGGGTTAGCTCAAATTCTTCCTTTTGCACTGAAGTGGTTAAAGAATATGTATTAACTACACACCGCTGGATACCTCTTCTGCCCCTCGTTCCAGAGGACATTCAAATGCAGGGCCCAACAACTTGCAAACCAATCTGTCTATGCTCTAAAACATCATCGCATTAAAATTTATTAGAAATGTGGCAGCGTTATGACATCCCCAATAATCTTCAGAACTAATATTTTTTCTGGAGCAACCTCTCCTTTTAAGTTTCATGATGACTTTGGTTTTTCTCCTCCCTCTCTCTTTTGGGTAAAAGAAATACAGTTTTCTGAAGACATGTAAACAAACATTACAGAAATTAAATACACGTACTTCCCACTGACAGTCTTCTTGAATTGTTTTTCTTTGTTTTCTTTTTGGTATTGTTTTGCTCGTTTATTTGTTTGTTTGCATTCTGGGGAGATGCATTAAAATGTGATCTCAGAATTTAAAGAACTCATTAACCTTTTCACAGGGAGCCTGGGGTTTTGAGCTTCTTTATCTACTCTAAAGGTGTAGTATAAAATGTGACATCAACTGCCAGGGTGAGTGTTTCAAGAATTTCACCTACTCACAGCTATTATGGGAAAAAAAAAGTAATTAAAAAATCACTTTCTTTTTATATCTTTATGAAGCACATAAGCCTTTTGCTTTTCTTCTTTTGAAATATATGTGTGAAATGCCATGGAATATATTATCTATAAAGGCAGGTGAGCTAGTCAAATGGTCCCAAACATACATGCAGTAAAAGGTTTGTCCAGAAGGCAGTTTATAGAAAGGTGATGTTTTCCACATATGTTCACAGAAAACATTCAACACCTAAGCACGGCCAACCTGTCATTCCCACAGCCAAGGAGCAGATACAGAGCCTGTGTCAATTCAGTTACAACACACACAGTTAAAAGTAGCAGTCTCTGAAGGGACAACCAAGCATCATCAAGCTACCCCTGGGCCACTCAAGCACATTTTTAACACTACACAACTAACAAAACAGCCACCATGTGTTCAGCCTGCACATACATCATATGAAGGCCAGGGATGACAACAGGGGCCACTGGGGCTCCATCTGGAGCTGCCGGGCCCCTGCAGAGCAGGGTTGGGCACAGCCCGGAGCAGCAGCGCCAGCAGCAGCCCTGGGCACAGACGGTGTGGGTGTGCAGAGGGTAGGCTGTGCCCTGCCCTGCCTCGGACCAGGGCAGCAGGTGCGGATCCCTGCATGGCCAGGCAGCACATGTGGTCCCAAAGGCAGCCCACTAACAGAACCCTTGTCCAGCTTAGCTGCTACAAGCTGAGCGAGCCTCCTGACAGGAGGCTGGCTACCAGGCACAGATTACCTGGAAAAACGTGACATGACAGTCCTGTATGAACACCACCCTTGTTGTCAGTGCACTGGTTAAAAATACATGAAGCCACACTGGAGACCTGTGGAACACTTCCTAGGGAACAGCTTTTTAGGCTCTAGCAGCCTACATCCATTTGTGATTTTATTTGTTTCCCATTTTACATGTCATCCATTGAAAACATTGACTATCATATTTTCTGCTCCTCAGATTTCACCTACTCATCACACTTTTAGCAAGTTTTCTCCAATGTCTTCCTTGTGTAACACACTTCTTCATCTCAAAGTTCCTTTCCACTGCTTTTTCCATCAGTTTTTCAGTTTTTGCTCTCAGGTTGCCCCGACTAGGCTCTAAAATAGCCCTGCTCAGTTCTTTCTCTTCTACTGATCACTAGATCTGAGAGTACTTCTGGGAGCTCCAGACATTTTCTGTCATCTGCTAAGTCCTCCCTCCCTTCCTGAGATCCTGCCAAAGGCAGCAGGGTGGTCACTGGACTTAAAGAGTCAGTAACACTGTACAAAGGTTTTGTTAAATAAATTTTCCTTAAAAATAGACTGCCCAGCTCTATTTGCGACAGTGCCCTGATATTTTTAGGCTCTTGACTTATTAATAAGAAAAACAAAGTTTGGATAAATTCTCCACTTGATCCCTAAACCAGCAGTCTGAAAAGAGCATTTCCTCCTCCAGTGATAGCTGAATTGAGCTCTGACTTTTGTTTAAGTTCTCCTTTGGCTTCAACAGTTGGATAATGCTTTGTTTGTGTTTTAAAGCGTCTTTACTAGGCAGTTTCTCCAAGCACTCATCACTGTCTTTTTCCTTTCAGTGGTATACACTTGAGATGGCAGATTTACTAACTAATCACCATATTTGACACCAGCAAGAAAAATACCCACTTGCTCTTTTTAACCAAAGAAAGAATCACAGGAAATAACCCAATGTGACAGTAGTTACCAAATAATTAATGGTAAAAGCAGCTTTAGTCATTGTACCATCACATCTTTATATGCTTCTGCATAGAAGTCTATATCCATTGGATTGCTTTACAAGAAAATAATAATGCTTCTTTGACATGCCACACAGCTGATAGTCTCTAAAAACCCCTACTTTTGTCACAGAACTAATTCTTAATATGATGGACGTTAATTGCTTCATTCTCTAATACACTATCATATAGAAGCTCCTGCTGGTCAGATTTACCACATTTCCACTGTGGCTAGCCCTTGGGAGACCATGGCTAAGATTTTTTTCAATCCATGTAACCAAGTTTCTTGTGACTTTACTCATAAGTCTTGTTTGAAATGAGACAATCTGTCTTTCTCCACGTGCTGGAATATTTTAGCAGTAATTCTAAACTGTCTCAAATACATGTTGTAAAACATTCTGCATCTGTGTGGTATTTATATTCCAAATATGCATGCTTGTTTCTATATTTCAAATGTGCATGGCAGAATTTAATAAATCTAATGGTTACTGCAGTGTTGCCCATTAATATTGTGACTGTAAGTCTGTGCTAAAGGCAATATTTTATTAATTTTGAATATCAAATAACATGCAGCCATCATGATTGTAGGAAGAAAAGTCGTGTAGCAGATCAGTAAATTAACTGTTGGATGCTGTGAAATCTAGGCGCAGGGCTATGGAGAGCCTAGTCAGAGGGCTATAGACCGGCAAAAGGGAGTCTCAAGATCTGTGGAAAGACTGTGTTATTTTTCCATCACACCCCCATGTTAACAGGCAACAGCATTGAGAGCAGTTATCCTGAAGTATGCTCTGGTATTGAGAAAAGAGTGTATCTGGACAGGTGTGTTGGTTTTGGCTGGGATAGGCAGTAGCTATGGGGCTATGTTTTGGATTTGTGCTGAACACAGGTTTGATACCATAGAGATGTTGTTGCTACTGCAAAGTGGGGCTTACACAGAGCCAAGACCTTTTCTGCTTTTCATACTGCCAGGCTGGCAAGGAAGTTGGGGATACATGGGAGGTTGGAAGGAGACACAGGTGGGACAAGTGATCCAAACTGACCAAAAGGATACTCCAGACCATATGACATCATGCTCAGTATATAAAGCAGGGGAGTGAAGGAGGAAGGGGGGGGATGTTTTGAGTGATGGTGTTTGTTTTCCCAAGTAACTGTTACACATGACAGGACCCTACTTTGCTGGAGAGGCTGTACACCTGCCTGCCCCTGGGAAGCAGTGAATGATTTTCTTGTTTTGTTTTGTTTGTGTACGTAGTTTTTTCTTTCCCTATTAAACAGTCTTTATCTCAATCCTCTTGTTTTCTAGCTTTTACTCTTCCAACTCTCTCCCTGATCCCACTGGTGAGCAAGCAGCTGCATGGTACTTGGTTGCTAGCCAGGGTTGCACCACAACAACAGATTGTAGCAGACAATGCTGTGTTAGCAGTGAATGTTGAAACAATTGTCATGATATATTATTACAGAATATATCATGACATATATCTCACCAGTATATATCTCACCAGTCAGTGAGAGCTTTAACAACTCCAGCATTTAGCAACAAAGGCAGCCAAACAGTTATACTGGCCATCAGTACTGAAGTTAGACATGGCAAAGGAAGGACAGAAGGAAAAGAGAAAGAGGAAAGAGAAGCAAGGAAGGAATGAAGGTGAGAAGGAGGCTGGAAAGGAAAGAAGAGAGAGGAGGGAGAGAGGAAGGAACAGAGAAAGGGAGGAACTGAAGGAGACACTTTGGAAATAGTTTTAAACTTTTATACAAGGAAACACTAAACAAGCAAAGAAAAAAGATCAAAAATAAGAGGAGAAGCTTAAGAATCTAAGGCTAACTTCAGCACACAATGTTTCCTGAGAATCCAGACTTACATACCTAATTCACACATATGAAACATGTCTCTGACCAAGTCCCCACATACCACTGTGCAGCCATTCAACCAAGAGCTTTAATGCTACATGGGAAACTTCATCCAGGGATGCTACCTCAGAGTGTAGAATGGGAATGCTTCCAGTCTTACCAGAGAGGTAATTTGAATACAGAGGAGGTAATGCACAACTCCAGAAAAGCATATTTGAAATGTGAAAATGAAAATAAATATTTCTGGTCAGTTCAACAAACCAAATCAAAACATTTTTGTTTGAAAATGTTGAGATATGTAATTTTAATTTAAAACCAAAAAACATGACAAGATGTGGTTATTCCTGGGTAACCATTTTGAAACGTTTCATTGCAAACAAAAAGAAAAAATGTATTTCAGTTTCTTGCTTTGATAGGAATTGAAATCAAACAATGAAATGTTGACATTGCCTACTGAGTGAACATTCCAATTTATATCAAGTCTAGATAACAAGTGTTTCTTTTTCAAGGAAATATCTCATTCAGCCAAACAAAGACTATCATCTCTGAGGGAGATACTTAGTGGCAACTTGGTTTGTGGAAGAATGAAATAGATTCCAAGTCTGCTTACATAACTCAATGAAGTGCAAAAGCCAGAAACTTTGCAATTATTCTTCTGCACTGTACAACAATAAAAGATTATTGGTCAGAATATTGGAAGTCTTGTTATATCAGTGCTTTGAAACAAAAGTAAACCACCCTAGAGCAGATAAAGTATGGCAACAATCCCCATACAATTTCTCCACATGACACTGAAGCATAAACATGTGATTAATTATTTGTCTTCAACTAAAGTCTTCCACATTTACTGCAGAATAAGACTATGCAAACAAGAACAGCTGACCTGCAGTAATGTTTCCCAGCAATGAATTTTTCATATGTCACATTTCTCACTAAATAGTAACTACACAAAAAGCACTGTTTTTTTCAGGTGCCACGTTAATGTGCATTAAATGACTGCTGAACAACTCTGAACACTGGCAGCCCTAATAAACAAAAACAGAGGCTTGTTATTTTTTTGCATTGAGAAGAGCATGACGAGACAAATATTTGGAGACAAGTAAGAGTGCACCAAGATACAAAGGAGCTTCTAGGAGGTTTTATTTAACTTGTTTATTAAGACTGGAATTTAGCTAAGCACAAAACTTTCTGTGACTTTCTGGAAAAAATTTTCAGTCAAATTTAGAACAGCTGTGCTGTCCTGCAGTTGCATTAAAAAACAATGTCTGTCACAGCGAACTAGCAAAAAGAGTTTATTCAGTTGAATGTAGTTTTTGGGGATAGCAGGAAACTGCAGAATGTATCTTAAAATTATGCCTTTTTAGCATATTGTCAGTGGGCCAAGAAGGAACTTGTATCTCATTCCCCACATGTATCTGGAAGACCCTGTTGCAGTCAAGATGATGCTGCCCAGCTGTAGTAACTAAGACATAAGTTGGTGTGAGTTTTCTTAAGCCATGAAGAAGATGTGCTCCCACTTTCATGGTGCAGAGCACTGATGAATAGAACAGGCATGATTAAATGAAACACTAGGAGAAGCTTTGGACTGAGTTTCAACCACATGCAACATTAGACTTAGTAGAACATATCCCACCATTATTTGAATGATAAGACATGGAGCTACCTAACGTACTCCTTCCCAGAAAATGACAATTTCCTCTCCTTCATGGGAAGACAGGATTTCTGATAAGGCATGAGGGAACTGGCATTGCTTGAACTTCAGAAATTGGCTTCCATGTTGTAAAGTGGTCATACTAGAAGGCGATTAATTTGTAATTAGAGCAGCTCTCTTGAAGTCAAGCTCTGAATCCGTTCAAAAGTGCGTTAAGCTAAATATTTTGCTTCTAGCAATCTGTTGAAAAAGGTGCCATGATCATCACCATTTATTCTGCTTTACTACCAAGTCCTATCAGCATCCAACCAAAATAAGTTTGTAAGAAACTGGAATTTCTCCTTATGATGTTCCTCATAAGTACCAGAGTTTTATAGACCAGAGATAAGGTGTTTTATATTTTAATTTATAGTCTGCATGCAAGAAATTAACAGATAAATACAATGGTTAAAATCTCAGTCTGAGATATTAAAACCTGGTCAGCTGTTATTTAATATGGAACTACCCTGATCCCTCTCACCTAGAAAAACATCTTAGAGTATACCCTTTCATCTGGAGTTTAGAAAGTTGATCCTCTCTTTGCATGAACTGAATTAGCTCCTTGAGCCTATTTCTCCTTACTCCCTGCACATGTTTTAACCAGAATAAACAGGTGGGCTCTTTGGTTACAGCCATTGCACCTTATTATGTTGTCTGAAGTAGAGAAAGAATAACTGAAGATGACTGTGTATACCTTACTGCCTTGCAAGTCCTGGATTTTTTCCTAAAGCCTAAAGGGATAGGAAGGCTCTGACAATGTGACATAATGATCCTAAAAGTCTTCTCTTTCTGGATTTAGTACAGTTTGTTATGCTGGATGTTTGAGGGGGATCTGCAGAGTGTTCAATTTTGCATTTGTGTATTTGAAAATTCAAATAATACCTAAAACAAGGCTCTACAGATTTCTGGAATGTGTGTAGGGCATGAATCTAGATAAATTACTAAGTTCTGTACCCCCATCCCTCTTCTTTTCTCCTCCTGAAAAAACAAACAAACAAACAAACAAAATTTAAGTGAATTAAAGAATAACAAAAATACAAAGAAATGCCAGAGAAAAACAGAGAGAGAATGAAAACAATATTGCAATATCCTATCAAAGAACTACTTGGACATAGAGTATAATTATCTATAGTTGAATAAAATTGTCATTTAGGTGTAAATATATTCAATAAAGATGCAAAATCAACCCAGTTATTTGAAACAGAACTAGAAAACCTAGATTAAAACTTAGACTTATTTCTTATTATGCAATGAGGATAAATACCTACTGGATTACCTAAAGTCCTAGCAGATTTAGTTTTACTGTAAATGTCTGTTTGTTTGCTTGTTTCTAAACTAAATGCTGCAACTCAAATGAAGATTAGTCAGGGTAGTACTTTGGGGTTTTTCCCACTGGAAAATTACATTCACGACAGTTTCCCTAGTTTTGCAATCTTTTCATCTGTTAGATATGGCAAGGGCATTAATAACCTATATTCAGTAAATTCATAAGATGTTTGTTTCAGAAGTCAATCATGGTTCATAATTTTATCACATCTTTGTGAATTCAATATTTGACTACATTAAGCACTGAATATGGTAGCTGTTATTCAGAGAATCCCAAGAAGATTCTTTTTAGACCTAAGGATTTTTGTGGAAATGCCAGCTGTTAACACAGTAGTGCTAGCAATGTGCACTGTACTAGGCTGGATGTTTTCATCCAGAAACAGATCAGCATGGGAGAGATGTGAAGACACTTTCCTACCACATCTCCAGTGTCACTGTGCACAGGCTGCATTTCCGTGTAAGGTATCTTTGGGGTTAGACAAATCCTTTGGGCACTAACACAAAAGACAGAATCAATCCCAACTCCTTTTTTCAAGCTGCCTTCTGACCTAGTCAAAACAATCATGGAACTGATCTAAAAATCAGAAACTGCAGTTTTAGTTAGCATTTTGGAAGAGAGGGATTAGAGACAGAAACCTACATTGTTTTCTTCCTAAATCCAGGCAATGTTGTTTTTAGGGACAGCAGCTTGATTTTTTCCCCAAAGATAACCCTTCCCCACCTTTTTTTCCCCCCTTACATTAATTTTTCCTCCCTCCTCATGATGTTTTGCTTAACCACATTCCTATGCACACTATGAACATATGTGCATTGTAACATGGTGACTCTAACAGTCCATGTAACTTTTCAGTAATAGTACTGAAAGCAAAAAAAACCAGGGGAAATAAGGACACGCCATTAAAAGCAAGATTCCTATAAAGCTCTGCCTTTCCCAGCTAGGTGTGATACTGTTTATGAAACAGCAGGAGGATATTCATTTTCTGGCTTCCAACACACTGTCTGCCCTGGGAAATTTAATCTAGGTAACAGTAGGCAAAAATATTATACTTTGAACAGATTTCACATACCATGAAGAGAAAAAGCATTGGGACATATCTATTTTTAACCAAAAAGTTTCTAAAAATGATTCATTTTTGTGTTCTTGCTCAGTAAAGAAAATAAAAAAGTATTACTTTTTGCGGTAAGCCACACAAAAATAAAAATCTGTTGGACTTTGATTGGAAGGAAAAAGTAACATAGCAATAATACACCCAGTAGCAGATTCAAAACATAATAAATCTTTTTTTTTCTCTTTTTTTTTTCTCTTTTATTTTTACTTTTTATTTTTGAACACCAAGGAGTGTCAAATTCTAACCTTTTGCCTGAAGAAGCTGAATTGCCTTCTGCCCAATTATGGACATGCAAAGAAAAAGAAATAGCTATCACAATAAGGGCAGTTTGGTTTTACACTGCTTTACTTCCATCAGTTAAGAAACATCACAAAGATTCCATTAGACCCCCAGGTTCTCTCCCCAGTTCTTCAGCAGGCTTACATAGAAGAACAAGACATGGAACGTAAACTGCAGCTCCGTTTACTCAGTGTATGACTGTCACCACAGAAGGGACTTTCAGAATTGTGCTATTGATTTAGGATTAGACAAGATTTCACTTTTACATGAGTGACTTTTGTTTCTTTTCTTAATATATCCTAATAAGATGGGTTTGATACGACACCTATCATGATGGCACTTAAGTCTGCACTTCGCATCATCTCTTGTCCCTCCTGTGAAACAGAAAGCAAGTGTGTTATTTCTATTCTTACTCAAATGCCTTCACAATATTTTCCTTGTATGATCAATCATTTAGAGGCAGTACAGCCTAATAGACTTAACAAAGAACTGAAAAACAAGAACTCATGTTTAATTTATCACTAAAGAAATACTCAGCCCTTGGCAATAATAACAATGTTCACTTCGTGAACATTTCCCAGCTGTCTCAGACAGAGCTGTACCCAACAGTACTAAGATTACTTAATAGGCCTTATTTTCTTTTTCCTCAGATACACAGATTATTCAGATCAGGCTACAATCTATTTGCTCATTTCATCTCTATAAGATATAGATTAAAGCTTGATAACTTTGCATGAAACAGTGCAGATGCAAAGTACTAGCTGAACTCAATGTATTTTCACTGTTCCAAATGGAACTGTCTTTATTTGAAGCATGAACAGAAGTATGCATGACAGATCATTTGCAAACCACAACGGATCTTCCTTGGCAACATGTTCTGTAATTATGACATACCACAAAAAGTCCAAAGATCATGCCGCTAGTAGATCCTACATCAAGTTATTCTTCCTGTCATCAAGAGATTTATTTTCAAAACTAGGTGTTACACCATATTGTGGCATTTGTGACAGCAGCAAGAAAGGCGTTGTGTTTGTTTTCCTGACATGGTATGTTATCCTACTCATTCTATAAATATGTGTGTACAGAAATGAAGACCGAACCATAACCTATAAGACTTAGGAGACTCTACAACATTCAGCTATGGAAAGCAACAAAAAAGTGCAAAGTGTTCAAGAGCAAAAAAACTTGCAGTCTCTTCCTACAATAGGCTACAGCAATTCTGCAGACAAAGACTCAGAAATTTTATGTCTATCCTTCTGAAGTTGCTACATTTACATAAAATAGCAGTAGCAGATGACTTTACAGAGCAGGAGGTAGAATGAAGGGTGATCAGTGTTTTGCATCATCCACAAAATGTCAAAATGTGATTGTACTGATTTCCCAGTACCTTCAAAATCAAGAACACGTTTCATTCAGCTGATCCTAAGATAGAACATGATTATATATAAACAGAAAAAAAAGAGAAAAAAAACTTTATGATACCCAGCTGGATGATAAAAATATACTGTAATACCTGGATGAAAAAAAGCAAATTTACTTGTTCAGATCCTTGAAAAGTTCTTCAGCTGATTACAGATGAAATACAGAATTTAGCAAAAGCATCACTTCATTATGAAGAGAGATAGGCCTTCTAGCATCTCTGTCAGCTGTACTGAAATACCCCCAAATACTACAACCAGTATAATTGGTATGTGTTGGCTCGAATATAGACAGGGCCCCTGCTCAAAAGCAAAGACTGCTCAGTCTTCTACCCTACCCTGTGTTTTGGACGTGACATATAGGATTAATTAAATTTTAAGATGTTGCTTGATTTACCATTATTATTTAACCAAAATCAGTGAAGTCAGAGTTCCATTTTTAAAATTAAATTATCTACAAATAGATGCCCTTGCAATGGAAAACCTCAGAAATTTCAAAATGTTAGAATTTTTTTTAAAATTGCCTTTCTTTTTTTTCCTTTCTTCTAGTCCAAACCAGACATTCTCCATCCTTTAATTCTGTTCCCAAGCAAGCCTCCCACTTTGGAGACACAAACCTTAAAATGTAACTCTTAGCTGTTTGTATGAGAGGGTTTCACATTCCTCTGTAGTGCCAGACAAATGGTTACAGTCAGACGCAACAAAGAGTTGAACTGTTCCACGCCATAGAAATCCAGAGTGAGTCCATCCAATGTGCCTCTTACATGGGATATGAGGCAATCTGCATCAGAATAGTTGGCAAAGTCTCAGGAACTATTGAAAATTACCATTTACTGAAATGTTACTGGAGGCTGAGAGAGATGAAGCTCAGTCTGGCTCTGCTCAACAGACCAAGATGCATTACAGTTGGAGTCATATCTGCAACTCCTCCCAGGTCATTCATGGTATTGTACAAAGCCCTTTACTGTGTCTGACTGCAAGCAAAGTGGTAATGGCAGCTGGTTTTCTGCCTGACTCTGTCACTGGACCATTTTATATTCTAGATCATTAAACAATAGATGTAGACTCATATATATCAGATTTTCTTACTGGTATAGAGGCCTAAAGCTGACGTCTACACTCAGCCCACTGAATCACATCTAGGCTGGAAAACCAGAATTTTGGAAGAATGCACTTCTAGGTTTCTCTTGATTCATTCCAGAGTAAAGTTTGTATGTAGTTTTGTTCGGAAGAAATATATTTTTGGGTAAAACTGTCTTTCACTTCCATTTTACTTCACTAGTTCATGCAGTACTGTTGTTGAACATAAGCCAAATTCTCCCTTCAGTTATATTTGTTCACACTTTATCAGCAAGCAGCCGCAGGTTCCCTGGGTTCATCGTAACTCAGCAGTGAATTTGGTTAAGTTTTTAAATTCATACAGGCAATTGTCAACCATTTTAAACTGGATTGAGGTACTTGTGAGTTCAGTTCTGAACTACCACAAAAGTACTACCTTCTAGCTCAAAGCAAATACAGTACAAGAAGTCTTGCAGACTATTTCAGTAGGCCACTCAAACCCCTCTGGCCAAGGAGCATAGCAGACCAAACTATACAATTCAGGAGAAGGTTGTTTTTGCTGGCACTTGGGCATAAGGGACAGTATGAGCCTTATCTTGTGAACTTTGAAACCATCTGTATCATATTAATCCCTTTTACATTTCTGAAATGCAAATAATAAAGACTTGTTCTTACATTCCTTACTAAAGAGAAGTTCTACAATGTCTGAGTGCGGGAAAAAAGAGAGTGATGTGATTCTGGGTCTGATCCTCATCTTTCTTAGTGCATATCAGAAGTAATTCCACCAAATGCAAACTGACGACATGTAAGAGGATTTCAGAGCCAAGGTTATTAAAGAAAAAATTATAATCATTCTGAATACTTGGCAGTGATTTGATATCAAAACTCTCCTATTCTAAGCATCTTTCTCAGTGTATCTGTAAATGTTTTCCTAAATATGTTTTGACTTAGGAAGCTAATAGGCAACCTAGTAAGGGAATAACATCCACTCTATGGACTTCTACCAACCCAGCCACAATAGGTTAATAGAAAAATACTACTCTAGGCCTGGATGACATGTTGTGATGACCCTTGGTCCATTCCTTGGCAGGACTGACCAAATCAAACACATTTAGATGTTGGTGACTGAATCCTGAAATAAAGCGTGTAAATAAATTTGGACTTGTGGAGACAATTGTTATAACTGATATGGAACTGCACAAACTGCTTGTTTTATAAAGCTCTTCCTGTTAATCATCATACATTTCTACTGAATGGGGTTTTGACAATGTTTGATGATATGGTAGGTGAAAGTAAGCCTGAGAAGGTTCTAATTAAAGATAAGACTGATTTGTTCTGAGACAAGCTTAAATGATCCTGCGTTTTCCCAACAAGCCTGTTTATATGTTCTGTTCAGTTCACTCAGTGAGAAACTCCCAATGGTAATGGAAAGCACAGCCAAGAGAGCTTTCCCTACTACCTGAATAAATCCACTATGCATGATGTGGTTAGGCATAAAATCAGAAATTATCTGCCTCCAGAAAAAAAAAGACGACATATAAGAAAGTGGACATTAGACAGTATCTGTAACAAACAGCAAGTGATAATTCTGTTCGCAAATCTGTCACTTCATAGCTGGGTCAGTTACAGACCTGCACATTTCTCCATGGTAGAAAGTTCAGGATAGAAAGAGACTCAGACTCCTGAGTGTTTGGAATCTACTTCACTGAGTCAGAGGATCATTAGACCCTGCAGAGTTTGAACATCCAGATACAGGACCTTGGCAGGGGCCTCTGAATATAAACTTGGAGAGCAGTTCCAGTTTTCAAGCCCTTTGGAGAAAGTTCACTGGTCATATGTCATTTCCCAGAAATGTCCTTTCTTTTTAATGGAAAATGGCATCCGTGACTTCAGACTGTCTCAAAATCCTAAAAGATCATCTATTTCTCATTCACCTAGTAGGTTTCTGGATAGTTCCATACTGCATTATGGATTCCCTATTTGTGAGGGCCAAGGTTCAATCCCACTCATAGATTTGTGGAACGTAGAGGAAATGCAGTTACTCTTAGAGCTCAACACACAGTACTTCGCCTTAGGATTTTATCTCTTCAAGAATGTAAAGACATAGACAAAAATAAGCAGAGAAAAACTCTTCACAGGAATCTGAAAAGAAATAGAGAGAAAGGACTAATTAAAATAGATGTACACACCCATGTTCTTTTTTCTCCATCAGTTTTCCCACTAATCCACAGATATTTAGGATCTAATCAGAGATAAGAAGTCTAGGATTCCTCTGCCCTTTACTTGTATTTTTAATTGTGACTCTTCCATTCACAGTTCACATGCTTTCATTTGCCCTCCTTGAATCTACAGCTAAACTTTTGTTCCTCCTGCCTTTATAATTAATCTTCCCAAACTACCTTATATTCCAAGAGACATAAGCACACACATATTCTCCTAGGATTTTAAAGACGAGGATCAAAATACTGCTCTTCTGCTATTTCGGACTTTTCCACCTGAAACCAAATTCTGTTCCTCACATCTTTAGTCATTACATCGTCCCAACATATTTCTGTCAAAGCAGTTGTCCATCAGCATTTTATTAATGATCTTTTCCTTCATCCAGCAGAGATGTGCATCCAAAGTTCTCAACTGACTGACCCTGTGCTGAAGACACTACATGTATAACAGTATGATGGTAGGACAATCATAAACTAAAATTCATAAATAGCAGTTTCCAAAAATCATATCCTTGAACAAGACTATGTCAAAAAAGAACAATCAGTGGAACTGCCATTATAGTAATATTTGCCATCTGCTTCTTTCTGTGGACCTAAGTGAAGAGATCATGAAGAGGAATATTTGTTTCTTTTCGGTGTGGGCTATTGTGAAGAGGAGAGACATCTGTGCAATTCATGGTTACTTTACTTCTCTGTGTTGGATTTGCATGGCAAAGTTTTGGTAGTGCAAGGGCTGCAGGAATGGCTTCTGTGAGAAGGTGCCAGAAGCTACCCCTGTGTCACATAGAGCCAATATCACCTGGCTCCAAGACGGGCCTGCTTCTGGCCATCAGGGACAGTGCTACCATCACCAGTATGGGATAACATTTAAAAAGGGGAACCTGCTGGAACAGGCTCCTGGCAGAAACTGTGAGTCTGTTGGGAGAGGATCTCATGCTGCAGCAGGATTGCTGGCAGGACTTGTGACGCTGTGGGGGACCCACACTGGAGTAGCCTGCTCCTGAAGGACTGTAACCTGTGGGATGGACCCACACTGGAGCAGTTGCTGAACTGCAGTCTGTGGGAAGGAAGGACCCATGCTGAAGAAGTTCATAGAAGACTGTCTCCCATAGGAGGGTGTAGTGGGTTTGTTTATCTGAGTAGCATTTCCTCTTCGTGGGAGGGGACATAGGCTAGGCCACCTGATTTACACTGGCCAAGGAGATATTCCATACCAAATGACGTCAACCCAGATGTAAAGAGAGCGGGAAGGGAAGCATATCTCTCTCTCTCATAATGGCAGCTGCTTACCAGACAGCTGCTGTATCAGGATCCTGCTTCTTGGGGGAGTGAACACTTCACTGCTCATGGGGGAGTAGAAATTTACTGTCAGCTCTTCACTGTGTGTGTGTACACATTGCTTTTAGTGGTTTTTTGTAGTTTTTTTTTCTTTTGTGTGTGAATACAAACTGCCTTTTTAGTAACTCTTGGGTTTACGTGTTTTCTCTTTCCCTCTGGGAAAGGAGGGGGGTTAAAGCAGTTTAGGTGGACACCTGACGTTCAGCCAAGGTCAAACCACAACATGCTAGAGTAGGGGAAGAGTAAGAGGCAAAAGGAGACAATGAGTGATGAATTGACCTTAACCCCATTCTCCATATCCCCCTGTGCCAGTGCAGGGGAGGAGGAATAGCAATCATTTGTGAAGTTGAGCCTGAGAAGAAAGGAGCCGTGGGGAGAAGGCATGTGAGGAAAGTGTTAGTTTGTATTATCTCATTGTATTATCTTATTTGATGGGCAATAAATTAAATTAATTTTCCCCAAGTTAAGCCTGTTTTGTCTGTGATAATAATTGGTGAGTTATCTCTCAATGTCCTTATGTCAACCCATGAGACTTTTGTTGTGTTTTTTCTCCCCTGAGCAGGTGAGGAAGTGATAAGCTTTGGTGGGCACATGGCATCTAGCTGGGGTCAACCCCCCACATTCCCTTTTTTTTTCATGACATGAAGGGACAGGGTATGCAGATAACCTAGCTTAAAGCAGTCAGAGAGGGATTACAGAGGGAAAAGGAACTGAGCATGACTTTTATAATATTCTAGACTCTATGATTCAAGAAGAAGAAATTTAAAAAATAAAAAACCCCACCAAAACCAAACAAAACCATTTATTTAATTAACAAGTCCTTGGACAAGAAGTCTGGAAGCATCTTCAGTAATCAGTTGGAGAAAATTGTTTCAATACAGTAGGAATAGCAGAGGTCCCAAGCAAAGACAGTTGGGAGAACGGGCAGAAACTCATCTCCCACAAAGGGAAGGGACCATAGTTGTTTGCAACCCAATGCTCAGAGAATAAAGGAGTATCACACAACGGTGCCGCACAGTTTGTAGTTCACAGGACTGTGAACGGTGTTCACTACTGCAGCATCCTTTCCCTGAGTATGATTTATTTGAACAAATATAATAAAATGGCTTTTTACTGGGTACTGAAACTGAACAAAATTCAGAGAAGCAATTGCACTGCCAAGAATTGGTTTTCAGGAGAAGACCTTATAAGAAACATCAGACTGCTAATTTTTACTGATATTAATGGACTCGCTCCCAATTAAGTCTCTGTTTTTCTGATGGGAGAATGATACAAGGTTTCAGGTGAGTTCTTCTGTAAGTAAGAGAGAAAGATTTTTAAGGAAAAGTGGAATCCTGCAAAATCACATATGTGAATATCTGCATGTTCCTTGTTAATGAAAATACAGAGTAGGTGAACATGTTGTTTTTAATTTTATTCTTAATTAATCCAAAATGGCTAGAGGTATTAGAGAATAAATATCTAAAAGGAAGCCATTTCCAGGCTGGCAATATATCCTGATATTCACTTCCAAAGTATTAATTGTTTTTTATTTCTCTGAGCAAATGTTTCAAAACTTTTGGGCTAAAAATATAAACAAAAATCAGTCACATAAAACTCATGAATAAATTATGATAGCAAATAAGTCTGCATGAACAATACAATAGCAAAATCATTCAGTCCTGCTTGTGTTTTTGTTCAAAGCATGCAAGAAGATATTATAAAGGTACTGTATAAATTGTTAGCATATTTTCTAAGTAGAATAGGAACTGTCAAGGAATTGGTCATAATATTTCCAGTTACACATTCCTAAGATACAAGTAAAAATTCTTCTGCATATCACTCAATTCATTATGAATTCTTCTAGTTGAAGGCAGAGTTAGTTTTGGCCTTTTATGGACAGATAAAAGCTGCACCTGCGTTATTCTGTTTTATGTAACAAAAGTACATTATCATTCTTTTCTGTAGTGAAACAGGAACAGCCCATTTTAAAAGGCACAGCTTGAATGACAACTAAAAGGCCAAGTCTGTCTTCCGTTTCTGTATCTGCTTTTTTGGCATTTGCTTTGTAAAATAACCTACTACTGTCAAGATACAGTAGCAAGTTCATGTCTATTAACAGAAAAAAGGGAAATAGTCTAAAGCAGTGATTGTCAGCAAAATGCAGTACATTTGTAAAAGTGTTGCTGTTTCCACTGGTCAGTAGTCCCAGTTTTTGCTCGTGCCAGCTATGCCATTCAAGCAAGTTTTCAGAAGATCTTCCTTGAATCCCTGTGTAACATACCCCTAAACCAAGGCTATCAAAATATATTTTGTCACATTTAATGAGGACAGAGAGAAGACTGAGCCCACCAAAGCCAAGAGTTTGGAGGATGTTAAAATTTTTGTACCTAAATCAATGCACCAAAATAGTATGCTTCTACCACAGTAATCAACAGCATTCCTTATAAGAAAAAGAAACATTGCAATATTTCCTAGGTGAAGGATTTTAGTCTTGGATAATAATAGCAATAATAATACACTTTGGTTTGGGGTTATGCTGAGAATGACACTAAGTGAATAAGTCATCCTATTTTCTCCTCTCTCCACAAAGTAGCATGGGAGGCAGCAAAGTCTGAAGAATACTCTCAGTAACCCAGTGAGTTCTGAATGTTGTTCTTTGTCCTCCACTGCAGTTCAGACATCTGGCATACCTCAGGCGAAACTGCTCCCCTGCACAACTAATCCCTTCCATTGCGTCTTCAGTTGCTCAGTGTTTGTGGAAGGCCGTAACACCCTCTCACATTGCTTTCATTAGTCTTAACTTCAGCAGTCTCTTACCTTCCACTTTCACTGTTTACAGCCCTTAGTCCTTTAGATATAATCAACCAGATTTTGGACACTGAGTAAGAGTGCTTTAGAAAACAGAGTGAATTTAGTCAGCTGGGAAAATGCACATTTTGGATGCATTGTTTACAGACAAGATTTTCCAAAGAAATCAGACCTACCTATGCCTAAATGCACCAGCATATGAAATTTTTTCCATATGATACAAAAAAGCATTTTTTTTGCCTTCATGGCCCTGTACCACACTGCAAGAGACAACCTATCTGATCTTATAGAAAAAAATTGTGGGGCTATATTCAGATTTTTGAGGCAGTAGTTTGAGGCAGGTAGAGATAGAATGTGAGTCTGTGTCAGTTTTAAACAGATATGTGTCCTTCTGCCTAAAGAGTTATGAAACGTAACTGTGACCAACGAGTACATGCTGACTTCCCTTCATCAAGTGTGGGCTAATTGGACTAATTGGTTGAAGACCTAGAATTTTCTCCCTTCTTCATGAAAGATATGAATGATGAGTCTACCAAAATTCAAGTTCTCCTAATTTAAAGAAAAGGGAGGCATTTCAGGGGAGAAGGATCCATGAGTTGGAGAGGAAAGGGAAGTACGGAGTCTTGCTACCCAGGGATAACAGAGGAAAATGAGACTGGAAGCATAAATTTCCATACTTCTGCTTCTGTGACTGCAGTGAGTCATCAGAGCATAAGTAATTCTCAGAAAATCTGAAGTTTTAGGCTTCAACTCCTTCGGGTTTTTTTTCCAATGGAGAAAAAATATGATCTAATTTTCAAAAAATATAATCTAATTTTCTTTACCTCTGAACATCATACATGTTATAAAGTTATACTAGCTATCTGAGAGGCTTTTTATAAAAGGGAGTGAGACAAGTCCAAGTATAGTCAGCCAGTGTTTATAGGGCTATATTGTTTTAAACAATTTTTGGAAAATGCGTTATAGCCAGCATTTCAAACAAGTCTCATGCTCAGTGTAAAAGAGTCTTTCCTGTATTAATTCAAAGTACTCTGAAGCCCAGACACAACACACCACTCAGCAGCTCATAAATTTGTCAATGGATGAATTTAGCTTAAGAAAAATAAGCTGCACGAATTATAGGTGTGGCAGAGAGCACCACCTATATTCTTCAAGTTGCTTTGACCCTTTCCAGTTGGTTGTAACTTGTTATAACTTCACCAATTTCTAACTTCCAGTTCAGAATTTTTTCTAATTTTAGCTACAAACCTTTCATGCAGTTATCTGCTATTTGAGATATTTGGGGAATTTTCAGTCAAAACAGCTCAGTGATTTCTGAGGGCAAGTGAGGGGAGAAAACTGAGAAAGATTTTCATGTCCAGAGTGATAAATTCCTTTGCTCTATAAGATACTGAAGGGTTACCTTGTTTTGATGCAGGATGTCCCATTCCCAAGTCTGTGCAAAATTCACCATAGCTTGTCCAAATGACAAAAATTTCAGAAGGCACAATTAGTACATGAAAAAGAAGTAAATGTTTGCTGGTTGGAACACGTTTCTTAAAAGCTCTGCCTACACTGATTGTGCAGCATCCCTGGGCTAGAAAGTGTTAGCCTTTTAAATGGGGTTCCCAGCTCCTCTGGGGAGCATCAAGGCTACTGGGACACAGTGCGGTCTGGTGGCTCTCTGGGGCCAGGAGCTGGGAGTGTGAAGGGCTTAAGGCAGGGCTGTGGTCGGGGGGTCCCAGGACTGGCAACAGGCAGCTTTTTGGGGCCAGGCTGGGATATGGGACTGTGGATGGGCCCACTTGGGGCCCATGGCCAGGCAGAACAGGCCATGGAGTCTGTCCCTGCTGTGTCTGCCCCCCACTGTGGCTTCAGTGGGGCAGGGTCTGATGGCTGATGGGCTGATACAGGCTGTGGGCAGGCTGGGGGAGCCCTGGGGGTGCTCAGGGACAGGAGGGTCCATTAGCGCCCTTGGGGCCTGATAAGCACGGTGACAAGGAAGGCAGCCTTGTCTGTACACCCAGACTATGGTGGGAATATGTATGAGCTGGCCAGGGATGGGAGACTTGATATGGAAAAGACACATGGTAGTTGTGATGGATGAAGGTGACAAGGACAAGCATAAGGAAAAAAGCTGAGTGTGAGTGAGAAAACTGGTGGAATGGGACAGCAAGCTGGGGACAGAGATGGGTCCGTGGCACAACCAGGTGGACAGGCAGGACTTAAGAGGTTTGAATCAGCCAGCTCACATTTCTTTGCCAAACATGGAAACAAATCAAAAATTGCTGATCCTAAAGATATTTCAGCTACCTATAAACACCAATAAAACTCATGCCTCAAGTGCTACTGTACAAATACAATTATAGCCCAGTACTTCAATCTTTATTATTTGAGCGGTGAAGTTCTATGTAGTGAATCTAAATTCTCCATCCTGACAGCAATCAATGGAACTCTCAGCATACCACACTAAATATTTCTCCTTGTTTCAGTGTCCACTTTCAAATACCTTGCATTAGTGTAGCAGGATAGGAGACAATCAGTTTGTGTGGTCCTGGATTACTTCCAAACCATCTGCTCATCCCTAGTAGAATAATCCAACCTTGGGATTCAAATAAGGCTTTTGTCTGTACTGTTAATAGGCTTCAGCAGTGCATACATTTTCCAGATTACACACATCAACTTAAAAATGACATTCTGTCAGAGCCGTATTGGGAAGTTTAATATTAATACCTGAGGTGTGGCAACCAAGGAAGTAGTTGGAAATGTGACTATGAAAATGAATGGCCAAAAGAAGGAAAAAAAACCACAACAAAATTCTGATCCAGAGAAGTAACACAATGAACTTAATGAAAAAACCAAGGGAATATTCGAATATGTAACATGTTCCTTAGAAATTGCTAGATATTAAAAAGACAGCTGAATCAGTGCCTTTTTTTGAGCACTCAGAATGCAGTCAACATTAGTTTTAATTTGGTTTTTATATTATTTCTGTGTCTGTGTGGGACTGTAACAAAAAGATGCGAAAGTATTTTGAAGTGATGTAATACACTTTCACCTGAAGTACTGCCACTTTTGGTGCAAAAAGACCCTCCCAAATAGGTTTTCCACAACAGAGAAATTCTGTAGTTAAATTAAAAAGGAAGTGAAGAATAACTTTTGCCAACTGAAAACATGTAAGTAATTTAGGTAGGCTAAATGCAATGGCCAGAACTGGAATTTTTAAGGCAAACAAAGATTAAACACTGTGCTGTTACCAAACATTCCTTGGATTCCTTTGAAGCCACAAGGGGCAAATTGTCAGTTTTCCATCTCCTCTGTTTCACTGGGCCACTTCTACAAGGGGACTTGTTGCTTCCATGACAGGAAGGACCCAAGAGTCTACCCACTTTTTTTCAGCTGTAAATGATAGTGGTTTGGTTCTCACTTATTTGCGAACATTTCTTCCTTTGGCACCCCTGTTTTTCTGGATGTTTCTTCTCCATCACTGCCAATAACCTACTCTGGGACCATGTCTCACACTTTCAGACTTATCATCAGTTTCCTGGTATTTATTCACTCTGAAATACAAGGATTTCTCATCTTGAATCAGTCCTTCAGATCTCGTGAACAGAGTTAGATTGATTTACTAGAGAAGTAAGATTACTTTTGACTTCAGTCATTCACACTGGAGGAATGTTTCCCATAGCAGGGAATGCATCTGGACTAAAACTCCCCTCTTGTATTTCACTTGGTTTAAAGCTTTAAAAAAGTCAGACATTCTTAGGCCAGAATATTACAATTTCTAAGAAAACTATTATAGGAATATAGTAATTGATTGAAGTCTATATTTTGTAACTGAAAAATAAAAACATACAACAACCTGCATCATAAGACCATGGCAAAAAGGAGGGGTTGCCCATCAATTAGTGTGGTCAGATGTGTTCTTCCATTAAGCTGCACTGCAAAGTGTGATCACAGAATCACAGAATATGCCCAGTTGGAGGGGACCCAAAAAGATCATAAAGTCCAACCCTTCACCCTGCACAGGACCATCCCCAAGGGTCACACCATGTGCCTAAGAGTATTTTCCAAACGCTTCTTGAACTTCACTGAGGAGTCTGTTCCGGCATCCAACTGCCCTCTGGGGGAAGAACCTCTTTCTGATATCCAGCCAAAACCTCTGCTGACACAACTTCAGGCCACTCCCTCAGATCCTGTCACCTGTGATACCCTCTTTTTTCTTGCATTGCCTGATTGTTAAACGATAATTTTAAGAGTGGTTCTCACACCCTTCTCCTAGGATTTTTGATCTGTACTGTTCAAAGTAGCTCATCAGTTGCAGTGGTACATAGGTAAATATGTCTATTTTCTGTGTAGCTTGCTTATACCCAAACTGCTCATGCAGTTCTCAATTAGTTTTTGATGTCACTTCAAGGTTTCACTCCTCATTATAGAATTAATGGGTAGAACAAGTATCAAGGACAAATGTGGAAATTCAGGTATAATTAATGGAAAAAATATAACAATATTAGTCTTATCCGTGACATATTGTGTATCTTAATGCCCAGTAGAGGCTCCGATTACTTCCGTTGGTTCTGGCTCTTGATTATTCCTCATACCATTCATCTGAACCATGGAGCAAATTATTCAGAGACTCTTGATCTGAGTGCTACCATTTCTCCTTCCCCTTTCATAACTGAACAACTATAGATAGGGGAAATGAAAAGAACAAAGTAAATGTTCCACAGATGTTAGAACAAATAAGATCCAAACACTCAGAGCTCCTGATCATTATCACAAAATTTTATGACACTAATCTAAACAAAACTCATAGGTAAAATTCAAAATTTAAAAAAAAAAAAAAAGGAAAAAAAATTGTCTTAGAAAGACAACATGTTTACATATATATGTGGTGAAGAGCCATGTCAGATTCCTATATTCTGAAAGTTCCACTGAGTACAAATGAAGTGAAACACTAGTATGAAGCATCTGAGAGGCCCACATTTTAGTATCTGTTGATAAAGATCTCCCACAGTGGCTTTTTCATAAACAGAAAATCAAAATTGCACATATACTTGCACACGTGTGTGCATTCATGTCTGTGCAATGGTCACAAAAATAGGATATATCCTCATATATATATAAATGTGTGCATTCTGTATAAATTGCATGCTTTCATTGTACTTTTGGTTGGATGTTTTAATACATATGGTAGCAAAATCATTCCTTAAGGCTGTACTGCTATGCTAGCAGGCACTGTGTCCAAACCAAACAAAGAGCCAGTTTAGTAGTTCTGCTCTATAAGCTGGAGCATACAGAAGCTTCACCATTTTCCTCCACAGGTGAATTTTGTAGATCTACCCTCCCTCTGCGTTCTGTGGCTCCTTATTAATTGCAGTATGGAAGACTCACTCTGAAATGATTGCCATTTTACCCCGGGAGATCATGGAAACCTGGCAACGAGATGCTTGGCTAGCTGTACCACAGAAAAACCTACTGCTGTGTTTTAGAAACTCTGTTATAACACAGCAATTGTATCATAGGGCTTTTTTTTGTCACATTTTCCCCCATTCTACACTGTTTATAGCTTTGGCAGGATAAATGTGTCTGAAAAGGTAAGGTTTAAAAAGTGCTTTCCTAGTGCCCGGTAACTGTTTGAAGGATGCACAGACCACCATGGGAAGGGATTGAAACAGTTAATGTCCTCTCATTCCACTTTCATTCAAAATATGGATGTCCCTCTAATTAGTTATAGTTCAGAAACTGTTCTAGCTACATTAAGCCAAAAACACACTCTAGAATGTCTGGACCAGGATTTGTTCAGGTAGCAAGGTCATGTCTTCAGGCATGTATTCCTCTAGCAACTACCCTTGGAACATCAAGTTTCCATCCTACATTTCACAGAGGAATTATAATGACAGTTTATACCCTAAATTTATATCCTGAATTTCAAAGATGGTTCTACAGTGTTGACTATCATACTCAGTGACTACTTATTTTTCTGTCCCATCTCTCTGTATGCACTTGTCACCTCTGGTATTCCTGCTTCAGCATAAAGTCTTCTGTTCTTTTGTGGTAAGGCAGAGCAGAAATTGGACCCATTCGAGGGAACTTATGGCCACAACACATAAATAGTTGTCATTCTCCATAAACTGTCCACTCATTGAACAAACACCTAATATGCTTGTTGTTTTCTTTCAACATTTAATTGACCAAAATCTGAGCAAGGTACTCAAAACTGCAAAGTAATTCCTTTATCTGTCAGTCTACCTTATCATTTATAAATAATTTTAGAAATTGCCTTTCATATGCCCCTTTTTGTGCTGGGTTTGGACTAGCCTGTATTACTGTCCTCCAAAGCCTCTTGTTGTAAATGTTGTTGGTTATTTTCCTTGTTTAGGCAACACTATACAGAGAAGAGGCTGTTGAGCAGTTGCTGATTTTTTTCAATCCAGCCACTTCCTTTTCCACAGACACAAAGTAGCCCTGTTTGAGGCAGAACATTTCTGGTAGATCAAATGATGGCTCTAACAGATTTGGCTTTTGGCAGTAAGAGTATATTATGCCTGCTCTCCTTTGAAATGTCATACACATAAATATGCATGTTTTTCAAATATAATTTCTATATGCAGACTAAGCTCTTCAGAGATTTATTTTAAAATCTAAATAAAGCATATTTTTAAATGCAAATATCTTGCTTTAAAAATCTAAATTTCAGAGAACTCCACAAAGCTGACAAAGTACTTTAATTTCCATTTCAAAATTCAGTCTCTAAGCCATCATATTCTCCAAAATCAGATTATTCTTTTAATTGTTTGGGGGCTTGGGTTTGTTGTTTTTTTTTTTTTTTTTTGCAAGGACCATGAGATATTAACACAGATTATTCAACTTCAGCTGAACCTCCAGGTCTATTTCAGTAAAGTATTTAAGTGTTAGTATTCAGCAGAATACTTAAAGACAGGACTAACTTGGAGTTTTAGAGTTAGCCAGCTGCTTACAACCCATGATTAAAGAAAAATGCTTTGCTGTCTGAGCAACATCTCAGAATGGTCAATCCAAGAGTATAAAATAAACTGGATGTCACTAGTTCCTGCTGGAGTTTTAAATTATTTGTGACAGAGGACCTTTTTCCTTTATAAATCTATGAAGTAATTAAAACATTGTTAGTGCCCAAAAAATGGGGATCGTCATGATTATGAACAAGCATAGTGCCCATTTTCATAAATGTGATGTCAGCATATATCCAGTAGAGATCACAACTGAGCATGTATGTGCTTAAAGTTTTGAGAAATAGGCTTTGAAAATTCCCCAACAGCACTTGCATTCATGTATTCCAATTGCAGATTATTTTTCTTCAGACATTTTAGGTTTACAGAACAGCTTAGGCTTCCATTAGCCCTGATTCTGATTGAAAATGAAAGACTACAATTAACATTAGCAATGCTTTTCTTGAAATATTCCTGCTGAGATCCGAAAGGGAGATGACAAACCACATGCAACAAAAATTATTCTCATACTGTTGGAAATACAGTTTTACTGCCTGGTGAACTTCCATGCTGTTTAATGCACATTTTCTTGGTCTCCTGTAATCCATAACAGGAACTTCCCAACCCAAAACCAAAGGAGACTTGTGCATTACCAGTGCTAGCCACACACATCAACAGACAATTTGTAATATTTAAATAGAAAAAAGTTACATACTGTTCTCAGGCATTGATTATAGTCTTCCATGTTAGGAGTGACTATTTTTTTAATTATTACTATTTTTTAAAAACCTAGGATCACAGATTGAAAGTCATGCTAATCTCTACTTCAGTAACTGCTACTGCAAGACCAGCTGGCAGAACTGAGACTTTAGTCTGCCTGCGGTAAAAGAGGCAAAGCTGACCACAGTTTCTTAAAGTAACTGATGTCAGGAAATCAATTATTTATTTGCATGCATGAGAAAGACTGAGTTTGGTTTTGTAAATTCATATACAGCCATGAGAGTACATGTGATCTTACTTTTTAAGGGCTGGTATTTGTTTTCTTATTATTAGGTAAGATGTTGGACAGCAAAAAGAGGCCCAATAGCAAAGGGGAAATTAAAGAAATCTGTGGAGAAAAGACAGCCCTGCCCTGGACAAGTTGCTGAAAGCATTTGTTTTCAATCTTATACCAATAATGTTTTGTTTAGCTTTTCAAAGTGTTCTCTGCCTAGCTCTGTATGTTCCTGCCTTCTGTTCAGAGAAGTTATTTTTGCAATTTTTTTCATCCATCTTTATTTTTAATAGGTGTTACTCTTACGTGAGTAAATGGTGAGTGGAGAATGGAGCAGAAAGGAATCAGTGTCTTAACTTAAGATTTCCTGAAATGTTAGTCTCTCTGTTAGTCAGGAATTGCAAACAACACGAAATACATGTTAGCACCTCTGTTTTGAGAGGGGGCTCAATATTTCCAAGTGTAAATTTTAAGTGAGGACCACAATAGAATTCCTACTACCATTTTTTTTTTTTTCCCTAGATAGTATCTTCTTTCATATGTTGACATCATTATACTAAAATGATTTTCTTGTTCATAGCAAAATGTTCCATCTTTATGGCAGAGTGTAGTCACCAAATTAGCTTACTTTATTTTTATATACCTTGATGGAAAGGGAGAAGACATGAAAAAACAAAGTAAGTATTTTGTAACTTTAAGTGAACCTATGCTCTGCTGCAGATATTATCACCAGTACTTACTGACAGACTGTTCAATGCTTCAGTATTAAAACAGGGAAGTTCAAAAGAATTTAGAAGGATAGTTAATAATTTTCAAAATATTTTGTTCCTAAAAGAAAAAATCTGAAAAAAAATCAACTTCAGCTATGCAATAATGTTTATTTGCCAATTTAGGGGAAAATACTTTCTGCATTTTTAAAAGAAAAGCAAAACATTTCCACGGATATTTATCCGGCCTTTTCTATAGTTTTAGCTAAACAATAATTAAGAAAACACCCCAACCTCTAAAATTATGACTACATAATGCCAGTGGAGTTAAAAAGAAAACATACTATACACCAAGTCTCTCACTAGAAAAGAGAGAAACAGGTTTTTCTCATGTTTCTTCTGTCCCATCTCTACCCTTATTTTTCTATTGACTTTTCTTCAATTAATAACTAAATTAGACTGTAAACCTTTGGAAGAAGTAGTATTTTTAGGTCACTGCTGAAGTTTCCAGAATGATTTGCAATCCTGCAACAATAATAAAACATGGGATAATTTTTGTTTTCTGAAATGTCTGGAAATTTTGTGGAAATAATCCTTTCTGATATTTCTGAAACTCTAAGTTTTAATCAATCATAGTTGCTTCGTTCAGTTTTAGGCTTTTTTTGCCACTGATATCATCCCCCTCCAAAAAAACCCCCAAACAACCGAAAACAAACAACAGAAAAAAACACCGCAGATGAATGAAAATGCTGTAGAGACCAAAAGTAACCGAATTTCCAGGTCTTTTTATGAACTTTAAGTATTGTATTATGTTTCAGCTCTCTGAATGTTTTACCACTGTATCTGTAATTACCAGTAAGAAGGAACCATAGTGCTGTTTATACAAAAGTACTGGATACATCTGAACAAATGCAATATGTTTGCTTTTCAACACTTTTTTGTGTATGTTCTAGTTTTGGTCCATATATATTTTTACCCCTTTGCTTTGCCTTTTAGCAAAATCAAAGGGTAAAAAGTGGAAGCCACCCGTAATCTCAAATCTGATTTTATTTGAGGTTTGAAAATTTTCACCTAAATTCATAAAATTCCAACTTTACCCCCAACTGACTTTTAACTCAGTTCAGGTTCTTAGAAGTTTGCAGAATACACCTATACCAGAGAAGAACCCATTCTCTTTTTCAAAATAAGACACAACTTTGACTTTATGTTTTCCTTTAAAAAGTACACCCTGTTTATAGCTGGGCCTCCTAATTTCAGAGTACAGCTCTAAACTGAAATCAGACTGAGAACAAATTTACAGGTCTCTGTGACAGAAAATATTAATTCTCAGGTTTATAATCTGGCTCAAAATTGCAATGTTCATAAAGCATAAATATTCAAGAAGAGAGAGATGTGTTAAGCAACATGCTTCATCTTCTGCCAAAATGTTATTGTTTCTACGCTATATTTTCCAGAGATTTATGGAAGTTCTTTTTATATTACTCAGACAATAAGCTTCCTGTTTTCCCCTTGCGAAGCTATTCCACAGTCTAATATATTGCTGCAATTCAGTGATTTCCCTTATAAACTGTCTAAATTTGTTTTGCTTTACTTCATCAAGTTTCACTGGTTACTTGCCCTGTGAATACACATATGAGGTACACATATATGAGGTACAAGGGTCATTATTAAATGTTACCATTCCTCCTACCTGTTTGGCACATTTTACTGTCCACATGCTGAGAATGCCACATATTACAAGTAATGAACAGAAGAATAGTTGATATTCCCTACCTGTAAGGCTGTGCTGTATGTTCCTACATTATTCTCGTACAAACACTTAGCAAAAAGTTTTTCCTAGTCAAAGACAAGGGATTTAGTTCTGCCCCTTACCAATTTTGAAAACAAAACAGACTAGAACAAACAAACAAAACTAAAATAATAGGAGGCCATCTATTATGCACTGGAGTGAGGAATTAGGTCTGACCTATTACCTTTACAGCTTCCCATGGGACTGTGTAGAGTGCAGCTGCTTAGCACACTTAATTCTCTGTGGCCTTTACTAGCCCTTGAATTAAGGGCACAGGCTATTCGTGGAACAGGGTTTTTCATTAGACTACTGTTTATATGGATGCAGTCCAGATGTGCTCCAGAAGATGATATTAGAGCAGTTTAAGAAGTTACTGTCCTCAATTCTTCAGTGTTACTCTCCTGTACAACGCTACTTGTTGCCTTTACAGAAACTGACTTTTTAACCAATTTCAGTGCATCCTTATTTAAAGCACTGCTATCTGACATCACAGCTGATCACACTCAGGTGAACAAAATTGTTTACAAATGTGTAAATAAGACATTGGCTAGAGGAAGTTTTTATGAATGGGAACAGTGGAATCCAAGCAAATAACCTCTCAAAATTTGGGAACAAGTAACGTGTCTTGTCAGAAATGCATCTTATGATTAAACACAGAAGGACTCAGGGGTTAGTAGTCTTGACTATCCAGGTTTGCTGACTATATTAGTACTTACAGATCCCCCTCAAATTAACAGAGAATTCTGCAGAGATGTCTTGCAGCATGTTTATTGGCTTTGTCCAACCATGTTCTGTGTTATTCTTTGGAAATATTTTTCTCCTCCCACAGGGTCAAGGTGCAGTTGAAAGAACATGTGTAAAGCCTAGGAAGCCTAATGGAGTGAAACTTAGCCTTCACTGAGAGCTTGTCTAGCCCTAAGCAATTTAATACGTACCTTAATATTGCAGTGAGACAATAAATACAAATCTCTTAAAAATCAGGTATTTTTTTTTCCATAGTCCAGTTTATTTTGTCCAGCATACTTGCAAATAAAAAACAGTGGGTGCAGGTCTATGGCCATAGGCAGAGTAAAAACTTATTGTCCCTTTATCTCTTTGGAAGTCTCCCAAGGAGACTTTATTTTGCATTGGCCAGACTCAATTGCTACTTATGAATGGTTTCAGTCAGACCCATGCAACTAACAGAACAATATAAAACAGTGGCAAGGAAGGAGCTACTGACACATTGCAGTGTCATTTGTTTAGGTCTTAATCCTGGGGATTTGCTGAAAGTATTAAGGCATCACTCCCAAACACATTTTGAAGAAGAATCTCGCCTTAGACAAGTTCTCTCTCTTGTGGAATGTATCACAACTGTTTTCTTACACTTTAAATATAAGGGAAGGAACAAACAGGTACAAAAGCAATGTTCAAGAAGTTGTTTATGACCCATTCTAGCATTTCCTGCTTTGGTACTTTTTGTCTGGTTCAGTTCAATGAATTTGAAGAGTGTGTCCCTTTGGGATAAGCAGAAAAATTATGTCAGACCAGGAAACAACACTAAGTGTGATGAGTTTCTGTTCAGTATGTAATCATTTCACAGATATGAAAGTTCACCCAAGGCCCAGAGGGTAGGGCCATTCCTTACTTCTTTGTAAAGAACATACTAAAAGCCTTGTACTTGGATTGGCTGACGGTATCCAAAAGTTTTGCTGCTCCCATAGTCAGCAACAGTATATGCGAACAGGGATGTTATACTTCTTGCACTATGTCACAGTCGTACAAGACACAGACAGAGAAATGTGTCACACTGTAGGTACTGGCCAACAGAGGACACATAAATTCCTGACTATTTCAGCTTAATGAAGGCTGTAACTACAATGTTTTTGAGATGTCTGTGTTCAAATTTCCCTTTGGCCCTGGCATCAAACACGGTATGCGCTCATGCAAAGGAAAGCATACCACAAGCACTGCCCATGATCCATAAGAAATTCATGAAGCTATCCTGGTTGTATGTACACTTATAAAGCTGGAAATTAGCTCATTAAAATACTGGGCCAGAATTGTTAATACATGTAGGTGCAAAACCTGGCAAGTATTATGTCACATAGAAAACCTAGGTAGAAGAGTGAACGAATGAAGGAAAGAGAAAAAAAACAGAGAAGGGTAAATATTTCTCATGGCATAACAACAAAATATTTAGTTGCAGGTCTGAGCTATTGATTGGCCCAAACTTTAAAACAAACATCTCAGCCAGCTGAATACTGGCCAAGTGGCAAGTGGCAACCTCTCTGCAGCCTGATATACACGCAAATGAAAACGTTTTGGGTGCCAGATACCAGGAAGCCAGTGCTTTTAACACTACCACCCTGTAATTTATAGCATCTTGGTTTGTGCTACTGCAGTTAAGGGTCTGTTAATGTTTGTCTTCTGAATTCTAATTCTTGAGGGTTTATAATCTGGCCATTAACATGCTCTCAGTATCAAAACCTCGGCACACATAATGGCTAGCCAAGAACAGTTTTTAGGTAATTTTTTTAGGAAGAATGTTAGTTGGTTTCCAAAATATGAGAAAGGAAGGAAAGAAGTCAGTAAGGAATGACTAGTTAAAGTAGTTAAAGAATATAATTTTCTTCTGTGCTCACTGACTTGAAATGTCTTGTATTTTAAAACATGAATTATTGCTATGAGGTGTTATTATTTTTCTTTCTGTAAAACTCCTTTTAAGATGAAGTCTTTTGCGGGAACCTAACCTTTCAAGTGATTTTTGGAAGGCAGTTATTGAATGGCAATTGTTCTCAGCCCCTCAAAGTGCGAGGATGCAGAAGGTACATTACTGAACACCACCACTATAATTTTAAAAAGGCAATTAGTAAGAACAAGAAAGGAAAGCACATACTTCAGAATGTTTTGTATCAATTTACAGTCCACGCTGTTAAAGTACTTTGAGGTCTGAACAATATAGATCCTCTGAGTCCTTTTGTGGCTGGATTAAACAGTGGAGTTTTAACATAGACACTTCCTGTTCAGCTACAATGAAATCACATTCTTCCTCTTTTTAACTAAAATACAGAGTAAAGAACATCTACAGATACCCAGGAGTACCATGGTGGCCTGTACAACCCACTTGAAGTCCTTGTGCCTCACTGTACAGTAAGGAATGCTGATGAAAAGTGAAAAATAGAAATCCTAAGCTAAAAATCCATACAAAAACTACAGTTACTCTTGTCTTTTTACCTGAGCAAAGTAAAAACTGCAGGAATAATTTCAGCTTCTTGCATTTAGCTTCAAGCTAATAAGTCTTGATTGCCCATGCATTTTAACATGACTTTTAGTTGGGATGATCCTCAATATTTCTCAGAACAAAGTCCATACTCCTGAAATCTGAAGCTGTTATTGTCCTTTGAAACAAGGATGCACTGTTTAGTTCCTTTTTAATTCTATCATAATGACCATATTAACCTAAGCACCTTATGCCTGCCATAAGGTGCATAGGGCTCCCTAATAAAACTCTATTTAGATATATATATACAAGTACTATGTTGTAAACACCAGGTATTTAAAGATGCCCTATATAAGGTAACAGCTTATTAGTCTCTAAGTGAAGGTTTAGACCACTGAATAGAACAAATGAGCACTGTGGTTTGCATTTTCTGGCATTGCCTGTAAAGCACCTTTCAAGGTACAAGACTGCCTATGATTAAAAAAGTGTTTAAAATACAGTTAAATGAGCATAAAATTACAGATAAGCCTGAAAAAAAATCAGGCTTGAAACTACAAAGTTTTGGGGAATTTCCAGCCAAGAGCCAGGTTTGGCTTTTCCTTCAGAGTCATTAGATAGACTATGGTGACTGGGCAGTGATTAGAAAACTAGAAGCAATTACAGTGTCACAGAATCAGACAGACTGACAGAATGGTTGGGATTGGAAGGGACCTCTGGAGATCATCGAGTCCAACAACTCTGCTAAGGCGTGGCTGCCCACAATAAATTGCACAGGATTGTGTGCATGGGTGTTTTGAATATTTCCAGCGAATGACCTCTCTGGGCAACCAGTGCTGTCACCCTTAAAGAAAAGAAGCTTTTCCTCATATTCAGATGGAATGTGTTTCAGTTTATGCCCATTGCCCTTTGTCCTGTCACTGGGCACTGCTGAAAACAGTCTGGCCCCATCCTCTTGACACCCAGCCTTAAGGTATTTGTATACATTGACATGATTCCCCTCTCAGTTGCCTCTTCAGGATAAACAGGCCCAGCTCCCTTAGCCTTTCCTCCTAGGTGAGGTGCTCCATCTCTGTAGCCCTCCACTGGACCCACTCCAGGAGTTTCACATCTCTTTTGTACTGAGGAGCCCAGAACAGGGCACGGCTCTTCAGATGCAACATCATCAGGACAATTACATTGTCCATCTTGGATATTAGAAATGAATGCCTTTACTTATATTTTACTTGACTCAAGCTCACTGTGATTTAAGATAAATGGTAAGTGGTGACTGTGAAATCTTTCTAATTGCTCCACACCCAGACCACATAAAATTTGCAGTTAGAGACAATATCTTTAGACAGATAGATAGAAAAATGGACAAACTTGTCTCTAGCCTGAAGATTTTAGACACTAGAAAGCTTTACTCGGCTATAACATTTACTCTACTAAAAGATTCTGCTTTTGTCTGCAGTCTTGGTTCAATGAGCATTCTTTGACCATGAAGGCAAACAAAGGATAGCATCATGACCACTGGCTCTCCAGGAAAGGTCCTCAAGAACCAAAAAAAAAGCCCACTGTGCCCCATAGTAGATGTATGAGACAGATTAGGCACTTAGGGGTCAGGAGAAGTCTCTTCCCGTGGCTGATGATAACATGCAGGAAGGTAAAGAGAGGATGACTGAATTTAGAAATTTTCCTTGAACAGCAAAATGTGGGACATAACTCCAACTACATTTGCCACATCATACCCAGTAGTATAGTAGAGCCCACAGGCAGTGGACTGCAGTTTAGCTTCACTCCAAGTGAACCATACTGACTTAAAATGTGCAAAGAAATATTCAGAAAGTCAGGCAGAACATATGAATAGAAAAAGACTCAAAATGTGCACTTCAATTTAAACAAGAAGGTAATGTATTCTTCATGAGACAAACCACAAGTTTTGACAAAATGTGTTTCTCAGTCTGCCTTTCAAGTCAACAGTCATTCTGGTTACATGAAATTGCTCATAAGTGAAGGCCCAGATGCATGTTTACCATTTTAATTTCAAACCAGACTTCCTTGAAAATGAAAAGATAGTTTTGCAGCTAGCGATTTTTTCTGACCAAACATTGGTAGTGAAATTTTAAATAAGTTTTAAAGGAAAAACACACAATAAAAAAACTTACTCAAAGTTTTGATTGTGACAGTTTTCCTTTCAGAATGTACATTTGAATTCTTTGCAAACTATCATTTTGTAAATGCTTTGTAAAACATAACTGAAACTTTTTTATGGAAGACAATTTTCTGGCAAAGCAACTGTGTTAGACATCCACAAAATGCAAAGACTACAAAGCACAACCTGTAAGATGATTATCATGCTCTTATACAATTCCAGTGGAGACTCTGCTGGAGAGCAGATATCTGAAATGTCCAGCCAAAAAGGATGCACATTATTCTGGTCTAAAGGGGCTGCAGTGGAAACTTAGAGTCTTGGTTTCTATTTGTAGCAAGAACTGTACAGAAATGGCTGGCATACATGTATCTCTCCATAGTATGGATCTCTGATGCCAGTATGGTCTGCTCAGAGACAAGGATCTCCTCTTATTGCAGACAACCAGTACTAAGGCCCTGAAGTGCTTTTTGCTCTGCAACCCACTTTTCTGGGCTAAGTACCAAGGTCTGCCTTTTCACAGTCAAGAAATAATCTGAAATTATTTTCAATAATAGAGAAAATAAGGACACTTTTACAGATCACTAGGTATTTATTTAATCATTAGCTTGTTATCCATCACTGCACTGATGTCCTAAATAGAGTTGTACTTAGCAAACCTGTCCAAACTTTTTTAAATTCAACTTGTTTTCATATTCTACTTGTATCTTCACACTGTTTTTACTAACTAGCATGTATTTTGCAGTCATATTTATCAAAAGAAATATATCTATCCACCTGAAATCAAGCAGTGGATTAGTTCAGAGTCATCTTGTAGGTTAATTTTGTTTTGGTTAAATTTGTAATTCAAGCCGACAGAAAAGAATAAATTCGACAATATTGGGATGAGAAACTCGTGGCACACCTCTTATTCCTTCATGCTTTTGTTGTGTTGACTTGACAGGGCTCACAATTACTACACTAGAAAAGGAAACCACATCTGTTCCACAGGTTATTTAGAGAGGAGACACATATTTATTTATTTATGTTTATTATGACAAGGTTGTCTTCTTTTTAATGTTTCTTGTATCTGGCTTAACATGTCCAGAAGACTGAAAAGACAAGTCAAATGGAAGAGAGGTGCTTTTCTGCAGATTTTAAAGATGGAGAGAGTTCCGTGTAAAGTCTACTATGTGGTTTTATACATTGTTATGATGTCTTTCAAGAATAGTACTGAAGAAGATGATTTCCTGCTATTTCCAATGTATTGAAAGGCCCAGTTAAATATATTTGGTCTGATGTAAGTGTAATGTGTGCAAGGAACCTACTCTGGAATATGGCCTGCTAACAATTACCAGAGGAAAGTCTAGCCATATCCAAATTGCCCCAGGGATGATGATTCTTTCATATATACCAAGAAAACCTTGTATGCAAACTATTGAAATGGGAATTCAGATCGTGCAATGTTGTTTTTACAAAGCTGATTTTCAAGGTTAAAACAAGACTTTAAAACCAAAGAATTACCTTTTGTGTTGAGCTTCCTCAAAGCAATGTAAATTCTGAATAGCAGCATACATGGGTTGGACATCCATGCTTAATTGAAAGCTATGTGAAATTAATGACACACATGCGACTAATCTTTAATAAAAGCAATGAACACTATAAAATAATGCAGCAAACATGCAAAGTGGTAGGATGCCCCTTTGTTGAATGTATAGGTTATATTCCTTGGCACTAGAATTAAGGGAGTGATTATTTCATTCCTATGTATTTTATCCTGCTGGAAGATAAATAGAAAAATCCAACATGCAAGAATAATACATTTATTGCTGAAAAAATCTGATATTTTACACCTTTTATAGTTCATTATTGGTTTAAGCAAAAGCTGTCTGGAGGTCCTACATCCGGTGAAGATCTGTCAAATAATATGAATCATGAAACTTAACTCTTATGTCTTCCTGGCTATTTTCACTTATGCTTCTATAATATACCGCAACCATCTCGAGTAAGAGACTCTGGTGCACATCTTCAGGAGATGACAATCATAGACAATCATAGCTAAGTATTAATCTTCCCTCTGTTCAGTTTGGTCATCTGTTCTTATACACCTACCAAGTGACTGAACTTTAGCAAAAGCTAGTAAAATTGTCAGACTTCTTTCAAAGTTAGTCCTGTCATAAAGATTTCCTGAAGTGTCACTGCCTCAACAGGAGAAAAGTTAGCACAATATCCAACTCAGTAGAAAGGACCTGTGTTGTAGCTAGGTTTTATGTAAGGGAAGGAAATTTCTATGTAAAAAAAGGGGAAAGATGGAGGACTGTGATACCAAATTCCGTGGTGATCACGTCCTTTAGATCCAGAGTGGAATCTGGTATCTGTACATTTCTTTTTGTTTTATGAAAGTTCAATACATTTTGCCCAAAAGATGTTTTGTATCATTAACATAGGATGTAGTAATTGCTTGTTATGCAATTATATGTTTTATTTTTTTATACATTTTCAGTTGACATTTAGGTTCATTTCAGAGCAAAATGATGAATTAAACCAATTTCTTGTAATTGGTATGACTTGTATTGAGAATTTGGTAGAGTGTATCTTTTAAGCTTGTACTGATGGGAAACAAAACTTATGAATCATTTGAAACCACTAGGAAATCATGGAGATAATAAGACTGAGGAACTGTTGAATTGGCTGAGATTGAATGAAGCTTTAGTCACCCTTTGGAGTAAACATTTTTTCCTGCTTTTTTCATCTGCACCTATTTCTGGGACACCAGAGGATGAAAACATCAGAAACCTGTTCTCATTACAACATGAGCTGTTTTTCATTTCCGTATGAGAGCGTAACCTGGAAAGAGCAGTTCATTGCCTAAAGCAATATTTTGAGTCAAAGAAATTAATGCAGAGAAAAGAGCTGTTTCTCATGATAAATGCAGCCACTAAGGACACAAATCTTTGCTGAAAGCACCTGAAAATTCTAGTTAAATGCAACGGAATAGTCACTCCCTGGTGGTGAAGTAGTGGTGGTACACTCTGCAAGTACTGAGTATTTCTTTTTTTTGGACTTACTTAACACGCTTTTACTGATGAGAGGATTTATCACAGTGTAAATGACTCCTGGAAGTAGTTGTTGGGGTTACAAGGCGTGCAATTATTCCATCAGTGTTTTTTAAAATTTGCCTTCTAATTTTGAGTTGCTTGGATATGTCCACTCCTATTTTTGCAAAGTAGAAGCTAAAGTGAATACCTAAAGGCAAAAAGTGTCTTCACCTCTGTATTTCATTAGTCATCTGCTAATGGTAGAGGTTATATTTTGGGGATTATGATTTTTATTCCAATCAAATCTTAAACATTGTTCCTGTTTTTGTTTCGGTTTTTTTCCAATACGTTGTCCAAGTACTGTGGAAATCATACACAAAAAACATTCTCATTGGTTACCACAAAACTATTGCGAATACAAGTGCCATCCTAACTGCAGGGGAAACAGTTGTGATCTCAGATGTTTCATGTGGTAACTGTTGGCAAATGGGAACGTCTAATGGTAACCATAGTATATTTATTTCAAGTCACTTGCCTAAGTATTATGTGCTCTGCACAGATAAGTTTTGAAGTGAAATTCCAGCTACAAGCTCTTTTAGTATATAATTTAAATGTATTTTCAGTAAATACTATTTTTGCCTTGCAAACAGAGACAATGTTTGTCTTCCTCTGTTAAAATCTTATTTTTTTGTTTGTTTTGTAAATTATTACAGAGGTTTTGGCTAATGCTGCAAAATCTAACAGATATTTTCTATGTTTGAAAAGCATATAGGAGTCAAATTCCTCAGAGAAATTCAGATTCTTCCTGAATTAATTATCTTGTGTTTTTTTTAAAACATCTGGTATAACACTTAGCTAGTATAATTAATTGTTTAGGGGGTTGGGGTTCTGTGATAGATTATTATTTTAAATCTGCTCAGTTATTCACTTGTAAAATGGAGAGTTATTCTCGTTCTAATGAGTTCAATTGTCCTGTCCTATGTTTTCTGGTCTTTGAAAAGCTTGGGCAAATGCTCTCCATTTTTGCCTCCCTTGGAACGCAGTAGTAATACAAAGTTTATGGATTAAATGAAAATCTACTACCAAACCTTTCTATGTTTTCCCCTGTTATATACTGGATCCAAGATATTTAAAGGCAAGAAATGGACAACAGCCCTTAATACGGGAGAAAAAAAAGTATGATTACCTCAGCTCATTAAATTTCAGATGAACTCCCTAAAGCTTACCCCAGAATGGTGGTGCCTTCTGGGTGTTCCCATCCCACTGTTTAAAACTACTGCAATTGTTAGAGATGGTAGCAAATATATTGAAGTCTTCTATTAGAACATCCACCTGCATTGCCAGTTTATTGTTCTGAAGGCAAAAAGAAACCCTTTTTAATTCTTTAACACTCCACGAAAATCATCTTGTTGTCAAGACAACATAACTGAAATATTCCAAGTTTAAATGAATTACAGGGATGGCATTAGCAGGAATGTCAGCAACAGCAATAGGATCTCGGCAGCTGGCAGTTGGCTAAATTCAAATTCATCAGATGGACACAACTCTATTATCTTCATGTTTCATTGGAAGGGAAAACACAATTAATTTCCTATTTTCCTGGAAGCAGCATGCTAAATGCTACCAAAAAAATTGTTATAGATGCACATTGAAATATCTGAAACACATTGAGTGCCAATTACCTGAAGATAGAGTACCTATAACATTTTGTTGCACATTCATGCAAGTCATTCTATGGCGTCCTAGTCCTGGAAATAGACTACACGCACTACATTGAGTTGATGGTTTTCATTCACTGTGCTCCAACATTAAGATGGTCAAAACACTTAAAATAAAATCTGGACCAACTTTTATTGTAGAATTTCCCGTGGCTTCAGCAGAAGGAAAATTCCTTCCTATGTCTAAACATAATCTACAGGTAGTGTCCTGACTACTGCTCCAAAATGAAAATAACTGCAGCCTCAAACCATGGGCAGAATGAGGCATGAAGAATATTGTGTGTTTTCCAAATAAACCTGGAGGGGAAGTTTATGGACACAGAAACTGTTTTTCTAGGTTAGCTTTTAGGCAGCATATTGAGGTTAAGGCTCATTTATTTTCAAAAACTAACCACCAGATATTTATTTTTTTTTGTTCCTATTGATATGGATATTCACTGATACCTCTGACTAAAATGCAGACCTTCTTGTAGATTCTTGTCCTGATGTGGTCTGCTGGAATATTGAGTTGTATTTATTTAGGAGAAAGGGTGCTTGGTGCTGAATCACCCAGACCATTTCCCTTAGCCCCATAGTGTTCAGTGGAGGTCTTTCACCTGTATCTCAGTGTATCTTCATTGGACTGTATCTCTTAATCTCTTTTTACCATTTCATGAAGACTACAGGGAGCAGAGGGAAACATTGTGATGCAGACAGAGCTGATCTTCGTAGGTGCAAAACACCTGCTGTGAAAAGCTGAACTTTATTCTCCCTTCTTCTTCCCTGGAGGAAGAAGGTATAACATGAAGCATTCAGTACATCCTGGGACCAAATCCTAACTTCTCTTTAACCTTTCACTTTTCTCCTAACAGTCTTTCAGGAGATGATGAAAACAAGCTGAGAGACAGGGTCTAATAATCACACAAAGTTACATGGAATTTCCTCTTGGACAACCACAAGGTTATACTATCCAGGGACCTAGCTGTATTTATGGAATACAGGAAATCTATACCTCCTTTCCTTCAGGCTTTAAAAATAAACAGTCTTACATAAAAATACACAAGTACCACACTGTATCTCACACCATTTTAAGGCACCTTACCTTGCAGTGTCTGCAGCCAAAGACGTTAGCAATGAGGAAGGGAGCCCTCTGTTTCCCTTAGTGTACCTCCTCAGGCACTGTCACCTGTGGAGCACAGAAGGACTCTGTGTGCATAAAGTGTTGAGTGCTGGATTGCAAGACTTTTGGCAATATACAGTGGTTGACTGATCATTTCACAGACATTTCATAGAAGAAATGTACAAACTACATAAAGCTTTCCAGTAACAAGCTCACGCATTTTTTTAAACAGAAAGGAAAAGTATCTGAACTAATTCTGGTACAGGTCAGAAATTACTAGTCAAGACACATAACTATTTAATTTCTGCGGGAAAAAAAAAATAAAAAGGATTGTATAAGCTTACTTTTCTGGAGGTGAAATGTCCCAAAGTGACTGCTTACTCCAATTTTTTCCAGGAGTCACGAGGTTAAGAGATCATATCAGGATTATTTTGTTAACATCTGTAAGTGGAAACTAAAATAGGCCTAACTTCATGAATATGCAATCAAAACAGTCTGAATTTTAAGTATCAAACATAAATATTGGACTACTAGAAATCAAGCTAAAGTCAATTATCATTCCAAAATCATATTTGATTACTTGCTTTATGAAAATTGAAAACTGTTTGCAGACAATATAAAAATATTATATAATAAATATTAAAGTACATGTACAAGTTATTTAAATCATGACTGTAAATAATTTGAAAAAAACCATTATAATTCCAGATTTCAAATAAGTATGATACAAGCATGAAATTACAGTTGCATATCTACCACCCTTTCTTCCTAGGTGTCTTCTGAGACTTCCAGTTACTATTAAATCTACTAGATGCTTCCGATAATAATGATAAGGATGCCCGTGACCATCAGGAAATGTGTGATAATTACCTTGCAGTTTAACATGCAGTTAAACAACTGAAATGCCAATAATGCTAAATATTTTGTCCCCAAATAGATTTCTGCCTACAAAGGTTAGGAAAAAATCCATTTACGGTTCCTAGAATAATTTCAATGCAGCTTATGGTGCAGGGCCTCACAATACTTGGGATGAAACATGTCCTCAAGCTAACAGTAAAACTGCAGCAATGAACTTGAGTTTTCTTCTGTCTTGACTTTTACAGAAAACAATGTCTTCGTGGTTCAGCAACACAAATGAAAACCAAAGACTAAATTCAGGCTGCAGTTTTGGCACCACCCTGACCAGTATGCGGTTCTTTCAAAACCTTTAACTCACAGGAGGCCACATGATCCCGGGTAAGGTTTAGCTTCCAAGAGGCAGTAGTTGGTTTTAATATTGGGAGTGATTTTAGAAAGCAAGAATTTCTGACATTCATTGAAAACTACATTGACTTTTCCAAAAACAAACACCATCACTTGGTATTATTAAGCCAAAATAGTCAACCTGAAATACCATGACAAAACTGAGAATGCTGGATAATGTGGCTTCAACTACTACGGCAATGGCAAAGGCCACATCTACAGTACCTACTCCTTCCCATAACAAGGGAGGAAGGTGGCAGCAGCAGGATTGCTTTACTGGTTTTCCTGGGAGCATTCTTTCATTACCATTACACTGTTGTTTCTCCTGCTGGCACCACCAGCTGACCTGCATATCAAGCTGTGAACCATAGAGTTCAGACCCCGATCTGAAACAGAACCTGACCAGAATTTGAATAGGAATAGCTTCACTGTTGGGCCCCTCCTGTATACCTCTATGCCTTTTTCTGTATGCATACCTTACTTCTTTTTACTAAGTATAAAACATCCCTTCACTGATCACAATTGTCTTTGGCTTCCCCTGAGATACTAGATAATCATATTTCAGAAGCATTCTGCCCATTTTTTCTGCTTTCTGTTCCCTAACCACTTTTTCTAGGATTTTGTGCAAAAGAAAGTTCATAATTCTATTCATATTTTGATCATAGATTAACCAAATGTTATTGCTTGTCGGAAACAGTAAAAAAAGTAAAAACAGTAGATTACTGCTTTACGCTTCAGCATAAAGGCATTCCAAAATACTATTTAGGGTCAGTATGTTAAAGACAACAGATTGGGTTGAAAGAATCATAGTCACAATGTAGCATTCCAACATGTGTGCATACAGTGTCACATGTAACAGGGACAGTGTCTGATATCTTGGTAAACAGCTGTTATGATAAGGAAGAATGAAGAAGGAAAATGAATACTGAGTCTAAATGCCAGGTGTACAAGCACACTCACCAAAATCATTTATTTTGCCATTTCTTGATATTTCTGCACTTACAGTCTCTAAATCCCAGAGCTGAATGCTTGTCTGTAAAAGAATTTTTTTGTTTTCTGTCTGTAAAAACAAATGAAATGCACTGAAAACATATGGCTAATCTATTCAGTATGTTTTTGAAATGTATTCTGGTTTTAATTCCCTCAGTCATGGTTAGAGAGGTGTCCTTTCAGCCTAATCTCTCCCCTCCAACCAGATGTGCAAACATGCCTCTTAGAAAGCAAAACTGCTGGAATGGAGAGGGGGAAGGTTAAAACACACATCAGTTTTCGGTATCTCATGATTTCCCCTTCAATGACATACATTTGAGGATGTATTTGTGTATATAGCCCATGTATTTATTAAACTCCCATCCTCCTGCTTTACTGAAATTCACTTTTAACCAAAGTCCCCAGAACAAATCACTTCCTCAGTTTATCATTTGCTCAAACTTCTTTTGAGTTTCTGCAATACTTCCAGAGCTTATAGCCATTTTTGAACACATGCACAATATATTCATATTAATACACAAGTAGTCAGACCCGTTTCTTCCCCAATTTCATTTCAAGGAAAGAGGAAACTTAGTATCTTACTTTTGAGCTGCATGAACAATGTTAGTGACACTTTTTTTCTATTATGTTTTTAATTTAAATATCTTACAATTATTTAACAATTATTTTCTTTCAGCAAAACCAGAGTGAAATGGAAGACTAAAATTGTCACTGCTTGCAGTTAATGTTTCTGATTTATAATAAACATAAGCTTAATAATTTTGGTTCATCTGAACATGAAGTGCATTTTATCCTCAAAATAATCCATTACCTGTAACTTGAATATATAGAATGAGGGTAATAGGAAAATATGCTCCTCCTCCATTTTGTAATAACCCAAGCCTGTTTGTAGTATAGGAATTGGTTCTGGACTCACATTGGTGCTCCATTCCTCTTTGGTTTTGGGTCTTTTTCAGAATTGCCTTGAACTTGTAACCACAAGACTCAATACTCATAAAATGTCCTAACAAAAACACATACACCAATATTTCCGATGGAATAAAAGTGAATTTCAGGCCTTATACATTATATAGACCACTCAAGATACTTGACCTGCACGACTGACGTGTGCTTCACATATCTCCAGACAAAGGCAGCTGGAAATCCACCTGCTTGGTCTTCAACATATTGAATAGGAAGAACCACAGCTCAATAATTAATGAAACCAAATAAAATATTGGTACAAAATGTTCATACACATAAAACAAGCTGATATGGGTCACTGTTGAGACCAGTGACTTATCTGGATTTCTAATTTGCTGTGAAGTATTCTTGGATAACATCACATACTCAGAAAAGAGATGATAGACAGGAGCATGTGTACTTTTCTGTGAATATGAATCGGGAAACCAGGACATAGTTCAGGAATGTGTTGGCTAGTAAATCCAAGTTGAAAAACAAGGAAATAGAGAGGTCGTGCTTCTTTCATGGGTTAATAAATAAATAAAATTATCACTATTAGGAAAAAATGATTCTGTGACTATTTCATAAAGAAGTTGCATTATCCTCACACATTCCCAAGAATATCAGACTAAAATCATGTTCCACATTTTTTGTGGAGAGGGGCAGATGATTTCATAAAGTTTTAGTCTTCTTTCTTGGGTTCTTCAATTTTTGTTGAGTGTAGCAGTGCAAAAGGTTTCCACTCTTTGTTTCTGTCACCACACATGAAATAAAGGAGTCAGGTCACTCCCCAGAGTTTGCCTTACTACTTGGCAGAATTCATACACCCAAGCTGCATCCCTGCATGCATCCTTTCCAGGAGACATGGGGAAAGCCAGTGTGCTGGGAAGGGCTCACTGTGAGACAGCTAGTCACACTCCAAAGGGACCAGCATTGCCAGAACCTATGGGGCTCTGCAGCAAATGTAGCCACTGAAAATGCTTTATTGGTGGAAATTTAAGCGTCAGGGAAATTTATGCTCCTACAGTTTTAAGTAGCAAATACTTGATAGTTTTGTGACTAGAAGAGGTACCTTACTACTAAATTTACACCCATACATACCCTTGTAAGACCAGCTCCTGCTGGTTAAATTTTGGGCCTTTTGGCCTTGAAATAATTTTTTAATGTCAGTGTTGCCAACACAATCCTTCTGTAATTACTGAATTATACATTTTAAGTAAATTCAATTAAACTAAAGGTCCTTTATTCCTTACAAGAAATAGCTGAGTGCTTGAATAACTGACTGAAGCAGATATTCAAATTAATAGTTCTTCCAGTCAGTGGGATTATGTGTATATTCTCTTTCATATAATCTGCTTTGGCTTCCAGAAAAAGACAAAGTTTACATGGTAAGAAATCCCTTAATTAGGTTAGTGATAGAGAATGCAGCCCCAGTGCACTGCTGTAAGCAGCAATGTGTGAATTTTCTATTCAGAACAGCAACAGTGGTCTATTTATTCGACTCGTGCATAATTAGTAGTAAAATTACAGGGTTTTTTTTCTTTTAACATACAGTAGTTATTCTTTATGTGTCTGGATTCTGAACAAAAATATTTCCTTTAGACTTTGAGTAATGCTTTCTTCAGGTGAGCTCTGGCAAATGCCATTAAAAATTATAAATCTGGAAACCTAGGAAGTATAGAAAGTGGAAGGAAATTACTTCAGTTTGGCATGAGGTACAATGTTACTTTCTTTAAATAAAATGTATCCTCTGTCCTTAGGAACCCCTTGCAGGCTAATTTAGCATTTCATTGTACTCAGTCGCTTACCCTTGGTTTGCCACACCAGGCAGCTGATATTGAGGTATCTGGAGTTACAAAAGAACTTATGTTTACATACACTATTTTTCACTTCTTTCTGAATACCTGGTTGACTGGCACCTTTTCTGATTTATTCATAAGTGGTCTTTTTTTTTTTTTTTCTTTTTTTCAAAGTAGCACATAATGGAATGTGCATTACTAACACGACTGTACTTAAATTCAGAGAATATCATATTCTTGTCATCAAAATTGTGATTTAAATGGCTGTATCACCGTATTTGCTACATTTTTTCCACTCAGCTATTCTTATCTAAGCAAGCAGAAACCCCAATTTTAGAAAAAAGCTGCTTGTGAACTGAAGCCCTGGAATGCAAATTATGCTTGATACACGTGACATTCTTAAAAGTGCATTTTTATATATGATAGGAGCCATATAGGTAAAAAATATAAAAGATAACAGCAGTGTTAATCCCATTTTTACACCTCTACATAAGACAGAATGTACAATTACATACTGCAAGAGACTCCTAGTTTGATATAATATTTAAATCTTCTAGGAGGAATTCAGAATCAATAATGTCCATGCAAAATCAGTTAAAATACACTTAACTAATTGTTCTCAGATTGTACTCATCCTCCAGTGTAGATAGTTCTAAGAAGTTCTGAATAGGGATAGATCCTTGTAAAATATTGTTAAATATCTTTCATAAATTATCTGAACAGAAGACAAAATTATGTACGGTAAAGTTCAAGAAATAAAGATGCTAAGACTAAATAATTGCTAAGTGCAAAGATAGCAGAGTGCTTACACAGAGTAATCTTCATGTTTTTCTCTACTTACTTTATGGGAACTTCAGGATTTAAAACACAGCCAAATGGAAACATGCAGCAATAGTAAAGAAGGACCATAGTCTCACAGGACAGGGACCATGACCTGGAACATATGTTGAAACTGTCATTTTAGATAGTGTGACCACAGGGAAAGGTAGTCAGGTCTTCCTGTGAATATATTAGATGTTCAGGCAGGGCCTGACAACATGGAATATTCTAGGGATACAGCTATTAGCAGCTCTCAAGTCACAGCTGTCCTATTTTTGCATAAATAATGAAATATTCAGTAATAGAAGAATTAAACTGAAGTTTATTAACTAGGACTCTTTTTGACTTTCCAAGTGAATAATTGAGATTGGGTTCCCATGCTTAGGCATCTCAGAGCTCGTGCACTGTGAAAGGCCCTAGACAAGTCACCTGAGTAGTCTTAAAAACATCTTTTTTATGGACCTGTCCTTTAGTGACAATACATCAACACATCAATTTGATATTAAGTAAATTGGATCTATTACTCTATAAGAAGATCCAGAAATTACCTTTAAACTGAGACTGAAACAAATTAACAATTCCCATTCTTCTAATTAAGGTCACAGTCTCTAGTAATACTTCTCATGTTTAGCTTTCCTAGGAAGAAAAAGTCACCTTTCTCTGAACTCACTTGTCTGTGGCAAGTAACTAACCAGTCAAAAACACTCAAGTGTAAAGCTGATCTGACAAACTCCGTTGCGAGTATGTGTGCTGTAATTTCACTGAATCCTCAGTGCAGGACAGAGTGCTGGCTAAACCCAAAAGTTTATCAAAACACGGTGATAAATCCCAGATGTGATCTCAGCTTTTCATGCTTTCTGTTTTGTTAATGTCTCCAAAACCACTCATGGGATTTTTCTTGGGTGTTTTCTTTCTTCCCTCCCTTCCACAAATTCAAAGTAAATTGGTCTGGCCTCTGGTACCTGGCACACTGGCACACTTCCTCACAACAACAGTAAGCCTGTCTGAAAAACAGAACAACATTTTTGAGATGGGGTGTTTATATGGGCAACATTCAGCCACTGCAGTGAATGTGGCCCCACCTTCAAAGAGGCTCCAGTGCACTGTTCATCTGATGAAAGGATTAACTGTTTTTAGTTGACTTGATTCACATGGAAGCAGCCAGCTCATTAGCTGAGCTGAACCTGAAGAAGTGAATGTAGTGCACATGCAGATGTTTTCCTAGCTACTTGATGTCAATGTTGCTGCAGCTTTCCTAAGCAAGAGCACAAAGACAGCAGTGATAAGGCTTTGCAGAATCTCTCAGTAGTTAAAGGTGAGCAAGCTGTTGAAAAGATTTATATTGGGTCTACTTTGGTCAAAGAAGTTAAATTAGTGCAACCACATCTTAGTGGTTAATATATAGGATGGCACTATGTACTGCATACAGGATTTCACTATACACATATTTCACAGAAGTAATAATTTAATATGGCCAAGGGATAAATGGAACACTTGGTGCTCACATACCAATCCCTAAAAAATCTACACTTTTTTAAAAGTTCTTTAGGTTTCTAAGCTTCAAGTAAAATAAATTTATTTATAGAACTAAGACATCTCCCCTAGGAGTACTCTTTCACACTTTAAACTTGGATAATCTAGATTGCTCTGGCAACTAAAGAAAAAAAGTTCTTCCTGTTCAGTTACTTTTCAGACATCTTTCCTTGAGTAAGAAGGTTTAAAATAATATTTTAGTAGTCCAATGAATATTCAAAAAGGTGTTCACAGAATGAAAGAAAAAAAAAATCAGCCAGAAAATTAAAATGGATAAACTTCAATGAACAATATGGAAAATGTTTCATACTCATCAGTTCTTAAATGTGAAAGCTACTTTTTGCTGTCTTTCACTCACAATCCTAATTAATATTACACCTCAACATAATTTCTCAGCTAGAAAGCTTAATAGGAGCACCCTATTATGGTTGCTTTTCTTGGCTTTTTATCAAATTCTCACCACAGTCATAACAGCTACAGATTAATCAACCTGATTTTCCTCAGTTCATTAACTTAGCTACTTTGCTCATACAATCAGTCTACATGGAATCTGAGGGTCTTTTATTCTTATAGCAAAAGATCATGTAATTTGATCCTTAATTCAGGATACATTAAGAGTACAAGTCTTCACAGACTGTCTATAACAGAATGCCTCACTCATTACTTTACTTTTGCACCTTAAATTCTTAGAAGTCTTTGTGAGATTTATTTTTTTCTTTCCTAATACTTGCCTTATACATTTGGACACTCAAAATACCCACCTTCTTTATTCTCTTCCTTGTCATCTATCTAAACACCTTTGCATCTTTCTGTCTCCTAGATTCATATTATGTTGATCTTAGATTTTTAAGTCCGCTTTTCCCCACCATTGTATTTTTATTGATTTAGAAGATCATATAGTGAGCTAAAATAAAAGCAAAAAGGCAATGTGAATGGTATTTGTATATGCTTATGTTTCAGTAAATTTAGTTATAACTGTTTACTAAATTTAATGGATTCTGCTTCTTTCTGAAGATCCTTATAGGCTTGTTTTCTTATGAAGATGGGCAGCAAGTGAGAATTTTGCTCAAAAAATTCATTATTTTGCAGAGAAATTTCTGTCTATGAATATCTAGTATTAATAAAACAAAAACCAGACTGTGTATATGGTTCAAGGAAGAGATGGCACTCTTGGTAAAATTAAGAACAGAACATATCTGTGATTTTGGTAAGCACTGTATACCCAAAGGCCTTGTTTTCCCACTCTAGAGGCAAGCAATTTTTCAAAAGTCATTGTCAGTTGTTTATTTCCAGTGGCAAGAGAATACGGTGCCCCGGGGGAAAACCAATTTAGGCCCTAAATTTCAATTCCCAAACTGGCTATTCAACTGTAACCTTATAAGCACTTTTCAGATTTTACACTCACTGCATTTAGTCAGTGGTCTGATGGTTATAATAGTCTACTGTTCAGCCCTATGTGAGAAACCATATGCTTTTCCCTGACAAATACTCTTCTAGTCCTGGATGCTCACCATAAGAATTTTACATTATCAGATTTCAAGAAAGGAAATTTCACTTTCCAGTGTTCATACACAGTAACTGCTGTGTCTCTTATCACAGCGGAGACTCTTTCATTTGTGGATGACAGGTTATTTAGGGTCTAATCTATGTAGATATATTCCTTGATTTTAGAAAAATAAGTCAATGTATATAGTAAAGAGATTAATTTTTCCACTGGTTACCTATTCCAGGCAGTAGTAAGAAATATCCATGTCTTCATCTTCACATTCTAATTTGAGTTTGTAAGCATATGACTTGATGATATTTTTCAATGTGTCATTGTATCTCTAGTACTTGAGATCTTTAAGGTGAAGCCAAAATAACTTCTTCATTCAGCTTACAGTGATTATTATCTTTTGATACTGTCTCTCACAGTATCCAACTGGACAAAATGTCCATCACACATCATTCAGTGGGTGAGCTGTTGGCTCACGGGTTGAGCACAGAGGGTAACAGTGAATGGGCTGACACCAGACTGGTGACCTGTCACTAGCAGTATTCCACAGGACTCCATCTTGGGCCCTGTGCTCTTTAACATCTTCATAAATGACTTGGACTCAGGACTCAAATGTGTACTAGGTAAGTTTGGTGATTGTACTAAGTTGTGAGGAGCTGCTGACTCCCTTGAAAGCAGGGATGCCCTGCAGAGAGATCTTGACAAATTAAAGAGGTGGGAAATCACCAGCCACAGGAAGTTTAACACACAGGCAAGTTCTGGATTCTGCACCGGGGACGTGGCAGCCCTGGATGTACACAGAGGCTGAGGAATGAGAGGCTGGAGGAGGCCAGCATCATGGAAAGGGACCAGAGGATCCTGATTGGTGGCAAGCTGAATGTGAGTCAGCAGTGCCCTGGCAGCCAGGAGGGCCAACCCTGTCCTGGGGGGCATCAGGCAAAGCATCACCAGCCAGTCAAGGGAGGGGATTGTCCTGCTCTAGTTTGTGCTGGTGTGGCCTCACCTCAAGTGCTCTGTGCAGTTCTGAAAGCCACAATATAAGAAGGATATAAAGCTGTCAGAAAGTATTCAGAGGAGAGTTACAGAGCTGGTGAAGGGCCTAGAGGGAAAGCCATTTGAGGAGCATCTGAGGTCACTTATTTGTTAATCCAGGAGGAGACTGAAGGGAGACCTCTTAGCTGTCTACAGCTTCCTCGTGAGAGGAAGCAGAGAGGCAGGCACTGATTTTTTCTCTCTGGTGACCACTGAATGGCATACAGCACTGTTGGGGTGAGGGACAGGTCTAGCATGGATGGATCAGAACTACTGTATATCTACAGCTGACATATTCAGCAGGTGTATAGAGGATATACATATACATTTGCTGCAGAGTCACTCTGAACTGTCTCCCATGTCATTGCAGAAGACATTAGTTAGTAGCTTACATTCTTTGGCAAGGCCAATACTTAGTCTCTGTGCACAGGCACTGCCAAGCCCTCCTTCTGTTTTTCAGCATCTGATGTAAGAGATCTGAAAACATAAAATCTCTGGCACTTCTCTAGTGCAGTGAAGATCGTGTGCTTCTTCAAGAAGAGATACAAGAACTGAGGTCATTCAGTTTAGGGTAAATTCAGAGAAAAACAATTGCTACAATTCTTATCTAATTGTGAAGAATATTAAATCTATTATTCTAAATGTTATTCTATTTGTGAAGTTAGTTAAGGCTCTTCCATGTTGCTCCACCATATCTTATCTGATATCTAAATATTCATGCAATTAAAATAAAAAACACTTATATTATGCATATTCTTTGTTTTCTTGTGATATCAACATTTATCATCTCAGCCTTCCACACTTCATAGCACACTTGAAAAACAACACTCCAAACTACACAATGTGCACAAAGTTGGTTTTTACTAGGGTTTGTTGCCTAGTCAAACAGCTGGAAATGAAACATTTTCTTAAAGACTTTCAAAATATGAACAGTTTTATTAATTCCTTTTTTTCTTTTTAAGTTGAGGAAAGAAAAGAGTTGGAAACATTTTGCTGCAAGAATTACAGGAATAATTTAACTGCATTATCAATTAAGAATAATGCTTTTTCCTCCAGAGAGTCTGAGTACCGGGCTACTCTGAAAGAGGCATATTAAAGAAGTTGTGTCTTAAGCAGTCAGATCCTGAAAATCTGAATTATTCTGATTCTCCTTCCCTTATCCACTTTTGTGTGAGGTAACAGTATTGCTGGCCACTTCTGATTTACCCTGCTCTGCCTTGGAGGAATACTAGGTCTGAGAAAATGGGGCACAGAAGGAAAGGTGAAGTGACTTTTAAAGTTAAAAGGAAGAAGGAAAGGAAAATCTGCGTGTCTAATGTAAGGGAAAAGTACATTTAAATATGATCACCAAGAAAGAAGCAGGAGGAGTGCCAGACTGTCCTTCTGCCCACCCCTTGGCCAACTACCTAAACTTCTTCAGCTCTCACCCATGCTGCCTGTCTGTCCATTTTTCCTTTGAGTGCATGACAGCTATGCTTCTCTTGCTCTTGGATAACTTTCAGCCACAGAAGAGCTCAAGCATGTGTGGGAATTCTGTAATTGCAGAGTTTGTCAGAAAATCTACCTTTTTGTCACAAAGTCCAGCTCAAAAAAGTAAGTTCTTACATATGTGCCACATGCATGCTCATGGTCTTTTTCTCTTCTCTGACTAATCCTTTCTTCCCCTATAGCTGAGGGAAAATATTAAAACTATGAACCAAATGTATTATGATATGATATTAAGTCCAAATATTTAAGATCCTGCCTGAAAAAAACTATTTTCAAAAAAAATCAGGATGGAAAAATATTTTCCATGGAAAAAAGAAATTTTTTCATCCAGAAAAATCACTGGCAAATGGCAATGAAATTCAAGGCAACAACTGCTACAAAATTGAAAACCCAAACCTCTGCTCTAATGCTGCTTCCCTGTATAGTCTTATTTATCTTATCCATTTACAGGACTGGATTCATTCATCATGCTGCAAAACAAGGAAAAACCTTGCCTTAGCTAGAAACCTCCATCCCTGCCCTAGTGATGTTTGTATTTATAATCTCTCTAACAACACTGAGGTTGACATGGTGGAGAGATTATAAATTTTCATATTTAAATGAATAAATAACTCTTTTCTCATTTGAATGATGTCAAAAATTCCCTGTCGGCTAAATGCCACAGAAAATTAACATGCAACTGAATATGGACTATGCAGTCAATCTTACCCTTGCCACTTACTTCATTTTCTCCCTCACCCCTCTTATGTCCTTTCTCATTCCTTACTTACCACTTTACTCATTACTCTGAAGCTTTTCATGTTTTTCACCCTTCACCCTCACCTTTTATTCCTCCTTGAATTTGGCCTGGGACCTTTCTTAACACATGTAAGTAGTTTAAAATTTCCTCTTTGTTTTTTGGGTGGGTTTTTTTTTGTTTAAATTTTCAACATCATGTTGCACCTTTAGAAGCACTGGTCTCAATGACACTATTCATAAAGCTTTCTGTGTTTGGATTTGCAGTCACAGTGCTGGCTGCCTCTCGGTCTCAAAAATAGTATGAACCAGTGCATCGTAATAAAATTCTGGAGTGACGGTTGTTAAGCCTTTGATGGAAGGGCTGTGTCTCATCATGTGATTACCCAGCTTCTAACAGAATTGGACTCAAAGTCAAGTTAGAACCTGCTTGCTGTTCACACAGTAATACTAATAATAGAATAAAACCCAATGTAATCATTTCAGGAGGCACCCTTTTCTTTTGCTTAAGTGTGACCTGTGCACTAAGATAATTTTTGTATTTCATTTACCTGTTTCATACACAGAAGTTTAGCTTGCTGTCCTAAAGGAAGGCCAAAATCCTCAGGACACTGAGAACCCCTTGGTCTGTCATCCTTGTTGAAGACAGAGGCAAAGAAAACACTAAACACCTCTGCCTTGTCTGTGTCTGTTTGTGAGGTGACCATCCTCATTCTGGAACAGGCCAATGATATTTCTGTACTGCCTATTGCCATTAATGTATTTGAAAAAACTCTTTTTATTGTCCCCCCGATTGCTGGCAGCTTCAAAGCCAGCTGAGCTTTGGTCACATGAATTTTCTCCCTAAGGCAGCAATCAGCATCTCTGTATTCTTCCCATGTCACTTGGCCTTGCTTCCACTGGGCATACACCTTCCTTTTTTGCTTTATTTCCAAGAGAAGATCACTGCTCAGCCAAGCTGGCCTTTTGCCTCACCTGCGTGACTTCTGACATTTGGGAATTGCCAGCTCCTGTGTCCTTAGCAGGTGATGTTTGAAAAGCAACCAGCACTGATGGACTCCAGCACCTGCAAAAACATTTGCCCAGAGGACCTTACTTTCTGAGCAGCCTGAAGTCTGCTCTGCTCATGTCCAGGCTGATGTTTTGCTGCCACTTTTCCTCCTGTCAACAGAGATTTTAAACTCAGTCACTTCATGATCGCTGTGCCCAAGATTGCCACCAATCTCTGCTTTGCTCACAAGATCCATTCTGCTGACAAGCAAGAGATCAAGGAGGTCATCTTTCTGAGTTGGCTCCCTTATGACCTGTATTTTAAAGCTGTATTTTAGAAATCTTCTGGCCTGGGTTGTATCAGCGTTGTGGTGCTCCCAGTTAATTTCTGAAAAGTTGAAGTCCCCCATAAGGACAAGGGCAGTTGATTTGGAAGTGTCCCTTAGTTCCTAAAAACAATTCATCAGTGTCATCATCCTGGCTAGGAGGTCTGTAGCAGACTCCCATGATGACATCCACATTATTTTTTTGCCCCTTGACTCTTACCCAGAGGCTCTCAATTGGGCCATTGCCAACTGTGAGCTCCATACATTCTAACCCTTCCATAACATACAATTCCACCCCTCTGCCTCTTCTGCCCTGTCTATCCCTCCTGAAGAGCCTGTAACCATCCAACAGGGCACTCCAGATGCAGGTCTCATCCCACCAAGTTTTGCTTATGCTAACGATGTCAAACCTCAGGGACTGGGTCAAAGCCTCGAGCTCCTCCTTTGTTCCTCATGCTGTGTGTGCTCGTGTAGAGACATTTCAGATGTGGTACCTTGTAGCCAATACCTAGTCAGGCAAATTGAGGGATCCCTTTAGTGCTCATTTTCTCACATTTTGGCACTCCATCCCATCGCTCATCACTGGTGAGCCTGGTTTTGTCCCTTTGCCCCTTCAGGGCTAGTTAAAGCTATGTCAACAAGCCTCACTAGCTCCTGTGCTAGAACTATTTTTCCTCTCTAAGATAGGTGCATCCTATCAGATGTCAGTACACAGGTGTTGACTGGACTGCTGCAATGGTGTATTTTTAACATTCTGGATTTTTAGTAGCTTGATTCCATCAGAGCAGTGTTTGTCCCAAAGTAGCCATGCCATGACTGTGGCCATGCAGTGGCTTAGTGGCAGAGCTTGGATTAGAATCTAACAGTCCAGCCTCAGTTGTGTCCATAGGCCATTTCTGAAAACTATCCTCAACATGCCATAGCCAATAAAATAAAATAAACTGTGCTCCTTAACTTCTCCGTGCTCAGCAATGTGTACCAACACTATCACTGCAACATGAGAGACATTCTTAAGAAACAAACTTACTTGAACTCTAAACAATGTTTTCAGATAGTAGAAGCTATGTCACCCATGGGCTGCATGTTCAATTTTCACAGCTTGCAGCAGATGCTTAATGTAAGTCATTGTCTCTTACTTCCATACTGTAACAGCACGTCCACAGTAAAAATAAAGTTACACCTCATTGATCAGGATTTCAGAAGTAAAATCCAAATCTACATGCATAGGAAAACACAGTTTTGAATGTTATATATCACATTATTTTTCTAGAGATCCCCTCTGAACTAATGCCAGAGGTAATATACATCATCCACAGCAAGCCACTCCTCTGCAGCTCTCCATCACCATATCACTACTCTGTCTCTCTTGATCTGTGTGACCCGCCATGTATATCTGTATGTTTGTACACTTGTTCATGTTTCTATTGTGAATACATGTTCAGGTGGGACCTGAGAACATGGACTTGAGGAAAACTCACCTCTATTGGGCTACATCTCTCAATATGCTTGTGATAGATGCTAAAATACTCAGACAAACCAAAACGGAAATGCTTCTGTCCATTTCCAGAAGTATTTTTTTTAACCTGGAGATTTAGAAAATTACATGGATAGCTTAAGAACTATATAAGTAGTTACTAAGTGAAGACTTGAAAAACACTGCTATGAATTTAATGATTGAATTATTTAAATTCCAATTCCAGTGCCCAAGCTTTTTATTTACTAAAATGGACTGTGATTAAGTACACCAGTGAGAATATCAGATTAACTGTAAGAAAGTGAGAGGCAAAAAATTACAAAACAAGACAACTGGATGATTCCTAAAGCAGAAGTTGGTCAAAACACGTCAATCAGCTACAAAGGTCACTGGAATCTAAATCCTTTCTTGAAACTGGAGGGCCTATGCCTAATACTATCTCATGTGTTTTGGTCTGGCATTTGAATTATTTTTACAGTGATACTCAAATATATTAGTGCAAGTTAGCAGGACTTCTGGAGAAACACACCCCATTTCCTTCTTTTCTTAGCCTATAGTTTCCTAGAGTGTCACTTGTTTTTGCTCTGAAGAAACCAAAATATGCCTGCAATCATAATCTGGAAAAATTTTGTAGATTTGTGGTAGTAGTGCCATTGACTACCTGCCATAAAACTTTTTAATGAGCTTTGCCATCTCCATATCAAGTTCTGCAGCAAATGCAACTTGATCCCAAAAGAGCCCTTTTCAGAAACCATGTTGCCTTTAAAGGGCCACATATAATATATTAACTCTATTTTGATGAAAAACAAATCTGTTAGATACTTAACAGACTTCATCCTGAAGTAAAAGTTGGTATATGGTGTTATTCTTGGCAAAATAGCCCCAGCCTCCTTAGAAGCTGTGATTTTGTATTACCATTCCTTTTCAATAATAATGAACACTGGGTAATCAAAAGTGTTATATGCAGGAAAATATAGTATATACAGGAGATATATTATTCTTCTCATGCATGAGAGCCAGGTCCCTGTTGCTATAAATCTAAGCAGCACCACTTAAATTTATGGAACTATCACAAGTTATAGCAATTCAGCTCTTGCAACTGCAATCTGCTTCCTAAAGCTAGAGGTGACTGTGACTGGTAACAGCATGTGCTGTATCTGCCCTGTGAACCTATCTTTTTGAACAAGACTTTTGCTCAAGTTTGCTTTTTTGATGACCTTTGCTTTTAGCAAATAATGATCTGTTTTGGTAGAAAGAGTAATCTTGAAATTATGTATTCATACAGAAAATATTGAATATACTTCATTAAGAAAGATTCAGATAGAAGTTAGTAACGACAATAAAAATCATATGTTTCAGTTTCTTTGCTGTGGCATGGGAGAGAGCTTTGTGTGCAGTGAGTTCCACTGATATTTTGTAGAAATCATTTGTTTCTTTCCGGGATGTTTTATAATCAAAGACCAGATTTTTATTGCATGGAATAAGTGGTTGAAGAAAGGTAAATTGCCATCCCCATTTCTCAAAATGGAGAGCTGTCTGTATGCATGATCACATGCCATTAGAGCACTGTAATTATTTGGTTGTCTGCTGTGTGCAAGAAGAGCTCAGTAAGTGTCCCCAGAACATTCATTTAGTGAAGAGTTTTTGTGCCCTGATACTGCTTTGGTAGTAGATGATACAGTAGCATGTGTCACTCCAAAGACAGTGTGGTGATTCAGGATCCTCTTTCTGCACAGGTGTAAGTGTACTTCTGCAGAAAAGTGCTTGGAGCTCACTGATTCTGGATCCTGACTTCACAGCATGCCAAGAGGTGCAATGACACAGCATCAGTGGCCATGCATTCCTTCTTACGAGTCCATTCAACATCTCCTACTGTGATGACAACTTTTCTACCCTTGAGTCAGTCAGTGGAGTTGGTCTTAAAGAAAAAGTAGTGCCAAATCCAGGGAACTTTACTACATGTCCTCACAGCAACTGAGGAATCAGGAATGCAGGAATGCCCATGATACAAAGCACAGCAATTGTTGAAATCAACTTATCCCTTGAAGACAGCCAAAGAAGGTCTGACTGTTCTACCAAAATATTTATAGAGATCTGTTTGGGGAAAAAAGGAGCAGAAAAAGGGTGACAGAAGAGATTGGGTGTTCAGATAAATTTGTTGACACAAGATAGTTTGGTGTCTGTAATAATGAATATGTGTTTCTAGGTCTGTCAGAAATCAGAGTCAGTTATAAATCAGACATCACAGCACAACTCTCCTTTAGTGAAAATCTAAAGGCATGACTGTTGCTATACTTCAAAAATATTTTTCTGGTGCTTTCAGGGTAATAAAAAAATGTTGGTTCATAATTGGACTTTGAGGGAATTAAATCAAATGCCCACATTCTAATGAAATACATTTGAAGTCTATTGTATTTGGAAACTGATATTAATTTCCTACATCCTTTTTGCAGAGGAGAGAAACATTATTCATTATCTTAAACTTCTCACACATGTAATACCCTGAAAAGAAAGCTCTATAAACTTATTATGTTGCCAATTTGCACACCTGTCAGCACAGCTGTATGCATTCTGTATGTGCCTATATAATTTCAATAGTGTCTAGTGAACGCAGTGGATGAAGAAATAGTGTGCAATACCTCTGCTCTCAGAGGCAAGAGGAGATAAACAACAGCCAGGAAATGTGTCTGTTTCCCAGAGGAACATGTGCAGTTGTACAAGGATGTTCTATCCCACTCACAGTGAGGTTGCTTCTGCTCTGTTGAAGGGTGAATTCCATAAACAGTCTGTGCAGCTTTTCTGTCTGTCAAACTCCGTGACATTTAATGCTACTGTTTGGAATACAATTTCCTGTAAACAAGTTTGCAGTTGACATAGCATATATCAAAGTCAGCATTCACATGCAATCTACTCAAAACAGTATGTGGCTATTAACTGGTAACATTCTTCTGAAAGTAGAAAAACCTGTGGTCTGAATAGCTAGGCCAGCAGCTGCAGAAAAATGAATGTAATATTTTTCCCATTAACAATGGAAGGACTCTCCCTAAGGTACATCCATTTTCTCTTGTCCCTAGCTCTAGGTTTAATCCTCTTAGTATAGAAAAGCTTTCTTTCTAGTACTACTGTCAGTGAAAAGGAAAAAAAAAATACTTCTTTTCGTACAAATAGATGGATTGAACAGGATCCTAAAGGACTGTACTGTTAAATCTACAGTTATTTAAGCTAAACTTTATGGCTTTGCAGCTCATGAGATGCATCTTCATACCATCAGTTGCAGTTCATATGTTTTGGACGAAGTTCTCTCTCTCTGCTATCTGTTTCCCCCTTTCAGCCCAGTCCTAAGTATGATGGACAGTTGTTCCAGCTGCGTTAGACAAGGATGATCTCACACAGTCAAATCATCTTTCTTCTTTTGAAAACTTTTCAGTCCTAAAGAGGGACAGTTACAGGACTCTGACATTTCAAGTTCAGTTACAGTTTCAGACCACATGCACTGTAGACACTGGGTAAGCTAGAATATTGATTGGGACTTTGGGATATTGTAAAATTCTAATTTCTTCTATAGCTGAATATCTAACTGTAAACCTCAGCAGCTCTATGTTATGCAGCTGTTGATGTAATTAGTCTGGTTCTTCCACTAACTGACTTGTGACCCTAATTCAGCAAGTGTACTGCGGGCAGACAGAAACAGTATGAAGGCCTTCAGTTACTGTGGTCTCATCTTTTCTCCTCTCCCCTATACAAGCACTCCTAGTTTCTTTTTCTTCAGATACAGATGAGTACAAAAAAGCAAGCTTGAACAGACAGTGACCACTGCACCCTTGAAATTAATTTTCCTTCCTTCAAGTCAACTAAACAGAGAATTTAACCCTAGGGGTGTCAGGTCAAAGGTCACCCCAAATATTGTTTAACCAAAATTTAAATACTGATCTATAAGATACACAATAACAAAAATTGCCTTTTAGACACACGTTTTTAAATTGTCCAGCAACAGGACAAGGGGCAACAGGCATAGATTGAAACACAGCAAGATCCATCTGACTATGAGGAAAAACTTTCTTGGAGGGTGACAGAGTACTAGAAGAGGCTGCTTGGAGAGGTTGTAGAGACTCCTTCTCTAGAGGTACTCAACACCTGCCTGGATATCATCCTGTGCAAGGTGCTCTGGAGGAACCTGCCTTAGCAGGTGGATTGGACTGGATGTTCTGCAGTGGTCCTTTCAACCTCAACCATTCTGTGATTCTGTGTGAATCTGTGATTCTGTAATTTTACACACACCCCTTTTTCTTCTTTCCCCGGCATCCCTCATTCTTGGAGCCCATTGCACCTAGCTACCATTCAGGACTTTTTCTCTCCCATTCTCTTCATGTTGTCCCTGCCCATCTTCCATCTGACACTTTCCTTTTCCCCTTTCTTTTCTAGATTACTTAAGCCCTCACTCTACTCATGCATCCAAAACGTTTTGCAGATTTTTGTTGATTTATAGGAGCCATCTCAGGTCACTACCTCTTATGCCCATAAAAACATTTCTCTGTCTTGCACCCCCGTTTTGAGTGTAGGTCTCCACACATCCCCTGAGGGCCACCAGACTGTGTGGAGAGGTCCAAACTGACAGAAGAGATCCCAGAAAAGCACTATCCCTTGGGTTCAAGTCTCTAGCAAATACCTCACTGTATTTCTGAAGTTTAGTTTTTACATGGAATTTAAAATAACAGGAAAGAGAAATATACAGACTTTCAGTACTTGGAATGGCAATATGTCATGTGGCTAGGAAAGGTATGTCTGGGAGTATCATATAGCTGTTACTCAGCCTAGAGACAGAGGAGCTTTGTGTGGTGTGCCGAGGCTTCTTGAGCAAGTCAGACCAAAACACAGACACATGGCTAAGGCTGTTCTGGACTGACACAGACAAGTTTCACACCCAAAAAAAAAAAAAAAAAGTAATTATTTTTTCTTATGACAAAAAAATTTTGTGAAGGTAAAAAATTAAGTCCCATTATTAGACCCATCTGATTCCATTTTCAGTGCAGGGCAAGCTTTCAATCCCTGCAATCCTCATTCAGGCAAGCACCAGAATAGTTTCATATGAAAGCAAACTAAAGAGGAGGCTTATGGATCATGGTCAGTCAAGCAGAGGACAGTTGCACTCTCTCTGGAGACCTCACAAGCTTGTTTCTTTATCCTGAAAATCTGCCATTCTGAATTGCTCAAGAAAATTCCATGTTTTATTAACATTCTAGTCATGAATAATTAGATTAAAAAGTTATAACCTTTCAGATTTCCAGCAGTAATGTGGGAATAAAAATATTATGAACAAGCAAAAATGTTTGTTTCTTAAAGCTTTTTAATGTTCCAGCTTTCAATGTTCTAAAAGATAAAAAAGGAAAGTGGGTTTTTTCTCTTAGAAGCTATAAGTTACAGAGGTCAATAGGATACTCTAAGGTTTGTTCATGCATAAAAAAAGTAAGGAGAATCTGTAGAGTGGGAAAGGTGGGGTTGTTTGTGAATGCATGTTTAACAAAATACATTCAATAATGTCATTGAAAAGGAACAGATGGAAGGATCTTGACTTCCTGTGGGTTGTCATAGTAGAAGTTAGGCATTTTCAAAGCCAGTTTGGCAATAGTGTACTTATTTGGTGAAATTTATGGTCAGAAAACAGCACTCTAAAGGAAGGAAATGGGCCCATCTCTTCTTTCCACGCAGTACAGAAAAATGCCACAAGTCACCAGTGGCATAAGTCCCTTTGACATATGTTTAGGTAAAAACAGTTGCAACTGAATATCCAAGCAGCATAGAACACATATCTCTGGCAGCAGAAAACACAGTGTCTTACAGAAATTGCATGTACTTCAAAGAGTTTGAGAAAGAGATCTTCATGATGATGAGCATGGAACCCATATGATAACCAGTAACAGTCATTTCATGTTGCACACAGTGAAGCTAAAGCAAAAAACTGTACCACATGCAGTGAAATTGGTTATTAAAGAAAAGAGCCACCCAAAATCCAAGCCAATTTAAAATAGGAGCTTCATTTTATTATTGGCACCACTGTTGACTCCATTACACTGTAAGACTCTGTAGTGATTTCTCCGCTATGTGGTAATGTCAAATAACTAATTACAAATGGCAAAGCAACTGGAGATAATGCAGTTCTGTGCATTCAATATTTGGCTTTTGGAAACAGTATTCAGAAATTCTCTGAATTCAGACTCTACCCAAGCACAGAGAACCATTTACCAATCCCTCTGTTAGACAATCACTATGTGCAATAACATTTATTGAGCACAAAATCAGATGATTTAAGCAACGCCTACTTTCACTCCCTCAATAAATTCATGATTTCTATATATTGTCCTTGTCTATGTAGTTCTCAGTCTATAAAATGTATTTTCTTTTCTCTTTTTACTTCTTCTCAATGCACAGTTACCTCGCCACTCATTCTATGCTTTCAGAGATATCTGCTCAAACTCAGGATGCATCATGATTCCTGTTATTGCACCCAATTATTCCTCCCTTCACCAAGAGAAAATGAGTACCTCCCTTAAGCCCCTTTTTTGAGGTAATCTAGATAACCTTGGAAGAATCGCAAATAGGATCTATGCAGCACACAGCTATGGGAAACAGTAAAGAATAAACAAAGATAAGTAAATAATCCACCAAGACCTGGTTAATTTTAAATATTAGGGAGAACAGATTTTCTGTTTCTTCTCCTACAGAAATCCTCTGTTTCAGTCAACTCTTGAACTATTTACATTATTTCAAAATTCATCCTCTGTTGTCATTGCTGCAGAAGCACCAAATTAGTTCAAATACATTAGTGACCTTGGGAACATAGATATGAAAGGAAACTATCCTGCAACCAACCGTTATTTGATAGTGACCAACCAACAATATTACCTATAACAACTTTTTAACATAAGATTAAGGGTCTGCACTCAGACCTGGGAAGTCAGCATCCTAATAGCTTGTGCCTAAGCATTTGGTATTCTTTAGCTGGATATGGTGTACAAATTGTCATGTCTGAGGCATACTCCACTTTTCTTATTATTTTGTTCATATTTCCCTCTCTTAGCATTTTGCTAATAAATTATTCTCTGCTCTCTATTTATTCTTGAAGAAACTCAAGATAATGCTTAAATCACACAAGCACATATTTCAAGAGGAATGTAATCCATTACTTATCTGTAAGTGCATCTAAATATTTTCAGCAAAAACAAATTTGTTACGGAGCAAAAATGTCATAACATATGAAAAAGCCTATAAACATCTTTAGCCTAATTCCTGTGAGAAAAGCCTTCTCATAGTCATTTTTGTTTCCTGCAGACCCAAAAATTCTGTCTAGAGAGTTTTCCATTTATGTGAAATCGTAACTATTTCAGTACTGACTCCCACTCAGCTCCCACAATAGCTCTAATTCAACCTTTGGTGATATAATATTTTTAAAGGCTAAAGCAGGGACTGTTGGTTCACAGAGTGGATGCAAACCCCAATCTCACTGGCTGTTCCTGTGTCCTGTGTTTAGAACAGCAGCCTCCAAACAGAGATTTTCAGAAAAACTCGGAACTTCTCAATGGAAGATGAAGCTGAAGCCTTTTGACCAAAGATCTACATCTGCTGCTCCACAGCACAAGAAACTTTGATTGTTTCTTACCACTTCTTTTAAATTCTATATACATATGCCCCCACAGAGAAGTAAGCAATACTTTGTGTCTAGGCACCCCCAATAAAAAAACCTCAGAAATAATAACCACATGGACTACAGAAACCTTTTAGATCTACTGCTCTGACAAATCTTAAATACAGTGAAAGTTTTTAGAAATACTTATTTAAGCAACCTGAAACACAGATGACAGAGCTGTCTGCAGGGATGTATTTTGCTTTCATAGTAATATTTAAGCTTTCAGCATTTTTTTTTTTTCTTGGAAACATTGCCAGAGAGGAATTAGGTGTCAAGAGCCAAACTTTCCAGTCCAAAAGGCATCTGGTGACTGGGTGATGAAACTAGGGGCCTGGGAGTCAGAATGCAATTTGTCACCCCAGAATATTCTGAAACAGGTAGAAGACAACTCGTATAGCATCTGTCATCATTCCAGCCCAATTCCCTAACTACTGCTCACAAAAGGAAGCACTTAGGAAGATAAGGGCATTAACTAGCCATTTTGTGTAAGATCAAAAGACTGTCTAGCTCTGTCTCTTTGAAAGTTCTGTTGCAGAAAAATAGGAAGTGATTAAGAAAACCAAAGAATGTATAGAATCATATACTCACACATTTACGTAACTCTTACCCTTCAGTTAAAAATAAAATTAAGAAAACCCTCAAATATTTTTAAGTTCTTTTTGCAGAAAGGTCTACATACATCTTTTTGTCTGCAACACAAGGATCAAATTTATTTCTGCTTCCAGGAAAAATATCAGGTTTCAAAGAAAGGGACAACAGCATGGTTCAGACTCATTAACACTCTTAATTAGTATCCAAGCACGAGTACTTGATGAATGCATGAATACATGAGTTCTTTTCAGCAGGACACGGTACAGATTTTCCAAGATCTGGGTCAGAATTGGCACCTACAAATACCAAATTCATAAGACTAATTTTTTGTTACAATTACATCAGTGCAACTCTGTTGCAACTACAGTGCAAGTACAGCAAGATGTTATCACTGATGTTTATCCATAGCTGGTCTCATGGATGCAAAAGAGTGACTATAGCTAATTTTTAAATCTGGTGGCCTTCAGCTCTGCTGTGAACTGCTCAGCTACAGCCAGTATCTGGCTTCATTATTACTGCATTTCCTGGCCCTGGCTTCCCACAACTCCACCTCTGTACATCAGTGTGCGCAGAGTGAAATGTGGCTATTCAGTCATAATTTCAAAGCAGAGTTTTCAAAGCTCAGCCTCTCTTTAGTCAAGACTCTCATCAGATCTCCTCAAGCTGTAGGAAAATGCTAGGAAACCAAAAAAAAAGCTCTTCCACGTTAGTCTGTTTTCCTCTTTTTGAGACTACTGTGAGATTTGAGACTCTCTATTTGAGACTACTATCACTTTAACTGATATTATTTAACTGATATTATTTTACCTGACTATTATGTCTTACTTATGCCTGCAGTTAAATTTGGTTCTTGACCTGAAAAGAACACAAGAAGAATTAAACTTCAAGGCTCCTGGTTTTCATCAGCTCCTTTCTCTTGACAAGCTAGACCTTCAGAGAATCTGAGCTATAATCACATTTTTCAAAGACAGCTCCCTGCTACTAGTCTTTCTGAGGTTCATTGTGCAGGTGTCAATGTCTTCCCACTGCAGCATTCCTCACTTGAATTTCACCTGTGATAATATGCAGTTACTTCAGGAAATTCCACTAATTTCTTAAGGCATGTTAAATATCTGGAAGTTAGCCACCAGTTAAAGAAATTAAAAACTAACTTCAAAGACAGCAAAAGAATTATTACCAGATTTCTCTGGACAAGCACAAAAGTAGTGTGAGTCTTGCAGAGAGCTGATCCTAGGTACCTTCAATCAGCAGAGAGAATACCACAGGCTGGAGACCAGCTGCCTGCAGTGCAGACAAAATTACTGGAATTGTGCAACAAAACCAGTCTCCTGCATGTGCAACATAAGTTACTAGACAATCAGGTGAAGTATAATGGCATCTGTTATGCAGGAGGCCATAAATCTTATCTCATTGCAAACAGATTTATTTGCAAACATATTTAAAATGAATATGCACATGTATATAAAGTCTGCAATTAACATTTGCATTTAAAAGATTTTATTGCTTTGTGCTGTTGATATCTTTATTAATTTAGTTTAATTGCTGGCTGGCAAAGATTTTAGAGGATGAATTTTGTAGAATCCAGAGATTATATTTGTCCTAAAGTCCATTAATGTCTAACTACAGATTTTACAAAATAATCCTCTAGACCAACAGATTTTGATAGCCAGTTATGAAGGAGTCTATCAAAATCAAACCAATAAGATTTCTGTCATAATTGCTTTTATGATCTCAAAAGACAGGAGAATCCCTGACCTGGGATTCTATTGGATTCTTCAGATGGACAATAAAATGGACAGTAAAATTAAAATCTAAACATCTCCATAGCTTGTAGAGTATCTTCTCAGAACTTTGGCACTTTCATTAGGTCTTTATCAGCTATGAGTGTAACAAGATCTGAGAGACTCCTCCATGATGGTCCTTCAAAATCTCAGTAGCTTTATATATTTCTGTTTACTAAGGAACAATAAGTACTGACTCCACACTCCCAAATAAAAGATTCATGATTTGAATTATTTTTGGTTGTTTTTTTTTTTTTTTCTTTTCTAGTGCACCTGTTATTTTTGCCATTCCCAGCTAGATCAGTTTGAACATTTTAAAAGACAATGGAGTTAATGGAATTTGTTGGCCAAAACCCAATAAATTTTAGTAAAATACAATTGCCCAGTTTTCCTAAAAATGTTCTGAGGAAAAGAATGATAAACAGAGTGGCAAACATAGCTGAGTCAGTGAGTGATCTGCCTGAAGGATGCTTGCCCCCGCAGCAAAGACAGAATGGTCACTAGTGATGAGAAACACTACTGGAGAAAATTACAAATAGAGTTTTTACCAGTTATTCTATAAGAGAACTAACTTTCCAGTATTTTCCCTCCTTATTTTGCTCTTCAATTATCCGTATGTCTCCAAGTACACTTTAAATAATATTGCTTGCAAAGCCAACAAAAAAATGGCTTTTGGCTCCAAAGAACACTGAAGAATTTATAAGCTGTTTTTCTTCCTATCCTTGGAGCTACTCCCAGTAGAAGCCAAATCCAGACATTTGCAACTCAACACCAGGAATGACAAGTTAATGTTATCAGCTTTGTCAAGGTCTAAGCCAATGACCTCAGGCATAGGACATCTGACAGATTCTGAGACACAATAGCTAATTCTATTTCAATTTATGTGAAAGCCCTTTTAGATTATTTTCTTATGAGTTGCTACACTGAGGTACAGCTCCAAAGACAGTGAGTATTTTCAGTCCAGACTAAAATTCCAGTCCCTTCAAAACCCCTGGTAAGCATCATAGTTCAAACAAAAAGGCAGTATGCAAGTCTTCAGAGATACAGAAATTTGCTTGACATAATCAGTACCCCAAAGTTGAGATGTTGATGCAATCTGCAAATGCTCTCTCTAAATCTCTCAATTCTAGATACCTATTTGCAAATTTGTTCTACTGAGGCCAAGGACTACATAGAAGTTATGTTTCATGTAATACATCAGTGCCTCTGCTTCTGGACAGAAACAAGAGATAGCATGGCAAAATTAAATATGTAAGTCAAAGAAGAAATTTCCAAATACTTGCAAACCTTGGTGAACGTTCAAGACACTCAATCCAATTGGCCAGTCTTGATTAAAATGTTTCATATATTTCTACCTAAAACACAGAAGGCAGACAGGTTCTCAGCAGCATTATGAAGATGAATGATGTCTGACACATGTGCTCTCAGACACACTGCTTCGCATTTCATGTCAAGTACAAGCAAAAGCTCAGATCAATCACTGTGGAAGCAAAACAGTACTTCTTTTATCATGTGAAATCCTGAACCTGCTCAAATTAAAGGCCAATCTCCCTCTGACTCTAGTAGAGCCAACAGTTTATCTATAGAGAGCTGAGAAAGAGCTGGAGGACCTGATAGGAGGAACCAGACAGGCTCTCAGCCTACCTAGCAGTGTCTATCCCATGTCCTCAATGTGTCTGTGGGTCCTTGCTGTTTATTGAAAGAAATATGGCTGTGGCCTTCTTACCTCTGAAGTTAAGTAATTGTTTGGAAAAGGGTAGCTCTCTCAAGAATCAGGGTCCTGATCATAATGAAAAAATATGGCTTGCCTGATCATACAGCAGAGAAGAATCCTTCCATAGTGGCTGCAATACACAAAAGAAGAAATGAAATGTCACAAACAAGTAAACAATGCCAGTTTCAATGAGAAATATTTGGTGCTTGGTGAGAAGAGATTCTTACTATGCGATGTCCAAGAGAACTGTGCTAGATGTGCTGGTGTATGGTGATATAACTTACTAGTGCTACAGCAGCAGTATATGACAGTATATACAATAGCGGATTTTCAGTTAAAGTTGCTCTTCAATGTAACTGTTTCTAAACCAACATGACTGAATATCTACTTTATCTCCAGTCAAGTCACAACAACTAAATGGAAGTTTTCTTTAGCTTGTTTTTTTTAATCAAAGTGAGACTCATCCTTCCTACCTCTACAACACAAAATATCAACACCCCTCCGCCCAAAGATACAATAAGAATGTAAGGTAAAGATGCACACCAGTGACATCCAAGTCAGAGTCCTGGAGGGCTAAAATTCCTTCGGTAATTAAGGCATGACTTGGCATGGTAAATCAACTGCCAAAAGCTGAAATTACCTACCTACGCATAGGTCACATTTTGTGCAAAAGCTCGCCTAGTAAATTCTCTCCACTAGTCTGGCAACCCCTGCAGTCACTTTTGACAAACTCGCTATTTTTCTTAATAAAACCATCAAGTCCAGAACAAAATTCAGGGATAGGCTTGCAGGAAAACCCCTGAAACAGTCTTAAGGCACTGTGGAAATTGAAATTTGTAGCAGGTCCTTGCACCAGAGATTAGTACAATTGGCTTCAGAATTACTAGTGCAGATAAGTATATCGCACATTTTACAGGTTTGCAGATAGGACTGAGATATATTTTCTTCATGTGTTTTCCAAAAGCTGCTTTGTTTATTAGAAAAAAATAAATGGCATCTCAACAGATAGCTCAGCGATACAGATTTCTAGAATAAATGTACATGCACAAAGCCTTAAAAGCATCCTTGCAACTATAATATTGCTGGAGTAACATAAGGCAGTAAAAATTAACCCCTTCACAAACTTTTCAAACCACAATTAGTTTGATTCAGAAAAAATACATATGCACATCTACTATTTGGATTCTAGCACAACACCATTTCAAATGTACTAAAATGCCTTTGCTGTTTGGTCCCAACGCAGGAGTTCAGAATACAGTTTGAGGGCCTCACATTGATCTAAAGAAGTAAAACATATTCAAACATGTCTAACACTGAAAACTCAGCTAAGTAGTGTAACTGAATGCAAGTATTCAGGATGAAGAACAAAATCACAATTCAGCCCTCTAAAATAGGTGTTGCTTACACTATGTCCTCAAAGAATGCATCAAATGGAAAAACTGAACCCAAACCTTTTCCTAAAGAAACACTTAGAACAGAGTAATCGAAATGCTGCTTCTTGCTCAAAATATAGCAATGTGTTTCATGATCATTTCATGATACCACAACTAGTCAATTTTATCAGACACAATTTCCTCAGGATGCTTTAAAAGCACCTACGTGTTTAAAATATGCATTTTATATATGCACATTTGGAGGCCTGTAGTCAGTGGGCTTCCGCAGGGATCAATATTGTGTTATTCAATGTTTGTTTGTCAGTGACCTGGATGACAGGATAGAATGTACCCTCAGTAAGTTTGCTGATGCTAAGAAACCGGGGGGAGTGGTTAATTCACCCGCAGGCTGTACTGCCATAGGCTGGAGAGTTTGGTGGAGAGAAACCTAATGTGGTTCAACAAGAGCAAGTGTAGGGTCCTGCACCTGGGGAGGAATAACCACAAGCACCAGTAGGGGTTGGGGGCTGACCTACTAGAGTACAGTTCTGCTGAGAAGTAGCTGAGAGTGTTGGTGGATGACAGGCTGAGTATGAGCCAGGAGTGCGTGTCTGCAGCCAGGAGGGCCAATGGGATACATCAGGAAGAGTGTGGCCAGCAGGCTGAGGGAGGCAATCCTGTTCCTCTGCTCCACCCTGGTGAGGCCATGTCTGGAGTACTGTGTCCAGCTCTGGGCTCCGCAGTATAAGAAAGACAAGGAGCTACTGGAGGGTGTTCATTGGAGGGCCACAAAGCATTAGGCGTTTGGAGCATCTCTCTTATGAGGAGAGACTGTGGTAGCTGGCCCTTTATAGTCTAGAGAAGAGAAGACTAGAGGGGATCCCATTAGTGCACATAAATATCTCAGAGGTCAGTCGCAGGAGGATGGTGCCAGACTCACCTCATCATAACGAAGAACTTCTTTACATTGAGGGTGGCAGAGCACTGGAATAGGCTGCCCAGGGGGGTCATGGAGTCTCTGTCTCTGGAGACATTCAAAACCCACCTGAGCACATTTGTCTGTCACCTGCTCTAGATGATCCTGCCTTGAGAGGGGGGGTTGGACTAGTTGATGTCCAACACTAAAGATTCTGTGATTCTGTGACACAAAATAAAAAAAAGACTAGGTTTTCACTTATATTTAGTTGATATTTGCTACCTTTTCACATTGTATTTATTTATAAAAGTTTAAAAAAGGTATAAGTAACATAGATGTATTACAGAAGACATCTAAAAGGAAGAGCAAAAGACTTACAAATGTATCTGTTGACCCTACTCCAGTCACATTGACCTGTTTAGAAAGTTTTGAAGCACCTTGAAATCCCCTGAGATTCTCAATTCATTGACCTTAACATTGGACCTTGACTATACAGAGGAGAAAACACTGGGTATAGAAGACTGTTTTTCCCCACCAGAGAACATCAGTGCCTGTGCTACCTTTAAAGTGAAGGAATTTACCTCGGGATTTCCAGTATCAGCAAGTAATTTCATCTAAATAATTGTTTCCTCTCACCACAGCTTCTCATTCCTAACTATATGAGAAATATCCTGGAGGAAAAAACTTAAAGGTAGCATCTACATTTGTCTTTCCTTTATGGAAACCAGGACTTCAGAAGTCAGTTTTATGCAATATTCAGTGCAAAATTGTATCTCAGTTACAAGACAAATGCCAGGAAAAGAGCAATGGTTTGTAATAGGAATTTGGGAAGAGAAAGGTTGAATGGTGATGGATTAACTTTCTCTGAGCTGAGAGACAGGCTACATGCTGGGAAAACAAGAGCAATAAGTTCAGCAGAAGCAGTGGTACGTAGAGCTGAACTGAAAAAAAAGGTTTTAAAAAAATTCATCACAGCTTTTCCTTCCAGAGAGTTCTTGTGTGATCCTGTGACCTCTGTGTGTTAAAAGCTCTTTTCTGGGCTGGGTTGGTGAGGTGTTATGTTTATCCAGTGGAAACCCAAACTTCTGAAGTTATTCTGCAAGCTAGCCAAAAAAGTTACCATTACACTTATTTTTGTTTTCCATACAACAGTAAAAAAAATGTCAGTTGTGGATAAACAACTCTTTATCAGGCATCTGCATTGGTGAAAAAGACATGATCTGGGGAGCCAGAATCTTTCAACTTCAATCCAAGTTCATGTGCTGTTCTACCTACGTATTATTCCTTCACACTATCATACTACATGGAGTGTGACAGAGAGACAGTGCATATCTGTGTCCTGTCACCAAAGGAGTCATCAGAAAAAATCACTTTTTTTTTTTTTAATACTAGGCATTAACTTTAGTATCAGACTCAGAAAAATAATCTTATCCCTTAATTTAGCCCACCTCTTTCTCTGCTTTTCTGCAGTGCTTCAGTTTCTCCAGATGTAGCCCAAAGCCATCTCCAGTTTTGAATGAGCAGATAAGCAGCTGTCACATATCCTTCTGCCATTCACAAGGAACAGGTGCATCCAGAACTGAAGCAGAATCTAAGTGTCAAGTTTTATCTTCCCTTTGGGTACATTTCATTGTAGTAAAAATGCCACACACCGCTACTGACTGGGTTTATTACAGTAACATAGCCTGACCCACCAAGAGGAGCCCTTCATTGTGCTAAGCCCATCCAAATTTCCCTTTGTTATATGTGAGTCAGAATTTTATCAACATTTTTTTTATTGTGATCCCTTGATGCTGTGCTATTAACAGGAGTTAACAAGTAATGGAAAACTATTATGACCATTAAAGTATGCAGAGGAATAGTAGCCAACTTATCCATGTGCCAGAAACCAGAATACACATTTTTTCCAGCTCACAAACACTTGAGAAAGGAATTTTGGCCCTGGCATTCTTGGGAAAAACCAAATGCCTTAAGGACATTTAGTTCCAGCAACGGTGAGGTTTTTACTTGGTTTGGGAAGGTATTGGCAAAGACATTGAAAGATATCATTTTAAAAGTAAATAAAATCAACACATTATATTAATGTTTTGGAAAAGCCACACATTTCAGGTAACTTATCTTCAGCCAAATACTGAAGCCATTTTTCTAAACTTGCTCAGGAAAGCTTATTGAAGTCAACAGGAGTTTTGTTGAGTGAGGACTGCAGGATTTGTTTCTAAGAGTCGTTGAAATACTGTGTTTATTACTGAAGCAGTAGCAAAATAGGCAGTTGCTGTGAATCATCCAAAATAACTATTTCCTTTAAAGACTAGACACTCAGCCAGATAATTCTATCAGAGCTTTGCGGATTTGGATGGGGTGGCCTTCAGTAGACATTTGGACAACTTGCAAGAAGCATATGGGGATCCGAGAGTTAGAGCACAGGTCTTGCCTAGAAAATCATTCTTTACCTCTTCTTTTCTAAGTGTAAGAGGATATTAAGACAGTGGGAAGTTTCTGCCAAGATGAAGGCAGAGTGGATTTCTGGAAGGAAACATGTTTTCACCAAAAGAAAAGGGGAAAAAATAAACAAGGTGGAAAAAAGAAGCCAACACTTTCCACTGAAAGAAAGAAAAACTATTAAAGGGAAAGAAGAGGTGAAAGTAAGAAGAGCTGCTTTGCAGGCTGGTCAGTTCCTACTGCTCTTTTTGTTTGAAGGAGTAGAAATCATGAATTTACTTTTTAATTCTGTATTTAAGCTTATATTAATTTGCTCTTCCTTTTTTCGTGTGTTTGCCCTAAAGTTCTGCTTGATCTCATGTTTCCATTGCTTTTCCTCCCATGAAAAGAGCATGTATGGATATGGATTTCATACAGAAGAGATTTTAACATTCACCTTTACTTTAGAGCCTTCTCAAGAGAAGGTGATAAGGAGGAATTTTAGAAGAAAACCATATTCTAGTAAACAGTCTGCTTTGTCTAATGTTTGGTGTCTGACATCCAGCAGTTTAAAGATGCGTTTGAGGAACCTCCCATTCCTTGACAACCTGCCCAGAGGAAAACATATTTTCCAATATTTGTTTATTTACCAAAGTTGTTCTTTCCTCTAATTTATTCCTTACACTGTCATGTGTTAACTTTTCCTCTTTATTTGCTGAGTACCTGATTTATGATTGGGGCTGCTAGGCTTCATCACAATACAGTGCAGATAGTCTGGTAATAATTTGCTATTTCTTGTTTTCTGCATCCCTTGTTTAGCAAAGCACCAAAACTCCAGCCTACATGTGTTTCTTTGTACATGGACAAAATTCAAAACCACTCCCTTGCAAATTCCATTTAAACCAATATTTACATATAAAGATTGCAAAAAAAAAAAAAAAAAAAAAAAAAAAAAAAAAAAAAAAAAAAACAAGTCAAAACACCTACCAAAATGTAAAAGGAAAATAAAAATAGTATGTCTGTTTTCACATACTTGGCACTTTAGAAACACAGAATCATTAGAATATTCTGAGTGGGAAGGGATCCACAAGGATTATCCAGTCCAACTCCTGAACTCTCATATAATTTTTTGAATACTATTAAGGGCATCACACATCTCTTCCAGAATCGAGCATGTGATCTCTAAGAGCACTCACGTTTTAAATCATAAATTCAGCAAATGAGTATGCACTATTTTCTCATAAAAAAAGATTCATCCAGTTTCATAAGCAGAGTCTATCAACCTGTTTTCACCACCAAATGATAGATCTGACACATTTCCAGGACATTTAATCTGGGAAAGTATTTCTAGAGCTGAGACAAGTGCAGAGGCAAGAGTACTGAAGTCAAAGCCCCTCTGCTTGAGAACCCATCTGTTTTTTAAGTAATATATTAACAGGATGCATGTTCATTGAAGCAACTCTGAGGGAGATGTCTCAAAATGTGAAATGTCAGTTTTAAGACATTCTTGGCGCCATCAAAGTAGTCACCTTAGGTTAGAGTCCTTCACTGACAAATTGGTGTCATTATTTCAGTGTGTTTTTAAGAGGTTCACAGTGTGTTTCTTTGGAGTCCCCGCTCTCAGCAATACATTGGTTTTGCAATTTGTTCTACCTGAACTGCAATATCAATGCAGAACAAAGGTCTTGCATTTAGAAAATTACCAGGCATTTCACTAAACCCAAAGTACCAATGTAGCTACTCAGGATTTGTGGTAACTGTGCTTTTTCTGTGGATATGGCCTTAGTGCACCAGTCTGTGTGCATGTGTCAAAATACTACACAACTATCCTTGTCCATTATCTCAGGGACACTTACAAAGCTCAGCTTGGTGACCTCTTTGAAACAAAAATGTGTGTCCCAGAAAGTGATGAATGCTGTAGCTGGCTCAGAAAGGGATATAGGTCATGGAACAGACCCTGACTATGGTAGCTTCCTAGGAAGAAAGTCTCAGATAAGTTATATCTCATCTAGAATTCACCTCTTTACCCACATTAAGAAAAACAGCATAGTTTCAAGGTGGTCAATGCAATTTGTGACCAAACAACAACTTATTTTTTAATAACTATTTTATCATGACAAGTGAGAACCATTTGCAAGCCACATGTGGGCCTGTTCTTGAGGAAATGGAAATTTTCTGTGGAAATTCAACCTCGCCAGGAAATATTTCTTAGAGATGCAGGATGTAAATCAGACAGAGCCCTCACACTAGAAACTCCAGTTGTCCTGTGTCTGAAACATTCATCTGAGACTGAAGTGTTCTTTCCTTGCATCAAATCAGTCAAACAAGGACTCCACTTGTATTTTCCACTTCCTAGTATTGTCTGTTGAGTTATTGACTAGTGCAAGTAAGATATGTCACTCCTTGGAGCACTTACACTCCCTTACTGAATTTCCTTCTCTCAAAATACATAAAAGTACAAATAAAAGGACAACTGCAAATATTTGCCCCATAAAGAATAGAAAGATCCAGAAAAACTCAGTAGCTTCCATTACATAGAATATTTTTCCAGGCAGCTCTTGTCAGAGGACAATACTAGCCTTCAAAAGACTTAGCTTAAGGCAGAGTGAGTGAAAAACTTTGGTCTGTTGGATCAGTTTCTCCATAGTGTCACGATCAGTTTCTCCCTAGTGTCACTATCAGTTACTCAATATAAAATGAGTACAAGTGGATCTTGGACCCAGAAGGAAAGTCAGATCTGCTACAAAATGGAGGATGATGAGTCAAGTAACATCAATCTCACAATTATACCTTGTGTTTACTGGGAGACCATGGCGACTGAGTGCAAATACTCACTTCTTTCCAAAAGTGCAACACCCAAAGAAAGGAAAAAAAAGGAGTGCCCTTTCTGGCCTTCAGTCTCCAGACTTGCTCTGAAGAGCTGAGAAGAGGGAGAACATTCTCTCCTGGTCTCTCTGTGATGAGAGCTTTCTAACACCTTTAAAATAGGTCTAAGTTTTGTCCTCCGGAAAAATCACCACTGCCCAAAAGCTACTGGGCAGAAAATGTTAGGGCAAAGGTTTGACAGCTTTATTCCTGCTGTGAATTGTCATAATTACAGTTTCAAATAATAGTTTCAAATTCATCACAAAATTATTTCTTATATAATAATTATGAAATTGTGGATTGGTTTTGAGCCATCGTGGGGAATCATAACCAATCAATATTAAATGTAATTTATGTTCCTTGAACACCACTAGATGTGCAGATCACATGATTCTTTGACTGAATAAGTGCAAGACTGATACTAGATGTATTATATATTAATAATTTCAAATTAGTGAAGATTTACTTTAAATTTACTTTACTTGAAAAATTACTGATGATAGTTCAAGTAGCAGAAATTTCAATGCAAATGGAGCACAAAAATTTAATTTGAAATGTGAGTAAGTTAGAGAACTGTGATAGCACTCACCTCTAGAATCAGAGCTGAGCTACCACATTAAAATTCAGATGAGGATTTATAAGTGTAGCATCTGAGAATTTTGAATCAAGCATTTTGGAAATGGTAGGTTTTAAAGATGTGATTCAGTCATTACATGATGATCTGAATGAGGGTTTTTAAACACCTGCACCAAAACACCCACAGACAAACAAACAAAATCTGACCAAAAAACCCTACAGTTTTGGGGGCCAGTTATTTTGATTTCATTTGCATTTTAAATGAAAGTAGTACTTGTTTGCGTAAAATCTTGTGTTTGTTCCCTTTGGCACCACAATGTAACATCCTCCGGTAGTACTGTACTGATAAAAACTTCCCTGACACCATCAAATCCCACTTAAATGACAGGCAGTGACCTGGACACCATTTCCCTAAGGAATGAGAGACTATTTCCTATCATGAAATCCCATGACAGCTTCTCAAAATAAGCAAATAAATACCAATTGACTATCCCTTCAATTCTACAACTTTAGGGCTTTGTGTTGCCTGTCTGACCTGTAACCAGAGCAAAAGTTCCAGAAGACATTAAGAGAGTAACTGTGCAACAAACGCACAGAGTATTATGAGATTTAAGGCAACTTCTGTCTGCCACTTAGATAGTTCTCTGGGGATGTGACAGCCAACATGAAGAATGTTCAGCATCATCCTTGTCTATTTGAGGACATAAAGGCTGTACAATGAGACACCCTCTCCTAACCACTGTTGGGATATATTTATTTACAGCTGGAATGATAATTACATGGATGGTTCTTTTAAGCTGAAGTATGATTCCTCCTTTTCACTTTAAAGTAAGGGTGATCATACTAAATCTGTTATTACAAGTGGTATTTTCTTTTTCCTGATACTATATAAGACTGCCAGCCTGCCAACTCAGCAAAGATATCAGCAAGCACTTGTCTTGTTGACCAGATGTATACAAGTGCGTTTCAGTTTAAAAACTTCAACATTTCAAATACATGCTTTTCAAATAAAAAATTAGAATCCTCTAAGGGAAGGAACACTGCTTGAGTGAGTTCTCATGTATCTTTCTCAGCTCCAGAGAATGCCAGACCTGTCTCAGAGCAAAGATCCACCGTGGCAGTGTCCTGTCCAACCCGTGGCCATGTTCTGCAGGGAAGGGGAATGTGACTTTCTATAAAAGAAATACTTTTTAAATACTTCTTTAAAAAAGTATTTTATAATTTACTACAGACTGTCAATGCTGTAGTCCCATATGTAGTCTAGAAACCTATTTGTCTGAGTAGAAAAAGTTGCCTTGGTAGTTTTGTTTTTATCTCTAGACATTTATACAAACATGAAAAAAAATCTATTAATTTTACACTGTTTTTGACATGAATTTAAAAAAAAAAATCACATCTCTGCAGGAAAAAAATCCCATCTAAATAAGAAGAGTTAGGATATGATATTTGGTAGAGGCCTGACTGAACTACTTACCTTTATTATCTGACTTTTAACAATTATAGCATTACATATTTTCATACACTAAACCCAGATCTATTAATATAAACCAGAAATCACTTCCATGTGTTTCCATATAAAATATTCTCTCCTGTCATGTTTAATAAATTTTCTGTTTCAAGAGATGTGAACTGATGCCCTTAAGCAGCAAAGTACTTAAGTACAGGCTTACACTCCTGCACATTAGTAGTCTTCTCCATCAGGGTCTAAAGGAGGCTGTCACAATGTCCTCACTGCTGAAGTCTCTCTCCTCTGGTAAGATGAAGTAAAAATATGTTGAAAAGGGACAAAGCAAGTGTATTGCCACCATTTAATGTAGTCATTGCTGGGAACCACTAGTGGAGCAGCTTGAATAGATCTTCATCATGCCACAGGAATGGTTCCCTCTCAGGTTCTGGATGGCCAGAGATAAAACATCCAAATGGAGGTTGTCCAGAAAAGGTTAGCACTGCTGAATATGTCAGAAGAAGCACACAGGTGGTTCAGAGTGGGCTGTCATACTGCCCTTCCATTCCCAGATTCCCCAGAGACCACAAATATTGGGGTTTCATGCAGGGGAAGATAGTTATGCCTTTTACAGCAATTAATCGCATCACATGTCTTGGTTTTCTTGCTGAAACACTCTTGTGATCAATATTTTTACTGCCATTAATCATTACATTCATATTCATAATTGTAATATTTTATTCCTCATCTGAAAGTCACAAGTAATAGAATCAAAATTAATTTCTGCTTCTTATTTTTATTACTTTTTCCTGTCTGGTCACTTCTCTTTTATCTTCTTATCTTCTCTTGTCTACCTTCACCTAAAATAATTTTTTTTTTTATATATCCAATAATATTTTACAATATACCTAATATTATTTTCTGTTCTCTTTCAAATTCTCTTCCCTTCCCTTCCCTTCCCTTCCCTTCCCTTCC
>JAWWTY010000156.1:31842531-31868943 GCA_035222235.1 Margarornis squamiger
CTTCCCTTCCCTTCCCTTCCCTTCCCTTCCCTTCCCTTCCCTTCCCTTCCCTTCCCTTCCCTCCCCTCCCCTTCCCTTCCCTTCCCTTCCCTTCCCTTTCTCACCTTTTACTCTTCTTTTCCTCTCCTTTTTTGACAAGGCAAAGTCAAAGGCTTGGGTAGGGAAAAAAACACTTCAGAACTTGCAGTTTTGATACAGAAAAACAAGAGACGAGATAAAGTCAAACTTGCGATACATTTTTTGTGTAAGTGTGTAAACTAATCCTCATGTAGAATGGACTTAAAATAATCTCATAACACCCGATACTCATTCTGGTGAATTAGATTTTCCAAATCCCCAGTCATATTTATTTTAGCTTGAGAAGCCATTTGTATACAAGCAGTCCTCCTAGTCCTCAGTCCATCTTAAAGAGAAAACATCTTAGAGAGAAACAAACATACAGCTCTATTTTTAAACAAGGCATTTCCATTTCTTTTTATGACTGAAAATTCTGAAATTTGAGGAGAAAACAAACCAGCAGTTACTTACGGTGTGACAGAGTCACTGTTATTTAAATGCTTAAATAGCATCCTGTGGTGGTGCTGGTCAGTGGCAGCTGGCAGGAACCATACTTTGAACCAAGGTCCCCTCTGAGAAAGTCATTGCAGGAAAGCGCCACCTGTAAAGAACAAATGTTAAGATCTAAAATTCAGCTTCATTTTCCAAGTAGAAAGGGTTATGTCTGTACAAGAACATAGCTCCTTTGTAAGCTCTACAGACCATACGCTCAGGAGTGAATATAGTCACATTCAACTCAGTGCCATAAGAAATGCAGGAGCAAGCTGACTTAACTACTCAGTTAAAACAAAAATACCATAACATTTAATGTGAAATTGCTACACTGCATGAGGTACCTTCACATTCCAGGACACTCTAAGGTATATTCTACATGTTGCTATTGTTCGCTATAACTCGTGTCAGTTTTCTCAAGCATTTTCTTCACAAACTTGGTATTTAAATTTAAGCGAAAAGAAATAAAACAAAAAAAATAAAAAAAAAAAATCCCATGACATACTTAAATAATATCCTAAGATGTTATTTATCCTAAACAAAAGACTCTTCACCTTAGGGACATGGAGGAGCTAATAACTTCACTGCTCTCTGCTGTCTGCTGGTCATATTGAAACTGCAGGATGTGTGTTATCGCTACATCTCTCCTTTAGGACTCCAGCATCACTCCAATTTTGTGTCTCACAGGCATATTTAGTGACTTTGTACAATACTTGCCAGAAGCAAAATAACAAAATACACGAACATATGAGGAAAAAAATGTACACATCCTTTAATTCATAAATAACAGGAATGCAGGAATGCAGCCATGTAAAAGCTGTTGCTTTCAAACAGTATTTCAGTATAGGATCACTCCTAGATCTTTAGGGAAAATAAGAAATAACCACTAAAACAACATATTTAGGAATTGTCATGGAAACAAACCCACTATAAAAGAAACATCACACAAAGCCTTCTGAACTTTATGACTAAATATTGAAAGTCAGATAAATTATTTTATCCATAAACACAGACATTTTTGGTCAGGTTTTTGTAACATGTGAGTCTACTGAAGTCTGAAGATCAGTTCTGTTATACCAGCCTAAACAAAAGGACTCAGAGGGAAGCATCAAGTCACTTCTTTGCTTCATTGTCTGAGGCCAAACATGTGCCTGGCTAATTTTTCTGTACAGATTTTGAAGTCCTGAAGGCTGCTCTAAGTTGTACCGGTTGGTGAGGTTCCAAGGGAGCTGCCTTTGTGGCCATAGCTGACAGGGACTCAGGAAAGCATTGGTCATGGCTCCATGCTGACACTGGCACCAAGACAGAATACAGTTTTTTCTGGCTCTTTGCTAGAAGGCATACCACCCACAATTTTAGAAAAATATTGGGTGTCAGAAAGGTGCAAGATATTCTTGAGGGCAATATTTCTGGAATTTTCTGGTTTATCTTGTTTATAAACCTATATAAGCAATCACAGTTTCCTTTTAAACTGTACTACATTAGCATGCAGATAATTAAAACATACATTGACAGAAAGGGAAGGGCTGGATCCTGAGGCAGGAGACCTAAAGGGAGAGAGTTAAAAAAAACATTTTTGTATTTTTCTTTCACAATGTGTAATACTTAACTTTCACTTTGCTATTTAGTTTACATTTATTTATTTCTCTTCATTCTTTGTTCTATGAAAGGGTTGTCTATGTACCATTAAATGGATCTTCCTTTTTCCACAGACATGTAAATATACAATATAATTATAGGACTTCTGTTGAAAACAGTCATATTTTACACCTTTTTTTACTCCTGCCCACTAGGTAGTGATTTTCTTTCTTACCCATGGATTACTCTCTTTCAAATCCATCATTCCCAACTACTCATTTGGTGGAGCACAGAAAGCTTTTTCAATCAGTTGTTTTTGCTGACCATGCACATGAGGTTGCAGAACTCAGTTTTGTCATCACAAAGGAATTGTTTTGGTACTGTTTTATTGTAAATTTGAAATAATGCAGTTACAATCTTACAAGCAGATGTTTTGCTTACAATACCACAAACCTTTTTTAAGTTTGTTTGCATCACATGGAAAGATCTCTAAGCTAAACTAGGCAAATGCTTCTTCTCCTCTAATAAAAGTGTTCATCTAGCAGATTATACTCATCTAACTGTTCCAATTATTTGGCTCCTGTCAAGACAAAGTCCTAGACAATGATGTGCTCCATGCAGACATAGAAACATCATCTACATGATATGTCCCCATGTTGCCTTAATTGGTTCAGATAACACGGTTTTCTTTTTAATAGCATGCCTCTATTTCTTTGTCAATTTTTAAAAGGAAATATAACCTTTCAGATGAAATCTTACTGTGCCTATAAGTCATTAAGCAGTCAGAAGCCTTCGAAAGCTTGTTACAAAAATCCAGCAAGACCCAACCTCTCATGAAACTTATGTAGTAAATAATTTCTTATATTTTCTATATGAATGGCATTTCTTTGTATTTTCAGTCATCTAAGTCATAACATTGTATGGCATGGTACTCAGACAAGGCAACAGTCCAAAGAGCCACTTCTGCAAAGAGTGCACAGATAGATACTTGGAGAGGAGATTCACATAGTAGAAAACTAAATAAAAGCTTCCTAAGGGAAAATTCAGGTTGTAAAAATTAGATTTTTTCAAGCCAACAGGGAAAATAACCACCTTGTCAGAAAAGTGCAAATGAAAATTATCATCTGAAAAAATCAGTTTTGTTACTATTTCACTAGCAGAATTACAACTCAGTGACAGAGTCCTATAAGGAATCATGGATGATGCATTTTCATGTATATTGAGGAGTCTTGATTAAAAAAAAAAAACTTAAAAAATTAGATCTGCGAACATTTGCACTATTTTTCTCTGGTTCATCTAATGCTTGTGCTCTGAACACTCCATTTTCTGCTTTCTATTTCAATCTGTGAAACATGAGGGTGAGCAGTGTTAGTTCATATGTTCAGAAATGTTCATCTTTCTTTTTAGAGGAAAATTTCAAATAATAAAAGTTAAAGGATTACTAGAAATGCAATTTTAAGTTAAGTAAAAAGTGAGTAACTGCTGTTGACATGAATGCTAAGCAAGAAGGTACCCATCATTTTTAAGAGAGTGCAGGCGAACATTAAAAAACTGGTCAATTAAAAATTTTTTGCTCATCAGGCAACCACAAAATCCTTTCCTTAGAGCTGCTTTTGCTCCCTACTTGAACATTCCATGGTCAAGTAGAGGTAGAAAATTAATTTTCAGTATGCCTGCAGATCTTCAGAAAGCCTTATTGCTTTTAAATCATACTGCCTCATATAATTGAATATTTATTAACTTAAAAGTCTGTTTAATTTATTTGTCTTGCTTTTGCTCTTTCTCTATGGAGAAGCGAAATTCTTCAATTCCTAAAGCTCCTGAAAATAAATCTGCTTTCAAGTGTAGGAATGATGCTTTTTTCATAATTTCTATGGTAATTTTTTCCTACACAGGGACACTATGGGCAACTGTCAATTAATTGAAGCAGGTCAGAAAAATAAGTAAGAGGAAGACACAAAAATGAGTAGAGGTAAGAAAATAATTTACCAGGTCACCAGAGAAGAGCATCCTACTTCATCTATTGCTGATGAGAGCTAACACTGAGAAGGCTAACCTTGTGTTCAGCAGTCCTAAACTTTTCTCCTGACAGAGGATTTCTAGAACACGTCCTGGATAATGAGGATTGTTTTTCCTTTTGTTTTGGGTTTGTTTTTTTTTTTAGACTACAATATGAGGACTTATTCAAGTGACATCTCACTTAAAGGATAAACTGGCTTTCTCTATCTGTCTATCTCGCATTCAGCAGCCTCCAGTCTAGATGATCTATACAGACTCGAGTATCTCCTTCCAATCAAATTGTTTACCCAGTATTACAATTTTTTTTTTCTTCAATTCTGATATCCAGAAGTCTCAAAGCCTAAGTTATATAGTAATTACTACTTCAGTTTACCCTGGCTCTTATTCATGATGAGGAGACATTTTAGGGCATTGAAAATCTTCCTGGAGTCAGTTATCAAACAATTTTGAAAGTAACTGTGATCAGAACAAGTATCTGATTTGCATCAGCATAATTTTGATGCCCCATAGACATTTCTCAAATATCAAAATTTTTAATTCCCCTGTATTTTGGGACATCAGAAGTGTAAAAAGTACAAATAACACAATTTGCATAGAAAGAAACTAACAACGACATGCTGATTACCCTGGAAATAGGATGAAGCAAATGGAAACTGTATATAACACATGAATTCTAACCTAACTATCACTTAGTAGAGAAGACAGTCCTAGAGTTCAAATCCCTTCATTCCACTTAGACAATGCCCTGAATTGCATTCTTCCAATTTATTTACCACCTTCTACAAATCAATTCTGTAACACTTTTCATTAAAGGAAATCTGGAAAACAAACAAGCAGATAGAAACAGCACTGGAGCGCAGTGCTCTGACCCCCAAACTATTAAATGCTTAAGGAATTATAGAATGTCCTGAGCTGGAAAGAACGTACAAGGATGATCAAGTCCAACTCTTGGCCCTGCAAAGGAAAACCCCAAGAGTCATACCATCCGTCTGAGAGTGTTGTCCACATGCTTCTTGAACTCTGTCAGGCTTGGTCCTGTGACCACTTTCCCGGGGAGCGTGCTCCAGTGCCCAGCCATCCTCTGGGGGAGGAACTTTTGCCTAACCTAACCTAAGCTAACCTAAGCTAACCTAACCACCCCCCTGCAACACAGCTTCAGGCCATTGCCTCAGGTCCTTGTCACCAGTCACCAGAGACAAAAATCACTGCCTGCCCCTTCTCTTTTTCTCATGAGGAAGCTGCAGACAGCTGGGAGGTCTCCCCTCAGTCTTCTCTGATGAACAAATAAGTGAACTCGGTTCTCCTCGTATGGTTTTCCCTCTAGGCCATTCAACAACTCTGTAACTCTCCTTTGAATACTTTCCAACAGCTTCATGTCCTTCTTATATAGTGGATCTCAGAATTGCACAGAGCATGCAAGGCTGCCCCAGTGCAGAGCAGAATGGGACAATCCCCTCCCTTGACCAGCTGGCGATGCTTTGCCTGATGCCCCCCAGGACAGGGTTGGCCCTCCTGGCTGCCAGAGCACTGCTGACTCTTATTCAACTTGCCTTCGACCAGGACCCTCAGGTTTCCATTCCAGGTGCAGAATCTGGCACTTGTCCTTATTAAACTTCCTATGGTTGGTGATTGCCCAGACCTCTGATTTGTCAAGGTCTCTCTGCAGGTTCTCCCTGCCTTTGAGGGAGTCAACAGCTCCTCACAGTTTAGCATCAGCTGAAAACTTACCTAGTAAACATTTGAGTCCTATGTCCAAGTTATTTATGAAGATGTCAAAGAGCACAAGGCCTAAGATGGAGCCCTGTGGAACCCACTAGTGACAGGTCACCAGTCTGATGTCATTCCATTCACTGTTACCCTCTTGAGCTTGACCCATGAGCCAACTGCTCACCCACCACATGGTGTGTTCATTCAGCTGTGCTGAACAATTTGTCCAGAAGGATCTTGTGAGAGACAGTATTGAGAGTTTTACTGAAATCCAAAAGGATTACATCCACTGGTTTCCCTTGATCAGCTAGGTGGGTTACCTTGTCATAAAAGGAAATTAACTTTGTCAGGCAAGACTTTTCTCTCATGAAGCCGTGCTGGCTGTGATTGATGACTGTGCTGTCTTCCAGGTGTTTTCCAATAAATCTCAGAATAATCATCTCCATAATCTTACCAGAGACTGATGTATTACTGACAGGCCTGTAGTTTCCAGGATCATTCCTCTCACTCTTTATGAAACTTGGGACAATATAAAGCCCTTCTTTAAAAAGAAGTTTATTACCTCCAATTATGTTTAAGAAGAGGAAAGAGCAACAGTCCATGTCTCATAAAATTCTGTTGTAAGAGAACTTAAAGAATGTGTAGCAGTTTGGTCCAGAGAACTTATAGGCCAATAAAAGAGGGTTTTTTCTTTACACTAACTCTCCACATGCAGCTGGAAATGGGAAGAATCAACATCCACAATCTGAACTATAAGTGTTCTTTATCTTCCAAGACATGATTCCATGATGCTCACTGAACAGCATGATTTGAGGATTATTTCAGTATTACCTAGCTGTAATATATTCTAAGTTTACGTAAACATATAGGCATGAAGTATTTGTTGTGTTGCATTAGTTGGTCAGGGCTACCTCTAGACACATAGAAGATAGGAAAAGGTTAACTACACTTAAGGAATGATGGCGCCACTCAAGCTGCCCTTTCAGAACTACAGTAGCAAACAGTACTTCAAATACAATCACACTCAAAAGGAAACATGTAAAGATTGTCTAGAACTTCATTAAAAAGAAATATAATTTTTCATCCTTACTTAGCACAAGTTTCTCTGATTGAGCAAACTGTGGGGCATACAGGAAGAAATTGCTCCTCAGTCTCTATTCTGATAGCAGCATCCCTTAAACTCTTATTCCCAGGCACTCAGCTTCATTGTGAAAGCTCCTCTGAAAAATACCTCATTTGATTTCTGGACAATTCAAGGGAAGCACAAATTATGCCTCTTGCATTCTATTTCTGATTCATAAGTAGCCTTTGACAAATTGTTTACATTTTTCCTTTAACTTTCCTATATGTATCCTGGAGTAAAAACATTTAACTGCTGCAAATAATTAAGTATTGTGGAGTGCCATATAAATGCCAAGTGTGGTGAGAAGAAAATGGAACCTGGATGAGACCCTGGAAAAACAATACCACATGGGCAAGAAATGAAAGAATAGAAAAATGAGGGATAGAAAAGACTTAAGAATACCAAGAAGAAATTAATAACATGTAAGACAATTGATTTTAATCTGCTTGTTTTTCCCTAGTTTTTCAGTTCCCCTACATCAGGAGAAACATAGGATAGATATTTGGTGAACTCAAACTCCACTATGAAGACTATTTGGAAGGGAAGTAATGACTCCCCAAAATGGACATAGAGTCCCCCTAGCAGATTAGACTTCACACACAGGACTCCTGATGGAATCATTTTGCTGTTTACAGCTAAATTTAGTGAGATAGCTTTCATCTCTACCATAAAGAAGGTTGGTTTTGTCTCATCTTTATGCAAGTTGAGCCTGTTCTGACTATAATATTCTGAGAACAGAACAGCATTTCTACAAACTGAAGTGATTGCTGATAATTTCCACTGACCCCTGAAATTTCATTGATATTTAGGGTAAATATTAAACCTTTGACAGTGTTAGCAAACAGATACCTAGCTCCACAACCAGTGTGAACCACATTTCTAAAATTGTATTTCTACCTTTTCCAAACAAGGGGAGAGGTGTGTGCTCTTGGAAACAGGCCTGTTTTTCAACATTGCACCTTCTGGTTCCCAAAACAATAAAGAAAAAAATCCATCTCCTTTGTTTGCATAAGCAGAATGTCACTTTTAGTAGTGGATCTTTCCTTGTGGAGGATGTCTCCTAGCAAAAATGACCACTAAATAAATAAATAAATTGTGTCTCTTTCCCTTCATCTGCATCTTGCTCCTGAAATGTCTCTTTTTTTTTACATAATTGATCATCGTTATTTGGATGAATGTGTTTGCACAGCTTTGGCAAGCCAATGTGGGTTTTTAGCTTCTCATGCTGGAAGGAGCCATTTATTTCAAAGCGTTAAGCAGCCACAGGGACCCTTGAGATGTTCTACATCCTCTAGCTCTGGTATGCACTCTGCTAAGCTTTGAACGATCCCCTGTGCAGCAGCCCCTTTGAGGATATGGCTATGTAAACCATAGAGACTCTTTTCCTACCTATACTAAAGGCCTAGTGTCTCCAGGAAAAAACTAACGATTCCTGTAATTGGAAAAAATAACTGCTAGAAAGAATCAACAACAGGAAAGGACTGAAATGGATAGGTAATCCAAACACATGCCTGAAATTCCACCATTCATAATATAATTTGCACAAACGTTCTCAACAAAGCTCCACTGTTAGTCACACATACCATTGTTTACATTGTTGTGATGCTTAGATTAACACAGATATAACTACCTTAAGTCTGGGACATTTGTGGCATGACATAAGTCAACCTCCTGCCACACATATGTTTATTTTGCTGCCTTCTAAAACAGAAGAGGGAGTCAGCAACAAAGATGAGGATCCCATATGTCCTGAAGTCCCAGAGCTGCATGGGTTTCTTTTGGAAACTGGGATCATTAAGTGAAAAATGCTGTGAAATAAGCCTTTTAAACACAATAGCCAAATTATTTTCTCAGTCAGTAAGTGTAGCTCGGGAATTTTTTCTCTTGAATCACTCCTTTTTCTCAGAAAATAGAAATTAATAACATCCCCTGTGTCACCATGTGTGATGGCTCTGCATAACTTAATTTCTCCCATTCAGTATATACATGCAGCCACTTAGACACAGCAAAACATTTAAAGTGTGCAGGAAAGATCTGATTTGGATGAGGTACATTAAATCTCACATTTCCATTATTAATTTACATAGCCTTTCACTTTTGAAACAGTGAGTTGTCAGGCCAGTGGCTTTCTGCTTCTTCACTTAAAGACAGATGACATTTCATGACCATTCTTCACAAACTGCAACAAGTAAGAACGTTTTACTCACTTCTAAAAGGCTCAGAAAGTTATCAGCTTTATCTTGACAGACAAAGGGTCTGCCAGTCCAGACTCCTTTCTTAACAGTCAGTTGGTTATTATTATAAATTCTGAAACCCTTCTTTGTTATACACGTATTATGTCACTGTAATGGCGGGGGGACAGAGAAAAAGTGAGTCAGGGAAGGAAAACCAATCAAGGGTGAAGGTAAACAGCAGGGAAAACACAGATTCCTAAAAGGTTTTTTCCTGGCAGGAAAATGCAGGCATAGGTTGTATGAAGGGTATTGGGAATCAAGAAATTGAGGGATCCATCTGCATTGACTGAAGAAAAGATTTCTGGATGGAAGACATTTGCTATTATTGGAAGACGAACAGAAGGGACAGAACCTCTGTAAAATTAATAGACCCAAAGGAGACTAAAACACAGCATTCCAAATAATTTAGGAAAAACAACATTGAGGGCAAACATTTCCTTTATATAACTTGGCAGGCCAGTGCTAAAAAATGAAATGTGGATCTCTAGTGCTTGGCAATACCAGAAGGCCAAAAAAGGCCCTGTGTGAATACTGTGCAAAGCAACTGTGAGTTTTAATTCAATTTATCACCAAAATTATGAAAAGAAAGATCATCTACTCTGCCAAATTTTAAACTGTTTTTCCCATCTGCTTCTTTGAGGTTTTTTTTACTGCCATCAGGTCTTTTTAATTTTAATAAATACTGCACATCAAGTACTAACAATTATTTTTCTATTTCAAAATATTAGTCAAGCAACATAAAATTAATAGCACAATGCTCTGAGTGTTCCCAAAGGTCTGTTAATACTTTTGTTAGAAGTTAACTTATCGATAGTGGGTCAGTCCTGGAACAGCAAGGCTTGGAGAAAATAGTCTAGCCATCATTATCAGTAAATGCACATTCTTTGTCACACAGACAAAGTTCAGCCAAATCTTCTTACTGCCTATCAGTCTGTTCAGGTTATTATGTCCCTTTTTCCCAGTCAAGAAATCTGCTGAGTGCACTAGCTCAAGACCAATTCTGGAGATACTCCCTATAAAAGAAAAGTATTAAACTTAATTTATGATATTTTTCTATGAATTAAAGCTATGATGCATTTTCCTAGAGAATGTATCTTTCTGAGGCTGATACACTACAGATTTTGAGGAGTCACAAAAACTTGCATGTACCCACAGATTTAGCTCTAACTCAAATAGAACAGTAGGTTAAAATTGGTCTACCTAAATGCCACTGCTAACAAGATAAAATATTCTCAGCTTCATAGATAATCGTCCAAGTTAAGCTTACAGTGAATCAGATAAACAGGAACTGGCCTAATTCGCCTAACAAATCAAACCATGTCTGGAAATTGGAGGTGGGGAGGGGGGGAGAGTTCTGGGTGGAGCAGATCAATTCCATGACACAGATCCTGTTAACAGTTTGACATTGTCTGTCTTGAGACTGTAGTCCAAGCCTTGACCTTAGCAACACTTAGCTTCCTAGCTTGTTGTGAGGTTATCAACAGTGACCTAGATAGAGTCACCTTCAGACAACTTCTTAGTTGTTTTTTTTTTCTTTTTTTGTGGTGGTAAGACTTCACCAATGACTTGCAAGAACAAAGGAAGATGTCAAACCAAGTTTTTCAGAAGAGAAGACGCTGTAGGCTCCCCACTGCTGCCAGAAGAATGGCCAGGCCTTCACAGAGAATTTGAAGGGCAGCCAACAGCCAAGGCAGGAGAAGACTAGTTTTTGGGACAGGTAGTTTGCCTCTATCCTAAAACAAAGGTGACTTCTTTTTCCCTTTCCAGGAATATTCTAATCACTTTATGTGGTAGAACATATTTTTGATTTTAAAATATCATAGTTATTCTATTATAAATACAATTCCAAGAACAAGGTAAATCAAGGTATTTTCCTTTTGAACAGCTAGTACTAGTATACTGTCATATATTTTAGCTGCATGCTCGGTATTTTGCTACTTCGTCCTCTGTCATGTGAATTAGATTTTACAGAAATCAATAACCTCATGCCACACTATGGATAGTCATGGTGACATTACTGTTTTTTGCAGAAAGAGGACATCATTCTATTCTTTTCCTTGAAGCTCATCATGCACTAAATGGACTTAAACTCGCCACAATATAGTTAAGGAGAAAGGTTAGTATTAAGCTTTAATACAGAAAGTTAAAAGCACATTTTTGAGGAAATACCTTGGTGTCCACCAAAGAGCAATTCAAACATCATAATATGCAACTTCTTCTTCATTTGGGCTTCTGGTAGTAAAAGAGAAGTTTGTAAAAGATAAAAAAGTGAATTACTTGAGAGATTAACAGAGAAGAAAATGATGTGTCTAACAGCCTTCTTCATTTATTGCTGAGCAAACCTCTAGCTTCTTTTTCTCCACTTTTATTTCCCTAAAATATGCATTTCAATTTTTAGTTTAGGCAAAGGAACTTTACAAGGTTTCTGTTTTCTTAGGATGAACAGATATAAAAGAAGGATAGGTCAAAGATGCTATTTCTAACTCAGTTCTGAATGGAGTTTCATTTAAAAAACTTATTTTCAGCGGCAAGAATTATTCAGTTATGAAAGCGAAAGCCCACAGATTTCAACAGAACAAGAATCTGGCAGATTTTATGATCTAGGACAGGCAGGTTTCTGAAGAAGCATCACTTTTCATTATAAAATCTAGAAATTTATCACATCCTGCTAAGCATAATTGCTTCATCACCCAATGAAAAAAACATTTGTTTAATTTCTTTGTCTTCCCTTTGCCATTTCATTGGACCAGATGACTGCATTGGAGCTCTTAAGATTTATCAGGCAGCAAATCCTGACAAAAGTTAACCCTACAGAAAGTTCGATAGGAAATTATGTCCTTTGCAACTCAAAGGAAAGAAACTCAAAGACCACAGACTGAAAAGACTTGAAAGTGTGTCATGTCAGCAAAATAAGGCCGTTTTAGGACCTATTGATCAGGAAATTATAGACTTATTCCTGCAGCTTTGCATCAGTTGTCAGGAAAGCCTTGGAAAAGGGCGAATGGGAGAACAGTCAGTAAACCACATCTTGAATCAAGGATAGCCAATGTGGTCTCAGGAAGGGAAGGGCATGCCTTGCTTACTTGCTGGAATTGTTTAAGACTTTGACTGCCAATACAAACATGGGGAATGCTGTGGGTACTGTGCACCTGGATTTTCAGAAAACACTCGCCAGAATTCCTGACCAAGATTACTTTCTAATGTGCAAAGCCATAGCCTAATTAAAAAAGGGCAAAGGGGCCCTCACAGAAGTAAAATGCTGCCCCTTGGGCAGGAAACAAGGCAAGCCCCTGTAAGTTACAGGGAGGTTCCTGGTGTTAAGAGTTACCAATAAGCTTACAAATGCTCTGTGAGATGGAATTGGCATGTACTTACACTTGGAGAGAATGAGTTACGATACATCCCAAAGCATAAGTAGAACCTTGTGTTACTAACCATGAAGGTGCATTGATAATCAAATTGTAATTTTCCTAATTGCATAAAAGCAAAAGTAAATTTCAGCATTAAATAATATCACAGCAAGGGGCACAGTTGTAAGTTCATGCACAAAGCCAGTACAAAGCTTACTAGAAACATAGGTTTGAACACAGTAGCAAAGTTTTAAGCCTGAGCCTCTGAGCAAAAAAGAGTTAAGTGTAACTGTGAAGCTGTAAATAACTAAATTGTCAATTTAGCAACAGAATTGAACAGAAAAATCCACATTTGGTTTGATCTGAAATGAAAGTGGAAAAAAAAATTAAGGTAAAAAGAATATTGAGGCCTAGGAAAACAAACTGACTCAATTCTTCCTAGATGTTGCATTTCCAAATACTAGTAAAAAAAGCAAGGCAACAATGTTATGAAACAAGAAAGGGGAAAAAAATCCCTTTTATCGACTGTGCAATTGAAAGCACTCACTCAGAATTAAGAAAACACATATTCCCTGCCATTTTCCCAGTCCCCAGGAGTCTGACTTGAACATTTGCACTATAAAGGGGTATTTTTATACCACTCAATGTATTTGTTCTTCCATTGAAATTATTCTCCCTGAAAAATTATTTACCTATTTATTTAGTTGGAGGGGGATAAAAAAATATTTTCTTACCAGTGGTGAAACGTTCTAGTCCCTGATTTAATTATGACTTTACACTAAGTAAATTTATTTAATTTAACGCTGATACCTTTAGATTGGACTAGATGTCTGTCTTCCAACCAGAAAGATGAGACGATTCTGTGTAATCTTCTTCAACAGAGAGAACACTCTGTGGTCTGGTGAACATCGGCCTTGGAGTACCCAGCACTGTAAGTATCACAACCCCTACTGGATTAAGACAGCTCTCCACTTCAATTCCAAGCAAACTTTGGAAATCACTTCACAAACTTCATCTGTCTGGTTATCTTAAAAATCTATTCTCATTTTCCCAGAGAATACTAAACTCAAAGTGTACTAGTACTTCTACAGAAATTAGTTTACAGGTATGCATTTTAAACATGAATCATAGAAGTTATTGCTTGATTTCTGTAAAATCACCTGAAACTTCTGCTTTAGCAAGCTGTAAAATGAAAAAAACCAACCAAACAAAAAAAAAAACTAATCATGGTAATAGCTGGACACATGTATAATAAATGAAATAACTTTCATTTAGTAATACTTTTGGAGACCATTGATTGGGTTGTCTTGCACTCATTTTAGCAGGTTAAAACATGTCTTTGATTCATTAAAGAAACAAAATACTTTTGCTTTGTTTTAGTCCTTTCTTTCAAAAAAACAAATAATACTTGTAAGGCCTGATCCTGTATAAATAAGTAGAGGTAACACAGGGGAGAACACATCATTCACTGGTTTAGGAGGATAATGCTGCCATCCAGTATGACTTCTTTACAAAGTAGGAACACTTCCACTTCAGTTGTCACTACTAAAAAAAGAAAATACCCACACTGATAATGAAATACTGCAAAATATCAGAGGATGGAACTCTGTGGCAGATAATTCAATGTTTTGCGAGTTCCATTCAGAAGCAACTTTGTTCTTTATATTTACACAATGGGATTAAAAGAAACAGGAGTTTATATCAGTGATTCATTTGCATGTTGAAGATTTCCTTGAAACTCTTATCTCTCTCAGTCACATCCAGCCCTCTATTTCAATGGCCATAGAAAGAAATAAGGCTATTGCCAAAAGAGCTTGTGGCTTACTTATCAATGCATTTTGCATATATTCAATACTGCCTTTATCCTGGCAAAACTGCAAAACTAGGATGGGGTAAACCAGTAGTAGATACTTTGAAACAAAACGCCAACATCATGTGTTGCATGTTTATACTACTACTTTTTCCACATGCAATCAACTACATGGGAATGAAACTTCACATTAAAATAACTTTTTGCAACATCAGGCATTATTTTAGGCTGGGACTGCTGCCTCAAATTACAGTGAAGGGATTAACTGAATGAATGAAGGGCAGGTTGATTTTCTGTGCACTATAGAAAACACCAGTAAGAATGGAATGGTATTTTGCAGAAGAGCAAAGAAATGCACAGTTACATATACATCACAAAATGATACAGTGTTTGCTATTTGTTCACTGAAAGCTTGTCATAAATCATGGATTAATGTAATTTTGCACTGCAATTACAGTATTGTACTTTAGGAAGGCATGATACTGAGATAATTTAGAGACTACATTAAGTAGGAAAAGCCCTGGCAAGATCTATAATTCTAGGGCATCAGGTCAGCAAATGCAAAAATGGCAAAAGATGATTTTAAGAAAGGTTTTTAAAAACCTCAGTGGAATAGCTGTGAATCCAGACTTCATTTAACACAAACCACTAAAGCCTGGGGAGGGAAGGCGTTCCTCAGGATGGCCCTGGTTTTGGCACAGTGCTTGCTGTTTCAATAAGACAGATGGAATATATGTTTTCCTGTAACAAGAACTAAATTGGCAGATCCTTCTTTACAAAACAAGAGAAAACCAGACCCCACATTTAGGGTCTCTATCTCTATGGCTTGGATAATTGAATCAGACAAACGATCATTGTTTGAATCAAACTTTATAGCACATAGCAAAGTGTGAGATATAGGCAAATGGCAAGTTAGGGGCAAATCACTGTGTGACACCTCCAAAAGAGGTGAAGAGAATTTAGCTTAGCATGTTGCATGGTTCTTCTCATTGCTACACAGACATCTACGTAGACAGCCAAACCTATATGTTAAGTGTCACAGATACATTACAGCCATGGGTATTATAATTAAAAGCGTGAGGCTGTAATTCATGAAAGAGCTTGTGAGAATGCTATACTACCTCACATAAGTTTTAAGCTAATGCTCAAAAGTAGCAAGCTCTATGGCTCTTACATTGGGGTTTTAGCCCTGTTAAATTGCCAAATTATGGCAGGTATCCTCAAAGAAAAGGGTTATTGTTTACATGTTTTTAATTAGCTAAGCAAAATCAACAACCTTTCTGACTTTCACTAAATTGTGGACAGTTTTTCATATTTCAGGCAGTATCATTATGGGACTTTCAACTGTTAGTCCTTCATTTCTTGCCCCCACCCAAGAGCTCAGAACCACTGCATGCAAACCGGCACTGGTACGGCTCCAGCAGCGCCCCAGCCACGCCTGCACACAGAGCCATGGGTCGGGCCCGGAAACTATCAGCATGCTCCACGTAATCCTCACGTACTCAACCCCTCCTTTCCACCAGAAGTGCCAATATTACAGCCTCATCCACCTCCAGAGGGATGGGCAGAATGCTTCCAATAAAATTAATTTGGTTTAGACCTGTTTGCTTGACATGCATTGTTAGAACTCGGCACTTCTCTCCTTATAGTACGTAAAGTAGATTTGAATGCTAATAGAAATAAAACAAAACCTTGCAACACCGTAAAACTGTTCCCAGTGCACCATGTGTTTCACAGGTGTCTGCTGTAACGGTGACAAGATCGCTCCACTTCTCCACTCCCGGATGCCAAGAACTGAGGCTTGCTGTGCTACTGACTCTGGACAGAGACCTGCAGGGCTCCAGGGTCCTCTGAGCCTTGTGACAGGGACAGCAAAGCACCTCTTTGCCAGTCAAGGTGCAAATGCTCCCATCTCCCATTTCACACTGGGAAATTTTCATCTGTTCTGACAGAGTCACTTTCAGACTTGTTCTGTGAGATGAATTTTCTTTCCAGTCCCCTTTTCACATGAATCACAACTCAGACAGCAAAGTGTTAATTTTAGTCAGATTGCCAGGTAGTTTTGTGTGCCTGTGCATAGGCAGATAAAGGAGAGTTAATACAGAAATCTGCTTGCTAAAATCTCAGGGGTTTTTTTTTCTTCCTTTTTGATGTATTTATCACTTAAAAGGTTCCTTTGGGCCATGTAATGTGGAAGTAGATGGAGGACGAAAGCAACCATTCTTGATTTATTGGGGCAAAACAACCCTAAGAGTATGTCTACTTCAAAAGCTACTGTCACCATTGGTAAGATTATGGTAAGGTGTCTTGGAGTTACATGAGGAATACAACACTGAAATGAGCAATAATTTCAAAAGTACATACTTAAATTTAGAGATGCTCCACACAATTCTAGTTCAAGAACACTGGATTATGAAACCCAGCTCTTCACTATTTTTTGGCATTTTAAAGGTACTAAGTGTAGGTCTCCTGAGAAGATGCAGTGCCATACTTGCTCACAGATTTTGTTGCTAAAAGTTTTCAAAAACCAGTAATGAATTAATAATATCACTACAGAGCATTTGATGTGTATCTTGTAGTTCAACAGGATAGGAAAAGGACAACAAATTTTTAAAAAATCCTAAATTTCCTACAAAGTTCTCTCTAAAATTAGTAACAAGTTAGAAGCACCAATCAAATAAGTTAATTGTAGAAAGACATGTAACAGCGAAAAGTCATAAAGAATAAAAAGTCATAAAAGTCATAAATGCAATAAGACCTGAGGAAATGGCATGAAGCTGTGCCAGGGGAGATTTATGTTGGATATTAGGAAAAGGTTCTTCATCCAAAGGGTGTTTGGGCGCTGGGACAGGCTCCCCAAGGAAGCAGTCACAGCACCAAGCCTGCCAGAGTTGAAGAAGAATTTGGACAATACTCTTGGGTATAGGGTGTCATTCTTGGTGTTGACCTGTGCAGAGCCAGGAGTTGGACTCAATGACCCTTGTGGATCCCTTCCACATCAGGATGTACTGTGATTCTATTTTATGATTCTTTCTCTCTGAATTAACACAGAAATCTTGTCTTGAAGCTAAATACCCATATATGTATTATGACCTGATCTGACCTCATTACTTATCCCTTGTTTCAGAGGTAATTACTTATTACCTCTGAAAGTGTCTTAATTACATGTACAGATGTTTGGACGTGCTTCTTAAAGGCCAGGTGCAGGGAGACAGCATCCAGCAACAGAACAGCTCTGAGAGGCCTATAGTCCCAAAATTACTCTTTCAACTCCACAAATCCACCAGTGTGGATATGCCCCATCTCTGGTTTCCATTTTATGCAGTAAGTGAACCCAGGTCTTGCTGTGCTTGAGGCAGGGAGTATACTACACCCTGAAATACCTTCCAAATACAGTCATCACCTCTTTGCAAAGAGAATTGTTCAACTAAAACTCCCTGAATTACCTTCTCTGCCACCCCTGGCTTCTGTGCAAGGATAAGCAGGATCGACAAAAAACCCCTTCTGCTGGGCATTAATCCCCTGTTGACAGAACTGTCATACTCACTCAAGTACATTTGATGCAGATAACGATTTAGGGTCTGCAAAACACCAATGTTGATAGTTACAATTTTTAGCTGTCAGATTATATTCCTCTACCATCAATCTGTTTTCTACTAAAAATGTTAACTCATTCTCTGAATTATAAAGCAAAAAAAGTGAAACAGGAAGACACCATGGACAAAGCTGTAATTACAGAATGCCCTGGTGACAACCAGCAAGCTCTGGAGCCTTGCCCTTCTGGCTAATTACGATGTCATCATCCCCTCAATGCTCAATGTTTATAGGGTTTTACTTCGGAGCCTATCATTTATTCTATATATTAACATCTAAAACTATAACCATGATATAACCTAGTCATTGGGAAAGGCCACAAAGTCTGCTATGGTACATCTCAAAGCCAGTGCTGCAGCTTTACTGCATCTGAGACCAAGTCACAGAAAACACATGGGTTTCAAAACCGATCACTGGGGCAAGTCAGAAAAGCACTGCTTATTGAGGGTGCTTTGAAGAAATTGATAGCTCTGTACTTCTGGTGCTATGCATTTTAAAAAAGTGTCTGCAAAGGATGTTCGTTAATTAACCCATAACCCATAATTAACCCAACTCCACAGCAGGCAAGTCAATCCTACTGGAGCTATATCTCATTTAAAGCATTAAAATGTATGAACCAAAGTTTAGATGTTATGTTTCAGTTCCTATTTTTCCCATGTGCCAAACAAGAAACAGATGTGAAATATCTGTTTCTGATTTCTGCTGCAGTATATAGATCAGGGGGAGCTCCACTGAGTAAAGCCAGATTACATGTAAATTATTTGCCTTGTAAATATTCTGGAGGATGTGGAATTAGAGCCCTGAAACTTGTTTCAGACCACAAGATCTCCCTCTCTCTAATGTCTCAATAACAAACTTCTCATACCTCTATTTCCAAAACGGAAGACATTATCCCCAGTCAGAACTAACCCTGTCCGGAAGCAAACAAATGCTGGGGGTTTTTTTTGTTGGGTTTTTGTTGTTGTTGTTTTGTTTTGTTTTGTGTTTCTTTTCTCCAAAGCCTTCCATGAGTGTGTTATCTACCACACTGCTAGAGAAAATGGTATTTAAAAAGAAAATTATACTACTAGAAAGTCAAGTTATTGCATTTGACAGAGTATTTACTACCGCCCTTGAGATTCTTTCACTTCAGATCCAAGATATTGAAAGTGCCATATTGTGACTTGCTTATTATAAACCAGTAAACCTCTAAACAAAATAACATTTTAACACTAGAAAATACATAGGAAAACCTCTCAACACCGATAGGAATGTTATTCATATACGGGCTTAAAAGGGTACCGTTTTTAAAGATCTATGTATATACTTAAAAAAAATACACGTACCAGTGCAGAACTATTTCTGTACCCAGATCCTCCTGTGCAGAGACAGGGCATTTTTTTTCCTCCTACCTTTTGAAATCTACACTCGAAATGTTTTAAAACTGTAGGAGTTAAGACCTGAAAAGGCGGTTTTCCCTCAGGTGTTTCCCGTTTGCTACTTGGCCGGGCCGCCAAAGGAAAGGTGCTCCGGCTGCCTCGCACGGCAGCCCCTCTGCGCGCTCCTTGCGCGGAGAACCGCCCGCGGTGGCTCTCCAGGGCCGGGGTGTTTGCGCAAGGGCTCCGGCCGTCAGAGCACGCTGAGAGAACGGCCCCTCGGAGGGGGCTGCGGCGCTGCGGAGAATGCGGCGCTGCGGGGGATGCGGGGGCTCAGGGGGCTGCGGTGCCGCGGTGCCGCGGGCGATGCGGGGCCGCGGGCGGTGCTCCCGTGGGCGGTGTGCCGGCGCCCTCTGCTGTCCCTCCGCGGGCCGGGTCGGGCGGCACCTTTCCGTGGGAAGGCTCGGCACGGACCAGCGGGCGAGCTGGCAGCTCTGCGGGCCTTCGGGGGATGCAGCAGTTCCAAACAAAGACTACCAAGAGTCACCAGTGGGTTAAGAGATAAAATACATATTTTTCTCTTCAAATGAAGGGTAAAGCTGTTGTAAATAAGAGGTGAGAGTGCCACTGCGATGTTAAAATAGTAACGGGTGCACCAATGCACACGGACGCCCTTTTGCCCCCTCAGTGGTACCCCCGGGGCAGCCTCTCAGCCCACAGAGCTGTATCTGCAGAGAGCCCCGAGCGCAGCTCCCACTGGGCACAGCTGGTCTCTGGTCTCTTACTTTGCAGGTGAGTGCAACAGCCTCAAAAAATTAAATTTAACTAGGAAAAATATTCAAGCCATCAGGTCTCCTAGTTCTTCTGCTTATTCCATACCAGAAACCAGCCTAAGGGGATACAAGATACAGCATTTTACCTTAACTGGCCTGGCCAAACCAAACCCGGGCTGGCAACTATTTGAACTCCTGTGCATCCCTGACTGCCAGGGAGACGTTGGCTTTCTCCCTGCCCCTGGTTCAGCTAAATATCAGGGCAACTGCCAGTACTCAAATTCGGGTCGTCTGTTGTTTTCTTGCTTTCTTAATCTTAATAAAGGGACCAGAACAATTATGGGAAATAAATTTTCATTCATAACTTTGTCCACCTGAGTGAGATGGAGATAATAAACAGACTACAACATTCAAACCACTCTTAAGAACAAGTCCTAAAGAACATTTATGACATTAACTAAAATTAACTAACAGGTCAGGAAGTTTAGGAAGGCTATATCTGGACACTGAAAATCCTGGAGTTTTTGAAAAAGAGAACCAAATTCTTTCATTCGCATCAATTCATTTTAATAGTATTCAACAGAAGGAAATGGAAAACTTTGGTGAAATTAACCTGACAGATGAGGTAGCAGAGCTGCAATTTCAAAAGCAATATCCTTCCACAAGATCCAAAAAAAATGAAACAGGCCTGTGTTTTTCTGTAAGCTTCTTATTTTATTTTCTGTTGCTTTGACTGGCAAGCCCAAATATTTTAGCATGAATTTTATTACTGAGGAAAACAACATGATTATTTAATGAAGATTACGTTGGAGATGCATCTCATACCTCTAATAGCATATTATTAACTTGAGGAAAAAAGTTTATTCAGCTGTTCTTCTCATTAAAAACTTGGTATATCAACAAGAAAATTATAGCTATGTTTTTTTCCAGTCTTTTTTGAAATTAACATTCACAAAAAATAGAATTTCTGCAAATATTTTACATTTACTAAATCTACAATTTCTGATAAAGATTCCAATGAAAAAATGTAGTGTGAACGTTAGTCAGAAAGATATTCTATTCAACTATATCTGTGTGACTATTTTATAGTTTTCCCCACTGATGGTTACTGGGACACGAAATTGATTGGACCCCATGAAATAAATACTGAGTAGAAAAGGAAATTATGGAAATGTGTATTTCTGGATTACTTGGGATTTTGCAAATATCTCCCTCCTGAATTTACTGTGTGAATTAACACACTTGTTCTTTACACTGCAAGACTTACATCTCAGTCTACCAGAGTAATTAATTCAAATTTAGTCCAAACCTCTCAATGATCCATTTTTAGATACTAATCAGATCTGCTAAACAGTGGCACGGACTTGTCTAGAGGTTGCCATCAAAGATAGCAAATCTCTCGAGAAGCCTGAAATGCAGGACACTTGCCAAAGTAAATACTATTTAAGATCCTTCTGATTTGTGCAAATGTAATTATCATTAGAGCAATTTCAGGAATAGTTATTAAAGAGGACAGGGGGAATATTAAGAGGACCCTACTTGTCCCCTGGTAGCATTACCTGGAGTTACCTAACCACAAGAGCATGACTGCATCAGTAACTTGATTGTTATAGACAGGAAGAAAAAATACGTGTTTTTCTTTCCTATGTAGTCATATCATAGAAAGAAACTTAATTATTTCTCCATTGCTGATGTATTATAGTCCTTTACCCCTGTTAAATCTAACAATACAAATGTTTGCTGTGATAGGAAACATATTATGGGGTTTTACAATAGCAGCCCACTTCTAACTGGACTGAAATAAAATTGTTATAATCCCATGTAAACAGTCTTTCAGTCATATTTCAGATTCTAGTTAAGGCTGATGAGTACAGAATTTGAACTGTTAACTAGAAGAGTCAAATGTAACTAGCAGAACTGTGCCAAGAATAATCAATAAGGATTTATCCTGAAAAGTAAAAAGGTTAGATATTCTCTGCTGGGAAACCCGAGAGAAACTAAGAACATAAAATACCTGAATTACAAGTCCCATGTGACAAAAGAGCAACATTAGAGAATGTTTTTCTAGGCCTTTAATAAACAGATGTTTTTCTAAAAGAAGTTCCTTAATTAAAAGAAAAAGAAAATACCAATATTCCCTTGATTAAAAAAAAAATAAAAATAAATCACAACTGATACATTGCACACTATTTGTTTTCAGGTTTGAATCATCTATTCCACATATGTAGACAATAGGATCCTCTTAACAAGTATTGTAAAGCTCCTTAGCATGGGAGAGTATGGCACCAAAGAGGCACTTGAGTAACCTTGGAGGCTGTTTGGTCCCAGTTTCTGATTGAGGCTGAAGTTGTTTAGTGAAGATTCAAATTTTGTAGGCTCTGCTCAAAAAGAACAAAACATTTTGCATCTGACACACAGGGGTTCATGCAAAAATAGATATAGTTACTTCCAACTGCAAGAAGTACAAATACTTAAGTCTGAGCACTAGAGAACAAAATTAAATACTTGTGCTTACACTTTCAACAGGAAAAGAAATAATCACAGTTTACAGGAGGGTCTCTGCACCTGCAGTTAAGTTGCTGCAGTCCATCATCTCCATTACCTTTGGAAGTAGACTATTTAAAAAATGTTGAACAACACTTACAAAGAGCTCTGAGTGCTTCCTGTGCTGTCTCCTTGCCTCAGTCTCAACCAGGGCTGGAATCTAATAACTCGGAACTAGTGATTTCCTGGCAGAATATTATATTTCAGCTTGCAATCATTCTTTCTGGGAATTGAGGTACTGCTGTGGAGAGTGCTGAATCCTTAACTGTGCAGGCTGGATTAGATTTACTCTAATCCAATGTTTAAAAACAATTTTTACCTTGCTTTAATGGAATTTTAGCCATTTCCTTTATTACTTTGATAATACTTCAGAGATAGTTCTAAACCTGGACAGGAAGGAAGAAAAAAATGTCCCAGGGAAAATTACAGCAGTCTATATGAGCATGATTTTTTTCAGCATTCTGATACGTAATTTTATAAGTATATAATATGCAAGCTATTATGAAGAAACAATTTACTGCAAATATTTAAATGAAGCATGTTGGTATCAGGGGTTGCATGCTATTTGCCATATTCTGCTCTCATGATTGAGTAAGTAGTGGTGCTTTTCTAATGTACTGTTGATAAGGAGGCACCCACAGTGTTAATCTTACAAGTTTCTAGCACTCCAAATCTCCTTCACATGAGACAACACAAATCTATGTGTATCTAGCAAGCACAAACTAATTTTCACGAGTCCTGAATTTGTTTGACTGGATGCAGCTTGGAGACTTATAAATACCACTGTAAGGATCAAAGTTTGTTGTCACCATGTCTAGCTAACACAGGCAATTGCTAAAAGGAAGGAAAAAATTATTCATGCCAGAATTTTCACCCTTTAATAATTCAGAGTTCTATGTTTAGAACAGAACAAAGAATTACAACACACAGTATTATGGGGCTTTATTTTCACTCATTCCATTTAGGATTTCAAATAGGAATCCTGTGCTGCCACAGGTTTTGTTTTTGCATGAACAGTTCTTCCACAAATAGGGAAGAAATTACTTTCAGACAGGAATCGTTATTTAAATAACACAAGATTCCACCCTTTTACAAATACCCCGACTGAGCAATAAAATCAAACTGGGGGGGAAGATTTGGCATATTTCACCAGTTTAAAGGATTATGAAATAAGGAAAAAGTTCTAGAGGATCTGCAAACCCAAAACACCACAAAGGTCGCTTATCCATAGCTATTTATGCTGCAAGGCTTAATGGCAAATTTTGCAAGCAAACCATTTGGTAAGAGTTTCATCCAGAAGAAATGAAAATAACAATAGTAAAACTCAGCAATTATATAAAAATCACATATATTTGAAGAGATGTAAAAATTAAGTGATGGGGTTTTTTCTTTAAAAAAAATTCTTCCAATTGCTACACAATGGAAATGAGGGACTGCTCAAAGTACTCGGGGTGATGAAGTTTCCACTTTTCTCGGGGATAACAAATTGTTCACAGTCATTCCTTAAAATCCAGAAGATCATCTAATCATTCTTAGGCCTCTGTCCAACCTGGAATTCATTTATTCTTAGCTCCATGTCTTCAGGATGAGGCCTCTGTCCAACCTGGAATTCATTTATTCTTAGCTCCATGTCTTCAGGATGCTCACTTCTCTTCTGCAGAAACAGGGAAAATTAGATCCACCTTCATCCCTGTACTGCTTACTGGCTTGAATCCCCACACTGTCCCTTTAATCTCATACTTAAAGCATCTTTGAGCCTGTCCATCTATTTTTGTGGCGGTATTCTTTCATAGCACCTGTTTTTAGCAATCTCCTTGAGTAAAGCCAGGGACATAATTAGGTCCTCCATGGACCCTGATATGCAGGAGATCTATCTACCCCCTTACCAGGATGGAAGAGTAATTCTGATATTAAAATATTCATGCTCTCTGGGATTTTAGAAAACATGGACTTCCCCTAAATTTTCTATTTGGGCAGAATTTTCTCAAGAGATTAAATAGCAGTGGGTCTATTAAGAGCATATTTATATCTTCTTTATAAAGAAGTGAAGACCTTCAGAAGACCTTTGAAGTGAAAGTAGGAAGACTTAACTCATCAAAATCCATTCCAGTTAGTTAGGACTTATCCAGATTTCAGCATTACAAATACTAGAGAGCTCTAGAAGATACAGGGATTAAGGAATACTGTCAAAGAACTAAGGCTGTATTTCTCAGCTCTTGATGATTTGTAATAAATCTTAACAGTATTAAAGCTCAGGGGAAATTATATTTAATTTCCTTTTGTTCGCTATCTCTTTTTTTTTAAGATTTCATGAAAATTTATGGGAAGCTAGCTTTTAGAAAGCTAGTCTATAATAAATCCTTAAACAGACACATTGGTCTACTTAAGAAACTCTGCTGCTTTCATTTTTCTTGTGCTTCTGCATTTTCTGATACCATCTGGGACCACAGTTGGAGTGTTGAAATAAAGCAAGAAAGATTGCTCTACTGATGAGATGGCCAGACAGATATGACTAAAGAGAACTGCCCATTTCCTCAGTCTGAGATTCCATTGTTATACTACATGGAGGGATTAATCTAATATGTTCAATTAATTTTAGTACTTACATTTCATGCTAATTTTTTTCCCTCATCTCAATATATTGTGACCTGGGGATTTTTTTTAAGAGAAAAGAATCATTACAGTACTGCAAGTAATATTCTATGGGAAAAAAAAATAATTTGAAAAACAAGTTCTATATTGTTTCACAATACTCCATCAACATTCCTTTCTCTTTAACCTTTTGGACAACAAGCACTGTCTTTATTTTAAATTAACTCTATTTACCTAGCAGCTAAGAGTAATTGTAGCCACATTGTGATCTTCTGTGGTAATTGCCCATAAGAGAGTGGGACAAGAGGGTGAAGGAATAGGTCACCTAGCCTTCTTTGATGTATCCAAATATTAAAACTAGCCCCAGTCCTGAGATATCCTTTGGGAGATCTGAAGTAATTTTTTCATTCTCAGACATTAACTAATGCACATAACAGTGGACAAGTAGGAGGAATATATGTATATGTATAAACAATAGATACACAAATGATATTGATTTCATTTTATCTCAGAAGAATGTGCTCAGTTCCACCACTCAGTAGGTGAAGAGCCTATCCCTTGACTTTACCCTCCTTTCTCTCAATTCCTCTTGCTTCAGCCTTTCCCTAATTCATAAGGAAAAAGAGTTGTCTGTGAGATTGCAGTGTCATTAGTTGCTGGAAGTGTTCCTTTCTCTTATGACTGCTTCTAAAGAATTTACCCCAGGAAAGGTTTTTAACATCCGATAACTTTTTTTTTACTAAATTGAATTGGCAGTCAAAGTAGCAAAGGTTCAAACTTATAGCTCTCATTAATTCAGAATCTTGTTCAAAATTAAGGATGTTGCAGACAAATTATTATGGATTCAAGGCCAACAACCCACAAACACAGTGCAAAGGCTAACTTCACCATGGCCACAAGGATGCCTGTTCATGAGACAGAGATGGGGCAATGGTTACTTGGTTCACCTATGTTGTTATGGTGATGGAGATTAAACGCTTCTGATATTTTAGGATACTTTATTCACTCGTCCTAAACAAAGAGAGGAGGGGAAGGGAAAGGAGAAGGGGAAGGGGGAGGGGAAGGGGGAGGGGAAGGAGGAGGGGGAGGGGAAAGGGAAGGGGAAGCAGAAGGAAAAGGAAAAGGAAAAGGAAAAGGAAAAGGAAAAGGAAAAGGAAAAGGAAAAGGAAAAGGAAAAGGAAAAG
>JAWWTY010000156.1:31873567-31902216 GCA_035222235.1 Margarornis squamiger
ATAAAGTTATACATTTCCTATAGCTTGTTTTTTGTTGTTTTGGGTTTTTATTGTTGTTTTTTTTTTGTTTGTTTGTTTGTGTGTTTGTTTTTGTTTTTGTTTTTTTTGGTTTGGTTTGGTTTTTTGTTGTTTTTTTTTTTTAAATAAGCATAATTTCCACATAGTTCCTTCAAAACGTTCTTTCCCAAAACAGTGACCTTGAGGGTATGAGCCTCACCTATTCATGGAAATGTTTTCCTAACAGAAAACAAGGGTTTTGTGGTTTCATCCTGTATTGCAATCTTTCAGACTAAAACCATCTAAGACAAAACAGGAGGAGCAGAAAGCCTCATTTGTCTAAGGCAGCAACTGCTTGCAGGTTGAAAACGAAGGTGACATCTCCACTTCATTACAATGCACAATTACTTTTGTTTGAGGAGACAAGCAAAAACTACGGAAAACATAATATCCTTAACTGGCACTGCTGTAGACTGGCTGGCAGCCTCTGCAGAGGGAACAAGAAAGGCTAAAATACATTCAAAGATACTATCTCCAAGTCACTTTACAGATGTGCTGGCCAGGCCTTGTGGGAAGTGCACCTTCCAGATGTCTGTGACACTCCTACCAGATTTAGAAGGTAATGTAAAGGGACTAGTTGAACGTCATCCAAAGTGTTGATTGCTGTAGATGTAGATGCACAATTTTAATTCGACAATCAAAACATACAGACTCATTCCCAAAGCTCAAAATGAGCCTTGCACCATATTTGTTTGTCCTGCAGTGCTAAGCTAGACTTTTCTGCTCTATCAGGCAAGGGTAACAGCAGAAAATAAATAAAAGTCGTCTTCTGCAAAGGTAAAGGAAAGGTTATGCTGTAGTAAAGCTAAGGCATATTTCCTCGTCTAATTCTATACCACAATTTCAATCCAGTTTCTGTCATTGTTAGTCCTAGTAGAACTGCACCGCAGACATCAAAGACTCTGAATTTGGTCAGTCTTGAAGCAGCATAGAAGCTTCCGTCTTGAAATTCATCTTTAATGAGTTGTTTACATGGAAATCAAACAGCCATGGGATTTCTTGAAACTAGACGAGGATCATTCCTAGCTCCTGTCCAGCACTCTGTCTCTTAAAAACTTCTGTGGCCATACATCAACTATCACTGAGTGAGATTCATAGCTGTAATAAAGCTGTTTACTCTTTCATTCTGAAGAGTTTTCTTATTTATGTGCCCCAGCCCATAACTGCTAAAATATATACCATCTCTTATTACTCTGACCTGGAATTTACTAAAAGTGTCACTAATAAATCACAAGAAACTACTCTCGTTTTTATTCCTCTCTCAAAAATAGGCTGGAAACCTTTACACACAGCTGTCTGAACCTGGACCATTTTCAGATAAATGTATTATTTATGCTCTAAACTGTCCTAGGAGCCTTCTAGACAGAACTGTACATAGTTGGGACCTGCCTATTTTCACATGTGGGGAAACAAGGCAAGATTCATAATGGAAAATTTCATCCCCAGACTGCATTTAGGTGAGTCTGGACCATGCATGTGCACACACAAAGTTCAACTGGCTGCTTGGGAGGTCATTTGACCTTCAGCATGATCACTTCAGAAAAATGCTGAAATTTTCATTGGTTTCACTAAATCTGTTTATTCCTGTGTTCCAGTCTGTTGCTTTTTGAAACATCCCGTCTTAGTCTGACTATGTGTTTTTTTCCAAAATTGAGTATTGTTGGTTTGTATTTCGGACACCAAGAGTTTTAGCTCAGTTATAAGATATACTGTTCCATGTAAGCGCACTTTGACACCGGATACAATCCAGGATGAAATATATAAAACCTGGGCTGTCACATCAAAGGATACTCAGTAAATCCAGTCCTTTAACCTTATGGCTTTCAACATTTTTAATTATACTTTGTGTATTGGGATCTTTGTGCATTCAGTCTGTGAAGGGATGGTGTATTTGGTGCAAGAGCTAATCCTAGTTCTTCAACAGCACTACACTGCTATCAAAGCTCTCAGTAGCAGCTGCTAAATTCAACATCTTGCTGTGTGTATTAATACAGGTTTTTAAGGTCTCTGGGATAAAAGGCACCGCAGAAATGCAAACTCCTATCACTATTTATTCAATAGCAAGACAGAAAGTCTAGCAGGACTGACACAATGTTTAAACTTGACAATTATATCATTTTGTCCTCTCTTGTTTTGAACTAACATGTGACTACAGAACTTAACAAATTGACTTGCCAATCTCTGTTAATTTTTTTTTGTTTAGTTTTTCTCTAGGCCTTTAAAACAGAGAAATACCAAAAAATCTAAAATTTAAATCAAGACTTTTTCTGTGCTCAGAGGAGAAAGTAAACATAGGTAAATAAAACTAGATCTGATGTTATTAAATGACAGTCATACTATATAGTAACATAGTTATAATTATAAAAAAAGTAGCCTATCGGACAAAAATATGTGTTCAATGTTTTTAGCTGAAAGTTTATTTAGAATACCTATAGGCTTATTATGAAGGTTAATAAACCTGAAGCCTGTATCCTCAACAGACTGGCATTTTACTGGGATTTAAATGCAAGGCTTCTATGACAATAAAAAAGAGAAAACTTTGAAACGTAGCTTGTAAGAGCTGGGTAACAGCAAGAGTGCCACATACAAGATAGGTGGAATATTTTTTTAGGGCAGAAAAATAGCTCTGGAAGCTTAGCATCATGTTTGTATGTGATCTTATCCTATATTCCTGTTACATTTTTTTAATGGCTCATTTGGAAAAACTCTAAAGCTTAGGTGACAGATACAAAGTGATATGAACTCATCGTTCACCAGTGAAACACAACTATCATGGAAGAAAACAAGCCATTCATTGTCCCTCAAGATAAGCAAGTTTAATGAAAGTGTGCATTGAGGGTAACATTTTTAGATACAGAGTTCCTAATTTAAAATGAAAGATTTTCTAGGATAACGGAAACGTGTATCAAGTAGACACTGCACCCAGGAAAATAATTGACCTAATATTTGATTTGAAATGTCATATAGCTAACTGAAGTAATTTCACTCTGACAGATAAACAATTTGGAGAATTAAAAAGCAGAAGTCAGACAGATCTTTCTTGGAAAACTAACAGAACACAAAAAAGCTTTTATGAGTTACTGTGTTTACTTTCAGCAATAGGAACTGACAAAACTCACAAAGCAGAAAAGGGTAGATCTGCTTCATGAATTAGAACCTACCTTTGAAATATTTTCTACTTTTTTAAAGAATAGGTTGTCAAAACATGTTTTTAATTACTTTTAGAGATGTTTTTTGTATTTCACTTAAGTGTCTACAGTTGTCCCTTGCTCAATCATTTAAAAAAATTGGATGAACTCTCCTAAAAATCATTCTGCTCAGAAGCCATTTTTATATATCATATATTCGCCGCACTTCATTCCTTTGAATAGTGGAATGAAAATAGGATAACAGCTTCATAAAAAATGTTTTTGTTTCTGCCACTTATTTTCCATTTTGCACAATTCCTTGGATTTAGGAGCATGGTTAGGTTAAGATATATCTAAAATATACTTAATAAAGCAATAACATAATAAAACACTGTCAACTACAAGTGTCCCATTCCCCAAAACAGGCAGCGTGGGACAGACTGAACCAGAGGAAGAGTTGTGTCCTTCTCTTTGTGTGCACATAACAAAATAGCACATCATTATGGAAGGCAGAACATAAAACTTTGGATCATCTAACAGTGTTCTTCAGCTGCTGTTAAGACTTGTAGCAGAGCCATCTGTATTTCAATGCATATGTAGAGCCACTGATACTTCAACAGCCTGTAATGGGAACTGAAGAATTAATATTTGCACTATCTTGGTTGGAATCCTTAGCTTTCTAAGTAGTACTTCCTGGATTCTGACTGTAAGTAGAAAATGGGTACCAGGAATATATAGTATATATATTTATATATATCTTTTATATAGTATATAGCAGCTCTACTTCCAAGTATTTGTTTACAAAAGAGCTAGGAGAAGGGGAAAGAGAGAAAGATACGTAGTTTTCAAATACTACTTTTAACCACATAACGCTGAGTTTCTATGATTCACCATAACAGAATCAAATGCAACTTTCACATGAACTAAGCCCCCTCTATGCAATCTCTTGCGAATAAATACATACATATATAAAAACGGACAACTCTTTGAAAAAGGATATAACAAAAGATTTGGTGGTGTTTAAGAGGTATCAGAGTACAATCATACAGTATAGACTGTCCTTGTTTACAGTTTTTTACAGTGATTCCTAGAGATTTCCACTGCTTAATTAAGCCTTAAAAGGTATGTAAATGCCAGGTTTATAGAGGCAAATATGGCATTCCATGGCAAACCTCTTTCTTCTTCACTTCTGCAGACATTACAACAGGCCATAGTTCTCTGTTATCTCATATCACTCACTTTAAGACTGGATGCTGTGCGGTCAGGAAATGGGAGCAGGATTTTGTGGAGAATGAACAGAGCCTTTGGTTGTTCCCCTCACCAGTGCATAGACTACCAGAGTAATGCCAGAAATCATGTCTGCAAAGAGATAGGGTGAGCACAATTCTGAAAGAAGCCAAAAGAAAAGCCAGAGCTGGTTGATCCTAGGGAAAAAGTGCTTTAAAAAATTAAAATAATTCAGTAATAGCTGACCAACCCTCTACCCTCCTACATCGAAATTATAATGCATTAGTTACTTATTTTAAAAATAATAATATTTAGTTACACAGTATTTCTAACTACTTGGGTAGGTGTGCTAGAGATATACTTGCAAATCAGTTTGTGTCACTCTCAAATGCTTCTTAGAAACTGTCTTGTAAAAGTACTGAAAAATTGGTAATTATGTTATCAAGAATTTTATTTGGAAAAAAAAAATCACATCTAACCATCAAAAACTTGTTTTCTGTGGAATAACTCCCAAAAGACTGCTTGCTGATCTCTAGACTGCCAGATCCATTACTCTGCAGGCTATCATAAAAATGAGGTTTTAACCTATTCATCTTAATAGATAGAGATAACAATAGCATTTTACAAGACAGACTTCTTTTCCGTCACAGCCATGTAACATCAACTGTATGTGAAATTCAGCTATGGAACCTTGACCCACGTTCTGCAACAGGTTCTTTGTCCTTGGAGAATACTTAGAGTCAAAGAGGTGGATTACTGAGAAAAAAAATTGCCACTGAAAGAGGAGATCAGTAGCAGAAAAGAACCAGAACACTGCACATAAGTTTGTAATTAGGGGCCTGATTCTGCAATAGTCTGAGTATTTCCTGCATGGTTTGGTGCTGAGTACCTTTAACTCATCAAGTGATGTCATCGCTTTAGTTTGTTCAACAACACAGCACTGTGGTAAGAGGAATGTACAGAAGGTTGTTTAATAGGAGATGTGTTTCAATTGCTATTCAAAGGCTGAAAAGCAAATGTCAGACAATCGGGATTTTTTGGTTGAGACTGCACCTGTGCTGCATCCTGTGCCAAGCAAGGCATCAGAGCACCTCACCTGGAGTAGACGGAAGGCCACTTCATGAATTAAATGACTGGAGAGATGCCCAACAACTAACTAAGCATATGGAGTGAGAGCCACAGACTTGCTTTCACACTCAAAGCGCCCTCACAGCATTAAAATTTTATGTCGTTCAAGCCACGGAGCCACTTTTCTTGGTGCTGATTATGAAGATAATGTGCAGCTATGTTAGTTGCACTTGAAAACTGTTCAGACTGACTCTGAGTTTGTTTTCCTTCAACCATCTAACACGTAAAAAAATTTTCCCTCATAAATCTGTATCTTCAGGCATGCTGCCTTATCATGCATTGGATGTTTACCCATGAGGAAGAATAAGAATGTTCTGTGTCCTAGAAACTCCAGATCAAGTAACAAGTTGGTATGATCAAATCATTGTATATGAAGAAGAAAGAAACTAAGAAATCATAGAATACAAAGTATATCTGATGAGGCATAAGTTCAGGTGTCCAGGAGTTAAACTCTTTTCCTCATTGATTTAAATAGAACTAGTAGGAAAAAGAGAGTGCATACTTTTAAACTAGGCCTGTGAATTATATTAAGGAATTTCCAAACTTTCACACCATCTTCTTGTGTCAGACAGGATTTTTGGATTCAGTGCATCATTGCTAAAAACTACTGATATAGAAGTTAGCAAGTGCTGCTTTATTTGGGAAAGGATCATTCAGTTTTAACAACAAAGAAGGACACTATTTAGTTTTGAGCTCTAACAGCACTGGAATACCAGGATTATTTTAGTGCATTTATTTATTATAGAAAATAAATACATAGTATTAGAAGTTAATCATATTCCCACAATGACAAACAGAGAGTAGTAAACAAATATTTTTTCTCTATTTTCCAGTCTTCTAGTCAATTTACAACTTGAAATCCAGAAACTTGAGTTGTGAGTTTGCAACTCTGATACTTCAAAAAATCTGATATCAAAGGAATATGATATATCTCTTTTTCTACTTATAAACATTATTGTCCAAAGTATCAACTTAACCTAACAGTTCAGTTTTCTTCGCTGAAGTGAAATGGCCAGCACTGGCATATTGCTCCCCAAAACTCTGAGACCTTTTGAGCTCAAGTGAACCTCAAAAGTATATAGAAATTGTGAAAGGACTACTTATTAATGATTTTCATCTACAAAAGGCAATTTTGGGACATGCAAGTGAGTCCACACTCAAACCTTCAAAAGGATCTCAAATTTTTAGTGAGTCAGAGCAAACAAGATTTATCAAAGTCTTCCTCAGAAATCTTTTCCTATTTCTTTCACTCTGCCTGAGTGAGGGAGATGAAAACCTATACTGTAATGTATATTCTTAGTTTCAGTCCTAAACTGGAGTTCACATGAGTTGATATTAAAATAATACATTTATATTGCTAAAATAAATAAATTTTGTTATAAGAAAATTTTACAATGTAGGATGTGCATTATTTTTCATCCACCATTTAGATTTTTAATGAAGAGTGAGGTTGACATTATGTCTCTTTCATGAGGTTGCCTACTTGGTATGTTTTTTAAGTGACTACAGCTAATATCCACAGCCAAGGTAACAACTCTGTGTATAGCCTGGATTTTCAACTCTCCTTGTTACAAATCTGGCAATATTGGAAATTATTTTTTTTGAGGCTGCAGTGAAGAGGTCAGACATTGAATCCTCCCTCGACAGTGTGAAAAAGTCTCATAATCCCAGATGAATCCATTCTGGGTCATTTAATTCCAAAATTTTAATTAGTCTATGTTGTTAGCAGATTATAGGAAATTGTGGATGAAGGACTGTTGATTTCCTTAAGAATTATACAGTATCCTATAATCTATTGCAAAAAGAAAAGAGTACTTTCTTCTGGCACAGAGGGTTGATGTTCACTCAATTTCTTACGGAATAAGACCCAGTTTAGATACGATCAAAAGACTTTTTTTTTCTTTTTTTTTTCTTTTTTTTTTTTTTTTAATTAAACCAGACCTCTGGTTCTGGCTAAGTAAATTAGAATTGCACAATTTTATCCATTCCATTTGCTGAAGTGTAAATTGCCTTTACTCTCAGTTTCATACTATTTATGCAGGCTTTTAAAGCCATACACACTGAATACAGAAAAGAATTTTCTTGTCAACACTTCACTTGGGAATGACATTTTGGACTTTATTGTTGCTCCATTGAAGAACTTCTATAGGAAACCATAGAATCACAGATTGGTTTGGGGTGGAAGGGACCTCTAAAAGCCATGTAGTTCACCCCTCTGCAATGAGCAGGGATATGTTCAACTACATCAGGTTGTTTGGAGTCCTGTCCAATCTGACTGTGAATGGTTTCAGCGATTGGGCGTCCACCACTTTGCAGGCCAGCCTGTTCCACTGTTTTACCAGCCCCAAATATTATTTCTGAAGAATACTATAACATGAACCATTGAAGAGTACTGATCTTGGAAACAATCATGTTTTTCTGTCACACATTGGATGATTTGATGACCATGAGATTCAGAATATGAATGACCGCCATACAAAGGGCATGCTCCAACTCCAAAAGGCAAGCAAATGCTATTGAGGGATGTAATGCCATTCCGATTGCTGCTGTGTTCAGTATATAATCACATACTCTGTTGAGTGCCTGCTATTTAAAGACTATGCAAATCCTGAGCTTTCTTAAATACCATAGAAATAGAATTCTACAAATAATTTATTTGGAATCAAATGCCCTGGCTCTGGATATGACTTCATTTTGTGTGACTCGATTATTTTTAATTTTTTCTTTTTCTTTTTTAAATAGCAGTAAGAAAAGGTACTAGGATCCACTATGTACAGTGACACAGATGTCATGTTATAGCAAAACATTTTTATGTAACCTTTCAATGCTATTCTTATTTTCACATTTTTACTGCAAATATTTGGAGAATGAAAAAATTAAAAGATAATAAATGTCCAGTAAAGAGGAAAATGAGCAAAAGCTCCTGATCAGGAGCTTCCTGATTTTAATTTGTTTGGATATGTTATAAACCCTTAGTGCTACTGTATCACAATATCCTCTGGTAGTGTGAAAGATGGGAGAATAATACTTACAACAGTATTTAACTATTGATTTATTTATTAATTATTTAACTATTGATTTATTGATTAACAATAAATTTCCTTTCAACAACATGGTGACTTCCCATCACTGTGTTACTTCAAGGTGCCAGAGTTACTGCATTGCTTTCTGGTCCTCCCAGACAGGCAGGAAGTATACCTTACTATTACAAAATTTTTACAAAGCTGTAGCAAATTCACTGTTTTTAAAGGGCCTTCAAAATCAGATACCTTTTTTTCCATCCGTTTTTGATCAGTGGGGTCCAAATCTGTACTAAGCTCAGTGTTGTGGTCAAGTGGTCTTACTACCTTTTAAATATGAAACATAATCAGCAAGCTAAACAATTCTTATAAAATGAAACTAAAAATTACAATATTATGCTTCCTCATAATTTATAAATGCTTTATATATTTGAGTGAGATACATATAATGCAATATTTCACTATCCCAAGAATCAATCTGCAACTTTCAGGATAAATCAAGCTTAGAGATTTGACCAAACCACAACTACAAAATTATATTCAAGAAGTTACAACTTTCTTAACACTGAAAAAATCTTGTAACAGCTGACCCTGGAAGTTTGAGCTTTTCTAACACAGACTGCAGAATTTGAAAAAAAAAAATAAAATAAAAAGCAAGGTATTATTTTTATTTTTTTAGTTCAGAAAGATATTTGTCAGTCTGAAATAGACTTTACTTGCACATGCCAGGATGAATACCAGTGATTCCAGTACTGGTTAATGTTGACTGACAAGACCTAATTTTAGTTTGAGCTACTCAGCATTTACAAAATAAGATAAAACTGGCCATGTCCAACCTATTTAACATTGTTTACATGCATGTGACCAAGTGCAAACATTTATGAATGCACACTTAGTCTTATTAAACAATAGCATGTAAAACATGTAAAACTGGGATACAACCTCACAATACACTTACTTAACCACTGCATTGACTTCAAGCAATGGACGTTGGGAGGTTCAGTCTACCCTTTGTCTACTTCGTACCCTGAAATGTAAAGGAATGTTTCTATAATGGAGTGCTCCATAAGACCTTGTGATCAATTAAATGGAAAAACTATTTGCAAAAGAAAAGTACCAAATTGTCTTATTACTTCACAAATATCTATTTCAAGTAAAGCTGTCCAGCCCTGAACACTTAGGATACTAAATGTACATTATAGTCATAACTACTGATTGGACTAATATTTACTTAATGCCACAGAAATTCACTGTTATGGACGTAAATTGAAGAGTTTGGTCAATAGTTCAAATAGGAGTTAAATCTGATTATTTGTTTGGTTTTCTTGTAGCCATTATGATATTCACTGTAAGCTACCAGTTACCTGCATAAGTAAAAATGTATGCTTTGAAAATAACTGGTCTCTCTTAACTACCTGTCTTCTCAAAGAACTCTACTTGCGTCCAGTGAAAGGCTTAAACTGTACTTGGAGCCACCTCACATTTCTATGCACTTGTGCACTAGCAAGCTGAATGAGACATCTGATTTGTATAGAGGTGTGATAAAGAAGCACAAAGGGAGCCATACACTGAGATACAATGAGGTGTGTAAAATCATGAATGTTTTAGACAATGTACAAGTCTATTTGATTTGTTAAAAGTTCCAAGATCCTTCACTTGACTTAATGTTAAATTCTATTTAGTCTTAATCCATCACAGTTATGTAAATTGACACAAAGAGATCATTACTCCACTTTTAGGGAAACAAAGTCACAAAGTCAAAAATGAAAAGGAAAGGATTGTCATACAACGTAATTAGGGAGGAAAGAAAAACTACTGTATTCAACTCATGTCTGTGATTAGGCCTAGCTTATTCCTACATAGCTGTTACTTGGGTACATGCAAATAAATCTGCAGATGATAAATAGGTATTTATTGCTTTCTCTCACTCAGAGATGCTATGTTCAAGGGAGAAACAAAAGTTGGTGAAGCTGTTCATACTCAAATTTTTCAGTACATTTCAATTAAATTGCTGTAGTGGAAAACTCTCTAAATTGTAATATACAGTACTAAATATGTAATATTTAGTACTACATTTAGTACTAGTAGAGTAATATACAGAACTAAATATGCCATTCTTAGTGCATCCAACTAATTCTTACTTGAATGTTCCTGGCATTTTCCACTGTCTGAGGTTTGTACAAAGAAAAAGGTAAAAAGTTTTCATAAGCAGAGCTATCATCAAGAGGATCAGAATTTGGCAAGTGTCACAGTAGGAAGAAAGCACAACAGTAAGACACCTCACATACCTTTCTTTTGAACCCAAGCCCTTTGCCCTGATAAATAACATTTAAGTAACCAGATATCCAGGAGAACTAGCAGTGGTACTGACCAGGATACCTCCGGGAAAGACTGTCTGATGAAGTAAAAAATGGATAGACAAGAGTCCAAGCTAAAAAGCACTTTCTTGGGCTACGATCTACAAGAAAATAATTTATAAAAATAGGTATGTTCCTTCCAAGAAAGCAGCAAAACCCCAAGACATGATCAGCAGAAAATATTTTGCCAGAGTTGAAGTGTTAGAAGTGATAACTTCGTTACAAGTCTTCTGCAAAAACAATCAGAATCTATGTAAATAATTCACCAGGAGTTAGAGTGAACAGAAGAGATGTGGTGAAAAGTCAATGTTTTTATGGTCTCAGTATTCATTGGCAGTCTCTTGAGAGGGACTTCAATTAATGCTTACTGCTTTTATGCAAGGGATAATGTCCTCTCCTACCTGCCCTAACTGGACATAGTAAATGGTTTGTGACTGATGTTAAAAGTGTTCCTGCAAGTGACATCCGGCATTAGTTCCTTTCTAGTTGCACAGATCAATTCAATACTTGGCTAACAGAGATGCCATACAAGTGATTTTTCTGCTGTCTAAAAATGCCACATAGCATGTTGGACATTGCTTCTAGAACTGAAACTCAGGGGTCTGATATTTAAAGGCTAAAAATCATTATCTTGGATTCCTCCATGAACTATTTCCCCTCACATTAATGAAGGCAAATAGTTATTGAAAAGTTCATCATCCCGCCATATACAGACCTGATTTCAGGAAAAGCCAACTTTTCCATGTGAGTAGTTTGACACCACCACCCCCTTCCTTCTCACACACAAACAAGGCAAACACAGCCTATTCAGAGACTGAACTTTAGTTGACTTTTTTTTTTTCCCCTGTCATCATCCTCCATCTGCTTTGATGTTACTAGAGATTATATGGAGGTATGATTAGAAGGGATGCTGGAATTATGCCCACCTCTCCTCCCAGGATTTTTAAAAGAGATGTGAGTAGAACTTTCAGACTTTGGCTAAAGATGAAAGACTCTAAAAATATGAAGTGTGAAAACGTGAAGGACTCGCCATGCTCTCTGTAATAAAGTAGAGCCCTCACAATTTTCTTCAGTGCAATACCTCACATGAGCATCTCCTCAAAGGAAACAGAATAGTTAAAAAACTACACATTTAGTATCAGATGTCTAGATCTATTTTGCGCAGAATCCAGACAGTGAATGTTTTTGTTCAGTTCTTCAACTGAGGTTAAAAATTTTAAAAAAAAAACCAACACAAAAACACAAAACACCAAACCACCAAACCTAAAATACCCATATACTCACAAAAATAAGGTTTGTACATTTGCACATTAGAATCTTAGCTTTGCTTTTGATAACAAGTATCCTCTCACAAAACAGTCCCTCTCCCTGCAGTGTGATGGTATGCATTACTCCTGAGGAGTAAATAACTCACAGTGGATGACAACTCTGCTGGTACAATGCAGGAGCTGGAACAGAATGCTGTAAGCTGCAGGTTCCACAACCCCCATCCAAAGTCTCTGCAGAAAGCAGCTGGTCCCTTAATACTTACCCACACCTCATCTCTCACATTTTGCAAAGTCAACAGAAAAAAACCCCATCTGAATGTCCTTTCCTTGGGAGATGCTTTTTGAACGAACATTGCAACCAGCAAAAAAATTGCTGAAATAAACATTAACTAACAAATTATTAAGTGCAGCAGTTAGGAAATTAATTTTTTATATACAATAAAAGAGCAAAAATTAAACTTTCCTCAGTCTGTCAGAAAATTATGTTTTATCCAATTACTAAATGATAAAACTAATTCTCACTAAGGCCTTTTGAGCAAGCAGTGTTAATCCTGCATTTTGACCATCAGCCAATGTAAAACTTTGCTCAGATTAATATTTATTAACACTGTGGGGCCTATGTCAGGAACAAAACCAAAAAAGAATATTTAAATGTGATCATCTATTTTTATTTTGACATCATTTTTTCCAGATCACCAACAATGGTAGGATGACAATAGAAAATATCTCTTCTTCATGTTTTATGAATGCTGTGGATAAGTACAGAGTTGAACCCGTTGTTGTTTAGGGTGCAGAGCCATCATGCAGCAATTATTTCCATGATACACAGAGGGTTTCCTGTTTGATGCCCTAGTACAGGTCTCAGACAAAATTCCATAAGGATCTTTCCAAAGAATTTCAAAGCAGTCCAGAGAGCATATATCTTGAACTAAGAGGCAGCTTTCTGAATTTTATATGCAGCCCAACTGTTTATTTTCTGCTTTATTTTGGTAAAGATCGTAGGTATGCAACAGGTTTCAAAGAAACAGTTTCAAAGGACCACAGAAACCAGGGAAGCAAAGACTAATGAAAGAACAAATGTGCTGCTCTTATTACCAAACCAGTGGTGTATTAACTATGGCTCACCAGAACATCCAGCACTTCTCATGCCACAAGCACTAAGAGAGGTAAAACTGAGGAGCCTAGACAGGTTTTGAGCAGACTGGACTAGCTGACTTCCAGAAGTGTTTTCCAGCTCACATGATACCACAATGTCCTGTTCCAATGGAGTGGTACTTCTTTAGTATTGCTGCATATACACCAGAAGTAATCAAAAGAATAGTTTGAAAAAATAAAATGCAAGTACTTAGACTTTCATATTTAGTAAGATTTTGTTTATTAATAGTTTTCTTCTATATTCAAATAAGCAATGTTTTCTAAATTTATGACTATTCCTAGTGGTGAGATTTAGTCTGTATTTCCTAGAGGAAAAAACGCCAGCTTATCAAATATCTAATACATTAGCAGTGCTTCTCAAACTCAGGAATGTTTTCTCTGAGTTGTACACAACTCACAGCAAAACACTTGAAAATATCTAAGTTTGTGCATTCCGTTATCACAGAGGGAAATGCCAAAACAAAAGCATTTTGAACAAAGAACTAATACAGTTTTCTCACACTGCTTGACAAGGTCATTTGAATATGAATTTGGGTCCTTTCAGCTGTAAATTAAATAATATAAAATTTTATTCCAGAAGGAGATATAAAGCTACGAAAAATCAGGCAGTCACATAAACTGTCCTCTGTTCTTAAACAAATGAGAAGGAAACAAATATGCCAAGATTAATGTCATGAAAAATAAGTATACTGAAAAACAGCTGCTCCTGAAATGACTGATCATTTGGGTGAGGAGATATTGGAATACATCTTGTTGTGATTGGTCCTGACTAAATCAGCTGCAGTGAAAACTAGGCTTGCAGTAAGAAAGGTATATATTCAGTAATTTACTATTTGCCAGCCATCACCCTCAGTTCCCTATATATTATGCTAGAATTCATTGAGCCAACTATTACTTCCCCCAAGGCTTGACTGTGCACAAAGGAAGGCAATGGCTATCTTGCTTTTGACTTAAGTGGAGTATGACTAAATTCTGAACTTGATTTACCTGAAGTATGAAAAAACCCTCAGTTGTTTATCGCAAACCAAAGTCTTGGCTAAAGTATTGTTATTCATACTAAAGCTCTTGACTATAACTATAGCTATGGTCCCAATCCCAAAATCTGTTTTTAAAAACAGCAGTAAAAATCCAGCCTTCCCTGAACCCAGGGAAAAGGACTAGATATGCACCTATGAAATTCCCAGGAGGAGGCCCTAGCAAGAAACATCCATCAATCACCTAAAGCAGACTGTGCCTTCCATCCCACTGCATCTCAGCAGAGACTGAATCATCACAATTGCTGTGGCTCCTAACAGCAAGCACTGACTTGGCAACAGGACTTTTCTTGGACAATGCATCTCTAATAATTCTCAGAATGAGGTTTTCTGAGAAAGACAATATCACTTGAAATAAACATATTTTTGGAAGATTTTTTAGAGGGAAAAAACCCCATTCTCTCACACTCCATATGCATTTGGTTTATTATGGCTCTGCCTCTTCTGCCAGAACGGTATCTGCATCACAGAAAATCTTAAAACCCAATGCATTGAATCCAGTCAAGCATAAGCAAAGATAAGCAAAGATTGCTGTTGTACTAAATTTCCAGGGGAATTCTGTCTCATAATTTTATTCTAATTCTTTTTGTGTTCCTTCAAAGTGTGTGCTCAATGCTGGGTATCCAAATAGGAATAAATTGCAATAAGTGCATTTGTGATACTCTCAGTCTTGTCTGCTTCTGTGTTCTCTTTCAAGCTACAAGTGAAGGCATGATTTGAACCAGGAATTCAGCAAACCCCTCTCTCAGGTGGGTGGCCCTGGATCAACCTCTCATAACTTTTTGATAACAGGTTCTTTGGGAAAAGTAGCAAGTGCCCAGGCAGAAATCTCTCACGGACTGATCAGGAAATCCTATTGGATGTCGGTACGAGTACCTTCAAGAACAGCTGAGAATTAAATTCAGAATATGCTCCAACTACCACTTTCTAGTCACAAAACAAAGAATAAGCCTAACTTGCACTTTGAGGAAAAAAAAGGACATCAGCAACTAACCCCGGGGGAGAATTTAGTGCTGCAGATCCTGTGTAAGTGGATGTATCACGGTAGACTGAAAGAAATGGCCTGAGGAATGGGATTTGAGATTGCCCCTCACCTCAGTTTAGATATTGGCCTAGATTCCTCCTTAGCAGTTGAGCTTTACAAATCTTTCACTTCAAGCTCCCTGTTGAGGTTATATAGTAATTAAAAACTGGGTTCTAAAGTGTAATAAAGGGGTATGGTGCATAAAAAAACTAAGTTTTTTTGGTGTCAAACTTGACTGAATCTGGCCTCTAATTTCTTTTTCTTTTTATTACCAAATAAAAACATCAAAGGCAAATTATCAAGATATTTCCAGGATACAAATAAAGCTACATTTATTATTACTTAAATCAGCTGCAGCAGACTCAGACATGCATTCCTTCCTAAGGTCAGTCTTGGTTTCACAGGATGAACAAAATATTTGGAACAAAAAATATTTGGATAATAGTTTTGTAAAAGTTAGTAAATCTCACAGGTGTAAATTTTTTTATTAAAAATATGTACAATAAGAGAAGTCTAGCAATTGAAAAGATTTGACAGTGAAAATTCTGTGGCTGCTCCACCCTGTCCTAAATGTTAAAATGAACAGTAGCAGGAAGGCATGTGTGCTCTTAGAACAATTTCTTCTTGTTTACAATTGCAGTAGGCTAAAATGAGTCATAGTTCTGTACAAAAAGCGAACTTTGTGCTCCCAAAAAATGTTTTGGTACTATCAAAAGTCTCAGTAAATTAGAATGCCAGAATGATATATGCAATTTCTTTGAACATAAATTTGTAAATCATGGTGCCTACAAGAATAAAAAGATATAAATTTTCTTGGAATTCTGTTTCATGCTGATAACCTAGAGGAGAACATCTGTTTTTCTTCACAACTGTTCAAAGGGCAGGTGTTATAAAACTAAATTAAGATCATTGCAATATTTGTCCCTCAGGAATTTCTAAAAAAGAACATTTTCTAGGGTTATAAAAATTATATGTAGCATTTTGGAAAATGTTAAGAACTCTTTTTGTCATGAGTGTCTCCTTATACACATACTAAATATAGAGAGGTTTTATGAAAGGCTTCTGTATTAAAACATAAGCTGTAAGGATATAATTTTCAAAAATCTCCTGTACTAACCATGAGTTTTACTGATAATTTCAAAGGCAGTAGAATAAGACAAGCACTTTGTGCTTGGAAATAACTCAAAAAATTAATTGTAAAGTGTAATTGTGCTTTAATTATGCTTAGGCAGCTATTATAACGTTTATATGAAGACTACATCTTTTTTCAGGTTAATAAAAAAGTTCTGCTTTAAAAAGTACCATATCTTCCAGTAAGTTATCAAATCAGTTGGAGAATAATGCATACAATATATAAACACAAATTTCAATATGTATTAGAAAATATATACATACACCATGAAGTATTAAATCTACTCTTCAGCCTCAGTGTTGAAACACAAGCTGACTTTATTTGAAAAAAATAAGGTTAAAGGGTCTTAGACAAAGAATGAACCATGCTACTTGTCTGAAAATTCAGAGAAGTACTAAAGAGGTTAAAATCTTTGTTTCAGGAAAATCAAACAGAAAGAAGACATGTACCTTCCTGTAAGTCCTCTCCATAAAACAAGCTATCAGAAAGGTAAATCCCATGGACTTTAACAAATATTCCAGGAAAGAGTATTTGTGTTTTGTGGTAGAGGAGAGCACCATCATAGAAGAAGCTTTTGACTTTCTTTGAAAGTCACAAAAGGGGCAGAGCAACAAGGACTTTTAAAGAACAATATCCTGTTACATCAAAATCAACTATCAAAACACGCTAGAAAATATACAGAAAAAAAGCATTCACAGCAACTTTGCTAGTGGTTTCTGTATTGACCCAAAAATTTCCATACAGATAAAGACAACTAAAGGACCTTATCAGGCCCATCACGAAAGCTGTTTAGTATGAATGAAAATACTAACTTAGGTCTGTGTGCAAACCTTCTGATGATGTTAAAGATGCTCTTGTTGAGCTATGTTTTACACAATAAGAGGAAAACACAGAAAAAAAGAAAAAAGTCCTTACCTTTCTGAAAATCAACATTCAAGGTACTCAGGAGCTGTAAAACTGTACCTTTATTTCTCACTGTATCTGGACCTACATGCTTATACAAATTAGGGCAATGAAAATTGTAGCGGAAAGTATGAATGGACAGTTATCACAGTCTCCTATTTTCACTAAGATTTATTTAATGAGCAGAAATACAAATATTCCCATAAAACTTGTGTGGAATATCAATTTTAAGAAATTGAATGGGGTCAGAAGTGTTGGCTCTTTCCCTGTGTTTGCTGTCTTTTCTCCATGGGTTTGGCAGTGAAGTTCATTAAGTTTACAATAGAAATTTCTGCTACTTCACAACACACCTCATTATAAAAGGGATTTATAAAACCCATGCTGATTGTAGCCATAGGGGCTGTCTTACAGAAAAGGCAGTAGGTGGACAGGTAAGATTCCTAGAATTTCAGGCAGACTGTAAATGAGAGCACAAAAGACTCGTTAACTTCTCCAAAGTCCCCTTTTGTCACTTTGACCTGTCACTGCTTGAAAAATCACATCAAAGACTATTTCAGAGGGCTTTCTACAATTTTAGCCTTAAAAGAGGTGCTCAAAATATCTGAGGCAAGTCACTAGTTTTTATTTGAACTACAAAACATCAACGAAAATAGCCAGCTACTTGATAGACAAAACAAACCTATAATCAACTTTCATTGTTATTAAAACACAACCGTTTTGGCCACATGGAATCCAAATGAAATCCCATGTGAATTAATCTGTTAAAACAGCCAAGTTTAACACAATATTTATGACTTCATTTCCAAAGTAAATGTCATAAAAAAAAAGACTTTATCATTGCTCTGATTTCTGTTTTGCACTGAAAAATTCTTTAGGATTCTGCAAACTTAAAGATGGAAAAAGATAAAGAATTTAAAAACAAACAAACAAACAAACAAACAATAAAATGTTGTGTGCCCCTCATTCTATCATAGATATGCACTCTACTTTGCAGAAAGATCCAGTTATAAGAGGGAGAGTGGGGATAAAGTGCAATCACTTGGCCAAACATACAAATAACCCAACTTGAAACAGCTGTTAATTTCAAAGAAATGTTAGAACAAATCAGCATAAAAGGAACAACAAAGAAGCAAAGGAGACAGAAGAGAGAAAGCAAAGAGCTAAAAGTCCTTAAACAAAATATTATATTCTTCTCTCCGAAAGTTGATTGTTGATTTTACAGGATCAAAAAATAAAAAACTTGCATAACAAAACTTCATCTCTCTATTCTATAAGCCATACTGTTTCTTGAGAACATGTGTACATGTATTGGAAATCAGAGAAGAAAAGGCATGGACTTTTTAAGCAGAAAGCAGGAAGACTGTATAAATGCTACTTCCCTGACTACTATCTGAAAAGCTCCATACTCATCCTTCCATTTTTCCATAGTATTATGAGGTTAGGTCCACTACAAACAGTTTTGTGTTAAGCTGTATATAAAACAAAAGATGAGTTTACTTGCACAGCAGTATAAATCAATATAATATCCTTTATATTTTTTTAAGTCCCCCAGTCTAATGTCTTTCAAAGAGGTACCTATTATATGGGTTGGACAGGTAATCTATAAAAGACAATGTATAAGGAAATACCAAAATGACCACAAACATTTCAGGAGTCCTGGGAATTTTCCAACCAACAAATCAAAAAGAAAAAGAAAAAGCTGATACACATGTAGGACACATGGCAAGCCAAGAAGTTTCTGCTCTACCATATCACTGCATAGTAGTAATGTTGTGGGTTCTTTTTCTCTGTTCTGCTATGAACTTTCACAATACTTGAACAACATGTGGTATCCTTTAGACTTCTATACCTATTTGAAACCTTCTTTAAATTTATCAATGAGTTACTTGGAAAAATATAGGAAAAGGGACTACTGCTTCACTGTGATGCTGCACCAGAGACTTTCCAGGGCCTTTGAGTTCTCTTTTTTAAGATGAGAAATTACTCACACAAAAACACATTATGAAAATATTATTTGAATTATAATCAATCACTTCAGAATTAGGAACTGCTTAAATAATCATTGGTTTTGACTGCATTATGATATTGCCTTTAACTACATAGTCTTTTTCTCAAGCTCATCCTTGTCCCATATCACACTTACGAATTCCTGTGCAGTGCTGACAAATCCATTAAACTGAACATTTCGCAGACTGTCAGTAGAGCATGCTTAGAGATGACAAGCTTCTTACCTTACTAGAAGTCATGTCTAAACATATGAAATGTTAAATGCCAAGTTCAGTGAAGAAATCATGCCATGATTCATAGTAGTTCATAGAAGTTCAGTCACAAATAGATAGTCTTGGCTTCATTTGCTGGCAAAAGTGGCAGCCAGGGTGTGAAGAGTGATTGGCTTAGCCCACTAATTGTTATCTTCAACTGAGATTACAGTAGAGTGTGAACACAGTCCTTTAAATCTGTGTCTCCCCTCTGCTAAATAAGGTTAATAATGATGCCTAATACAGTGATGAAAACGGGAAGTATCTATACACTTCTGAGACCTTATTGAAAGATACAAGTGAACAGGGGATGGGAGAATTCATCACTTTCTCTGAAAAGCAGAATTTGAGTACTGTGAAATGTCTGTGGTGCTGGACTGTTATATTCTCACTGAATGAAAATTATTGTGTTTTTCATCAAGGCCTTTAACAAAATGGGCACTGTTTTACACTATGCTTCACAAGAAGTTTTCTGTAAAAATTCTCTTAAAAACTGACTACATTTGCAATTTACTAAAATGTAAATTGACTATTATAGTAATTAAATCTTTACTCATCATTCATTTACATACTTTACTTACTCAATTAACAGAATTCAGGATTAACTTCTCTTTCTTTCTGATATTGCTGAAGTAGACCTTTAAACTTGTCTCAGAGCCCGAGATCATGGAATCATGGTTCTGTGAGCATCGGCAAGTTTAACTTTAATATAGCGGCTATGAACCAGTGGCACCTATTAATAGCTCAGACCCTTTATACTTTATTTCTGTATTAGCCAGACTGGCCTGGGAATTCCCAAAACTATAGAAAAAAAAGGGAGTCTCAGCTCTAATTCTAATATGTAAATCATATTATAGATTCTCAAAATTTTACTTGAAGCAGTTGGAACAAACATCTGCTCATATGATAAAAAAATTATAAAAAATAATGAAATTTTCAAATTTCTTTATACTACATAGAATATATACACTCATTAAACGAGAGGAATGAGAAATGTCTGTACGGAGACTTTTCCACCAGCTGATGACCAAACTTCAGAAACATAATATGAAAGATACCAAGCATACAATCTTAACCTACTATTGTTATTGCAGTGAAAGATTTGTCATTTATTTCACTGTGAACAGTGCTTTATTCCAGGTCCCAGCAGGATTTAAGATCTTGATAAACAAAATTACTAATCTGCTGTGAGTTTATTCCACAAGTACCTGGAAAGGATGAAGTATTGGGAAGAATCTTGCATGACTGTAGGTTTCTTTCCCTAATTTTCATTGTAAGCAGCAGAAGCTAGTTTTGCATTCCAGCAAAGCCCTGGAGAGAAAGCTCTCTCTATCTCCTTAAAAATTGCTGTATCTCACATAAGTTAATTTATGCTTTATTACAATAACACTATTTACAAGCTACAAGCTACTTACAAGCTTTGACTCAGATCTCTACCTCCTCTGTTAGACACTACTGTGTCCTCCCTTCCTGCTGGAGCTGTGGCATGATTCCATACAGGAAGGAATGTGAGACTCACAGGGTCAGAAAACTACCAGGAAAGTGGAAGTCCAGCTGGGGGAACAGGGTGTGTGTGGGTGTGTGTGTGGGTGTGGATGTGTGTTCTACACCTTTTATTTGCATTTTGAATGTCAGTGCGTGCTTAACAGAAAAAACAGAAACATTGATATAAACAGGGACCAATACCTTGCAAGTGCCAGAATACTCCCTAAATAACAATATTTTCTTTGGACTTTCTCATTCTGTAACAGAGCCTGGAATTTCTTTTTTCTTTACAGTCAGTCAGTTTCAGAAGAGCAACAAAGTGCCCTCCAACCAGCATAGTCAATAATTTGGTGACTAAGACATTTTTCAGGAAAGAAGTGGGTTTCAACTCCATTCAGCTAAGAAGTGCACCAATCTGTGTTACCATTTTCTGGGTGAAAAAAATGCTCTGAACTCGCAGCTATGATGGAAACTTCTTGCAGTAGAGTTTTGAAATAAAATAGTGCAGAATACTCAATTATTTTAATATCTAGATGCAAGTAGGGCAAACATTGGGGAAATGTGAAGACATAACAGCTTTAGCCCCTACCCAAGACTTACTGTCCTTAGCAATTTGCTGTGATGCAATTTCTTAAAATGTATCCATTTCCCTTTTACTTACAGTTTATGATTTATTCTCTGTAGTGCCTTCTCTACATCAAAAGAGGCAGTGTAGGCATTTCTCCTTATTTACTATTAATGATTAGTGATTCAGTGAAGCCTATCACTTACTTTCATGTTGCTCTTTTAAAATACTGTATTTATATCCTGATTTTTTGAGGACTTCAGGCTTTCTTACACTGGTTTTCTAATTTCAATGTACATGAAGAATTGAATATACTAGCTGTCATGCTTTTTGCTACCTGTTTTTAAAAAGTTTGCTTGTATAATAGCTGACTCAGGTCTCCAGGCAGTTCTTATCTATGAAAAACATCATTTTGTCTTGACAAAACAAAACCAAAAGATCTTGCTGCTTTATAAGAACCAAATCTTTGAATTACAAGATTAGATGGAAAAGATTTCTACAGTTTTCTCAGTCGAAGAGATGGCCCATGCACTCTGTCACTGTCTCCAATACCAATGAAACCAGTGACTACTCTGGCTTTCTAAAGTCTGGGAAGTGCCTTAAAAACTTATTTCCATCCTATCACAGTCTCAGTAACTAAGATATTCACTACAACTGATGCTGTCACAAAATGGGAGATGGTGCCTGTGAAGGACTTTACCTGGTTGGATGATTTGCTATAAATATTCTTTTTGTGTGTCTTATGTCTTTCTGCATGTCTTTCTCTATGTCTCTTTCTATATATCGTATACTACCATGCTTTAGGTCCTTATCACAATAATTCACCAGCACACCAAAAGTACTACTAGATTTTTCTCCTCAGTGACAGATTATTTCAGACATTTGACTTTACAAGTTACATAACACGAAGAAACATAGAACCGTCCAGGCTGAAAGGTGACTCTTAAGATGACCTAGTCTCAACTTCACCTGAAAGCAGAGATTTAGATTAGGTTACCCAGGGTTCTGCTAAGCCAAGTTTTTCATAATTCCTGTGAGGAACATTCCACCACTTCTCTAAGCAACCTATTCTGGAGTTTAGTAGTTCTCATTGTGAAGAAAATATTTCCTTTATCCACAGGGATTTTCCTCAGAAGGAACTTGTGTCTGCTACCTCTTGTCCTGTCCCTGTGCAGGCTTGAGAAGAAAGCACCTCCCACTCCACCGTAGCTACACTTTTCAAGTACTGGAAGACTGCAACTGCATCGCTGAAGGCCTTCTCCTCTCCAGGCTGAAAAAACTCCATTTCTTTGACTTTCTTCTTGGGGATTTCTTCACCTGCTACATTCCACTAACTTACTCGGAAATCTCACCTACAGTAACATATGGAACAACATTCCTTCTGAATGTATTTAGAAAGTAAAAAAGAATCACTTTAAAACCTTCAAAAATAAAATCAGCTCCTCCCAACCGACTTAACTCCCAAATAAAGGAATTTAAATTATTTATTTACTAGGTCACCTTCCTTCAGGAGAAAGAAAAAATATCTAGTCTTCAAAGTAAAAAGCTTTAAATCTTGTAAAATGCACAAATGGGTCAGACATGAGCTGTGTGTTAATACGCATGTGCATGGGAGACAAAGGAAGAATGAAAGGCTGGATTCAAAGGGAACTGGCTTCTCAATTACTTTTCAAGATTTACAGTCCATGAAGACACCACGTGGAGTGAGGCAGAATAACAAGCTTAGAATTAAAGCATAATCAAAAGTAGAGTTATGAACAGCTTTTTTTGACATGTCTGTGATAATTTGGGCCCAGAAATAAGCTTTCTATACTTCAAAGGAAGTTCAAAACAAATAAACAATACAGGCACAGGAGAAGAGAGAGTTATGAGGTTGCTAGGGTATGGTACTGCAGTTAAAATGACATTTCCTCACCTTGTCCTTTCTTTTGCAAGCCTCGATACATATTTGTAGCCTAATAGCTGCATACTATTTTTGCTCACTGTTGAATGGGGACTCTCTCAAGCACAGCATTTTAGGTTGTATTTCACATTTTAATTCCACTGCACTTTAAAAACAGCTTATGTAATCTATTTGATTCTGATTTTGAGAATAGCTGTTTTACTTAAGTTATGAAAAATTGTCTCCTATGGAATCCAGGGCACCAAGTAGATAACCCTGAATGGAGACATGGCCTACCTCTTTAACAAAGATTGACAGAAACAATCTGCTTTGAATCTTTATGTTTTTAAATAAACCAGAGAACAACAGGAATAGTTCTAGAAGTCTCCACAAAACCTCTCTTCAACTAATAGTCACAAAATTGATGTTCAAAAGAATGACAGCTTCGCAAAATATGATTACAAATAAGAACTGAGCTATCATCTGAGCTCCAACAATGTGACAGTTTATGAATGCATTGCCATTAAACACACCATAAGACACAATAGTAAAATGTGAATGAGGAGTAGGCAAATCTTCATATTAACTACAGAAAGTTACAAAAAATCTTATAGCAAGCAACCAAAAAAAATGGATGCTCCAAGGTGCAGTGTCTGGAGGTTCCCACCCAGCCCCTTAGAAGCATAGCAGCTTTCCCACCCCTTTTTGCAAAGACAATCTGCATGACAGATACACAGGCACAGGTGCACAGAAAAAAATTCGAAAAACTATAATAAAAGACACAGAAAGAAGAATAATATTATTCAGGTATTTTCCAAATCTGTATCTTATGAAAGTGAATCATGTAAAGAAGAGAATATGCAACCTACAATGCGAAAGTACTAAATCACATTTCTTAAAGACTGATTTCCCTCACTGAAAGAAAAAAGTTCAGCCTGCAAGTTTTATATACAATTTTTTAAACCCAAATTGAAAAAACTGTTGCCAAAAGGGGAAATACTGCAAAATGCAGATACAGAAGAGTAAACAGACACAAAAAAAGGATAAAAATGGACCCAGATTTTAAATTATAATAGTAGAACCTACTACCTCCTTACCATTTAGAAAAGTGGCAAAATGTTCATGTCACAGCCTACACTCAGAGAAAACATGTAAAACTTTAAAAACTCATCAAATCAAAAGTCCCTGAAGAATTACCTTCTCCCCCCTTTTTTCCACTTTGTTTGTTCGTTTGTTTTTTGTTTGGTTGGGGTGGGGGTTTGCAGGGGGTGTGGGTGTTTGGGGCTTTTTGTTTGGTTTTGGTTTTTTTCTTGAGCGGCTTCAACAAAGATAAGAAGATAGTATCTAAGCAGCATGAAAGAGCTATGAAGACAGGACTAGGATTCATGGAAAACTACACTGCAGAACAGACAGAGAGGATTTTGCATGGTAAGGTACTGTGGCTTATATTTAGTGAAAAGAGAAAAATATCTCAGAACTTGTTGCTTACTTAAGGAGTTACTTCTTATTAACATCAAAAAGCAGGTGTAAAATGAAGAAATCAGGATGACACCTTGTTGCTCTAATAATAATAGACCACTGGTGCTCATTGTGCTTAATGACTATTATGATTAATACTAAAAAGTCTGCAGGGATTCAATATTGCTCATTGTGAACAAGTATGGCTGGTCCTTAAACTGGTTTAATTCAAGCTTTTCTTCACAGTTGTAATAACTTCATGCAAGAAACAGCAAGCTCAAATATAGTGCAGTCACCATGAATTCTTTTAAATAGCCTGTAGTGTCCAGCCTATTTTCAGTAAATCTATGGTATTTTTATCAGCAGTGACAAATGCTAAGGGAAAGAGGACAATAATGGGTCTGGCAACAGTACTAAAATGGAGCCATTTTTGTCATGTTCCTGCCAACTAAAATCTTATCCCTTAAGTTATGAGTATTTGTAACATTTTAACTTTAGTCCTAACTGAAATCCTGTTCTCATTTATGTTATACCACATCCTATTGTGCTGTTTGGATAAGTAACATCCTGCTGAGATGAACTCAACTGCACAGTTAATCTGTGCTGTTACAGACATTTGTTTGCTTGGTTCGCATGCACAAAACTGTGCATGTCCCAAAAAGTCCCCATTTTTCCAACAGTATTAGGTTGGTTAAAAAACCCCTGTATTATCTCTACCTACACATTTTGCCACAGCATCTGCATTCTAATTGCTCTTAATAGTTTCTTTAATCTTCGCATTGTATTGAGGAATACAAGAAACGTGTGCTGGGTATTGTGTCTTCTCAGTGCTCCTCATTAATTAGTAGGCTTTGGCATGAGACAGCTCTGCTCTCACTGACTTCATTGGGAGGAAATCTGAGGTTGTATGTCTCCTCCACAAGTCATACAGTGCAAGTCTTCCCAATGTCTCTTCTCCAGAAATGTATTTTCTCCCACACCTTATTTCTTATCATGTTTGTTCCCTCTTCTTGTACCTAAAACTATGTCCTTTTCGGTGTAGGATGGGAAAGTGTATTTAGATATCTGTTTGGTTATTCTAAAAAATAAATAAATAAATAAATTTGTTTACGGACATTTTTATTTTCAATAGCTTAGTTTCAGTTACTCAATCACAGAAAATAGTTCCGGGCATTCCATTGTTTCCAGCTGAGCTTAGTGTGCCTTATAAGGAGAACTCTTTATTTTCTTAGGCAGAACCTCTTTAAAAGACAATTTGGAAAAGGTGATGCCATAAATCTGTGTCAGGCCCAGATGTGCAAGTCTCTGGTGCCTAAAAGTGATCCCAGCCTATTTTCACATATGCTTCCACAGTTTGTTTAGGTAGTTTAAAGTAATGTGTGTACATTAGAAAAAAATCACTCAATGGACATCTGGTAAACACGTGATGTATTAACTGTACATAAAAGGCACAGAGTTGAGGACCAGAAGCTGTGGCTCAAACATTGGTTAGTGAATTTTGCTCACAGGTCATAAAAACAACAACAAGGAGAGTCTTCTGCTATTTGAGCATACAGGATTCAAGCTCTCTCTGTACATCTCTGTATAAGCATGTGTATGTACCCTCCAAGACACCTTTAGAACAGCTGAACAGAGAATAAAAATGTTGATTTCATGACTGATTTCTGTTTATCATTATCCCCAAAAAGCATCTTTCTCACTACACAAGATATTTAGAACAATTTAGAATTTTTCCCTAACACAGGTGCTTAATGTTGAAAACAGGGTTGTGGGGGGTTTTCAGTTAGAATCATGAAATTTAATACAGCACTTTAAATACAAACAAAATTAATGGACAGACATATACAGTTCCTTTCTTCCTTCAGGCTAATTTGTTTCTATTACTCACATTCCAGGTATTTGTTTTCCTGTATTTTCACATGCTTTTTATACCCCTCTTCTTGACATCACCCTGATATATTTTCAGTCTCTTTCTGCCTCTACATTGTTTTCTGCTCTGCACCTTTTGGACCTTATTAAAACCCAATCCCTTAAGACATTATCATTTGTTTTCACCATTGTCAAGAAGTCATTTGCTTTCAGTACTGTATGTCATTAAAATTTGTAGCCTTTTTCTAAAATTCCTGCCATACCTTTATTTCTTTTCCCCCTTGATACTATTATTATATAAAAATGGTCTTCATCTTTGAAAATGTCATTCTTATTAACAAAACCACAGATTAATTTTAGTCAGAGAGTGGTCTGCTCATTACTCTTCAGAAAAAGAAAAAAAAGTGAAATCTTGACTACTTCTTTACAAATATAACTTACAGGGAAAAAATATAAATACCATAAACTACTGTTGTCATTCTAATAATCAGAATTTCCCAAGAGAAATTAATACAATGTCTTTATTAAGTGTTTACAGTGTTTAGAAAAATACTCAGGCAAAGAAACATAGTATCAAGTGCTATCATTCTTAGATGCCTGAATTAAAGTGGTTATACACCTTACAAAGTATGTAAAAAATACCTTTGAAGAGACACAAAGAACTTGGTAATAGTTACTTGACATCAAAGTGATCAAAAATCTATGCTTTATCGTAATTAATTATTTGGGATTACATCAATGTCAACTATAAATTCTAAAAGAAGCTATTGTTCTAATAGTGGAACACAGCCACCAATATTTTTACAATGCTCATAGTACTGTGACACTAAGCCCTGCTATAAAGGGAGCTATGTGGCATGAAATTTTCCATGAGTATCCTAGGAAAGAAAATGCAGCAGTAAACATCATTAGTCAAGCGAGACCTACATGTCATAAGCAATAGGCAAGAGTCCAGGAAGGCCACAAGGTTAAAATGCTTTGTTTGAGTAATTATAGGATTTGAAGGATTAGGCTGAAGCAAAGGATTTAAGGACATGGAAGGATTAAACGGGGAAATAAATTAAATTAAATAGAATGAAGGTATAGAAGGCAGCATGAAAAAATATTACATTAAATAAAGTTCTTGAAACAAGAATTGTTAAATAAAATTGTTGGAATTGAAGGCAACATGATTTTGCTGTATTTGTTTGTGATTCGGTAACTGAGTCTGCAGAGACACAAATTTTTTACAAAATATCTGTATGTTTCTGAGATTGAAGACCTAACAAAAATGCACATATTTGAGGTGAGATGTCTTAGCCAACTTCTTTGTACCCCAGACCGCCCTCCGTAGCTTCTATGAAAGTGAAATGCCAGTGTACAAACCGTAGGTGAGATCACAGCCACCACAGCCTGTTATTGAAATCAGAAGATTTTTGCCACATGCACAAAAAGTGAATTCCAATCTCTACCTTGTGCCACCCTGAGTTACAACATTGTACAAAGCCAAGTTTGGTTAAAAGCCTACTGCCCTTTTAAGCCGTTAATCGTGAGAATTAACTCATTACATCTACAGGCTTTGTTTCTTGAATATTGTGGATGCGAGAAATTATTCCAGTGTTATGATGCCTGGGCAATCCACAGCTCACGATGAAAGAACCCGCAAGGTAACCACTGGTATACAACACCAAACAAAAACGGGGGGGGGGGGGCCGGCCCG
>JAWWTY010000156.1:31908618-31939529 GCA_035222235.1 Margarornis squamiger
CGGCCCGGCCGTGCCGCTGTGCCCGGAGCCCCCGGCCCGGCCGTGCCGCTGTGCCCGGAGCCCCCGGCCCGGCGCCCCCGGCGGGGTCGGGCCCCTGCGGCTGCCCAAGATGGTGCCGTGGGCCCGGGGCGGAACACGCGTGTGCAGGGGCAGATCCGCGCCCGAGAGCGAGCGAGGCTCCGGCGCTGCGGGGAGAGGGAGCACAACAAGCTGGGTGTGAGGCCTGCTGACGAAGTTAATTTCTTGGGTGTGACAGATTCCAAGGAGGAAAAGGCGGGGGGGGAATCTTCAGTGCTTGAAGATCAGATCCTGCATTAATTAGTTTGTTCAGAAGCCTTCAAATTTATTTTTTTTCAGTGTTGTGCTGGAGCAGTTTGGCATGTGGATCTAAAAGAAATTTTGAATAGGCAGATTTGTTAAGGAGAGAGATTCGAAGGTAGTTTTAGAAACCTTTTCTTTTTATTTTTAACATTCTCTGCTTTGGAGCTTTCTTCCATCTCTTCTTGGAACATGAATTTTGCTTTTCCCGTTTTTTTGTTCCTGCTTTTCTCTGGATGTTTAGTAGAATGAAAGCCTAACAAAAGGCAGGCTAGTGCGTCTTTGGCCTTTCTGATTGGAAAGAATATCTTGTCCTTGTCAAAAGATGTCACTTTAATTTCTTATTAACAGGGCATGTAGTTTTGAGTAAAATTTCTATGTATAAAGTTATTTCATTGAATTCAAATTACCACTTATTTGAATTCCTAAATTTTATAACTGAGGATTTTATTGTAATATATTAAAATACTATCATTATTTTATATGTGTATACTAAGAACATATATGTGAGTTTTCTGATAGAGATATATGCATATATGTTATATAGTAGTGTGTGTATATGTATACTCTTACCCAATATTGAAGCTTCTGTTTTCGATATATTTTCATTGTAATAATTTAAATAAGCTTTTCTTTTCTACTTTTATATGTGTTGGTCCCAGGGTAAGGGGCTTGACCATAAGAAAGTCTTTTAAATATTATAAACAGACAGTCAGTAATAGAAGTATATTTGAGGGTAGCTAACGTAAAAAGTCATGTGAAATGTAGTCACAGACTGTGCAGCCAAGTGGGGATGTAGTGGGTACCCATGCCTCCACTAAGTTTGGACCTTGAGGGGTTTTCCAATATGTCTTTCTTTAGGTTTGAATTCCAAATTTTTGTTGGAGTTTTTTTAAACACTTTGGGTTGAGCAATAAATAAAAAATAAATAAAAAAAGCTGTATCTAATTTTATGAGTAGTTTCTTAAAGCTTGCGTAAAATATTAATATGGGAGGTTTAGTGTCATGGAAATGTATTTTCTATATAGCAGCTCTCACATAATGTTAGTTATAGAACTTTTCCAACCTTATTATTCCTAGAGCGTTCATAACTGAAAATCAGTAGGTAAAAGTAAGTTTTTCATTGGCGACAGATGACTTTGGAAAGGACTAAACCACTAATAGCTACTATTACTTTATGGCAGCTTAAAAGATCTGTAAATGGTACCTCCAGATGCAGAAAACTCTGTACTTGTTTGGCTTTTTTTTTCTAGAAAAGGTGAATAAGGTTCAGTTATTAGACTCTTAGACTATCTCCACAAGGAGAGCTAATGTACACCTTGGTTCACCATCACTTAACTTGAATGAACTCTGACTTGTGGCCAGTTTTGGAGGTTCATTATGACTGCCAGTGGGCCACATATATAAGAGGAAAATGAACCTAAACCTTAGGTATAAGGTAACTTACCATAATTAGTTGCTCAATTAATCTTTTTCTTTACTGCATATTTGACAAAATTCCTGTGATTTTTGTCAACACAGGAAACATAAACTGGAACAAATGTCCTGACAGGCATTGCGCATTAAAAAACTCTGTCCTGCTGGCACATAAGTCACTTTTTGTGGTATTGCAGAAAAATTTTGCAGTAACATACTCCTTATGATCTTGAACACTGCTTTCTTTTTTTTAAGAGAATTCAGTATTTGACACCTGGTAAACTGTCAGTACATAAATTACCAAAAAAAGGATTTTGAAAAGAAACCTGTTTCATATTTAAAGGATGTGGAAGCCTTCTAAAACAGACACATGGATTCTGTAACATTTGTCAGAACTAAAATGAAATTAAATTATGCCAAGCTTGCAAAATCACTTCTACATCATAAGCTAGTGCTAATTTATTTTTGTAGACAAATTATCCTTTTGGAAGTAAATTTGAAAAAACCGTTCTTGGAGGTTTCTGGTGAACGTTTTAAATCTGATAATGACCAGTGAAATTAGCTGACCATTACCAGTTCCCTGATTTTTATACCTATTTGGAATGTTTTCAAAGCATGAACTCCCCTCCTTTGGAGTAAAAATTAATTAACTCTTTCATCTGCGTTTAGTGTTGTCATTCCTGAACTTGCACTTCAGTTAATAAGGGGTGAGGTAGAATCTCAGGAACATTTGCAATGGCTGGTACACATAGAATGCTACAGGAAAAATAGCTGTTAAGAATTTGGATAAAGAATAAGAATGTTGGTTTTGAAAGGTATTGCTGATGACTAAAGATATCTAGCTATTTTATGCTTTCTTTGCAAAGTACTCCAGTCTGTGTTCTGTAAGAAAATAATGTTAATACATGTGTAGATTACGTAACATGCCAAGAAGAGTTTGTCCCTCTCCAGGGGCCGTGCCCAGAACATAGGATGGGAGGGAGTGGCAGAGTTGTTAATACTTGCCTTTGATAGATGTGCATTAGAGAGCCTGTTAATGCTGACTTTCTTTGCTTGATTCTGGTATGACTTGAAGAGTTATATTGCTTTTGGGAGAGGTCAGAGATAGAAAATAGCAGAACCATCAAGAAAACTTTGCACAGGTACTGTATGTTGACTGGGGACAAATCAACTTACTTATCAGGATATATGGCTGCTATTACTCTGGTCTTTCTAATGAAAATTGAGAATAAAAGGAGAAGGAAAGGTTGTCATCTGCTGTGGGAAATCACCTATGTAATGGGGGGAAATTGGTGGAATTTGAGCCTGTCATCTTCAAAAAAATTGTGCATCTCTGTTCAGATTTGCAGTCTACTTTGTTACAGTTGTAAAACAGTTTGGGATTGTACGATAGATTAAGGCAGAGCTGAAGGAATTTGCATTCTATCCTTAGTTTATTTTTTAAAAATTCTTAAAAGCCAAAGAGTTGCATTGAACAAATAGACCTAGCTGTGCTCATCACTCAGGAGAAGTCAAAAATTGAAAATGTTAAGGTGTATGTTGTTTGACTGTACAAATTAGTATCTATTGTAAGTTTAAAAACCCTCTGTGTATATCCGAAATAACAGAGGTGTGTAGTGTGTAATTAGCTATCCATGGATGATATCTGATAGCAGAGAGGAAATGAAAGTTGTGAAGAGCCCTGTAAAGTGTCTTTCATCTTGTAGCATTCATGTTTTTAATTGCTGGCGAGCTCGCATTTTGTTAGGTGTTACTAAGCGTTTGAAAGCTGGTTTCTTAAGATGTTGACTAAGTTTATTATAGCACTGTTGGGTTTGTATATACCAGATTGTTCTGCTTGTGTTCTGCTCTGTCTGGACTACCTGGATTGTGTATCTGAATTTAATCGCTTTTAGTTTATTTCTTTTTGTTAAGAATTTGCACAGTCTATCCTAGAACCCACATAAACATTTGGATCCATGATATCCTGTGGCAAATTCAATTTGATTATAATTTGCACAAAGAGCTCTCCTCTTTTACTAGTTTTGAACCAATCTTCAGCTATTGTCTTTTGAACCTCTATTCCTATACTGGACAAGACAGTATACGATTTCAGTGTATGATTTCTCCAAGCCCTTCACTTTGGAGGCCATTGTCTAATTCCCCTCTTAGCTATAAGTAGCTCCTCTCCACGTTGAAAAGGCTGATCTATGCAGTTGTTGATTTTATGGAAGTTATTCCATGCCTTTTTTAACTTCTCTGTGCTCCTTTTTACTTTACTCAGAAGGTTTTTTACTTTTTTGGGTTGGATTTATTTTTTTTAAGGATAGAGAACTACACCTGCCTTCAGTATTTGAAACACAGACACAAATTGTACTGCATATATACATTGTTACAACAGTGTTCTGTTTATTTTTCTAACTGTTTATTGATCCATGTGGAGCACTGAGCAGTCCAAATGATCTAAAGTAAACTGTCGTATATTCAGATCTTCTTGTGGGTGGCAGTCATTAGCTCAGAGCCTGTGATTCCATGTAGGAACCCAGAATTTCCTCATGCCTGCAGATAGACAGGCTTTGCTTTATGTTAATCTACACTCATTGCTTCTGTCCTGTTGTACATCCCTGTCCTCTAATTCTTCAGTTAGTCCTCATCCTCACACGCTGATCTGACTTCGTATTGTCAACAGTCTTCATGAGATAATTTATGAACATATCGAACAGCGTAAACCAATGCAGATTTTCTGCAGCGGTCTGGAAGTGATGTTCTGCAGTGTGGAAACTGCTTAGACAGATTATGGCTGTTACTGAAGTATTTCTCCATGCAAAAGCTTTCCCTCCTATGACTTGGTTGCATAGTTCCCTCAAGACTTAAGTGAGGGACTTCTGGAAGCTTTTTGGAAACTTTGGATACTCTTACCAATTAGCTGTCCTTTATCCATGTTGTGCTGTCACATACGCTTAATAAATTCCATTAATTTTGGAAGGCAGGACTTCATAGAATGATTTGGGTTAGAAGGGACCTTAAACATCTTCTAGTTTCAATGCCCCTGCCATGGCCAGGGACACTTTCCACCAGGCTAAGTTGCTCAAAGCCCCGTCTAACCCTGGCTTGAACACTTCCATCCACTGCTTCTTTAGGAAACGTGTTCCAGTGCCTTACCACCCTCACAGTAAAGAATTTTGTCCTAACATCCAATCTAAACCTACCCTCTTTCAGTCTGAAGATGTTCCCCCTTGGCCTATCGCTACCAGCTCTCCTGTAGCCCCTTCAGGTACTGAAAGGCCGCAATGAGGTCACCCTGGAGCTTCCTGTTCTCCAGGCTGTGTTGCCTTCATGACAGCCAGGTTCAGTCTTTCCCAGTCTGTTATTTGTGTCCACTAAGTCCATTCTTGATTACATTGTTTACTAATTAGCACAACAGAGATGTCAGTCTGGATCTTCCTTGAGGCTGTCTTTAACTACTGTGTTTTCCACATGTGATTTCTTTAGGTGCCTTGTCAGCTCCAAGGAGAGGTTCTGCACCTTGGCTAACAACACAGCTATTTCATTATTGCTTATATGTTCACTGCTGCTTCTGCATATTCTGAGACCCTCACAAAACAGGTTAAACTATGAAAACCTCTCCTGTATACATAGGAATTCTACTCTGCTTCATTGGATGTTCCTTCACATTTGACCGTCTGTTGGCCTTTTGCGTTTGTTACCAGTCCTTAAGGAAAGAATTTATAGTTGTCTCTTTCCGTTTCAGCTGGAAGACTAGGGGGTAATATGTTCTCAGATCACATTTGCCAAAGTGTGTTATTCTCTTAATTTTTCTTCTTGGACACATGCAACTTTTTTTGTAGAGAACTTCCTCCCCTGTAGGGTCATTTGTCTCCAGTTCAGATACCTCCAATTGAGGTATTTGGAGACGTTACCTTAGGCTCTTTAGGGCCCGGTATTAAATACTGATATGCTAATTGAATTTTCTTGGTAAGACCTTTCTTTCTAACCTTCTGATATTTTACATTTCTATTAAGCCGAAAGCATTCTAGTTATACAGTACTGTCTTTTGTATTGGTGATCAGATTCTTGCATACTACTTAGTGGGAAAGAGGAGGGTAGATTGAGATAATTTATTAAACAAGTAAGGAGAGGTCGCTGTTAGGCATGAAGACTTGTAAGCTGGTAGTGTGTTGTGGGAGTAGTCAGAAAAATTATTCTTCAGGAGCAGAAATTATGGGGTTTTTTTGCTTCTGGTGAGATGATTCTCTGGGGGTTAGTTCTGGTCATTGCAGGTTGTCCTCTCTATTCTTTTGGAGTTTTATTGCTTTTCCCTCAGCATTATTCTCAAACAGGTGATGAAAAAAGGTTCTCCTACTTTTCTGCCTTTATCACTGGCCTGGATATAAGGCTGGATTTTTTTGATTTTTAGGGTTGTTGAGTTGGGATTTTCTTCAGAAGTTCAGTTGTTCAGCATATGCCTTTCTGTTGTGCTCCAAGTTCAAGTTTTAATGTACAGCCCATTTTGAGTTGAAAGGGTTTTAACCAATTTGATAAGCAGAGAAGTTGTTTGGTTTTGTAGTGGTTTTTTCTTCTAAACTTCGGGTCGTGGGGAGTGGACCCTTTTTTACTGTTTGTTTATAGGCCTGATGTGGAGAAACTAGGAATTGAAAGTGTGGAGAACTAACAGTGATAACTATTTTTTATAACCATCCCATAAGGTGGAAAGAGTCAAGTTAATGAACCAGTGTTAAGCCAGCCTTATATCTGGAAAAGTAATGACCAGCAGCTGTTACAGGACTTGCCCTAAATAATGCTGCCATTTGCAATGCTGCTGTAGTCTGAGGGCTCCATGGTCCCGTCTTACAGGGTAAGGGATTCTGTCAGTAAACCTTCCCTTTTTTTGAGAGATCTCAAATGAGATTCTTTAGTACTGATCTTGTTCTAAAGAAAATTGAAACATCTGAATTTTTTATTTTTTTTTTTGCTTTCACTATACCCTACAATACGGATTTTAACATGCCTTATGTTTACAGTACAGCTTCTACCTTGTTTGGAGCCTGGCACCTGCTTGTTTTACTTAATGGCCTTTAGCTGCTGTATGGAAGGATCTCCATGGCTAATAAGCTGTTTCCCATCTGGCCTTTTCAGTGCTCAGTGTCCTAGTGTTTTAAATACGTAATGTTTTAAATGATGTGGGATAAATCTGCTACATAGAGGAGAAATAACAAGGCTGTTGCTAAAGGTGAAGGGGAGAGATTGGAGCACTCATGTTCGGACCAGAGTTTCACCTCTTAGGGATAAAAATAATACTAGAGGAAGTTGTCTTTTAAAAGTAGCATAGGTTGTCTAGCTAAAATATTTTAAGAATAGTGCTTCATGATGTTGTAGTAGTTGAGTCCAGTCTCTGATTTTTTGATCACTTCCGAAAAATGTAAAATCATATGCACAGTTGTCTCAGTCTTTGTGTTAATTCTTGTAGAAATAGTTGCACACTTCCAAAGATAAAGTTCTTTAGACATAGAATAAATTTGTGGGGTTTAGTATGAAAAATAGCCAGCCATATGTAGAAAAGAATGGATGGAGGTGCATTTGCCAATAAATTAAAGATCTTTTATTTCCATTTTTTTTTTAACCTTTGTTATTTTGATGAAGTTCACCTTCTTCCTGAAAAACAGGAATTATTTTTTTATCTGCCTTTCTTACTTGGAAGCAGTTTTGGGACAAATTATTTTTCTCTAGGCAGCAGATAAAATTCATAGTGTGAGGACAGCGTCTCATAAATTGCCTTATTCTTTACTTGAATTCCTGTTTGTATGGCACCCCTCAGTGCAGGCATACAAAGCTAGTCTGAAAACGAGATCTCTGCCTGTTTCTTGGGGTGATTTTGGTTTTATGTCCTTTTTTTCTGAAGGCTAAATACAAATTATGAAGTGCTTATCAGCATGTTACTAATGATAAGGCCTCCAACTAACATTTGCTAAAGGATGATGTCTTGGGCTATTTATATGATGAGAGATCTTGCAAATAGTTGAATTCTTTTACCTGGTTTTGCCAGCTGCATTTGAAGAAACTTGACTGAATGTTTTAGAAAATACAACTAAATATCTTTCCCTTGAGAACAGGGATTTGAGAGATTATGGCATCTGAAGCTCACAATGTTAGAAAACAGAAAATATTGCATATCGAAGGGCATTCCATTGATCTCCGCAGAAAAGGAATCTCTTCTGCCACTAAAAAGATCATGAAGGAGGTAAGCTGTTTGTGGTGTTTGTTGTGTTTTTTATGTCCTCTGACAAAACGGAAGTAAGCATTCAAACAACTTCATAGTTCTGAGCTGTGTAGAACTAGAAGCACAGCACTACTAGGTACTTCATGTTTGGATATGCAATAGTACTTTATCTTGAACAGCAATTATATTATGAAAACAGTATGTTATAGTAGACTCAGGCAGTGGCTGCCTGTGTAAGTGCTTTGTATTGTCCAGGTGAGCAGTAGGTACTGTTACAGTTTTACTCATGCCTGCTTTTCTGCAGTCTAGCCAAGAATTTTTAAATACAGGAATTCTGTTATGAAAAAGTTCTCCCTTGCCGAGAGAGCTACATGGCACAAGTGAGAGGTGGACTAGTTGAAACGCCTGAATTGAAATGGATCTGTTGTCATATAATTGTAGAGCCTGATCTACCACATTGTCTGGTAACACGTGTATTTTCACTGGATTCTTGCTACTCAAAACCAGTTTTCATAACCTCTTACCTGTGTTACTGGCTGAAAAGTAAGGCAGTGCAGTAACAAGGAAGCACCAGGAAGGTAAACCCACTGTAAGAGCTCTTCAAATAGTGCTGAAGATGCCAATATCCTCTATGTCTGTTTACTTACTGAAATTATGTATAACAGCTCACATGATTTTATGACTCAGCGTTAACAAAAAAGATCATAACATTGTATTGCTGATATGCACAATGTAAATATTATTATTAATGTTAAGTAGTACAAATGGGAGCATCTGAGCTTTTTTAGTAATAAAGCTTTTTTCTTCTCTGTTTCCTTTCTCCCAGGGTAAGAAATCTCCAAAACAGCTGGCTTCATACACAAACAGGTAAGAGGGCTGTGCTGTGTAGTATCGGAGTTTCAAGTGCAAGGGAAGTAAGGTGGAAAAAGCAGTTGAAATTGATTACAACACCTAAGCAGATACAAATGCAAGATAGGTCTTGATTTTACTGACAATTCTTGGTTCTTGTGTTCCCGTCCATAATAATAAGCCTCTGCATTAATAAAAACAGAGAAAGAATATTGACATTATTATAATTTAATATTGACATTAAGAATATTGCATAACTTCTGAAAACCCAAATGTCATATATTGGGGAAAAATGTTTCTAATAACCTGAAAGTTGACTGCTGAAATCATAATGATATATTTTAATTTAACAATATAAAGTAGTGATTAGATTTAGAGCAGCCTTCACTAAAATACTGCTTTATTATTGCAGAATAACAGTTGGAAAAACGGTGACCAGTCCCCTCTCTCTTTTCAAAGTGGTATATTGTAAAAGAAAAGTTCACTGTTACACTCCAAGGCCTTGTTACAGAAAGAAACTGTGCCCTAAATCTAGGGGCTGTGACATGGCAAATAAAGAAAATGAACTGGCTTGTGCAGGGAATCTGCCAGCAAAACTTCACAACAGTCGTACACACTTGCTGAATTCTAGTGACTCTGGCTCATCGCAAACAGAAGGTCCATCATCCAAATACAGTGGATTTTTTTCAGAGGTAAGTAGAGTTTGAAGAAACTTTAGTTTAAAATAGTGTTCCTAGTAATTAGCTGTGAAAGTTTTTGTGCAGATTAATTTTCTTCAATTCTTTAAATACTAGGTCTTGTGATTTACAGTCAGTATCTGTTAGTTTATGGTGACACAGCTGTCAGTAGTAATAGTCCTGCCAGTTTTCCCCATTTTTGTGTCAGGTCAGAAGCTCAGATCTGCCAGACTAGGTTAAAATTGTACCAGCACCAAAGGAAAACATTTTTGTGACCTGGTTAGATTTCGTGATCTGACTGGACACATGGCCATGTGCATGTTTATAGAAGTGTGACAGTGATAGCGTATCAGTGAGGTAGAATTGGACAATTTTCAATAGCAGTATCAACTTTGTGTGTGTGAAATAAACTTAAGTGTTTGTGTGAGGCTGAATTTCTTGTTAAGATTCCTTGTGGTAAGTATATGCTTGCAGGGCTTCTGAAACTGGCTAAAAGGTCAGATATTCAAGTGAAATAAGTTTTGTGACAGTGAAGGCCATTTAAGTTCCTTAATGTTGAAGTTTCCATTTCTGCCACAATAGATTTTTGTTACCCATTGAGGCCTGTATATGTTTAAAGTGAGGCATGGCAGGGAGGATGAGGTCAAAGGCCATCACCATGCTGTCTTTTCATATACTCTGTGTGGCTGCCATGAAAAGAGCCCTGCGAGTCCGGGTGGGCTGGAGGTGCAAGTTTGCAGCACTCCTGCACTCTTTAATTTGATGGTTTCAGGAAAAGAGCAGCAGAATAGTTACAGTAAACAGGTTGCAGAAAGAAAGGCAGAGAAATGAAGACTGAGGAAGATGTGTTCTCTGAAAAAGTAGGGAGTAGAACACTGGCCACAGATGACTACTTAACTTGTCTGAGAGATGTGTGTGGCTCTGCAGCGTTCGTTCCAATCCAAGGTCTATTTAATTAAAATACCTGAATTTCATTCAGAGAACAAGGTTTTTCAAAAATGAACCTTTTCTGTCAGTTTGGAACATGTAGTTACTTGTGTCTAAATTGTGTCAAAATTAATAATCATCTGAGTAAAAAGTACAGTTCATAAGAATTACAGGTTGATGCACACGAGTGCTCTATTTAATTATTAGATACCTCTTTTTAGGTGGTAAATAGGGACAAACCTTATTCTTGTAGCTTTTGTGAAAAGTAGGTTTAATCTTTGTGTCCCCTTTTAAGGGAAATTTGTGGTTTTAAGACCATAGTTAGCTAAATTTCTAAAACAAATTAATCAGCATGCAGGTAGAAAAGTATATTTTCATATAATAGATTACTATAGTAGAGCAGCTTATTGCTGTCAACTTGTGGCCGACTTCTTTTCTGTTTTCAAAACCATACAGGTTTCTCAGGACCACGAAACTATGGCTCAAGTTCTTTTCAGCAGGAATCTGAGGCTGAATGTAGCTTTAACCTTTTGGAGAAGGAGAAGTATAAGTGAACTGGTAGCCTACTTAGTGAGGTAAAATAAGTGTTTCTTATCTTCTTAAAACAATAACAATCCCAAATATGCCACAGTATTTTCAGCAGTTCCTTAAATGTAACTTTGTTAAACTTTTTAAATCCCAGTGGAAGCATATACTTTTATTAACATTTCTGATTTTATTCTTAATATTTCTAGGATACAGGATCTTGGAGTAGTAGTAGACTGCCTTCCTGTGCTTACAAACAGGTACAAACAAAAAAAAAGTGGAGGATCAGAATCTGCTATAACCTTGTTGGACTTTAAGCACTTCTGAAACATCTTATTTTTTAAGTTTACAGGAAGAAAAACCATATGTTTCAGTTGGCTGCTGTGTAGATCTTTTGCCTTTAGTGAAATCTCTGCTTAAAAGCAAATATGAAGAGTAAGTATCAGTTCTGGATGTTCTCTAAACACTATTACTTTCTGGCTATGCAGAGCCCTGGAAATTAATGGTTTTTAGTTCTCTGACTCTTGTTCTTTCTGCCCCTTCTCCAAGTATTGCCTTTCTCAGGAACACCTACCTAAAGGGGAGCTTTCTTGTGGACCTTTATGCTTTAACAAACTAGTGGTGCAAAAACTTTTCTACAAGGTTAAGGACTTGGGGGAGGGGACTGGCTTTGGCCTTATGCAGATTTATTTAACCTAAACAGTCAAACAGAATAGCGGAGGGTTTAGTATGCCTTATAACATAAAATCAAGGAAGTGTTTTCAGGCAAAATATTTGAAGAATTTCTACTTTTTCAACAAGAACTTCAGTTTATCACTTAGAAATTGCAAATGTGGGCAAGTATTTAAACTTGCCAATTTGTCTAGATTTTTCTTCTTCCAGAACAGAAAATGTGTTGCTTTCTTATTTGCTTGCCAATTTATCTCAACACTTTCTCTGGTCTGTAGATATCAGGGAGGAGGAAATGCATAATGTGTAAAATATGTTGTTACAGATATGTGATAGTTGGTTTAAACTGGCTTCAGGCTGTCATTAAAAGATGGTGGTCAGAACTATCTGCACATACAGAAAAGGCAGAGGATGGGTGAGTATAGTGTTGGGAAATATTTAAATGTGTTTCTGTAGCTTATCTCACGTCATATGTTTTAATCGATAGGAGCACACCTTGCCTACAAAAGACAAAATTGTACTCAGAATTTGAAAGTAAAGCTTTAAAGTACTTAAAAGTTGCTCTTCTGTTCTAAAGACACAGGAAGCTTACTTTAAGGGTAGCCAAGTTTTTGGGGTTGTGTTTTTTTACTGGTGTTTTATTATATATAGAACGTAGTCGTGTCAGGGGCTATACAATTGCTGTAGAAGTTGGATCAAAAATTTTCAGATTTTGTGACAATATCTATTGTATAGGCTAAGTCAGTTTGCAGTATTAATAATGCATTTTAGTAAAAAAAACTATTGATATGTACTAAAATGTTGTTCATTCTTTTTCAGAAATATTCATATTTTAAAACAACAACTAAGTGTTTTATGGGAACAGGAGAATCATCTTACTCTGGTTCCAGGATATACTGGTAGTATAGCTAAGGTAATCCAGTTCTAGTTGTGTTCAGTAATAAACATAGTTGTATCACTTGCAGTATTCCTCTTGTTTTATTTATTTGTTTTATTTTATGTTTGTTTTATAGCCAAACTGTGGATGGATAGAAACACCTTTACATGTTTTCCAGTAATTCTCAAGTATATTGCATGACTTTTACAGAAGTCTGGAGTGGATTCCCTATGATAGTAGTAGTGTAGTTCAGAATGCTAATAAATGTTTTTTTCTTTTATCCTTTTTTCTTTCTTTACAGAGGAAGCATCTCCTTAATAGCAAAGTAGCTAATAGTAATAAGCCTTAAAATGGAGTAAAAAAAGGGCTCAAATGAGTAGGTAGACTGTGGAAAGGACAGATGTTTTCTCTGAAATCTGTTGTACCCATTGTTGTAAGGCAGAATGAGAATCTTAGCCCAGGAATGTCATTAGTAGTTGCACATCAGGTGACTGGGGCAAATGACAACATACTAAATTCTAAAGCTTTATTGCCGAGCTAATGCTTAGAAAATTGAGAGCTTGTGGAGAGCAGAAGAGTATATCTATCTGAGGTAAATACCTATTTGCCTTTCTCAGTAGTTGTGGTGTCAGTAATGAGGGTGTCTGGTAGATGCATGCTTTGCTGCTTGTGCTCATCTCTGTTAACATGGCTTTTTGAGGTTGGGCACCAAGAGTTATGCTGAGTAAGAAACCTCTCCACGTGGAGGGACCTGATGGAGGTAGACAGTAAGAAAGGACTTACAGCAGACACTTGGTTGGTTAAGTGCAGGATTTGAGTGAGCTTGAAAAGAACTTAGAGATAGCATCTTTTACTTAAATCTGAAGGAGTTTTGTGGAGTCTGTCATTCTATGCCTACAGAATTGGTCATTTTAATGTATCAAACAAATAAGTTATTTCTTATTTTTCTGGGACTGCTGTGCACCTGCAGCTTCAGTTTTGATGTCCCTACAAGGATAATTATGAGCTTCTTGCAGAGTTTCAGTCAGCAGGGATGCAGAACAACTGAGTTCTAACTCCCAAGTGGTAGAGCTGTGAGAACATCTAACATAGACTGCCCAGTTCCTTTGCTATATTTACTTAGCAGCTATAGCTAGTGTCAGTTTGTTTCTCTAGGATCCAGATTCCCTTTATGTTCATTTGCCTGCTTCCTAATATATCTTGGAATAGATTGTGATCAAGGTCCCCTGAGTAAGTAAGGAGCAAAAGCAGTACATTGGAGGGATTGGGTGAAGGAATATCACATTTAACATATTTAAACTACGTTCTCATAGGATGATGATTAACTTTCCTGTCTATGCAGGGAGCACAGAGATAACAGACTAAATTGATGGCTTTGGAAACTAATCCTGCTGTTCTAGCAGGCTTTTTAGTAGATAAAGAAATATCATTGAAAGTAGTCAGGAAGATAACTTGTTCTGAAATTTGGGCAAATATAATTATTGTGTTACGGTCCTGATTGGTTACCCTGCTTCAGACATAGAGTCAATATTACAGCTATAAGTAATGTGATGAACACTTTCTCCTTTTTTTTTCCTTTTAGGATGTAAATGCTTATTTATTACAGCTACACTGACATGATTGAGAAACTATGTGTGCTTATGTGGTGAAACAATCCCTTAAAGTATCCCTGAAATATGTACTGAAAGCCTTTTGAGAAATACTGTCAGAAGAGAACTGAACTGTCAAGCTGTTTAATGAAACCACTAACAAAATCCTAGCAATCTACTTCACATTGAAGTGGAAAAATGTCTAGTAGGAGCAACTTTTACTTCAGTGAGGTGAAAGTGCACTATGAAAACTGTATGCCTTTGCTGCATTTGGGATTCACTCAGTTACTAGGTATTCATTTAAATGCTACTGTATTTTCCTACAACACCGCGTAAAAGAAGATGAATTATACTGTCATGAAGACAAGACAGCAGAACCAGTTATAAGGAACCAACAAAAGCAATCAGCATTAAGAGCTTTTAAATGTCTCTTTTCACAAGTGAACTCCAAAAAATGCACAACTATCTTCCAGTTACACTAAGAAAACCCAACTTTGGGATATTCGGTTACTTCTATGTTTTAATCAAATTATTAAAGACAGGTTTTTTTTTTGCACTAAATAGAAACTATACAGCAAAGTTGCCTTAATTACTAGTGTTTCAAAAAGCCAATGTGTTAAGATGCAAATAGCTATTATGTTCAAGATTGTGATGAAAAACTACAAAAATCAGGGTTTCACATTGTGTAGTTAAAGAAACATTGCACATATTCAAAGATTCATGTATGAAAAATATTATAAATACCTGAAGTTAAGCTTGGATAAACAGTTATTGCAAATGTCAGCAGAACGGTGAATTTATGTCTAACAAATTTTTTTATATTGTATATGGATTTCTAACGCAGTAATCTTGTTCTGTATCATTTAAACTACATGCAAATAAGTAAATATATTAAATATATCCACTGTTTTTTCTTCTCAAGTTAAAAAAAACAATTTCTAGAGTCTCTTCCACAGTACTTTTTATCATAGATATTTATGTCTGTTGTTTGAAATGTTTACAGCCAGGTGAGGCCATGTTATTCAAATCACACCCTTTTTATACTACCTCCTTTAAGAAACTGACAAAGAGCTTTTGAAAAACTAAGTTCCAGCCTCATCAATGATGGCAAATTTCTACCAACAATAGCATTGAGAATACAGCTATAAATTCTTTTGCTGTCGTCCTGCTATGCTGTTCTATTTTAATTTAAAAACTATGTCTTAGTAGCTCTGAGGGAGTCTTGATTTTAGGCTTGCTGTTGCCTTTTTTAATTTTGTGATTAGGAAGTGTGCTTTTTCAGTTAAAACTTACGAAGTGCCAGCTCTTTACTTAAAACATAAATATACATGCACAGTGTGTATGACCAAATCTACTTCCTTAGAAAACTTAAGTACTTACAAGGGTTGTTCTCATACCTAGCATTAAGCATGTGCACTTTTATTAACGTGCAGGAGGAAGAGTCTTTTGATAGCCCCAAGTGGTTTTTGCCTTGCAGATTAAATAAATGGATTTTTAACTCCTATAGTGGTCAACAACTTTAGGCCTCCCATTGCTTCATTTTGTATTTAGTTTATGTATCTTTATTGCTGACTTCTAAAGGTCAACTAGAAATCTGTCATCAGAACTTGGTGCTTTTGGATATTTGAATATTCTATAAACCACCAAAGGTGTTGCACTTCCCAGGGCAGTCAGTTAGAGAGAAGTGTTTCTGGGACATCTGCAAACTGAGGACTTTGTAGGACAATCTGGAGACATGCACATAGCCAAATTCTTTTTGCTAGAATTGTTAGTTATCATTAGAGATACTTCATGCTCAAGAGAGTTTGAGATAGAACTTTTCAAATGTTCTTGCTGTCAATTAAAAATTTAAAGAAACTACAGTATGACAACATTCTTTTATTACTTCACTGTTCTGCTGAGTACTTAATTGTAAAAGTAACATAAAGTCTAGCTTCATAATTTGGGTAGCAATTGCTGAAGCTCTTAGATCATTCCTCAAGGAGAATACTGTAAAGATAATGGAAACTCAGACCTTTTCTCTTTGTGGTTTTTTTAATAGACGAAATGAAGTAACTCATGGCCATTTACTTCTGATAATAGAAGAAGTAATAGTTGTAACTGATCAAAGGGATACTTCTAGTATTTAAAAATCCAGCTGTAGATACAAATATATGGGCTTATAATGAAGTCCATATGTGGCCATGAAGTTACCAAATCATAACTGTGGATGGTGCTTTTGTTCTAGAGGCAAGGTAAGATTGACTTGAGGATCGTTACTGAGGAATATCTAATAAAATAATGTGGATTTTTTTTAATGACCAAAAGTTGTATTTTGATATCAGTAATACAGTATTAAACATTGTCAGTATCTGTGCCTTATTTTAAGTGAATTTTTTTACTGTTTTCAGGCAGCTGCTAGACTGTAAAAACAGGATTCTGGTGTCTCCATTATGAAATTATTTTTCTGTCATGATCTTAATTCATTTAAACTATTCACACTAATACTAAAGCTCAGATTCTTGTATTCTCTTTAGTTTTCAAATGGCTAGGAATCAGTTTTGCTGTTACTGAATGTACATGTATAATATCTGGTCAAAGGTGACATGAGTAAAGTGTCTTAATAGCTGTATAATGCCATTAATTCCATAATGCTGTCTCAGTGAATTTAAGGATTAAGTTCATGCAATATTATGTGCATAAATGCTGATCTTCATGTGATACTTCCCAACAATGCTGTTTCTAGGGTATTTCACAAGATCCAAGCAGAATTAATCCTTTTCCTGTATATTCTTGTGATACAGAAGCACGTATGTACTTGAGGATGAAGGATGCCTCCACAATGCTGTTCTTCATGTTATACTACTTCATATGAAACTAATGTCTTTGAAAAACAGTGTCTTTTGCCTCAATGTTCCCTGACAGTATTGGAAGCTGTTTTGCTGAAAGAGTACTTGTTTGATGGGTAACCCAGGACTTACCCATCTCCTAAACTGAAATTGAAGAATCCTTCTGGAAAACTATCTCTTCCTGCAGAGCTAATGAAAAAAAAAATCCAATATTTTGTAAATGTAAGAGTCAAAATTTTGGTATTGCTGAGAGCTTGCTGAAGAGTGGACATAGAAAAAGCTACCCCATTAACTAGCTGGGTATGAAGAAGTTAGCATGTCTGAATGGCTATGGATATCTCAGTTTTGAAGGGGATGCACATATTTCTCAGTAAAGAGTACTCTTGTATCACACAGGTACTGCAGTTCCAGACAATAGTGCTTACAGTCTGTTGCTGGTATTAAAATCAGCAACAGCCCTCCAGGAGCTTACCTTCTCCAGTGAAATATAAATAAAATTATCTTTCCCTTCCTCTAGGTTGTTTTATTTTTATCAGAGGCTGCAGTTTTAACAGCTGAAGTGCAGGAGGGATGGGAGTAGGAAAGGACAAAAAAGTACACATGCCCCATACTGAATGACATCAGCCCCACTGCATTATACCATATGTATCTTAAAGCAGACTGTATTTTCATTTTCTGGTATCTGAAGCATGTAAGTTTGGAGTTAGAACTGTCTGCATTTTGCATTGAAGAGAGAAGGGTTTTGAAGATGGATGCTATAGTGCTAATTTTTCATGTGTTGATTTTTTTTTTTCTTGAAAGAGTGGACATTTTTGTGTGTAGAAACTTGAAGGTATTTAAGCTTACATTTTGAACTAGCAAATGGTTCTTTTGCCAGGTCATCTTGCCAGATCTTCCAGTTTTACAGAAGACTAAGTGTGGAGATTTGCAGGTATATTTTGTGCTGAGTTTTCTGGTACAAAGTGAAACAGGTGGTTCGTAGTCAACTATTTCAGAATATAAAAGCATGCAAATCATCCTACTGGTGTGAAGTTATTCCAGCTTTGCACAATGCAAATGCTTAAGTTTATGAAAGCAGATGATTCTTGTGTGAAGAACTTTATATTGAGCTGATGCTGCAGTAGAGGAGGAAAAAAAAATGAAGCCATTTTTAATAGCCTTTGTAAAAGCCAGACAGTGCAGTGTAATGTTTTTCTTGAGTCTACAGTCCTACACACAGTAATCATTGTAGGCTACAGATAAAGATTCACAGAGAAAATAGATTGAGCATGCCTGTGTTATTAGTGCGTACATTATCCTTCTTTAAACAATTTATGTTTATTCTATGAGTTAAATGGCTTGGTTTATGCCTCAGAATGAGACTAAATTCAAGTGTTTTTCTCCCTGCTTCCACATTCATTCTTCAGCTCTCAATGAAGTTATTTATTCCCCTTCTAGTTTAAATACACTATGAGTGTCTATGGTTAGAAGTGGGGAGAGGAGGATGAAAATTCTAGCCAAAACACAGGGCTAGCTATTTAACATGATTTATTTTGAAGCAATTGTGAAAACTTTCCATCTTTAAAAGTTTCACAAAATTTTTGTTGGTATTCACTAATTGAAGTGGGCGCTCACAGCTGCAAGTTTTACTTTGAACTTTGTTGGAAAAAAATAAAGTGTTTTCATTCTAAATAACCATAGCTGCAGTATTGTTTCTATTTCTTGGGTTTTGCATTGATACTAAGCTGGACTCTGATTAACTAGACTAACCTGCTGAAAGGGAGACAGGGTGTGTAGCACTGTCCCTTAAAGGGATAAAATAGAAATATTCACATAGTCTTCAACTATTGCAGACCTAGAATATTTTTGTTTCCCTACTGACTGGAGAACTGTAGTAATTTCGTACGTAAATTGTAGCTCCTCATCACGTTGCTGTAAAGTGAGATCTGCTACTTTCAGGTTGAATGTGGTACATAATTGTTTCTGATTCATATGGATCGCTGCCTCAATTCAGGCAGTCATTACTTTGAGCGCTAAAGTGTAAGTGAGCAACTAACTGTTGGGATCTTAAATATCTATTTTGCTGTAACAAAGTCCAAGGATGCCATGTTCATGTTTTCCACCTTTTTATTTTCCCTTTATTCCTTAATTTAAGTGCTTAAACCCATTTTAATCCCCTCTGGAAAATGATAGCTGCCAAAACATGATAAAATGCTTTTACAAATATGCTTCTGACTTGTTTTAATACAGTTCTGTGAATAATAGTTTTCTGTGAATTTGGGAAGAAGGCTGTTTTTCTATATGTATAGGCTTGAAATAAACAGAACCAGTGGATTTTACTGAGATTGTAATCGCATTCTTGAGACTTTTTTTTTTTTTTCACATAAGCACCACGTGTATTGTGAAACAGTCGAACCAAATCTAAATATCAAGATAATGTTACATTCCAAGACTGCCTGCTCTTACAGGTGTAAGTGTTGAAATACATACGCACCCCAGTATCATATTTTAAAGTGACCTTAAAGTTTCTGGTAACTCTTGTAATTCAGTTTGATGGCTCTTTGTCAAATTGTATTTGATCTACTGAACTTCACTTTCAGAAAGCTTGAATTATGTTTGGATATTGCAGTTGGCACTTTCACTCATTTCAGATATTCTATGGATTGAAAGACTACTTAATGCAATAAGTATTCCAGCTTCAGAAAAATAGCTAGTCTTTTTGTCTTCTCTGACAACAGGCTTTCATTACATCTCTTCTGCATGAGACTAACTTCTGTAAGAGTTAAATAAGAGACACAATATTTCAGAGGAGGATTGCCACATACAAGAAGCCTGTGGCATATTTGGTTCTAAATAGGGAAATTGCACAGATACAGGCAGCTGTTAGGACAATGCGCATTTCATCACTGTTGAATTGTCTTATCCCATGTGAATCAGCTGTCCTATTATCTACTTAGCCTAGATAAAAGTGGAATGATGGATTATTGGGTAGTTGAAGTCTTAACAACTCTTGGCTGTGAGAAAGCAAAACTGCACTTTCCATTCTGATGAAATTGCTACAATGAACACAAAGGAACTATTTTGTGTGTTTGAGAGGAGAAATCTCTTAATACTTTCTGTGTCTGCTAATAGTACTTTGTCTTGAAGCTTAAAGGTATAGGCATTTATGTGTTTGCTTAAAATAACACTAAGTTTCTGATTGAAAAGGAAAAAGAACCTCTTGCTGCATTAGTTAATTTCTGGATGGATGACTGTGCCACTTCATGTTCCATCTGCAGGAAAGAGTAAGCTACAAAAATATAATTAACCATTATTGTACACATAAATATTGTTAAAACTTTATTTTCAGCATTTTAAGGTTTAGGCTATTATTAGAGAAGCAGTAATGCAACGCAGGATGAGACAATTATCTGGCAGGTTTTATTCACAGCCTTGTATTTTGGTAAGTCTAAAAGTCTGACTTTTTAATCAGCCAGAATGAGCGGTGATCAATGAAAGTGTTCATTTTGGTGTAATTCTGTGCCCAAAGCCAGCATTAGCATAAGAATAAGCAGAGTAGTTTGTGAAGGGAACCTGGCCCAGCAGAGCAACTGTTTTTTCACATAAATTTTCTTAGGAAGAACCTTTTGGTACTTACAAGTAAAAATTAATTTGCTGTGTTTTTGTTTTTTGTTTGGTTTTTGTTTGTTTGGGTGTTTTTTTAAGATGTTACCATTAAGATGTTTCCGGCTAAAGAGAGCAGAGAGGGAATTCTGAAGAGTAAGTTTTCTAAATCTCCTGTTGATTGGATGATTGGGTAGTGCTGCAAGGGGTACCTCTAAAAATACTGCCCTCCGAGTGGTGGCATCAGTAATCATGAAAGAGGGTTGAGGGCTTGAACATTGGCAAACTGTAATCAGGACTGTGGCTGACGTGTGCCTTCCTGGCTGGCATAGGGAATTGACTTGTGTAAAACAAAGGAAGGGAGAGTGTTTAAAACACAATACAAAACTTCACATCACCTGAAAAGGATGCCTGTGGTTGTTGGGAGATTGTGGTACGATGATACTGGAAGTTTTTTCAGTCCTGTGTGCCCAATCCACAGCAGCGAGGCACTTCAGAGAGCAATCATGTTTCCTCCCAATTTGTGCTTTCCCACCCGTCTGACGTGTTGGGTCACATCTGCTTGGCTGAATTCCCAGCTCCACATCCTTGTCACTTACCCAAGTGAGAACAAAATGCCTTCGTACTTGGCACACCTAGTTTCCCAAGTGATGTCTTGTACCTCAAGTCTTCCAGGGTCTCGCTACAAAACAGATTATGAACTTAGTGGCATTGAACTGTGAAAACTCAGAGGCTTATGCCCTACACAGGGCAACTGTGGATGCTACCATTTGGTTTACTCCTTAGTTTAACACTAGGGAAGCGTAATGATACATGCTAATGTAATGCCTGTTTCAGTCAGGAGGTTTAAGATGAAGCTGTTGTATTAAGAGTGTGTGTGTGTGTTTAAACATAAATACCAGTATTCTACCAGTATTGATTAAAAATGCCTACAATTCTGAACCTTTACAAATGGTAGGCTGGTGACTAGTTAGGGAGAAATCCTGCTGCTTAGAGGTGAGTGGTCTGTTGGTTTGGGTTTGGGTTGGGTTTTTATCCTTATTCACCCATTTTCCCTCCCCCTCTGAGCACAATACTTTAAATTTGTTGGTGCCTCTTTGATTTTCATTTTTGCAAGCTTATGTCTTTCAGGGTTTTCTGACCACACAAAATAATCAGGGAGCTGGGCAGAGTGAGAACATGTCTTGTTCACACAATGCTGTGTAAGGACACCTATGCACTCATTGCTGTGCAGAAGTATAATTTCTGCACTTTCCTCTACATTCCAGTACATTTATGTTTCTATTGGTGGCACGTCCCTTGACATCTCTAAAGGGGTTCTTTCCATCTCACAATTCTTGATTCAAAATCCAGATTAGTTACTTTCCAGATGAACAGATAAGGTTACTAATAAAGCTAAAAACCAGAAAAGAAGAAGGGAGAAAAAAAAATAAATAAACCCCAGACAAACAAAAAAACCCCAACACAAACAACATCTCAAAACTCAACCCAAACCAAAAAAGTAGAATTCACTTGTCACCACCATAAAGTAGTACTGTGGCCAGATGACAACAAATGCTGCTGATTTTTCCTTAAAAAGGGAATATCTTTTTGAGCAAGGAGTTTCTGATGTTACAAATTGATTTGGGTTCTTTTAGGATTAGTACACTGTGATTTAATTTACTTTCTACAGTATCTGACCTCAGCCACTCTACTCTGAAGGGCTGTAAATAAGGAGAGAACGCCCTTGGATCTGTCTTTACAACTGGCAGCTTGCTAACTTCAGCTTTTACCTTGGGGACTAGCGAGGCGTATTTCAGCATTTCTGCATGCAGGATTTGGCATACATACTTCAGATACTGCTTCCTCATTTGATAGTTCTCTCTGAGCTCTGGGAAATGAGTATTTAGCCTCTGGTAACTCCTTCAAGTCCAGTTTGGTTGAAACAGTTCTGATGTCAAGGATTCTGCTTATGTGAAAGGAACTGCAAGACTTCATAAACTCACCAAATCTAAATCTTGATTGTAATAGGCTTCTGTATTTAGAACTTGTTAATCTACAGGTCCTGGTGTCCTCATGAACACTTTTTTTTCTGACAAAATGGATTGGTCTGTGATTCCTTTGTAGTATTTGTTAATCTTATGCTAATTTTCGTACCTTATCGAGCAGTTTGTATGCATTACTCTATGTCTCCAAGTTTCTGCAGTCCTACGTGTTCCTGGTGTTCAGCATAACTAACTGATTTTTCCAGCACTTACTTGAAGCTGTCTTTTGGCCAGGAAATGTATTCAGAACTTGAACTGATTTTAATGGTCTGCAATAATATCTTCACTGGTGTTTAGAAGCATTATGCTTTTTGATGAAAGTATCATTTGTGTTGGCAGCAGTATAATTGAATTTTACTGTCTCAACAATGAGAGACTCGAGTGAGAGAAAGAACTAATTTGAGTCCCATGGCTCCAGCAAGCCCTGCCTTTTCTGCTCACGTCTAGTAGTGAGATAAAAGGAAGATAAGCAGCAATTACTGCTTTAAGGACTGTTTGAACTCAGCCTCAAATCACATCTACTGTCTCATATATTCTGCTTTTTCTGCTCATGGCACTGCCAGCAATCAGCCATGCAGAGTTGTGGCATGTGTGGAGCAGCTGCAGCACTGCTCCCTGGTCTGTTGTTCTGTGTGAGCTTCGGACAAAGCATTGCCTCTGCTAAGAGACCCTTAGCAGGTTTCTTTCCTAGCAGAACTTCCCTTAGATGTTCCAAACTCATCTCTCGTTGTTCAGTGATTCAGTTACAAAAGAACCTGCTTTTCTTTCCTGTATATGCCTTTCTAGGTTAAGATGCCACTGTGTGCTTTGTGTGCCAGGAGAATCTTCTAATTTTAAATGCACAGGCTCAGACTTTCTAATCTCCCTGTTTTGTCTGCCACAGAGACTGTCCAGCCAGATAATGGGCTGTATAAAAGCCTGCCATGGGACTTGCTGGTGGTTCACCTGAGCTCGAGCTTTCTGTGGCCTTGTTGAAGAATGCTCATATTCCAGGTAGCTACGATGCAGCCAGAAAAAGGTCCAGTTGTTTTTTCCATTGAGCATCATGCTATTTTATGGAGAAAGAGATTGCACATGTGATGATAAGATTATCAGTTTCAGAGATGAGCAGATTGGTGCTTTTTGTTTAGTTTGTTGTTTGGGAGTTTTATTTCTTTCCTAAACAGGTATTGCCTGGGAACTCAATGTAATGTATATTTTTAAGAGTTTATGCACAGTTTCTTTCCATCTCACCCACCCATCCCCACAACACTTCCATGAATACAAAGCAGCCCTGAAAGTTACTCGATTTTGCTTCCTCTTGCTAATATTTTGACATGTCAGTATCTAAATGCATATCTTTACACTTGCAAAAAGTAATTCTAAACTAAACATCAGAGTCTCTTCCCCCCTGGAGTGAATACCACTTTCAAGATGCTTTGCTGAATTCTTTAGGCTTGTAGGAAACAGTGAAAATTATAAATTAAATCCTGCAATGATCCTTCTGTAGATAACAGTTACTTTACTTGCCTAAAATAAAAATCTAAAAGCAAAACACAACATTAAATTCAGGACTTCTGCTATCCATGTCAAAGCTACTACATCCAGAGGGCCCTGGATTTTACCAGCCATTACATGGCGCTTCCCAGAGGAGCCTGCTGTCAAGTACATTTACAATACATTTAAAAATAATTAAAGTAAGTAGCTAGAGGGGAGGAAGAAAAGGCATTACAAGGTGACTTATTCTATTGTTTTTTCCAAAAATGTATGAAACATAGAAAAATGATCCATTTTTATATGGCTCAAAAAATTAAGGAGGAAGGAAACATAGGCATCCAAACCCATGAATCATATGGCAGGTACAAAACTTTATGCTGCAATTGCAAAGATTTTTATATCATAAAGCTAGTATTATAAATCTAAAAAGTATTTAATTTAACCCCACAATGCTTATCTGAGAAATAGAAAATCCTGCTTCAGGCTAAACTATTGAGGGGGAAAAAAAAAAGTATAGAAAGAGTGACTGTACTCCCATAGGACTCTTACTTATTTGTAGTCTCAGGCTGGCACCTGTATATTTGAGTCAAACAGGAACTACTACTACATATTGCAATGCTGCTAAACATGTGGCTTTAATGAAACTGCTTAACACACTGAATAGCAATGTACCAACACATAGAAAATTAACTTGTTTGCCATTGATTAATGATAGATAATATGTGCAGTTCCCCACAGTGGTTCATTTGAGCAGTTCTCTGTGATGTACAAACTTGGGCTCATTAAGGCATGTCTTTACTTGCACAGTCTTGATTCAGCATAAAAGCCCACACAAATAGGAATGCACTTTAAAGATAAAAATGGTTCATATTTAGCTTACTTACAGTGCAGTGCACCTCTAAATTACTTCACTCAGATAAACAAGGTAAAGGGTAGAAGAATAAAAGCTTGTTATTTCAATCATAGCTTGAAAAGAGTTACAGAAGAATTACAGGCCAATAAAATGAACAAAGACAGTAGGAAAAGCTACCAGCAGTTATTCTTCTAAGTGTTGAATTTCAATGAAGTAGCAGCTGGTAAACTTGCTCAGGTATCAGCTGTGCACATGTACAGTTAGGTATCTCAAATGCCAGTCTTGTACAAGAAAGGTTTGTACAGATGAACTTATGGCCAAGGACAGTTACAGTTCTCAGCTTCTCAAGAACAGCCAGAATGTGTTTAAAAGGAAAAAAAAAAAAAAGTTTCTACAGCTATGGGTGAAGATAAGTAGAAGGAGTAGCTAAAACTTCAGAAAAAAACCCAGAGTGCTGCCGAATCATTTTTTTAGTTCTGAGATCAAGAAATAGCCAACTGAATCCAGAGCCATTGTAATTTTCTCTATAAATAAGGAAAAAGATTTAAGACTCAGCTTTGTTTCTTTTGCTTTGTCAAATAATCCAGGTTCACAGGTTTTTACTACTTTCATATTTAGTTTGAATCCAGATTTGGTAATAGTACACACTGTAATAGTTTTTGTAACAATATATTTAATACACCAAAGAGAACGTTTATCATCTAGAAATTGCTACTTCAGCTCCACTTGCATTGTTATACTTCTAAGTCCCACTATAAATTGTGTGAAATAAAGCTCCTCCACAAAACAAACAAAAAACAAAAACCAAACCAAACCAAAATAAAATAAACCCCCCCCCCAAAACAAACAAAAAAAAAAAACAACAAACAAAAAAACCCCAACACCAAACACAGAAAGATGGGCTTAGAAATAATGCAAATCAATCTTTAGCCTTTGATCATTCATCCTCTTGAAAACCAGCATCAACTTTCATGATAGGCCAGAAATGGTTAAACTTCCAGCTGGAAGGATCTCTGCTGCTTTTGAACTTTGTTTCTTCAGGTTCTCCTAGCACAGAAGCAACTGTCGCATAATTTAAGCAACTGCTTAAGGCTGTCTGAATTAGAGCATCCTTTGCATGTTGGATGCAGGATTTCCCAGACTCTCTGCAGGGCAGTCAACTTGTGGACCCACTCTGTGAGCATGAACAGGCTTCTCTCTGGTAGAACATCCTACCAAAGTGCTTGCAGCTGCTTTGAGTTGCTCTAACTTCCCATCTCATGTGAACCAATTCTACACAGCATGTGAGCTTCTTGAGCTTGACATACAAAGAAAGGAATGTTGTTTTGTGGTGGTCTATTACCAGTACTGCAGTAAAGCAAAAACATGCTTTCATATGTCATTCTGTAAAGGATGTGATGATAATACTGTATTATGTGGAGGCCACCTTGTGGCATTATGGAAGTAGAATCCAGATGTAAAAAAAAAGACACAGTATTTAGACTGCATACCTAGAAATAAGGATCCTATGCTGCTTATTTTTTTAGAAACCAAATGTCACAGTGATGTGTCATTCTAGCCTCATGTGAATGATTACAGGTGCTGTCCATACAAGTAACAACACAGGAATCTGAGGACGTGTGTGACACCATTCTGTGGGGCATAGCTTCTTACCTAGTCAGCTTAATAAATGCTGCAGTTCTTAAGCACACTGCTTGCATGGTTTATGCACGATTGCAGCGTAACAGAGATGTAGGGACAAATTTTTACAGGAACAGGAGGAGATGAGGAGTACAGTCAAAGTACTGTAAAACCAACTTCCAGGTTACCATCATTTTACACTGGTATTTGCTCTGCTTGCACAAGGTAGCCTGGAAATTTTTTAAGCAGGAAAATTATGTTCGTTTTTCCTGCCCTTAAACTATTATTTAAATTTCCTCCACTAAAACCTGAAATCTGAATTCAGTAAAGATCAGTTTGATTGCAACTAGACAAAACTGGTTATTATCTAGCAGTCTCAATGTCAGCATTTGCTATCTCCTATGAAGAGTGTGCTAAAGTAGAGTATCCTGTTCATGGTTTTGGACATATATTATAAGAAGGTGAAAACAATTCATACCTGAAAAAAAACCCAAAAAACCAAAAACAACAACAACAACAACAACGTCCTGAAGAAGTCTGTCCAGTCAACTTGAGGTGAAAGCAAACAAGGGAGTAGATGAATGTTAACTCTCTGAGACAGAAAAGTTCTCAATCGTACCTGTGGACTCCACACTGTGGGGAGGGATGTGTTGGAGATGCAGAAACTCTTCTGACAACTACAGTTTACAGGGGATCAAGAGAGTTTTCTGCTCCAACACAGAGTCATTTAGGTTGCCAAAGACTTCTTAAATCATCACGTCCAACCAGTAACATAACATTGCTAAGTCCACCACTAAACCAGGTCCCTAAGCACCACACCTACCTATCTTTTAAATACCTCCAGAGATGGGAACTTCACCACTTCCCTGGGCAGCCTGTTCCAAAGCTTGACAGCCTTTTTGGTGAAGAAATTTTTTCTAATGTCCAATCTAAGTCTCCTCTGGTGCAATTTGCGGTCATTTCTTCCTGTCACATGTTACTTGGGAGAAGATACTGACCCCCACTTTGCTACAACTTCTTTTCAGGTAGTTGCAGAGAATAATAACGTCTCTTCTGAGCCTCCTTTTCTCCAGGCTCTCAGCTGCTTTTCATGAGAATTGTGCTCCAGACTCTTCACCAGCTTCATTGCCCTTCTTTGCATAAGCAATCTGTTTGAAGCTGATTGGGATTCTGGAGCAGCTGAAGGTGGTGGCCTGTGTACCTTTCTGCCCAGTCAGATGTAGGACCCTCTCAGGGAATCTTTATTCAGGACAACAAAAAGACTGTCGCTGAATCCAGGCTAAAATCCTGACGTGTTCTGTCTGTGTTCTTACCGTTTCTAGTGTAGCACAGAAAATTGCCAGTAGATGGCATTATGATTCCACATTATAATAAATATGTTTTAAAAAAAAACAAACTAGTGCTGAAAGAGATATGCAGACAATTTTTGTTAATTCTGTGTTTAATCACAGTAAAACTCCTTGGGAAGGAGAAAGCTGAGTAAACAAGTTACCTGGCTGTGGCCTTTCACAGTACCTTTATGCTGAATTCTTCCATCTACCTTCAGTTGTATATTCTCATAAATCTGCTCGCTTGGCTGGGCATTTTGATTTCTTCTCATCTCTGATTAGTTTCTCAGAAAACAAATACAATATAGCTATGCATATTACAGTGCACATGTCATTTATTCTTCGTGTCAGCAAGGATTGTATCTTTGCTTCCACTAAACATATGTGAACCGGCATTACTCATCTGGTGTTATCTGTGTACCTATATCGGGGGACTGACTCAAAGATTATGATAAGGCAGATGGCTGAAGGTGCTCCCTGCTTGTCTGGTCAAAGTCAACACCTCTCCGTATTACAACCTGAGTCATGCACAAAACAGATTTTGGGCTGCTGCTGTTTGTGGTCCAGTGGATTGAAGTAAACCAATATCAATTACAGGATCATGTTTGTTTTCAAATGCAAATATTTAAACACTAGCAAAGGTGCTATCAGCATTATGGAAACAGAAGTTTTCAGAGCAATCCCACTGAAATGTTCTAAGGTGAATTAAATGCTTTGTCAATGGTGACGTGCAAGCAAAATTTAATAGAAAGTTTTGCTAGCATTCCAAGTGTGAAAAGGATTCAGCACAAAAATAAGTTATGCTACATTTTTTGCAAACTCCCTTTATCATCAGGGGGTTAAAAAAGTCTTGCTACTTACGAGTATCCAACAGTATCCCAAACTGTTATTTGAAAACAGCTACAATGGTCTTGGATTTTGATGTTGTGTTCCAAAGGATTAAATGGGTCTCCTCTGCTTTTTCAGTTAATATGTGAAACCAAAAGTGACAAGAATCTGGAGACACAGATTTCAGTGTTATCAGTGTGATGGCATTACATTAATCTAGACCTCCTCTTTGTTCAACCCATTAGGGACTGTCAGCTCTCATCCATCTAGCTGGCAGTTCTGTAGCACTAGTGACAGCTGGCTGAAGGAACTCAGACAAAGCCAAAAATTTGCTTGTGAACGGGGTAGAACTTTTAAGAAACTTGCCATTGTTTATGTAGCTGTTACTCAAGGAGCAAATCCATCAATGAAGAGACAGCTACAAAACATGGAGGTCATCCTTGATTGCACTTTTGAGTTGTTGGAATTGTTTGGTTGTTTAAATTGAACTGTTGCTTAGCAGTTTTATCTGACTTCTGGTCAGATACTCACTTGAAATCAAGCTGCACACACAACTTTGCTAATAGTAAAATTCCTTCAAAAAAACTGCAAAACCAGGTAGCGTCTCCCAGGTGATGTACTATTTATTTTGATAAATACATACCTGGACATTTTTATTTCTTTGTTTCCATTTGTAGTACTGTTTTTCTGGGATTTGTTCTTTTTACCTAGAAGGCAAACACCCACAGCATGATATAAAAATGTACAAATAGCATTGTGCAGTCCACTCAAGTGAGCTGCTGCTGTAGCTAGTTTTAATTAAAAAAAAAAGGCAGTAATCAACCAAACTAATTATTTTCTCAGTTGAGTACACTTAAAAATATGGTAAGTGATTTATCTGCATGAAATAGAACTTTTAACATGTAAAAAAGTTACATGATAAGAGGACAAGGGACTGTATACCTAACCTTGAAAAGGTTGCATGTCAATGCAACTATTGGATAAGGCATATATGTGTGTGTGTGTACATATATACAGATATATATAGATACATATAGATATATAATTAGGCATATATAAGGATATGCCTCTGCAATGAAACCTGCAAGCACAGTCAAGGTTTCTACATGAGGGTAAGATTCTAGCCAAGATAGTGTTTAATTAACTTCTCAGTTTGTTAGCAGGACAATACAGGGAGAGAGAAGTTTCTTAGATTAGATTATGAAAGAACAAATGAGGGGTTTTTTTGGGGGAAAGTGGTTCTCCAAGGATTTAAACCAGGAAACTGTATTATGTAGGTTATAAAAATAAATTATTTGGCTGAGGAAATCCCTAAAACTGCAGGGCATGATCATTCTATGTGGTCTGATAGTATCCTAATACAGTTCCATGAGGATATTTTAAAAAGAGGAGCATTTTTACACTAACTGCATGTAAAAAACTATTAACATGAGATGTCACTATTAAGATGATGTCTCTCTGTGATGCTGTGCTGGAAATAGTGTTGTGTCTGTGGCTTTAGTATAAATCCTACTGTTTAGTAGTTCTATTGGTAAGTATTTCTAACACTATTCAGTTTTGGCATTCTTAGGTTTCCACCTCCAAAACTGCTGGAGTTTAATGCTTTTGTGAGCTTGTATGAGAGAAGAACCTCATAGATCATTGTCTCCAAATTAAAGACAGCTAAAAGATACTGCCAGACAAGTAATTCACAACATCCCACTGACATGGGATGACGTGCTTTTTAAATCATGCCTAGTATGATACAATGTTTTTATTATCAGCTGATGACCAGGTTAATCTTGTTTAATGATAATGCTTTCTACATGTTCAGTAATTAACTCTGACATAAATAAGAGAGTTAAAAAGGAAGCAAGTGTAGCCACAACGTGACAGTAAATACATATGTCATAACAGGATGTGCTTCGTAAAGGGAAATTAGGGGACAGGGAAGGTATTACAGCCCTCGTGGATTCTCCTGTAAGTCAGTGTCTCCCGAATAAGTAACACATTTTCATGTTATTGTGCTTAATCAGAAACAAACTGCAGTGCTATACATCATTGTTTAAAAGATGACACTTTAGGTCTTTATTTTATGAACTATTTTAATCATTTATAAGCTTGTTACTTGTTTTGCCCAGAAGCTTATTACCCTTTGCATATCATCATCATCATGGCTAGGCTTCGCGAACGAAGATTTACGAGGGCTCTACCCACGCTTGCTACAAACATGCTGGTGGCAAGGAAGGTGCCTGTTGGCCGTAGCAAGGCAACCGGGTGAAGGGTGGAGATGAGCTTTGGTTAGGCCACCTTTTCTAGGCCCCTCTCCACGTGGAGCAAGCAGTGCTCT
>JAWWTY010000156.1:31939594-32015349 GCA_035222235.1 Margarornis squamiger
GGCCCCGCCCCTCCGCGGGGCTGCGCAGGCGCGCCGGGCGATGGCGGCGCGGAGCGGGCGGCGGTGGCGGGCGCTGCTGTGGCCGGCCCTCCTGTGTGTCTGGGCCGCGCCGCCGCCCCCCGGCGCCAGCGGCTCGGAGCTGCTCGGGCCGGCCGAGCCGCCGGGCGCCGCGGGCCCCGGGGAGCGGTTTAAGATCGAGGGCCGGGCCGTGGTGCCCGGGGTGAAGCCGCAGGACTGGATCGCGGGGGCCCGGGTGCTGGTGGACGGGGAGGAGCACGTCGGCTTCCTGAAGTGAGCGGCGGGCGCGGGCCGAGCGGGGGCCGGCGGCATCGGCGGGGGGGGCCGGCGGCATCGGCGGGGGGGACGGGCAGGCCCGCCCCGCCCCGCCCCGCCCCGTCCCGGCCGTGAGATGGCGGGCGGCGGGGGCGGTGCGGGGCGGGTCCCGCCGGGCGCGGCTGTGCCATCGCCGAGTCACGGGCTGCCCGCAGGAGCCGCCGGCTAAAGGCTGGCCCCCTGCCTTGTAAGGGACTGGGAACGGCCAGGCCTGTAGCGCTCTGCGTTTGGGCCTCAGCCTCCTGCAGGCGTATCCAAATGACGGCTTAGCGTCCTGGCGTTCTAGCCGTCATTTAGCCACAACCCCAAAACAAGCAAAGTTAAAAAACCCAAACGCGTTTGCACTGTCTAAAGGACAGTGTTTATTCTCAGCTTCTGTTGGTTCAAATTCTGCCACTCCTTTTTTAAGAACCTCAGCTTTGCTGAGAATTTACCCGTTCTGGAGGAATGTTTGTTTGCTCGTTGCAGAAAGCTGCAGTTGTGGTTCTGTGTTACAGTACCCGTGGAAAACTTTCACTGCACTGGTGAAGACCAGCTCAAGGGACATGGCTTTATTGCTTCGCACAACGTCGTGCAAATGCTGTTGGAGGCTGTAAAGAATTACTTTATCTTACTCAGTCTCAGGTGGTAGTGGGTATATTCAGATAAACAAAGCATCTAGCGATTCTAAGGCTTACAAAATGGCCTGAGAATTAAAAATTGAACTAATGTCATAGTTTCAAAAGTAAAGGTTAATTTTAAAATCCTCTTCATTGCTTTAATACGGTATAATACATTGCTCTTAAAATACATATAAAAATGAGAAAGATTAGATGGAAGTAAGATATACCATCTCATAAATATCCATAATTTTTAATTAATCCCTCTGGAATAAAATTTAAACTTAACTTTGACTTTGGGCTCTGTCAGTAGATTCACAAAACAGATTCTACCTGGTCTGCAGATCCTGCAGATCCTTGACAGCATAGCACCTGGTAAGCCAGTGCAAGCAAGTTATGGGCGCCTGATGTTGTATTTGGGAGCTGATTTAATTAATATCTTGGGCGTTGGCAAATTTCAAAATGCTTGGTTGAAACTCTAGTTTTCTCAAATATGAGGAAAGACAGAATCGCAGAGTGGGTGAGGTTGGAAGGGCTGCAGTGGGTCATCTGGTTCAGCCTCCCTGCTCAAGCAGGGTCATCCTAGGGAACACTACACTATGTTTCTAACCACATGATCTGATACCAAATTATTGCTACATTCAATATATGTCTTTATAGATGTATCAAATTAAATTGATATAACTTAAAAGTCAAGCAGTTAATTACTCAGTTTGATAAACATGTCTGTAGATGTTGCATAGTACGTTTTAGGAAAAATTATTTCATGTTGGTCGGGATTTTTTTTCTCACTTTTAATGAGCACAGTACTGGATGGCAATATACATTCAGTAAGAACTGTGTTAGAGAAAGAAGGTTTAATAAATGAAAGTGCTATTTCAGGCTCAGAAGAAAGGTCCTTCACTTTCAGTGACAGATCTAAATGTGTTTGGTGTATCAGAAGATACATTTGTCACCACTTCTAAGGCAGGCTTTGATCATCTACTACGTGGGTATCATTCCAGTTATCAAGAAGAGGAAAAGAATTATTTGGTATTGTAAGGTTGCTTTTTGAGTATTTCAAGAGTCATTCTCTAGGATAAGCATTTTTATAAATCTGATTAGTTTCCTCACTGTGGTAAAAATGGAACTTTTTTCTTCTAAAAAGCCAGTATTGGATACCAGTATATGAAGTGAGAATTTGCTTTGTCATATGAATACATCTTTAGAAAAAAAACAGGGAATTTTATTAAAGTTACACTGTAAAGAACGAAAAATTCAAAGGAAATTTCCTAGGGAAACATCCTTACAGCATCTGCAATATAAAACAGGGCTTCAAATCATCACATAAACATGGGAAGCAATGTCCCTCTCTGAGAGAGCTGTGTTGTGAAGGACATAAGGACAAAATTCTTTCTGAGTCCACTTTTAAGAGGGTTCATTTATTTGTTTTTCTGATGCATGTTTCTATTGTGTCAGGGTTTATGTTTTTTTCCCTTTGAACAACTTTTTTATGTCTTAACTTTGAGTCCTATTTTTGGAAGAGATACCATTGATGTTGCTTTTAGCAAGGCAGAGAACACTTAAGATTTTCTTACTGGAAACTTCTGGAAACACACAGGAAGAAAACTTCAGTACTTTTAAAACAACTGGTTCTGAAGCTTTCAAGTATTGTTTTACTAATTTCACTGAATATTCAAGTTTCATATTTTAAAATAAAAGCCATCTGTATAAAAAATCTTTCTGTATATATCTTCAGAGGTCTTAATTTCCTTATTTGTTGTGATTGAGCTTTCCAGCATGGGCTAGTCCTAAAGGGAGCAATTAAAATTAAAAGCCTCTATTTTGCAACAAAGACACAAACTGCATTTTTGTGCACTGTCAATCATCCCTAGTATCTACCCACACTATGTAAGATGTCAATTTTTTGAGGGGGGGGGGGCCCCCCCGGGTGTGCTTCCAGCAGAAGTACTGAAGCAAAGTGAACTTCATTGTATGTATTTCAGAAGGAGGGAAGGAAGGTGTAAATTACTTCTGCTATCACTTGAATACATGAAATGTAACTATTTGAGATCTTACTTGGGCTGTTAAATTAATAGTCCAGCAAGAAACTAACCTGAGAGCACAAAAAAATCTTCAATGTAACTAGTAATGTCTGCTACTGTTGTGGCATGCATTGATGATCTTAAGGGGTTTGTATTGTGAGTACTGAGTGATTTAAATTTTCCTTTTGGTCATTATTGTTACATTAAGATTTATAATACAAAATGATAGTATTACAACTTCTTTTTTAAAAAACACAGAGCACCCTGTCTTGTATGCTGGAGCATAATGAAATGTGCTGCAACTTACTGTTTTTTTCAGGACAGATGGAAGTTTTGTGGTTCATGATGTACCTTCAGGATCTTATGTAGTGGAAGTTATATCCCCTGCTCATAAATTTGAACCTGTGCGAGTTGACATAACTTCAAAAGGCAAAATGAGGTGAGCCTTTCCTGGTCTGCTTCTGTATTCATGTATTACGTGTGCCTCACGGCACATTTAAGTATAAGAATTAACATAAGCAGTGCTGTAGGTCTGATGTTCAATTTCTGACTATGTTTCAGCATCTTTTAATATCACTTCTAGGAGCATGTTTCTTAAAATCCAAAGTCTGATATATTTCTTCCTTTCATATTTATGACATTAAGAGAAAATAGATTTTAAAAGTCTGTCTGTTTGTTTACTTTTATTACTTTCTTATGCAGCTATCCTGAAATAAACCAGTTAACTGATTTATGTCCAGATTTTATCATTTGGCAATACCTTTTTTTCCCTTCTTTTCTATTTCTTTAATAAATGTTCTGTCAGGACTTGGCACAATGAAATCGTAAAATACTTCTGTTACACCCCCATAGGACACTTGTTACTGGTAGTTGTCATCCTGCAGTATTTCTGTAGTGTTGTTAGCTTGTTTTTTTATGTTATGGTGAGATACCTTATCCCAAACCACTCTTAACTGTACACCTGTAACTGCAAACTTCGGTAATACAGAAAAATGTCTATCTGATGTAGTAAGGTGATTCTCAAATAAACACGTTGGGAGTTAATTTTTCTTTGTTCAGGCACATATAGAGTATCTTAACTTCAAGACTGTCTTTTACAGTATCATATAAAAGATATAATTACATTTTAGAAATACAAACATCAGTGTGAACACTCCAGCAGTATATTTAGGGGAGGTTAAAAGCAGTGCTTGTTTAAAATAATAATGGCACTATTTGTTTGAGCTTAATTTTTTTCCAAACTGTATGTAATTTTTATTTTTACACTTTGTTAGGCAATATCTTACTGGCAATAATACATAATAAATACGGAGAAAATAGTAGTGTGTATAACCTCACCCTTAGCGTTGTTTGGATATCTGAGGACTGGGAAGGTAACAAATTTGAAATTAAGTCAATCACTAGGATGTGTCTGCAGAGGAAAGTAGCAGTAGGCTTGGAATCTGTACTAGTCAAACAGGTGGAAACTACAATGAGGAATACAGCTGAGGAATCAGAGATGCATGAAAGACTATTATACTTGGGGAAAATCTCAACAGGGCTTTTCTGGGGAACATTCTGCCTCAAAAATTATGGTAATTCCTAGAAAGAGAAACAGCATATTTGATAAGATCTACTTGAAAATCTCGAGTTTTCGAGAAAATGCATAATCATAAGATAGGCAGGAAAGACATGTTATGGTTGAGTATTTGGTGAAAATTTCAGAAAGAATAAATTATTTCTTTTGTAATGGGCAGAAGTCATTCCTGGAGCTGCACAAGGCAAGTAAATAATAATAAATCATGAAAAATGGGTCAAGAGTGACAAAGATGGTAGTACTGAGTAACTATCTAAATACGAGGCCCAAATAAATAATACAAGTGAAGAACTGTAGAAAAACCTGATAACGTAATAAAGACTGTGATTCAGTAACGCACTTGGGGAAAAGGTATAAACTTCACATATAAATAATTGATGCCCTGAGCAAACTGGTTAAATGACACTATACTGTACAAAGCTGTACCCTGTCTTTACACAGTGTAGTTTTTCTTGCTTGTTACCAAGGTGACAAAGTAATGGCTTGGTTTTGAATCCATAAAAGACACTGCTGAGAGGAACCAGCTTCTGAAAAGTGAAGCCTAGCTGACACTGCATAGTTTTGTTTGTAGTCTATTATTAAGTTTGCTTGGATTTTTTTTGAAATTGTCTTTATATTTTGTTAAAGATGCTATGATTATATTTTCAATTATTTACATTTTGCTCATTAGAGCAAGATACGTGAATTACATCAAGCCTTCTGAAGTTGTCAGGCTGCCATACCCACTCCAGATGAAATCTTCTGGACCACCTTCATACTTTATAAAGAGAGAATCTTGGGGATGGACAGATTTTCTCATGAACCCTATGGTATGTACAAGCAACACACAAAAGTTAAAAGTATGCTAAGGATCCAAATACAGCTATTCCTCAGAATACCAAGAGTAAAGTAATTGAGAAAATACGTATTCACTTTGCTCTTCTGAAAGGGTTGTTTTATTTCATTGTTTTTAAGTTGCTTACAAATAAAAAGTCTTTCTATGACATCTCCTCCATTATATATCCGTTCTGTGAAAATAGCTTGTAGTCTCCTTCTTTTGACAATAAGATGTTGTTCTAATAGTGTGGAGATCAACATGTTGCAGAATTGTAATTACAACAGTTGTAAGACATAACAACCATTTGCTTTATTGGTCCAACTTTGAAATCTATTTTTTAAAGCACAGTGCTCCCTTACCTCATTTCTTTCCTGACAAGTGGGTTGCTGTTACTCGGTTATTGACTCGGAATCTAGTGGTTCTAGATTTTGGCTGTTCAGCTAAAGCTTTATTTTAGTATGTCTGAAAGTGTCTAGAGCAACAACTAAGCTGAAGAAGTATTTCCTGTTTTCTGTGTAGGTGATGATGATGGTTCTTCCGTTACTGATATTTGTACTTTTGCCTAAAGTTGTCAACACCAGTGATCCTGATATGAGGCGGGTAAGTACATTTAATAGAGACCAAAGATAATGAGATTTTAGGGTACAGAAAAGCAATAAAAACAAAACTTGGCTTCTAAAGAAGTCTTAATGAGCATTTATTCAGTTGATAGTGTTGCTGTTCTAACATTTTCTGAGTCATGAATTTGCTATTAAAGAGCACAATGCAGACTTAAATTGTTTGCCACAACTTTGAAGCTATTACAGTATGAATTGTGTTTTCTGGAGTTTCTTTAGAGTGATAAATATAATTACTCAAAGGTTGGGGCTTTTTTTTATAAATTTGCAATATATGTCTGCACTATGTTTAAATCCAGCACTTCAATTTTAGACATAACTTAATAAGCCTAAGTGTGTTGAGAAGAGTATGATATGGGGTTTTCTTTCCCATCAGGCTAAACCATAGTTTACTACACCAGATGTCACAGTAGTGTATATGATACAGATTTTTAATGTAGCCATTAAATTACCTGATTTATTGTCCTTTTGTCATGCAAAATGCCAAATAGCAGAAGGCTAGGACAAAATGGAGATTCAAGGTGTTTGCTAAATCTTTTCTTATTTTTAGAAGTATTTCTTGTCTGTCATGGGTGGCTTGTTTTTTGAGGGCTTGGTTAACTAAAACCTCACCTAAATGACCACTGTCTTCAGTAGTACTTTATAGGTGTCTCAATACTTTTTTTTAGTAAGAAATATCTATAAAAAGCGTATCAGAGCTATGTAATGCTCTTTTGGCTTTAATTTTTTATTAAAAAACAGATACAAGGATATGTTAGATATTTGTAGCATGTTCTTCAAACCAAGCTGAACTCTGGAAGTTGAATTTGAAAAAAAAATAATAAAAAATCACTCCTTACTTTTTTCACTGACCTGTCACTGCTTACAGACAAGTGATTCTGATGGTAATGCCATCAAAACTTCTGATTATTTAGTTCTTATTAGCTGACCAGTTTGACTTGTTCCAGAGAAATTTTAGGTTGAAGGAATTTTGCTTGTAATTTAAATTATCTTTAAAAAGTAGGAAAAGGTAGTTTTAAAGAACTCAGTTGTAATGGTATTCTCTAGATGACCTAATGGTATTCTGTAAATAAATTGTTAAATGTACATCCAAATTCCATTTGTATGTGCAGTATATGGAGCTTGTGTCAAATTTTTCAAGCTAACGTGTTCTTTCTTTATGGAATCAGCACAGTACTAATCTATATAAAAAATTAATGATTTAGTAGCTGTGCTTGTTGTAGAAGCATTAAGTACAGATATAGTGTAGATGCAGTAGTAACAAAGGCTACCAAAATGCCTTGAAAGCAGTTAAAGCTTTATCATTCTGAATGGTAACTAGAAGAACAAGGTGACAATCCCACACTAAATTGGCAATTGATGTAAGCATTATCCCACTGAGGATATACAGTTCAGCTGTTGTATGCAGTAAAAGTACTTCAGGATTGGTTTGTTTTGAAACATGCTAATTATCTCATAGAACCACCATGCTAAATTCTAAAGTTACATTAGGCTTACCTGCATATATTGTCTCATATTAAAATCCTTCCTTTCATGAAGCAAAGAAAACTCAGCTGCGGTACTCTTAAGAGCTTAATATCAGAAAGTAGGGGAATGAAAATATCTAATCCGTTCAAAGAGCATCCAAAATGTTTTAGCTCCAGCATAAATAATACTGATTTGAAAACATGAAAGTGTGAAATCTATGAGAACAGAGATCTGAAAATCTAAACAAAAGCTTAAATTGTAAAATGGAGGAAATTAGTGCTGAAAACAAACAATGTAATTTCTTTCCTTTAGAATTTTTTTTTTTTACCAGATGGTTGCCCTGTAAGACTGCTTACGACATGGTTACTGTTTTCCATGCACCAGTGCTTTTAGTTTGGAGGTTTTATGTTTCTGTGTGTAGCTGGGTGTTTGGCTGTGCTTGCATAAAAAATTTGACATCTTTCTGATACAATCTTTCAACTGATGTCTTTAACTACAGCCAGCATTGTTACAAGCTATTAAAATTATCTAATCTTTGCATGCAGGAAATGGAGCAGTCAATGAACATGCTGAATTCCAACCATGAGCTACCAGATGTGTCTGAATTCATGACAAGACTTTTCTCTTCAAAATCTTCCAGCAAGTCTGGTGGTAGCAGCAGTAAAGCAGGGAAAAGTAGTTCTGGAAAAAGGAGGTAGTTGAGTCTTCCTCCTAAGTGAGTTTGCACAACTGTTTGTTATGTGCTGTCATGTTTATTTGTCTTGAAAGATCAAAAAGCCACTACTGTAAACTTTAACCAGGCACAAAATACAGTATGCTACAAGTGTGGTTTGTAGCTTTTTTTTTTAGACTGTTATAAGCTGTTTTGTACTTGACAATAAGCAAAAGAGGACATGGCTTCAATACTGTATCTGTATAAAGTTATTGATGATACTGAATTAACTATATTGTTCTGTAGAGAATTAAAATAAATTATACAATGTGCTTCACAGTAATGAATGTCTTAAGACAATGTATAAAAAATTTCAAAGATAATAGTGGAGTTCAGTCTTAAATTGTCTTTAATGTTTTACACTTGCTGTTGATTCTGAAATGAACAAATCATCCTTTCAAAATTGAGTTGTGGGTTTACTAAGTAACTTGCTGTATTGGTTTTTCACGTGTTACATATAAAATAATTTTATGTTGTTTGCTGCCTATACAATTTACAGAAGCACAGAGTGGGTAAGGTTGGAAGGTACCACAGTGGGTCATCAGGTCTAACCTCCCTGCTCAAAGCAGGGTTGTCCTAAAGCACGTGGCACAGGATTGCATCCAAATGGTTCTTGAATATCTCCAGTGAAGGAGACTCCAGGACCTTTCTAGGCAACCTTTAGTCCAAAGACTTTCCACTTAATATTGCTCAGTTTTATTCTGATTTACTTTCTGCTAAAAACAATTTGGAAGATAGAAAAGCAAAGTATCCTGCTTCAGAAAGTCTTTTAAGCTGTAAAGTTAATTATGAATCAAGGTATCTGTATAATATGATGAATGTTTATCTTGGATCTTTCCAAGTCGCTTGTATCACTTCTGCAATACTTTGCTTCTTATTGTTTTCTGCATGGTGTGCTTTCATGCATGATTTGCATGGTGGCATGATTTGAGGCCAAATACAGAATTTTAAATTAAACAATTTTAAAATGAAAGAAAAGAACTAAAAGTGTAGTAGGAAGATAAATCCCACTCATCTTTTAAATTATGTTTCAAAGTATATGGCTGTCTCAAAGTATGCTAAGTCACTGCCAAAGCTTTGTTCTTTGAGCATGCCTGTATGTCTTTTATGCAGCATCTTTTCAAGCTACTTGGTAACTTCAGAGAAAAATTGAAAAATTTGATTGTTTTCCACTAGATGAACATTTGCAAATTAAAGTGACAGCAGTATCTGTCAAACCTCATTAGCAACTTGTAAGACCCCAGGCTTGCCCTATGGGCTCATCAGAGGGACTTGACTTTAAAAATATACAAGTCTCCAAAACTGCTTGCTGGATCTATTAAAAGAGCCTTCAGTTCTTTTATACCTTGAGAGAGCACACAGGAGAAGACACTACACATGTTTATCAGGAGGTAAAATAACATGCTTTTACTGGGTAACTTTAGGGAACCTGGCAAAAGTTTAAAGGGCAACATTCAACCAAAATAAAGCATTTTGCAAAGCAATGCCTTAGCACACGATAACCCATAAAACTGCAAAATCCAACCCATCCTGCTTGAAGTTACCCAAATATCAAAAAAGGAGATTAAGAGAAGGAGAAGAAGTAAAGAAAACAAAAGAAAGAACTATAGCTACAACCTGAGGTCCAGCATAGATCCAGCTACCAGGAAGCCAGGAGATGGCAGGGCCATGACCACTCGATACCGCGTGGTGCTGGTTTTACCTGCTCTGGCTCCCTGTGGCCACACCCCCCAGGCAGGACTTCGATGTGCCAGCCGATCCAGAGCAGGGTCAAGGGCTCCAGGGGCTGTGGTGTGGGCAGTGCTCCCGGTGTCCAGTGACTGAGGCTGCTCTGGGACTGCCCAAGGAGGCTCCAAGGGGCTGGAGTGTGGGACACAGCACTACTCCACCTTCATGAAATTCAACCTGTCCCTTCCCACCGCTCCCCCACACACACACTTGAGTTGGTCTGAGCCAATAATTAATACAATAATCAAATGACTCACACAGCTGTCCATAGATTAGTTTTGTTATTCAGCATAGATGCTGAATTGCTAACTTCTTAGGTAACAGCATCTGATTCCAAAATTTTTATTTAGCATTCACCTAGAGTACACCTGAAGCAAAATTTGTTCTAATGCATTTGTTTGCTCTGCAAGCACGTAGGAGGGGTATAAATTTTCTTAGAATACATATTGAAAAGTACGCTGTGAAACATAAGAGCTGCAAAAGACTAAGTACTCATTCACAGCATTAAGTCAACTTTTAAGATGTCGGAGAAGAAACCCAACGATTCTGTGGACAAGGAAGACTTCAATCTTTGCAAAGTAAGCTGCACATTTCTGCTCTCTTTTAGTTTTGCTTGAATGGTCTTTTTGTTTTGTATATTAAGTAAAATATATTCAATGGAGACAAGGATATTTGCATACTCTTGCTGAATGGATTTACTGAAACGAGTGTCATGTCTTGGGAAAAGCAAACAAACAACCTCTTTGAGCAATATCCTACTGAAAAATTGATATGAAAAACAGAGTGGTTCTTTGAAGTTGGAGCAATTAGCATTGTTACTATGCTATCCTGATAGTACAAGCCATGAGTTATTTTTGTTTACCAGCAATCAGAATGACAAATTGCATAATTTGTTTTAGCCACAGTTTGTTTGGTAATTAATCATAGTGATACATTTTTCCATGTTAGAAAGGTAGGAACAGTGATATTTCTGCCTTCTTTCATTGGGTCTATTCACATTCTTGATTTGTCTTCAAAGGAGAATGGAGAATTCAGGCCATGAAAAGATGAAAGTCTATGTTAAATGTTCAGAGTAAAAAAGTTGACAGGAGTTGTCAGGATCCTAGTAAAACTTTGAAAGGTGCATAGGGAATATTCAACACTTCTCATTTTCTTAGAACTTATACGAATGGTCCAGTCAGTTTCTTTGTGCATCAGGATCAGATGTAGTGTTGCACTCCCTTGCATTTCTCAACAGAATGTTCTGTTTTACTTTCAGAAACCTGTTATCTGAAAAATCCAAGCACAAAAATCTCGTTAGCCTGAACCTTGTACATAATTCCTCTCCTTTGTAGAAGTGTATTGGTCTGCTGGTGAACTAATGCTAGTTACAATGGTATCTGTCTTCTTTTGTATAATTTTAGAGCTGGAATCTGTGTGTTAAGTGAGCAAAGACGTTCTAGCCAGAGTGTCTTGGTCACTTAAAGCCTCTTGGTCATTGTGACGGTTTAGCGTCAGCTGACTGCTCATCCCCACACAGCTGCTCACTCACTTTCCCCTGTGGAATGGGGAAGAGAATCAGAAGGGTTAGAGTGCAAACACTTGTGAGCTGAGGTAAAGAGACTTTAATAGGGAAAGCAAAATCCGCACATGCAAACAAAGCAAATCAAGGAATTCATTCTCAACTTCCCAAGAGCAGGCAGGAGTTCAGTCATGCCCAGGACAACAGGGCTCCATCGCACATAATGTTTCCTTGGGAAGACAAGCACCATCACTGCGAACATTTCCCCCCTTCTTCCCCCAGCTCTATAAGCTGAGCGTGACACCATATGGTCTGAGATATCCCTTTGGTCAGTTGGGGTCAGCTGTCCCGGCTGTGTCCCCTCCCAACTCCTTGTGTACACACAGTCACCTCGCTGGTGGGGTGAGAAGCAGAAAAGGCCTTAGCTCTGTGGGAACACTGTACAGCAGTAATGAAACTGTCCTTGTGTTATCAACACTGTTTCCAGAACAAATCCTAAACATGGCCCCATAATAACCTCTGTGAAGGAAATAACTCTACCACTGTCAAAACCAGCACGGTCGATTAAAGTTGTATGGTCTTGAGCTATCATAAATGCCACTAGGCAAAACTTAATAGCTTTCCTGTTGCACTTACTATTATAATGTGAGGTTGTCTTTCTGCAGAAAGTAAATGTTTGGTATAGTTCAATTTTATGTTCATATTTACAGATTTTTAGTAATCTTTGTTAGATCTGACAATTCCATTTTCCAAAAAAATGTAGTTGCCTTTTAATGAGGCTATTTGAGATAACAAGGCAGACTGTATGTTGAAGCAACTGATACCTCTGCTTGGACTATAGAAAAGCTGATTTCCTTATTGCCAAGGGAGGGAGACATATTCCCTCTGCTTGCACTGGGTAACCCTGCTGCCTTCCTAGAAGTTCTGGTACAAGGTCTTGGGCTTTGCCATTCATTGACTTAGGAAGGGAGGTTGGGTCATCTTCCTGATGGACTTCTCTTACGTTTTAGGGAGTTAAATCAGTTCACAGAAGGTTTGAAGAAATCCCAAGACTAGCAGAAAGTAAGCACCAGAAACATGCAGTCAAAAGCAAGAATTCTCTGTTTCTGTCACTGCATGTAATACAATGAGCTCACTGCATCTTAAGCATTTGTAGCCAAAGAGCTCATTTAGCTACACTCTGAATGAGTGGGCAACTGAGTTTATGACAGGCCATGTAGAAAAGGGAAGAGAATATTTTGCTGAAGACTGTTTTAGCTATTAGTCATTTAAGGTGGCCTGGAAGGTGTTTAGAACAGTTTGAAACAATTTTATCAGTCACGTCATCAAAATGCTTATATTCTTCACGTGTAAAGAAGAAAATTAATGTATAGCTATCTCACATCACTGTTGTAAACAAAAAATATTTGTTGATGCTCTTTATCTTTTTGACGAAGTGTGAGTGATAACACCTCCATAAATGGGCTGTGTATTGCTTCAGAGAGGCAAGCTGGCTTGTGGTTAACATAGGTATTTGTGAAGAGGACTTTAGAATCAAATGCCTTGGATTCTGTTGCAGCTGGCAGACTTTGTGCAACTCAAGTATGATTCTGTTTCAATTTATTGTGTATGAGGTATGAGAAGCTGGTCCTATAAAAGTAATTGTGAAGATAAATTTAGTAATGAATATTGGATGCTCAGATAGTATGGCTTTGACCTTACTGAAGAAAATCCAGTATATGTAATCTTGTTAAAGAGCACCATTGTTAAGCATTATTATGTAGCTCCTGATACATATCTATTAGAGCAACTCATTTCAGTAACCACATGTGTAAGATTTCCACAGCAATCTAGGCAATTTAAGTGCATATTATTTTCCAGCTTAGTGAGAAGTATATTAAATCAGTGAGACCCATTTAAACATCTCCACTTGGGTATTAATGGACCTCTGATTGCCTAAAGATCTTGTGTGATCAGTAGCTCAGAGAGGGCAAAGTTTCTTTTACAGCTTGATTAAAGGACCCTATTTTTACAGGCTAACAGTGATAGCAGTACTTCAAGGTACTAAAACGATTTCACTTCTGTGTCTAAGGCATCATGTCTGACCTTAATCCTGCTGCTATTAATAGTTAGGAGGTAGTGAATTTGTATTCATACAATTTTATGTTTCATTTGAAAATCACTTCTTTTAGGAAGTAACCAATATAAAACATAAATAATAGCAAATCCTTAGTGGTTTTCATTCTGAGGTGTCAGAATGAAATATGGATATATATAGCGAAATATTACACTTATTTAACAAGGGAAAAATCAAGTATTTATATCTACTGTTGATGGGCTAAGGAATACCAAAAGAACTTAGAATTTTGAGCTGCATATCAGTGGAAAAGCAGATTTACTGAAGAAAATATGTTGAAAGGTTAAAAAATATACATATCCACATTTTACACACTTTTGGGCAGGAAAAGCACAGGTGGTGCACAGGCCACTGGGAAGATCCTATTTAATATGCTTAATTGTGGTCTGTATCTCCATTCATTATCTCTTGTGTCCAGGGAAGTTCTCTGGCAATGTTTTGTTTAGTAAGATACTTGAAGCTATAAATAATTGTAAGGAGAAAAATTTGAAGACCCCAAAGGTAGAAGAAAATTTAAGTATTGCTGTCATGGCATATTTGACACAAATACTAAGGTTTGCAAAAAATTGTAGATGAAAAATGTTTTTTGTGATGTTCTACAGACATTGTTTTCTAGATGACTGTAGCATTGGCAGTAGAGCCAGAATATATGGACAAATGATTATAAGTGAGCAAATTAACTGTAGTCACAGTTTTTTTTTTGCCTATTACCCATGTGAGTGAAGATAAAGCAGTGATCCTATGTTTCTTTCGAGCTGGATAAGATGGCTGTACCATTCAAGAGATCAAGTTCTTCAGTCTTTCCCTCCATCACTACATAAAAGCTGGGCACCCATTTAAGGCTCTTGCCTAAATGGTACAATCTAGACAGCTTTCCCCCACTAAATGTAGGCTTCGTTCTGTGTAATAGTCTGCCGATGGACTGGTTAAATACATTATTATGCTTTAAGTGCCAAAAATCAAGCAGTATCAATAGTGAAAAACCCCTGAATTTCAAAAAATTCTCACTGCTTTCATCATTTCACTGGCTGTAAAGACAGGACCCTAGATCTTAATGACTGTTTTGAACTCTGTGTAAAATCAGGTGATTTGGGACATAAATTAATACAATGTTCAGGGAGCTTTTAGTCACAAAAATTATCTGTAGGAATAGTATTGAGTTTAGTCTATTTTCAGATTGAGCTAGTGAGAGCTTCCTGAGGTCACAAATAGGTTATGGCATTTTATTTTATTTCTGTTGTTTCAAAAGCCATAAAGGATTATGAATCCTCTGTCATAATAAATATTGATTCTGCAGGAAAACCTGACTACCTTTGAAATCACAAGGTTATTCCCTTAATTATGCTGGCAGTGACCCCTTGGTAATACTTTGTTTTCTGTAAAGTTATGAAGATTTATTGACAATATAATTTTCTCTGCTTATGGAACTTTAACTTGTTATCTCCTTTATTAATGATACACTGAACATTACAGTTGAGCTCATTTGTATTATGTATTTGGTTCTGCATGGCTGGTAAGGATAAAAATTAAAGGCTGTCATTCAGTCAAGGGCAAATGGTAGTGACTATGCAACAGAAAGAAAATCTTTCATGGCATTTTTCATCCAAAACTGATTTTCCAACTTATTCTTTAAATCTGAATACTAACATAAAAAAAAGTAATATAAAAGGTAGTGAAACTCAATTGAAAACAGAGCAAGTACAGAAGTATAGAGGTTTTTTAAAGGAATATTTTTCTGTTTGAAATATTCGAATGTTCTCCTCAGAACCTCTCTAGATTCTTTGTGGATGTTCTCACTGTCGGGTACACATGGGTGTGAGTTTTTATGTTTCAGAATGGAGAATAGGACACCCAAACTCATAGTCTGGTGTGCAGGGCACAGGACTGCTATTTACCGTGCAGATGGAAGTAGAATCCAGTTAAACACTTGGAAATAATACTTTCAATTCTTGGAATCAGAACAGAATAAGACCTTCAATTAATTTTTGGGAGTAGGGAGGAGTGTTTCTTTTCCTACCAGTTGGTTTTCTCAACCATCCATGGATGTGGTTCAGAATGCTGAAGCTTGACATGTGGGAATGTATAAGCTGTATTAGTAAAGATATTGACTGTGGTAGTAGAACACCCTGAGGGTGTGACTTCAGAAATTGGAGATCCAACCTCCTAATGAGGCTGTATTTTTGCAGTGCTAAACATGATCACTTAGCAGGAGCTCAGATGAACAGTGGAGCAGTTACTAAAAGACAGGCTTATAATGCAGTAAGTGCAGCATCCACCGTCACATTTACTAAAAGTAATGAGAATTGAACTATGGTGTTACCAGGTTTGTGATTAAAGGATCCAGATGGTCCTTTCACAAAAATAATCCCTACCTGTGACTTTGTAAGGGTCCCCTGCATATTAGATGTGTGAATTTATAGACAGTTAGTAGAGATTTCATGAAAAACCTTTTCCTGTAAACATCTCAGTTTTGGATTTGAATTGTAGTGTTGATACTCCCTCTTTGGTTTTGGTTTGGTTTTTTATGCTACTTCTATTCACATGGTATTTACACAGTGTTTTTTCTCTCCTGTTTGCCCTTTGTTTTTATGAAGCCTACAAGGGTCTTGTTGAAACTGCTGTAGCAAACTATTCAGCCGGTGCTGGCAGAAAGAAGTGTATACATCACTCGTGCTTTCAAGTGTTTCCGTGGTAGCAACCAATTATTTCTATCACCAGGTAGCTGACTAATGGTGGAAAGGTCATTTGGCCTGGAAAGATCTGATCAAAATGCTGTGCTTTCTTTGTAATATGTTTGAGACTTATTGTAGATTTATTGTAGATTTATTTTTTTTTTCAAAACCTTTAAGTGTACTCTGAGGATTGTACAGAATCAAACACGGTCCACTGCAAATACAAGAGTTTAACATAATGCACTGTTTACAGGGCTTTTATTGGCAAAAAAAAAAGTGAACAAAATGTCCAAAGAACCTGGGTAGCTCATCATGAAAATGTCAACTTCAATCCCAGTAAGTAACACCGAAAATCACCTGCTGCTTTCAACCTTACTGACTTCATTAGTATCACATAGGAAAGAAACACACATGTGGAATTCTGCCTCTTCCAAGCTTAAATCTATGTTACCAAAAATCTGCATGCTCTCTTTCATAGATTGTAGCTCTCTATGCATCTTTTGTATATGACAGAATACACTTGCTCTCTGAAGCTCATTAAATTCCTTTATAGCTTTGCAGTACCTTATTAGTCTTTTTTAATATTTTGTACATTGTTCAAATTTGATAGTTTTTTTAAAACAAAATAAACTTCCACTGTCTCAAATTTGCTTCTTTCCAAGAAAGATGCCTATAAAGATTTAAATTTCTAACTTTATTTAAACACTGTTTGTTGTTTCTTTCTTTAATAGTGTTCATATTATCTAGTTTAAGTATTTGTAATACTTTACATAGAGTTTGTTTTTACATGTTTTACCACCTAATAATTCTTTCATGTTGCAAGTTAGGAATTTGAATAAACAGGTATTTCTGCAATAACAACTTGTTGCTGAGAATATTAATATGGTTTATCAACAGAAGTCCAAACCATGAATTAGACTCTACTGTGTTTGCTATTTTTAGCAGTGCTTACTTGCTTTAGTTAGCTCCCTTATGAACAAAATACAGACTAAAGTTACCAATGGAGCCAGGTTATATTAATACCTGTGGAAAAATATGTGAACACCTCTGAAGATGCTGCTCTGCTATGCAATGTTCCTTTTGAAGGGAAGTTTAGTATTCTTTCTCCAGCCAGTGCCAGGGCTGTTGGTCTCAGCAGTGGAACACAGCATAGCTGCAGATAGTTGATTATGAAAAACTCCTAGTCTGCACTGTAGGGATGTACTTTTAGCATGCGCATGGCCTTGTACTGCTGTAGCACTTCCAGATGGTCATTCCTCTGAGTGACCCTCATCTGTGGCCCAAGTGTGCCATAACCATGCAGTGCTTAAAATGCAGTAGTCAGGAAAGGTCATTTAGCCAACCACACTGAAGCATGGTAAATAAATGAGAATTTAAACTATAACCCTTAATTTCTAAATTCTATAGCTTGTTTCAGAACCAACGTGTTAAAGAGGTATTGCAGGTTTTCTATTCAAGTTCATAGACTATAGATTCTTAACACCATAGTTCCTTAAAATCTTTCAGTAGTCATTGAGCAATCTGACTAATTCTTATGATGTGATCTCAGCCTCTCCTGAGGAGAGCTGTGGGCAGTAAAATGTGTTGTTTTGTGAGAAATTTTTCTGCTCCCACCCTATCCACCCCCTGTGTATTCTTCATATTGCTATCCATTTTCCTTAAACAGCAGGATCAAGAAACTAAGTCATGTGTCTACTGTGAGACAATGAGAGCTATGATAGACATCATTTCCAGGAGAGATTGATTCCATAGTCAGTTACACAGAGTGACAGATAGAGTGGTGGGATATACGTGTGTATTTTGAATTGATTTTTTGGTTTGATTCTTCCTTGGGCTCATCATCAGACTGAGAATTTAACTTGTTTAATTAAAGCCTGCCTTGTGGTTTGAAGCATTCTTTTCATGATCCCCCCAAGCATTCCTTGGAATGGTTTGTTGCTCTATATGAAAAGTTCCTTTTTTTATTTATTTTTTTTAAAGCAATGCTACTGAGCTGTGGGGTTGCTAGAGAGCAACGAAAGTCACAGAATCTCTGTTTGAAAATGAGATGGTTGTCATGGCAATGATCACAGCTGCTTCTTGTCCCAGTTGAGAAAATAATTTTTAGACTCCTAAATTACAAAGTTAAGCTACAGTGTTTTAAACTAAATGATATAGCTAATTGATTTAAAATGAAGTTCAACACATTGCTTGTTAAAAATCTTCAGGCTGATAATCATCTGAAGTTGTTAAATATTTGTGCAGGTACTTATCAAATATTTTTTTTCTATTTGTTTTTGATCAGGTACTTGAGGTAAAACTGGTGTATTGAGATAGAAAATGTTTTCATCTTACTGATTTTACTAAATGCGTTTTTTATAGTAGAAATTATCCTGAAAGATGTCTGATAGCTAGATAAGTAGTGTTTAAAATATGACTCATATTTTGCAATATGCCAAATCTGGATCAAACCTCAAATGCTAGATATTTTTAAGGTTTATTGTCTCCGAAGTCCAGACAGTTGGTAAAGTGTTGGTTATTTTGGTGATCTCTAGGCAACCTCACCCTGAGCAGGATTATCACCAACACTACTTTGGTTCAGTTATGCTGTGTCTAACCAATATTAAAAACCTCTGAGTATGGAAGTTCCACAACCCTGGGAAACCTTTTCCTATGCTCCACTACTGCTGGTGAGCAAGCTTTCCCAAATGTCCAGTTTGAATCTCCCAAGTCACAGGTTGTGGTCTGTGTTATTGTTAGACTATGGTATTAATCACATTGAACTCAAAAGCCTGGCAAGGTTCAGATGAACAGCAACATGCAGAGGAACCCTAGTTAACATAATTGTGGGTTTTTTGTTTTTAATTGGGGGTTTTTTGTTTTGTTTTGTTTTGTTTTGTTTTTCTCTTATTATCTGTGTTTTGAAATGCAGCTGTCTCTTCTTTATTTCACTTAGCTTTCCCCCTTTTCAAAATATAGGCCCACTGAAATTCTCTGGGATCTCCGTAACTTCTAAAAGGTAATTGTAAATGGTTGAGAGGACTTTCGCTGGTTCATAAGGTGCCTATAGAATTTTATCTGTCCTTGCTACTTACACTTGCTACCTAACTACTTCAGTGTCTTTGAGACGTTTTTTCACCTAAACTGGCCTCCAGTCCTACTCCTTCATTAAAATTAATTTCATTAAGTATCTGATCGCTGTTTATGAAGTCTGCAAAAACAAAAAAATCTGTGTCATTTTCCCATTTCAATAATGAAATAATGGATTTTTGGGTTTGATTTCTTTTTACATTCAATGCATTTACAGAATATTTGTTGGGGTTTTATGTCCCTTGGTAGTGATAACATTATTCATCTTAACCTCTATCTTTATTGTAATTGGGTTTTGTTTTATTCCTATATAGTCACTCTTAGGATTTGTCCTTTGATTCCACTCACTTGCACAACTTCATTCTGACTTTCAAATTTCTAAACAACTTTTGAACCAGACCTTTTGAGCTCTTAATATGGTTCCTGCCTTTCTTCATGAGAAATAGTTTGTCATTTCACCTTCATTATAATACCTTTTATTAATTGCCAGCCCCCTCAAAGCCCTGTCTCTCTCTGACTCTTAGCAAGAGAAGATAGAAAATGGTTGCCTAAGTTGATTGGTCTTTTTATTTTTTAAATATATTGTCCTTACATGCCTTTCCTCAGAATCACAAATTCTACCATCTTAAGTATTTGCATTCACACAAATACTCTCCAACAGTTTTCACCTTCAGCTTTTGTATCTGGCAATTTCTGCCACCTTTAGAATAAAAAAGGCATTTACCAGATGTCCTATCATACAGTTTTTCAAAGCTACCTGAGTAACTGAAGTTTATAATTACCACCGGTCCTACCTGTCAGCTAACCAAACAATTATTTTGCAATGTATATTTTTGTTGAAATTTCAATTCAGTTAAGTTTCTACACCTTCAGAATTTAGTCTTGGGTTCAGCAGGAAGACATAAAGAATATGTTTTTAGTGTTTACTTCTGTTCTTGAAATATTTTCATCAGAAATCTGAACAAATTTGCTGAACATTTGAATAGTCAAATGTTTCTAAGAGTGAAGCATTTGTTCTGTTTTACATGCAGTCAAAAAACATACTTTGGTTCATTTCCCAAATAATGTCATCTCACAAATAATGTGTAAAAAGAGATTTAAAAGCTGTATTGAAAATAGCCTTATGTGCAAAGTGTTTCAGCATTTAATAACTGCTTTCTGCATTGTCAGACAAAACACACACTTCATATACCATTGCCAGCTCAGAGGTTCAAGAACAAGTGAAAATGTTATGAACAGGTTTTTTTATTACTGATCCTATATAAAGATACTGAAGTGCATTTAGCCAAGGTTGCAAAACAATTCAAAACCACTCAAAGTTGCAGAAGTATTTCTATGGTCTGATTTTGTTATTTGATGGGGATTTGTTAGTTTTATTAGTTTTCCCAAAGCAATCACTTGTGCTTGTAAAGAATCTTTCCACATAGGAGAGCCTGAACTGGAAAAATTCAGATGAATGCTTGCCAGTTAAAGCTGAGCACAAGCAGAAGGATAATTAAAACTTCAGTATATTGTAGAGAAGAAATAGGTGGTCATAGGGCTAGAAAAGTAAGTATCTTAATTAACATGGATAACAATAAGTCATTATAGAAATGCCTTATTTTGAAATGCATTATAATCAAATCAAAAAAATGTAAAGTAGTCTGATCTTAAGATCATTTTCAGAGTTGAAAAATTAATCTCAGAATCAAGAGCAGAGAGAGAGATACGTAAAGATTTTAATTGTTTTTTTCAAAGTTTTCATCTACAGAAATAGATGCCTTTTCTGAGCACGAGTGAATGAATGCTCATGCCCTTCCCTCTCTCTTCTAATTAAACACTTCCCACTTCACTTCTGTTCTGCCAGCTCAGATGTAAGTTCGGAAATCAACAAAAAGCAAACAACAAGAAAGTAAAGAAAAATGGAAAGATGAGGGAGGAGATAAACAGTGATGGAATATATGGGAATCAAAACAAATATGTACCCCAATTTATATCAGGGTGATGAGAGGCCTATCAATAGAAACTAGAGTCAATGGTGGTTTTCAGAGTGTATCAACATGGACAAGTGGAAAGATACCTGCCCCTGCCTTTTCTTATCAGACTATTTCAGCAAGATCTGTATCTTGCTGAAACTTTATTATTTCATAAGCGAACATACAGTATCTTCAGGCCTTGTCAAGGCTTGTAAAACTTGGTACTAACCATAACTTAGATATTGTCAAATACAGAGAGATCAGAAATTCCCCGAGCTTCATAATGCCAAAAGCAGAGAGTATGTATTCTTCACATTTTCCCTGTAGCTCTGCTACTGAGCAGTGACAGGGAGAAGATACTGTTCTGACTCCCTGTGACCATCCTCCTGTATAATAAAGCATTCCTTTTACTTTAAAAGTGAAGAGAAATATCACTGAGTTTTAAATGTTGCAAATGTTATGGGTGTTTATTTAATTGTACACGGAATACAAATCCTCACATGTGGATCCTCACTGAGGATGAGCTATTGAAGAAAAAATTATGATTTGATATGAATCCTGATGTAGAAGAGCTTGAGCAACACTTAAATGTTCCATCAATTTTAATTGTGGTTTGTTTCAAGGATGGAATATGATCAAAGTGAGTTGCAGAGTGTATCAAGTAGCTCAAAAACTTAAGTGTTGGCTCATCTTTAAAAGGGTAAATGCTAGATTAGATATCTCTAAAGACCATGTGGACAGACAGTACAAATTTCAGATACATAACACCAATTAATTAATTTAAGACATTACAGTTTTGACCTGAATTAATGTTAATTAACTCTTCTTAATCCACATAAACTAAAATACAAACCAGTTGACCAGCCTGTTCTGCTTTTGTTTGTTCTGTTTTTAGAGCCCTGAGCCCTGCTTCTGATTCATTGAGGTTAAAACATGAAGTAACAACATGGTTTGTGGTTGGATTGTTCCTAATAATTAAAAATCAAGTTTTCTCTGTGCAATCTAAATGTGACTAGCAGTACAGCTTCTAGTTAATTCATCTATGAAAAATGACATAGTAAATTTGATCATCTGCCTGTGTCTATTTAAGCAACATAAGTAACTTACTGAGCTGAAACTTCTTCAGGGTTCTCCATCACTCTGTCTGTTGATTAATCAAAGAAATTTAATTTAGTAACTATGTCATTTTAATCATTATGGAAGAACTTTGTACTTTATAATTCATAAATACTTACTTGCAAGTGTAATATGTCTGAGCAAAGTCCAGCAGAATAAGCACAGTGTGAAATAAGGAATATGCAGTTTTGCTGCCTTTGAGATAGCATGTTGGAGCTGATTTATTCACTTGGACTTAAGAAGCAGGTAAAGTACAACTGTAGGGAGTGAGCTCATTCATTTGTGTTCTTCGTTGCCAGTCTTCACTTGAAAGAGGTAAGGTGCATGCCCAGTGCTGTTTTCTTTGGGTGCTTTCTTAATAATTTATAATACCAACTTCTATTCTGGAATTAAATAGATCTGTAAATCATTTCAACATGTAAATATGAGTGGGAAAAAAAAAAAAAGATGGATTCATTCAAAAATGCTTAAAGAAAAATGAAACAGTTCAAAAAGTAACTCCATATCCAAGTTCAGATTTCATGAAGTTTCATGATCCTTGTGGCTTATGTTTTGATTTAAAGTAATTTAAAAGTTAATAATTAATAATAGCAACAATAATAGAATCTTTCAGGGAAATGGATACATGACAGTAGGAAATACAGGCACAGCAAACTTCAATGCTTTAAGGGAAGCACTGTGCCAAATTTCATGGAAGGTAATTTTCCAGTTTATTATGATCCTAACGTCAAATGACAAACTTTGCATAAAATAGTAAATTATATGTTAATAGTAAATCATGGTTGTTGCTGAATAGTTATAGGTAGAGTAGAAAATGCTGGCTTTCTGTATGGTAGGTAGAAAAATTAGCGCTCAAACCCAAGATTTATTACAATGGTTTATCTTGGATATTTTTTGAAAAGATGTGCTGAATATTTTTTCACTCTGCAAAACTCTTTGCTGAACTTGCTGCTAGGTCATTAGATTTATAAAGAGTGCAAAGTGGCTTTGTTGCAACATAAGCCACTGTGGAGAAAAGTACTGGCCTCTGTAGACTGTGTGATGATTCTGGCAGGAAATAAGCTCTGGCTGAAGAGCTCTTTGCTAGATCTGTTTTCTGCCTTCATCAAAGCCACAGTGGGGAGCCCAGTCCTTAAAAATAAAATAATTTAAAAAAAAAAAAAATCAAAAATTAAAAGGGTTCGACTACATACTAAGTAAATGTGTCCTTTGAGAGTACAGGAAACATTTGTTATCCTGATTCAGTCTAAACTGTCATTGATACAGAAATCCTCCTCAGAGAATCTGGGATTTGACTGAGGACCCTGGGATTTAGTCTAGTAATAGCCTAAGCCTTCTTGCTGTATTGGGTGAAGGGTTACTAGATCTGTACCTGAAAAGGTTGGTAAAATGAGGCTCAAAACTGTTTGAATTCAATATATTGAACTCCTAGGGGTTTTGAAGAGGCTAAAGGAAAGTTCTTTTTGATTTGCATATTGAACTTCTGGGGTTTTTTTAAATCTGATTTAAACCTGTGACCTATTATTTAAATCTGTAAATAGAAATTCACAAAAAGCATAGCTCAGATGTGCTTAAGTGAGTTGTCCAGTGCATGGAAACATTCCCAGCACTAGGACAACCATGTCTTTGAGTACTGTTTGAGCTACAGGCAGTCAACAGAGCTCATGTTACTGTTTCTGCCAGTTCGACCAGTGTCTCTCATTGTAGTTTGGACTTAGGGAATAAGCAAAATTCAACTCTGATAAATATAAGATGTGCTTTTTTTTTTTTTTGTCATTACATTACTCTGATGGCTTTTTGCCACCCTCAGAATTACATTACGTTTCATTGCCCAGCATGGCAGAGGTGACAGAGGTAAGAGGTGTGTCACAGTGCAGTGCTCTGTGTCACAGGGATGACTAGTCAGGAAATGGGGTGTGAGACATCAGGAAAGGAGAGGTACCTCAAACATGGAAGAAGGCAATTTTGATAGCGGCCTACTATGTTGAAGCTAGGTATTTCAAAACCTTTCTCCTTCAGGACTTCCATACAAAAAGTCCTAACTATTTCTAATTTTAGCTCTAGTCTCTTACAGTTCTGTATTTCTGCAGGAGGACTGACTCAGAAGGAAGATGCTGGTGAAGAGCTCAGCAGGATTTATGCTGTTCTTGCTCTCTCAATGCACTGCATCGGTGAGCACCAAAGAGGCAGTGGTCCTGGCTAATGCCCACCTTCTCCCCCAAAGAGACTATGAGAGACTGAGTAATGCCAATGAAAAAGGTACTCTTGAAGACAATGAGTGCTTAGGATGCATGCTGTGTTTTATTTTATTGTTTTGCTGTAACATTATCAGCCAAAATATTTAAATGTTAGTCCTGGAAAAATAATTTGAAATATGAACATGTCCTGCCACAAAGTCCCCAATCTTTAAAACCCTTGCTTAGCAACCATCTAATTCAAGAGAAATTAAAATCTTGTTGGTTTTTTGGGAGGTTTTGCTTAGTTTGTTGGTTTGTTGGTTTGTTTGTTTGTTTTGGGAGATTTTTAAAAATAAAATTCTGTGACATTTGAAGACTTAATCATATTTAGATTACATCTTACACCTCAATACCTAGATCCCATTGATACCTATAACTGAGGCATCCCTCTGCCTATCTAGCTTGCAAGGTCTAGGTTGATAGGTTTTTAATACACTTACCAGAGTAGATCTCACACAAAATATACACAAAAAGTAGTGGGACTGGTTCATTGTCATCCCCTAACTGATGGTACTTGAGGGTTTATAAAATTCACTTTTCAAGTGAATCTTATAACAATCAGCCTAAATGATTTACTTATTAGCTGTCTATAGAAATTGTTTTATAATGTTCTCTCAAAGGGGCAAATACAAGTGTCACTGTGTATATCACTGATTTGTACATAACTATATAAATGACTTAAATAATCCACCTATAAAATCATGGGATCCTGTTTGGAGGCAGGCAGGCAATGTCTACCAGGAGAACATTCTAAAAACTGGGGTATAGAGTCCTGTATGCAGGTCTGCTCTTTCAGGATATTTAATAATGTCATGCAGATAATATTGAGATTCAAAGTATTCTATTCATGGCTGTAGTTTCTATTAGGAAATGAAAGGCATAAAACTTAAGACCTTGGAAAGCCTACATACTCCTGCAAATCTGTCCTGAGTGGCTTAGAGTACCACTGAACTTCTGACTATGAAATATAACGGACTATATTGAATAATACTCTTTAACAGGTTTAGTCCATCTGGATTTCTACAAAGCCTATGATATAATACAATATTAAATCAGAAAGGTAGAGTTAAATCGAGATTGAAAAGAAAATGACAATGACTCGGGTAGAAAAGTAAGCCATAAAGTCAAGGTGAGACTGGGAGTATGTGCTTATAAGTGACTTCTTCAGCATTTGTATGGAGTATACCAATGCAAAAATAGGAATATAGTGATAGAATTTAATGATAACATGAAGGAGAGAAAGGCAAATATGAAAACTAGGAATATTATGTAGAATAAGATATTCTTAACTTATTACCCAGGAAGAAGCGCTGATTGACTAAAGAACAACATGGCACAAGAAAGAAAAGATGGATGCTGGATGTCCTTAAAATTAGATTGGGAACCAGATGAGGATTTCTAACAGGGTAGTGACACTTATTGAAGTCTACAATGTGTTTCAGTTGGAAGAGGAGAAATTTAATTGTTTTCTGAGAAGACTGTATGATACAATTCCCTACAGAACCAGTAGTAGATAAAATAGTCACTCATGGTCCCTTTCTCTCTCCAGAAAGTTAGGGGCACTTTTTCATTGTTGTTTTGGTTTGTTTGTTTTTTACACTAACCAAGCTGTTTACTGTACTTTTGATCTCTTGGTCACAAGACCATACAATACCATTTCTATTGTATGACAGGATAACAAACCTTTTTTTGAGTTTCTGAACATCTGCTGCGTGTTCTGCCCCAAAGTCTTCCTCCCTTTAGCTGAGTAAGTGCCCACCAGCTGTAACGAAGTCAGTCAGCTTCCAGCCAGAAGGCAATCATTCACTCACTCTAAAGGACAGAGTTCAATTTCTAAAATTGACTATTTGAACAGAAATTTCCTTTAATTATTTGTTGTTGTTTTGTTTTGTTTTCTTTTCTTTTCTTTTTCTCAGACTATCCAAGGGATTGTTTTGAGATTTTTCAGCGCACCAAAGGAAATTCCAGAGATGGCCTTTACATCATCCAACCAAAGGAGGACCCTATTGTTGTCTCTTGTAACATGCAGGATGGTGGCTGGACAGTAATCCAGCACATTACAGTCAACAGTACTGTCGACTTTGACAGGACTTGGCAGGACTACAAATATGGATTTGGCTCTGCTCATGACAACCACTGGTTAGGAAATGAATATATGCATCAGTTAACTAGCAGCTCTGTGCAATATATACTTGGAGTTAAACTTGTAAACCTAGATGCTGAAATCAAATGGGGACAGTATGAACCATTCCTTATTGAAAGCGAAGAGTCTCAATACCGAATTAGGGTTGGTCTATACAAAGGCAATGCCACTGATGCGCTGACCCTGGATACAGAAGCTTATCTCCATGACAACCAGAAGTTCACCACGAAGGACAGAGATAATGACAATTACTTTCTGAATTGTGCTAAACTGGAACTCAATGGCATTCCTGGGGGAGGCTGGTGGTATGATGCATGTGCTGGAGCAAATCTAAACCGTAGGAACGTGATCTACTGGCAAAAAGACTGCAACAAGCAACGCCCGTGCAAGTTTGCATGGATGATGATCAAACCCATTGAGCACCACCTGTCATATCCATCCAAGTCCTGCCCATGTCAGAAAGTTGAACTGTAGATAAGGCATGTGTACTTTGTAAGGAACATGGACTCTTCATCCAGTGACTGAAGTGAACTCATTGACTGAATAATCACACTAAGTAATCATGACTGAAAATTTAAATTAGGCCTCTGCAAGGGCTTTATGATAGCATATTGTTCAGGACTGGACCATGTCATAGAGATATGCAACCACACAAGTGTGAAACTGTCAGAAACTGAGGCCTCTACCACAAGATTTAAATAACCAGAAAATTTAAGTAATTCATTTTATAGTATTTTAGCCATAAGACAAGTCAGGTATGAAATCCAGGACATTATGTCTTGTACATGAATATAAATGCATTTCAGAAGGTTTTGTTCCAGTATCAATGTTCATGATTGATCTCCTATAATTGCACGTCTTCATATATCATGCAGGGCAGAAATTTTCAGTGAAGTTCCTACATTTACAAAATGCATTCTGGAGAGTATTGTGTACCATATGGCTGCAATGGGCCCTTTTTTTTCTAATTTTAGTTAACAGTATTTTAATTTACAAAATTGTAATTAGCCTCATCTCCCATGGCTTCTTTCTCCATTCCTTGGCTCTTCTTTTATCTCTACTTTTTAATGAGCCCATAAATATTTGGAATATTCAGCATAGGCTTTTCTTTTCCCCCTTTGTTTAAGAGCACACAGCACTAATGGGATTGTCAGCTTTCCCATTTAAAGCTACTAATCCAAAGCTTACAACCCATCTGAATTTTCCCCCAAGAAACTCAGAGAACACATTTTTTAAAAGATCAAATTGACTTTGTAATTGTTTATTTATTGCTCCTTTTTTTTTTTCCTGAATATCACTCCACTTTGTTGACCATTATTTGACTGTTGCTTCTTGCTGTTCCATGATGTGCTTCAGGTTTCTCTTTTTTTAATACCAGTGTGAGAAAAGAAGAGAGCATTGGCTTTATTTCACATTTGCTAGCTTCAATTGTTTTGGTACTCAGAATTGACATTATTTAAACACTGCTTTTTTTCTAGTTGTAAAATAAACCTTACTTATATAGACTTCTGTTTTAAAATAATAAATAAAAGGATTCTAGTTTTGATAACCTTGAAGACCTTGTTTTCTTTTACCTTTCTTTGAATTGCCATTTCTATATAATTGCATATCTGTATCATTGAAATAGCTTAATAATAACTGAGGAGGTTTTATTGTTACATTATATAAAATGTCGGGATAATAATTAGATTATCATGTATGTTTTCTTAGATATTTCTGTTACAGAAACTCAACCAACAGATACTGGCAAATCCCTGATTTTCAATTTAAAATAGTATTTCATAATTTTCATGAAAATTGCTTCACAGAAAATAAATTGTATTATGTTTTGAGAAGACCCAGACCATGAGGATTGCTTAAGAAGAGAAATTAATTGGGAAGCAGAAAGCCAAGAAAGCAATTTTTATTTTTTCATGATGCACTGCAACATTTTCAGAAAGAGATACAGCTATGTTACGTGGGTGAGGCCAACATAGCACACATGTCAGTTTTGCAGCATATGACTTCTTCTCCCCTGAATTTATGTTCAAAGATGGAAGTGTGATAAGGGAAAAATAGTTAGTACCTGAATTAGGTTTATATAATTGAGTAAATTTCATGTGGATTCTGCTGTAACTCAATCGGGATGCCTCCTCCAAAGCTGTAATGAGTATACAAGAAAATCACCTCAGTGCTGCCAGTTTTCCATAGCTTTTATTCAAATTGTTGGTCATATAACCAGATTCTCACATACCTTCCAAAAATGTGTTTTGAATAACCTTGACACGGAAGCGCAGAACAGAAAGTCTGCAGGCTGCCTCTGATCATCAAAGGCAAGTAGCGTGCTCTGCAGCACCCTTGGCCTGTTTGGGAATGTTTTGGAGGAAAGGACTCTGCAAATAAGTGTACAAATGACTTGGGCACCAGCAGCCCAAATCCAGCTGCCCAGTTTTGGAGGGACTCTGGTATTAACTGGAGCCCTACAAACCTATGATGACACTGAGTTTCAGTATAGGAATTAGATTAAAATGCAATAAAAAACTTATAACAACAGGTCTACAAGAAAGCAAGCAAGTAAAAAAAAACAAACAAAAAAACCACAAAAAAAACCAAAATCAAAACAAAAAACCACACACACACACACACACAAACCCCCCCACACCAAACAACAACAAAAAACCCCAACAGAATTATTAATTCAGTTCAAACAAAGAACTCAGGGACTGAGGTACATGCCACATTTCTAAACAAAGTATGAATGGAAATTACTAGTGGGGCTGGGTTTGGGACAAAGAATGGAAGGAAAATAAATAAGAATATTCAAAAACATTGACCAGCATGGAACCTTTAAAAGTGGACTAAATTCTACTTCATAATTCCCTAGGGAAAAACTATCTTAACTGATTTTTTTTCTTCTGTTGGTGAACCTTAATCACCAAACTGCAGAAATGCAATCCAGGAGGCAATCCATTCTGTCTACTTTTATTTTCTTTTGCCCATCACATTTCCCCTATGCGCTCTCTCTCAGCCTTTCCTCATCATGTTGCTGCCTGCAGTATAGGAAAGGAGGAGGGTCTTCCCACAAGGATGTGCTGAAACAAATCTACTTGGTCAAATAAATATCTTTCCAAAAAGTAAGCATGACAAGGTCTAGAGTCATAGGTTCCAGCTCTAAGCACCCAAGAATGGGAAACATGTTCCTCTTTTAACATGCAATCTCCTAACAATAACAGTTGAAATAGTTTTCTTCACTTCTTTGCTACTTTGCATTTTTCCCTATCCTGTGTTCTCAGCTGCAGGAAAGGTAAACACATTCCCACATAAAATACCACATTAATCAACTTGGAATTTATTTATGGTCTTTAAAAATTATTCAATTTTCATATGAGAAAGTGCTTGCTTTTGTTTGTGATTTTCCAGCCTTCCACATAAGATTTTTATGTGTTAACCATAGGTTTAAAAGTATGACAAAGTGCTTTTTGGACCAAAAGTACTGTGCATCAATAAATTAAAAACATTAGCTGCCCGGCCTCACTTTTTCCTTCTAGAATTAACAAGGAGTCCTTTAGTCAGTCTTACATCATCTGCATTTCAGAATGCATCAGGGCCCAGGCAGAGTGGCAGGGTACAGAGATGAATGCAGCCATGCTCTGCAGCTGGTATCCTGCGCTATACCCTCTCTCCACTCTTCCTTTTATAGCTGATGAATTGCACACCTAAGGAGCTCTTATGGACAGCATACAGTACAAACAACTGCCTGACCTCCCACTCTGTCTAGGTGGCTGCATCATGTAAGGAGTAGCAGATATTCCAGTTTAATCATGGAATTCTAATTCAGGGAGTCAATAACACCACCACAGTCCCCCCTCCCCAGACTTGAAAGGTCTACTGAAACAGCAACCAACAGCAAACAGGGTCCGGAGAAGTGCCTGTTGAGAAGAAAATTTTTGAAAATTTTTAAATGCTTGGGTTTTTTTTCAGGAAGACCGACTTTGATACATCAGGAGATACATGAAGAAACTAATGGCATGTAGTGGCTAATGGCAAAAGAATTGAGTAAAAGGCAGCACTTTTACTGAGTGTAATGAAAATTGAAGTTCCTTAATTCTGAAGAAATACATTTACCAAGATAGAAAGAACAATTGCAACAATATCCCTTTCTGAAACCACCAATAGTCACAGATTACCTCATGTTTTACAACACAGTGTTATCATTTTTTTAACTAGTTATAGATAAGGGGTCACTATTAATAAAATCATAAACAAGATGCTTATTTGAATGGTCAAAGTTTAAGGCTTTATGACACACAAATGTCAATTGTATGTGGAAGAAAAATTTTTAGTAGGTTCAAAAGGCAGCAATGGAGCTTTGGGATGACCACATAAAAAATAACTGGCCTCTTTCTGATTTGGTAGGGGCAAAGCCAAGTAGTTAAGTGAAAAGACACAATATCTATTTTTGTAGTTAAGGTTTAGCAGGGTGTTTCAAAATGGGGAAGCCACTGAGTGCCCAGTAGCTGCAGGAGCATTACGGGAGCCAGTGGAGGCCTTGGAGTCTCCAAGGCAAACACCACAGGTGAGCATTTCAAAGGAAAGTTCTGATCCCGCTCTGTAGCTCATAAAAGTAGTGAACATGGACCATTCTTGTGGGGTTTTTGTTTGTTTGGGGTTTTTAAACCCCCTGTAATATAAAGAAGTGAGCAGTATGGAGTTTCTTGGGCAGAGTCCTTTCCAACAGCGGGGTACCTTGATGTACAGTTCACAGCAAATGGACTGCAGTTACTCCAGCTGGATTGTTAGGTACATTTGAGGAAACACCTCTTTGTTTCTCACCATGCCCACGTGAGAAACATAATAATATTCTTCATGTTATTTCTATCTGTATAGAAAGGAAAGAAAATTAATTTCAGAGGAAAGTTACACATTTCTGTTTGTTTGTTTTCCTAAAGCAAAGAATCCAGAGAAGGCAGCAGTAATTATGTCCCCTAAAAATTACAGAGTAACTTTTAAAAAGAAGAATCCAAAAGTTCTCCTTCAATATGAAGATTTTGGGAATCCAAAACTATGAATGGGCAATTTGGAAACTGTTAAAGAAGCATCTTACAAAATCCTATTAAAAATTCAGAATCTGAATAAAATCCACAGGTATTGAATTCAGTTTCAAACTTTCCAATTTCAAAGTTCTAGTTTCATAATAACTACATTCTATGAGAAAACAGCATCTTCCAAATTGATATAGGATTCTTTAATTATTGTAATGACTTCTCAGTTAAATTTAACATGTTGACCACACCTCAGAGAGATTTTTATTCCTTCAGCGATGTGATTATCCTTAGCTACATTTGCATTAAGATTTATCAGTTAAATTAGTTTGACATGTTCAGGTCATCTATCAAATATGACAAGGAGGCAACGTGACAGATTACTGAGAAAAAGCCCTATGTGCAAGATAAAATGATCAGAATAGTTAAAGATGGGGACTTTTCATGAGACTCAGCTCTAAAATTGGAACAACAGCTAAAGAGAGATAAGAAAGTACAATGAAGATTTTGGCTAGTTGTCCATCCCTGCCTCTAGATCTAGGCTCCTCAAGTCCATACACCCCAGTGCAGGTCTCATTACAGATACAGACGAGATGAGGAACAAAAATCCACATATGAAAATAACTTTCAACAGTTAATAGCAGTTAACAATTGACATGCATAGTTGAGCTGGATAAGTATTATTGGTAATTGAATTGTATAATTAATGGAAAAATATTTTCTATCATATTTTCAGTTTGTTACAATATTTTCTTTATAACTCTTTTGATTTCATTCTTCCTCAATTCAACAGGATTTTTACAGTAAAGGAAACCCTTGAATATATGGTCAATCATGACTTTTTGTCCTTTGCAAAGCTCTTCACTCCAAGGAGTCACAGAAAGTACACAACTATATCCAGGTGTTCTACACCTGTTTAAAAATTCTGAGAACTCTTCCAAGTATTTATCTACAAACATAAATTATATTTACAGAAAATTAATATTAGTTGATAATTTAAGGGGATCTGGAAATTTTAGAGAGGTTGGCATATATCAAGAGGTAGAGACAAAAATCCTCCCCAGGTTTGTGAGAAAATTCAATACTCAAAAATATAAAAGGTGCTGGGCCTCTGAAAAGCTTAGTAAGGGATGTATATTAATGCATCTATATTGATAATACATACATATATATCTATATATATGTATGTGTATGTAATTATGTATAAATAAAATGTAATTTTACATGAAAACATTTCACTAGTCCATGACCATAATCAATTGTAGGATCAGTAAAAATTTCATTAAAAGGACAGAAATACAGATAACAAGATTGTCCTACACTGCAACAGTTTTACACCACTTTTAAAGGTACAAAATAATGCTGACCACATTTGTCTTTTTGTGATTTTGATTTTTTTTTTTTGAGAATAAACATCCTACATAACAATAAAGCAACACACACTTCTTTGTATAATTCTTGATATTTACAATGTACTCATGTTCAGTCATGTAATTTCTCACAGGATTAAGTGCTTAGCAGCATAATTTGAGGACATATTTCACAATTACATTGAACCAACATTGTTGCATCCATTACTGTGTAGTCTAATACATTTACTGAGTACAGAGTCCATAAACATTTACAGAACCTTCTTGTTCAACAGAAGCCAAAACCAACACAAAATACCCTGTTTCATTTCAGTAGAAGCCAATGCTTCACTTTAGCAATAAAAGTGCAGCTAGCAGGAACTGTTACTACCTCATAAATTTTGCCTTTAACTACAGCTTGTGCCCCAGAGGGGCACATTCATTTGCTAAAAATCAAGCATAGTTTACTGAATGTCTGATCTGATGTAATATAAAATAAACCCACTGTATTAATCAATTTGTACATACCCACTGTACACAGGATAAGCTCTGGATAGTGACAGAGCAAAGTTGATGAAAGGGTCTTTATAAAAACTTCCATTCTCCTTTCATAAGTAAGCATATGCTAATGCAAAAAAAAAAAAAAAGAGGCACAGCATGGTGCATTACAAAATCAATCGTGAATTTAAAGAACATATTTTTACATTATTACACTATTGATCTTTCACTGACACAATTTTGCCCTTCAGAGATGGGGGATAAAAGAAGTGTTAATTACTTGTACTGTGATTGTTGAAATGGTGGAATTATTTATCTGTAGAAAAATATTTTGATGGTATAATAATTTAATAAATTATACAAACAATTTCACTGAGAGCAATGGTACATTCACAATGACTAATATAATCCCTGAAATGTGCAACTGCATCATGTCAGCACTGCAATATCCCAGTAATGTGTATAGTAGATAAAATGTGAAGATTGCCCAAAACTAATATTCTAGCGTGTCTCACTCAAAATTTTGATAGAAAGGTTAGAACTGATTTTGAATGTGGGGTACTTGAAGATCTTTCTCAACTATTAATAAACATTTATTTTCTTTAAGACTTCATTCCTCGTGACTCCTGTTGCCATTAACATTGCCACATGGAGACAGGTGAGCAGCTCAGCCCCAGTGGCCTTGTGCTGAAAGCAGCCCCTGCCTGTGCTCTCAGTCACTGCCGAGGACTCCTGCCAACCTGTCAAACACACCAGCCAGGCATGGGCAGTTCAGCCCTGGCACCAAAAGCCGTGCCAAACCTCAGCCACTGGCCAGTGTCTCAGTTCATTGTGACTGGGCCAGTACAGCCTTGTCCCAGTAGCCACAGCCACCGGAGGGGTTGGCTCCAGCCCCCAGTACTGTAGCAGATATAGTTCTGCTGGACCAAAGGACAGTGCCTGAAGGTAACCTGTGTTTCCAAGCACCTAATGCTGACTAGTATTTGTAAAGCTATTTAAAGATAAAATATATAAAGTGTCCATAACAGTGTTACAGAAATATTTACTTTAAAAATTCTTCTTTCAGGGATTCCAATTCTGTCACTGCTTTTATATAGGTAAACATACAGTGCACCAGTACCTATTTTTCTCTTGTTCTGTGTCATTCCATCAGTAGTGAAAAATTTGGGGCTCAGGGAGGGCACAAAAAGAGTGATTTCAAAAAAGACTTTCCTTGTGTTGTAGATAGACTGTGTCCATTATGTTTTACAGTCAGTTGTGATTTGTACCATTGTCACTATTGCATAAAATTTTAAAATTTCCTTCAGAGATAGTGGGATGTGGAGAAATTTAGAGATATCTGCTAACCATCAGCATTTTTACAGATGACAGTGACTTGCATGATGGGTTGGGACTGAGATTGGGACTGGCTTCTTTATAGAGAAAATACATTATCTATTCCCTCCACTGCGAGCCCTTCCTATGTCTCCATAAAAGTCCTCCTTCAGTGGAAATTTTATCAGTATTACAATCTCCTGCAATATGTGTGTTCATTTGGAGTATTATGAATCTCCCTAACCATTTAGTATTGGGCATGACAGCATTTATTTCTTTACACAGTCCTTGTTTCATTTCATCAGCAGGTGGAAAAGTCTCAAACCAGAAGTAGTACAAGCTCCATTGCTTGGTACCTTGAAAACTAAATAGACAACACACTAGCAAGGAATTATAGAAAGAAACACTTCTGCTCTACAGGGAGACAGACGGGGTGACCTGACCTGATGACTAGATGATTATCCCAGTCTAATTTCCAGTAGTTTACAATTTACTCTACATATTCTCAGGCTGAAAGAAAGACATAAGACCCTAAACACAATAACTTTAATGCAGATCTACTGCATAGTCAAAAACAAACTGTGTTGCTCATTGCAGCCACTGACTTTTTTATCCCAAGCACAATATTTTCATGCACAATTGAACTTTTCAGCTGATTTTTTTAACCACTAGATACATAAAGCAACATCTCTGAAAAGACAGAATTACAGTCAATTTTCTAGGTTACATCCATATCTATATTTCCCCTTATTTCTTGTACAAAAGTGATTATGGCAGTCTAGTATTGCCCTGCCAGTATAGTTTCTCTTCTACTTTTTTCTTTTTCCACTGGCAGAAAAGCAGCATCTTAAAAGTCTTCCTGAATGTTTTATTACAGAGAGCATAACACATGGGGTTGACGGTGCTGTTCACATAGCATAGCCAATATCCAAGGTGCCACAGTGTCACTGGAATGCATTCAGAGCAAAATGTGGAGATTAAAACCATGATATTATAGGGGGTCCATGTCATGATAAAAGCCAAAAGAATGGCACTTAATGTCTGTGCTGCTTTGCGCTCCTTTATAAGAACCATCCGTTTCCTTTTGGTGATTTGGTTATTTATATTTGGATCCATGGTTTTGATGGAAGGAGCCTTTGACAGAGCAGCAGAACAAGGAGTTATTTTTACTTTTTGGCAACCATTGTTGGCTTCCTGGGCACCATCAGCCTTAACCATCAATCGGAATTTATAGGACACACATTTTTTACTTTTCTGTATGTGGTCTTTGGCAGGTGACAAAAAGTATTTCTGGTTCTCAAAATCATTCTCTTCAGGCTGGTCTTTGACAACAACATCTGTACTCTCATTAAACTCTTCTATCTTGCTTTTAGCCGGACTTCCATAAGTTACTTGGAAAACTGAGTCAGAGGCAAGTTTATCCTCCTCTTCTGACGATGCATAGCTGCTGCAGGTGGTTAACTGGTCCGCTTTAGCCCAGTCGAGACAAGTACTCGCTGCCTGAGAGGCTTTCACCGTAGCTGATGTACTGCGACTAGATGAAGACCAAGAAGCCTGACACCTCTCTCTTTTGACCAAGTTTTGTTGCTTGCAACTGAAGCAAGACTTCAAGAGAGCTTTCTGAGGTTTTATTGTCTCAAACTCTGCCACAGACTCTGAACCCTGCAGTTCAGCAAGGTCCTTGGTACGTTTCTCTGTCTCTTTATAGATGCGGCAGTACAGAATGGTCATCACAGACACCGGAATGTAAAAAGCAGCAATTGCAGTACCAAAGGTGACAATAGGTTCATCTAGAAACTGGATCTGGCACTCTTCAGGTGGCACTGTTCGTTCACCCACAAAATACTGCCAACACAAGATTACAGGTGCCCACAACACAAAGGAAATTAGCCAAGCTAGACCAATCATGATGCCAGCTCTTTTGGGTGTGCGTTTGGCCCTGTAAGTTAAAGGCCTTGTGATGGAAAAATATCTGTCAAAACTGATGACTAGGAGGTTCATTACTGAGGCATTGCTAGCTACATAGTCCAGTGCCAGCCACAGGTCACAGGCAAGGCTTCCAAGAGACCAATGGCCTATGAGTATATAGGATGTATAAAGGTTCATAGAAAATATCCCAATGATGAGATCTGCACAGGCAAGGCTGAGCAAGTAATAATTGTTGACAGTTTTGAGCTGACTATTAACCTTAAAGGATATCATTACAAGAATATTTCCCACTATGGTTATTAAGCTTACAATTGCAGTCACAGTGGCAATAGTAATGACTTCCCAGAGGCTATGCCCTTCTAACTGCTTATGGTTGATGGATGAACTGTTTGCAACAGTAGAATTGCTGAATAAATTGACTTCCATTCTTGTTCTTGGTGTATTGTCATCAGGATCTTAGCACTGTTGCATATTGCTTTCTGTATTCAAAAACATCCTTTTGGAGATAGCTATAAAGATCAAGGGGGGGGGGAACAACAGAAAGTACCTCGTTAAATAGCACAGATTTCCATTTGAGTTTCCATAAAAACACTTGTAAAGTAACATATCAAATTATTTGTGTTCTCCTTTTGCATTTAGATTATTCTTTCTACTCTTGTAAACGTAACTAAAACCCACAAATGTACATCCCAAGACAACATACTCTGACACTTCATGACATTTTGAAATGTCAAACTGTTGTTTCATAGGATAGTCAATTACACCAACACTTACATTTTTAATAGCTTAGGAGACACTACATATTCTCAAAGACAGACATGTTAAATTTTGCCTTGCAATAAGACAGTGAGTCACTGTGTTGTTTCCTACAGTACTATGTAGAAGGCATGCCAAGGTTCATAAATTACCTTTGGAAAATTTGGAAAAGTTGCCACCAACAGAAAGAGAGTAAGAGAAAACTGAGGATACACGGGGAACTAGGAACTACACTGGCATGGTGATAGCAAGCAACAATTAAGTGTTAGAAGTGCTTGAGGTGGTTGAGGGGGAATCTTTGAGCTAAGGAAGCAGGCAAGGTCAAGAAGATGTTTTTAGAAAAATAATTTAGGCAGGTAAGACTCTTCTTCATCAAGAGATCTCAGGACAGAGGAGACTGACTGGGTTAGGCATGGAACAACAGTCTGAGTAGTTTTGGTGAGTGAATGGTAGGACTGAGGACAGAAAGGAGTAAATTAAAGAGGAAGACGCAGCAGATAACCACAGTGACAAAGAATGTAACAAAAACAATTTAATATTTGCATAAGCAGCAAAAGGTGAAAACAGGACCACTCTTTTAATGCATACATACCTCTGACATCCATTCCTTCCTACATTCTTAAGTGCTGTTTTCTTGTGCCAGTTAATACATGCTTGTATGAAGGCAAAATTTCTTTCATGGATACCCTCTGGAGTAGGAGAAATTCCATCACATCAGATGATGCTAACAACTTGCTTGATGTTTAGTCTTGCAAAACTGTGTAATTTTGGAATAGTCAAATAGTACTTAGTTTTTAAAGTCAGAAATGAAAGAAAAATTATTAACAGATTTTTCTTTTGGGCATATTGCCAATGAAAAACAAGTAAGATGATCCCTTTTTTCAAAGCAGACACAGGTTCAGCTAAAACTCATCCAAATCACTATTAAGCCCAGCTGTAAGTCTTGAGGATTCTCTCTGCATCAGTTCTCTTTTATATGGTCCTCCCTATCCATCCATATCACTTCTCTGTGTTGTCATCTTTCATCCTAACTCTCAGAACATTGTTTTCTTTGGTCTTGGCAAGTGTCTTGTATTAACTGCAAGCTGCTACAGCCTATCCCTTTCTGATATCTATCTTTTGTAGCAAGTAGTTGGGTCCTGTCTCTTATCAGCTGAATACAATTTTTTATAGCCACTAGTTGAACTTTCAGAAAAGGATCTCATTTTCTTTCATTGTCCTCTTTGCCCAGGAAGGTGGTGGAGTCACTATCCCTGGAAGTGTTTAAGAGGCATCTGGACCTGGTGCTGGGTGATATGGTTTAGTGGTTTAGGGGTTACAGTGGCAGTGCTGGGTTGGTGGTTGGACTTCATGATCTAAAGGGTCTCCTCCAACCTTGTTTTTATTGTTTCCTTCACTTTTGTCCCAGGTCTCCTAGGTGTCCACAGAAGTGTATCATCTTTCTACGTCAAATTTTACCTAATGATTATCTCTTGTTATGATGAAACTGGATAATGGCAAGTTTCCTGAGGTACTGAGACTTCTGCCTATCGTACTACTCAAAATGGTTCTCCATCTGTGTGCCTGTCATCTCCTGTCTTATATTTAAATGTTTGTGCATCTGTATTCTACTTATACACAGCATACATTGAACCTAATTCAACACGATTGTAGTTCATGTATAAACCTTGCAGACTAGCAATACTCATAGTATATGCATATTGACCATCTGTATGCTTGGCTGTCTCTCTCCAACCTCCAGAGCCAGTCTAGCAGCCAAGAATAACTGAAGTGGCACAGCAGTCCTAATAAGCCCTATGCAAAGAAAGACATTTCATCCTGGTTCTGCATTCTGCAAAGACTTCCCTCAAGTAAGAGTTGCCCTGGTGGCTGGGCATGCTGACTTTACAAACCTTTACACAACCTTGAAGGGTAAAAATTCACTTAATGTGAAACAAAGGTGTGTGGAGCTGTGATAGGTAGCTGACCTGTGAGAGATGAATCTGTATCTCTGCTACCTCATGTGGCTTATGCTTCTTTTTCTGTGGACAGTCAGCACATTGTTCTGCACATTAAAAGTTCCATGTGACTAAATTTTTAAGCATGGCAGAGTAGTGGGTTTAGTGTGACAATGTCCAGGGACAGTTAGAGCCATTTGCTTCTTAAGGGAAGGTGAGCACAGGTGGAGAACGATGCCAAGGCAGGTGGGAACTAAGACTTCACCAAGAAGCCGCAAGATGTGGAGAAGCACGTTTGGTCCTTGAGAAGGCCAGAGACAGTGATGAAGGTCAGACATAGTCCAGTGATTGCGCAGCAAGTCTGTAGTGATGAGAAAGGTCCAAGACCAATCCAGGAAGTCCAGGCAGCAGGTCTGAGTCAGGATCTGAGTCAGGATTGAGGAGATGAAAGACCAGTGTAGATGTAGCTGCCGTGAGGGTCAGTGGTACAGCCTCAGCTTAAAAGGAAAAGGGGAGAGAGGCCCTCATTTCTAGCTTTCTTCACAACAGGTCTTATTAGCAGTGCAGCTGACCTTGGATTCACCCAGCTAAACTCTAACATAGCCAGTGGTACTCCTAGAAGGGGCTGTGCTCTGGCCTCGACAGCTAATGTACCTGAAACATTAGCTCATGTCAGGGCTCATGTCAGGACTTTTAGGCAAGTTGCAAGATACCAGCTAAGGCTAGAGATGGTTGTAAAAAGGCACCAGTTATGAATATCAAGCACATGGATAAACATATATTAACTTCTACATTTGCCTAATATCTGGGTTTGAGCAGCCACACAGGAGTTTGTTTCAACTTTCTGCTTTTTTTTTGCCAGAAGATAACACTTTTCTCAGAAGAGGGAAGACTAAAAATTGTCTAGATGCTGTGGCCTGTAATGTTTTGTCTTTGTCATAGGTAGTGTGTCCCACTCTTAGGTCACGTACCTTCCCTAAAATTAGGATTTAGGAAGAAAGACTGCTGAAACTATGCCATGTGGATCGCAGACTTCAGAGCAACAGGAGAAGCAGAAATTGTTGTCCTGACACAATTGTTCTTGCTTTGAACTGACATGGGTGGCAGAAACACTGCTAATATGGTATGGAAACCACAACTAATTTCTTATGAAAAAGCACTCCTTTTATCATCATGTGAAGCCTTCCCTCCCTAGCAGGCTGTTTTACTGTGATGTCTATAAAAGCTGACAGTAGCTAAGCTGCTATTATGCAAAACTCTTCTTGGCATGTTGACCATTCTCGCCACTTCTTCATACTCTATCATCTTTTGTTTCATAGGTCTGTGTTAACACTTCTTGGCATTACCTTTTGTCATCTATTTGTGTATCACTCAAGGCAATAGTGCCCGTGAGCTGGACTCCTGTGTGCTATGGTAACATAATTTATGTTGTCTATCTGTGAGATGATAATAATAGGGAGATCAAAATTAATTACAAAATCAAAATGCTTATGTACAGTATCATGACTTTTCTATGTCTCATAATTATTGATGCATAATGTTCAACCTTGTGAGTTGTAATCGTATTTGCTATTTGTTGCCAAATATTAATGATATTTTTTCAATCTATCTGTAAGTATTAATTAACGTGACTTGTCAAATTTGTGCATATAGTCAGCTTCCAGTTATCTTCAGGCAGATTGTTTGTGTCACAGATTAATTGCACCACAGATGCAGGCACAGCTTGGGTTCGCCAGGTCTTACTAACTCTAACTCATTCTGGGTCTGCCAGACCTGTGCTGACTGCACAAGAATCGCTTGAATGTCTTTGCAACATGTTTGCCAGTGCTGCTCCCTAGTTTTTTATTTATTTGTTTGTCTGCCAAGTTAATTTACTGATTTGCTGTATGCCATGCCCCAGAACTAAGCAGCCCTTACCACAGCTAGTAGTGCAGAGAAAGGACAGTCCATGATTTCACAGAATGGGAGTTGTGGTCACATTTTGTTGGAGGGGCTACTGGGTTTAAAAACTCTTTAAAACCAAATTGATGTTTTAATGTGTGTTGTGAAATGACAGCCTGCATGCTTAAGAGGGATCTGGCAAGCGGGTGTTGGAAACTGGTGAACTTACCCAAGGACACATGGGTGGATGCTTAGTTCAAGAAGAGGACAAACCAGCCTAGCACTATGGCACAAAACTGTTCCTGTGTCTCTGCTCTGTCCCCAGAGAACAACACTCCTCCAGTGGCTGCGGAGTCACCTCCCGGGGGCACATAGCACAGGCTTCTTTGTAACACCCTGTCAGCCTGACAGCAGTCACTTTTTTCCTCATTTGCTGCAGAAACCAAAGGTCCTGCACTTTGGTCACAACAACCCCATGCCATGATACAGACTGGTGGAAGAGTGACTGGAAAGCTGTCCCGTGGAAAAGGAGCTGGAGGTGCCGGTCGACGCCACAGCTGAACGTGATCCAGTGTGTGCCCAGGGGGCCAAGAAGGCCAATGGCATCCTGGCCTGTACCGCAATAGTGTGGCCAGAAATGGCAGGACGGGGCAGTGAATGTCCCCCTGTACTCACCACGGGTGAGGCCACACCTCGAATTCTGTGTTCGGTTCTGGGCCCCTCACTACGTGAAACACATGGAGGGGCTGGAGCATGTCCAGAGAAGGGGAATAGAGCTGGTGAAGGGTTTGGAGCACAGGGCTTAGGAGGAAAGCTGGGTTTGTTTAACCTAGAGAAAAGAAGGTTCAGGGGAGAGACCTTAGTGTTCTCTAAAACTACCTGAAAGGAGGTTGTGGTGAGGTGGGGCTTGTTCTCTTTGCCCTGGTAGCAACCAGCTAGAAGAAATGGCCTCAAGTTACACCAGAGGAGGGTTAGATTGGATATTGGGAAAACTTCTTCGCCAAAAGGGTGAAGAGGCGTTGGAACAGGCTGCCCAGGGAAGCCGTGGAATCACCATCCCAGGAGGTATTTAAAAGATGTGTACATGTGGTGCTTATTAACAGGTTTAGTGGTGGACGTGGCACTATGGGTCAGCAGTTGGATTCAGTGGCATTAAAGATCTTTTCCAACCTAAATAATTCCACGATCCCTGTGGCTTTAGCTAAGCGTTAGGTTTTAAATACGTTTTTGTTGAAGATGTTTTTTCTTTATTTTTAATACATTGCTTAGCGATTTTCCACTCCTTGCTCGTTGAGACCTGCAGAGGGTTCCAGGGCAGGGCGTCCCGTGGCCCCTGCCCGGGCTGTCCCCGGGCGCTGCGGGGCTGTCCCCGGGAGATGCGGGGCTGTCCCCGGGAGATGCGGGGCTGTCCCCGGGCCCTGCGGGGCTGTCCCGGCCTGCCGCGGCCGGCAGGAGGCGCTGCTGAGGGCGCGGGCGCCGCCATTTCCCCGCGGCCCGGCGAGCGGCCCTTTCCGGAGTGGGCGGGGCGGGCGCGGCCCGGGAGGCGCAGCCGGGCCATGCAGGCGGAGCGGGGCGGCAGCCGGGGCGGCAGCCGGGCCCGCAGGGAAGGCGGGCGGCACGGCCGGCGGCGTCCCGGCGGCGCGGCCGAGGCGGCGGCCGAGGGGAGCGGCGGGGACGGCCACGGTGGCGGAGGAGGCGGAGGCCGGGGAAGAGGCGGCGCTTACGGACCGCGAGGAGGAGGAGGCGGGGGCCGGGGCAGGCGAGAGCCCCGGGGCCGCGGGGCAGCGCCGCCGCCCAGCGCTCGGCAGCAGCACCAGCACCAGCACCGGGTAGGCGGGAGCAGGGCCCGCCCCCCGCGGGCAGGCGGAGCGCAGCGCGGCGGGGCACGGGCGGTGCTGCGGGTGGGGGCATAACCCTCCCGTCCCCTCCCCTTTCCTTCCCATCCCCGCCCCTTCCCTTCTCTTGCCCTCCCCTCCCCTTCCCTGCCCTGCCCGAGGTGGAGCCGGGCCGGCAGCTCCTGCCGGGCCCCTCCCGGGAGTTTGCCGGGGCAGGGCAGGGCAGGGTGCGGCGGCACCTCCCGGGCCAGCCCGGCTCCTGCAGCCGCCCTCTGCCCCATCGTCCTGCCCTGCGACTGCTCAGCCGGCTCCTCTGTGCCCTGGGGCAGCTACACAGGCGTTTTCTGGCCGAAGTATGTGTGTAATTTTGCGTTGAAAAGATGAAAGTCTTTTTTGAAAAATACGTTTGAAAAAATACATCTCTGTTTGCAAGCAGAGATGAAGAATTGCTGAATATTTTTGGCACAGTTGATTGGTTGGACTCGGATGATCTTAGAGATCTTTTCCAACCACAGCGATACAGTCAAAAGTGGAATTGAGCATGTCTCTGGTCCAGCCCGCGGTTCTGACAGTGAAGACATGTGGTAACATAGCTTGCCTTACATAATGGATATCTGTGATTCACTGGGACATGTAGTTATCATTAATGAAAGGTGATGGTTGTGCTTTGACCAATAATAAAATATTTTAGCAGATTAAAAGTAGCACAGACATGCCAGTGTGTGGCACAACTACATCTGCAGTTTCCCGTGGCGATGTTAAAATGTTTCTATAACCTATGAGTTAAACACTGAGCCTTTACAAACAGGTTTTGTAAAAAATGCTTTGACAGTACTACATCTAGATAGTCTTGCTTCTGTTAGCATTGTTGCAACATAGAAATTATGATTGTAGAAGTCCGGATTGGCAAAGATATTACAATGAAGACTTAATACTGATTGGTGGTGGCAGCACTGGGAGTCCTAATGTAGATAGACCAGCTGCTACCCCATTTCCAGCATCATGTTAATTAGATTCACTTTGACTTTCATGATGCCATGGCTTCAATTGAACCCAGCCAGTGTTTAGAATTCCCATGGTTGCTGGTGGATTTTAAAAATATATTAATTTTGTCATTGTACTGAGATACATTTTAACACTCATGTTTTGGGGGGTAAAAGTTGCGGCTAGATTGGTACAGTTACCTAGAGCAATGGTCCATGATTTCACATTATGAATTGCTGAGTTCACACTGATATGTGCAGACAGGTTTGGGTGTGAAACAGTAGCTTTCCCTCCTAAACCACAGAGGCATACGAGGGAAATCAGCACCTGTATGTATTAGCTGAGAAAACTTCTATCCTAGGCTCTTTTTTTTTCCAAGTCATTCAGCCCTTTCTTACAAAGTTGAAATACATTAGTGTCTGTGTTTTCCCTGGTGCTATTGACTCAACAGGACCCACTTAGTAATTTAAAAGGTTCACTCAGGAAGGAAATCATGTTGTATGTGCCTGTTTTTGCCTCGATGGTTGTTTTAAGTATTTCAGGAAGCAATTAAAATTTTGTCTCTTGGCACAGTTTAAATATGTTCTGCCTCATCACTGTGTTATTGACTTGAATATGCTCTTCATCTCAGTCTAGCATGGTGACTTGATTTATTTTCGACCAAGGCTAATATGGGTTGGGTCTTTAAAAGTGAAGCAATAGCTAAGATTTTCCCAGAACTCTGCTAAAGACTGCTCAAGTGTAATGCTCTTCCTGCACTGGAGGGTTTTCATGTTAAACACTGTATAGTCTCTTAGCACAGCTGCCACAAATCTTGTGCTTAGCAGCTTGGATGGGACTGACTCCCAGCAATCCAGCCACAGGGCCAGCAGCTGTGCCAGCCTGCAGCTGCTGATGCCTGGTGCTACCTCTGAGCCAATCTCAGAGTTCACCTCTTCTGGAGCAGGGAAGACCTTTCAGCTGCGTGGCCTGCTCTTATCTGACGGGGAGTTACTACCTTTTATTCCCAGTTCTTTGGTGTTCTCTCTGTTCAACAAAGTGACTGGTATTATGTGAGTGCACTGCCTTAGTGAGAGGATGTTTGGCCCAGAGTAAGTGGTGTGTGTGAGAGAAGACCTCGCCAGTCTTTCAGTAACAGAGGGCAAATCTCGTCAAGTGGTGATATGTGAATGGTAAACCTGGAAAGCTGGGTAATAATACAGGAAGTGTGATGGTCTTACCATATTCCCTTTCCTTACTGTGTGCTGAGAAGGTGAAATCTTCTCTGAAAAATTTATTTTTTTTTTTAACAGTGAAGTAGAAATTTGCATTACATTGCATAATATTTTGGCAGCTATATTTCTTAGTCAATTGCATTCATTTAAAACTGCTGTTAGTTATAAATTTTGTTGTTTGGACATTTTAATTTAATGGTTCCCAAGCTTGTGTTTGAAGCTACAGGAGGATATTATTTCTGACCTGTATAACAGGGAGAAAAAAGTGTTGTGGTGGCACATTGAGTTCTCAGTTTTGTGTGGACACGTGAAGACTGGACACCACATTACATGCTTTACACTACTGCAAGGGTCCTGTAATTCTTTGGTTTTAGTCATGGATGATCAACTGTGTTATGTGCAAAGCCTTTGAAAACCCAGTACCTGCTGAGTCAGTTCTCCCCACCTCGGCTGTGTGCTAATGTAGAAGGACATCAAGGTGCTGTTTATAAATAATTGACTTCATAGCCTGCACGGGAGATACAGCTGTGGATCAGGATCTTGGAGATAAAAGTTTTCATGATTTTTGTGAGCTCTTAAGAAGGCAGCTCTCTGAGTAACTCCCCAGCTCCACATTTGATATGTGATGCTTCTCCTCTCAAACACAGAATTGGTTAAGAAGCCCTGAGGAGGAGTGTTCTTATTCCTGGTCAAGAGAGAAAAGAATCTTCCACTTGTTATGTCTTTTTGTAACTAATGCGCATGCTGATTTAACTGGCTTGTTTACTGAAGATTGTGTCCTCCCTTCAAAAATGAATCTGTCTAATTATGACCAGCTGGTTTACCAAATGGCAGATCTTTGTAGATCTGTCATCTTGAATCATTTTCTGAGCTATGCTATGTTAAATGATTAAAACACCAATGCAATTACTCGTTTTTAGTAAAATGTAGAATTATAATACTGAAAGTTAAAAGTCCAATTGACGTTGGCTCAGTATAATTTCCCACTCTTAGTCTAACTCATCTAACTTGCTCAGAATATTAGGTGCTATCAGAATATTAAAGTTGCTATGAGATGCAACGTAATGAAACAGAAACAACTTCTGAAACTGTGGATGTGATGCTGGGTTTTATTTTGATGGTCCTTGACCACATCCTTTTGTGGGTGGTTTAAGGAAATTTTCCTTTGTCCTTTATTATGTTTGCAATTTATGATGTATTCTTTTAGCTTTCTATTCAGTGTGCTTGTAATGATGCTACTAATGTAATGATGCTACTAGGTGGAATTGGCAGGTCTGTTTTAATGTTCCTTTTCTGATGTTGGGCATTGGTTGCAGTAAATATTTTATTGTTAAACAATGGACGTTAACAGATGGATTTTAGTGCAGTCTTTCTTAGATATGGCTAGTTTCAAGATGACATCACATTTATTTAGTGTTTATTATATCTTCATTCTTGTAGTCCATGCACATATAGAACTGATCTAAGAGAACGTCTAATGATGTCAGCATTAGATAGATTTTTTCCTAATTAATATCAGCTGAATCTTTACATTCTAAGCAACTGCAAAAAGCAGTTCACAGGCACAGTAACAAAAGCTTGCATTTTTCAAATGCAGATATGTTTCATTTCCTTTGAAGCACTGCAACAGAACTTCCGCAGATAGAAGAATAGGTTTTTGGATCTTGAAAACAATGAATCTCTTGATATTTTAAGTTAGTGTTCTCTAAAGCAACAAAAAAACCCCTTACTTAAATTAACGTACATCAATTTGTGAGCTGTACTTAATTACTAATGAGGTGCGAAGAGCTTTCCTTCTCAGGAGTTTCTCTGCTGTGATTGTTCAGTGTCAAACTGGTGTTTGATAAACAGGATTCTACAAGGCTTCATTCTGTATCTGCTCATGTTCTGTGTTTCTATTAATAATTCTGATGAAGGAGTAAAATACACAGTGTTAAAATTTGCAGACAGTGCTAAACTGGCAGGAGGGTGGAGCACAGAACACAGTCTCAACAAATGGGAGAAACAGCCTGCAGTAAGGTGTAATTCAAGGTCAAATATAATACAACTACATTTACATAGGAAAAATCTGTAGAGGTGTGTGACTGATTAAGCTGCAATTTTATAGAAGGGAACTGTCAGCTTAATGGATGAGAAGGTATCAATTAGCAATGCAATCACTCTGAAGAACTGGTTCTATTTTTGCAAGATTTGGACCAGCTGGGGAAAGTTCAGAGGGAAGGAATGAAGAAAGCTATGAAGCCTAGAAGATATGACCTAGGAGGACAGGCTGAAGGACCTGGGGTTTTTTTGTTTGTTGTTGTTGTTTGGGGTTTTTTTTTCTTCCTTTTAATTTTTTTTTTCTTTGTCTGGTAAAGAGGACACTTTGAACAGGCCTGGATAGCAACATTCCTTTAAGTAGAAAGATTGCTGCAAGCAGATCCATTTTAGGTAGGACAAGAAGAAAAACATTGTTAAGAAGGAGGAGGTTTAATTTGGGTCTTGAGAATAAAAATTGTGACTGAAAGGGTAGATAGCTTGTGTAATGCATTGTGTAGGAAGTACATGGAGATCAGTACAGAAAGATATGTATGGTGAAGGTTACTGAGCCTACTCAGTAGAACTGGTGTGGAACCACTTGTCACAGCCCTGTTTATTTTTCTTTTATTTTTTTCAAGGCTGTCTGTGCAATGGAAAAAGATAAATGTTTTTTTTATTGCCAAAATTAATTTATTCTTTTCAGTTTCTACACAGTAGAGGAACCTGTTTTTCACAGTCCTGAAGACTGCAATGTTTTGTAATAATCCCTAATTGTTTAGTGTAGAATGGTTTAGTGATACTTACTGTTATTCCTTCATTGTATTTTACCAACTTTCCTGCTGATTTAACCTCAGACACTTGTAGTGAAAGCATCCCATTACACAGGTGAACAGCGTTATTGCTGCATAGCAACTTCATGTCTGACTCCTGTTATTTCCTTGGAAAGAGCTTGAAGTTTTTTTGTATTTTGCATGGCTGTGCGTTTCTGTCCTCACTACTTAAGTGCTTTTGTTCCTCATTTTCCCCTCAAGTCTCTGGGATAGTAATTTGGTAACTTTCAAACAAGTTGTCCCAAATATTTCTAGTTTAAAAAAATAACTTTACCAGCTGCGTATTTTGTTAATTATGTGAAAACACAACTTTCAATCCTTATATTATTTAGATTCAATTACCCGATAAAATGGAGTGGATATTATTCAGATAAAATATGAAATGGCAATATTTTTACTATTGGAGGAGAACTTCCCATCATATTTAACTGAAGATTTTAGAACTTAGGGAAGAACTAAAACTACGGGTTTAAGAATCCATCCAGCCACCCCCCCATCCCTCTGTGCATCCGGGGCGATGAACCGATGCTGTAAGGGACCGGCAGGTGGTGCAGGCAGCCCGCCCGCTGGCGGCTCCTGTGCCGCTGGATGGCCCAGCCGCGCTTCCCCGGGCAGGGAATTAATTACACGGTGAAGAGTAGGGCTGTGTGCACGTCAGGGCGTGCGAATGTTTTTCTCAGAGTGTTTTGCGAACGTAGAGCGCAACCCGTGAAAGACACATACGTGCGAATTATTCGCACTTGCTCCTGGGTATTTCGTCCAAACACAACTCTGAAATAAAGTTATTTGTAGGAAGGGAACCCTTTGTAATTCTGAGCTAAAAATCTTGTGCTACTGGGATGACTGTTTGTTCCCAGAAACCATAGTGCAGGTTTGTTTGGGTATAAAAAGTGTAGGTAGGAGGTATTTCGGCTGAGGAGTAAACAAATTTCTAGAAGTGATGAAATTTGATTAAAAATTTTGCCATGCAGTGCTGCTGCTGTTTTCCTCACAAAAGTAACTGGGTAGTTCCAGGAGCCCTGTTGTGAGTTTCCAGCCAAATAGTGCTGCACAGCCTTTGTAGCTGTCAGGTTTTCCTCTGTTTTAAACAAAAAATTGCTGATTATTGATTCAGTGGTAATTTAGAGCCTTATAAAAAATACGGAGTAATATTTCTTACAGTTTCATAATCAAAGGATTTCAAGTCTGTGCGATTCAGTGTTCTATGGTAAGGCATAGAAGAGGGTCTGTTTCTCACTGTTCTCTTTCATGTATGCAATTCCTCTATATTTTTATGTGGATGTAGGGTGATTATGGGGTGTTTTTTGTGTTTGTTGGTTAGTTTTATTTTTGTAAATAGGACTTTAACTCTTCTGCAGGTAGACTCAGTAATACACTTCTGGTAAAACCCACAAATCTGCTGGAATGTAAAAGAACCTTGCCCCAAGGATCTGTTTCTATTCCTGCTTCTCTTTTCCCTGAGGATAATTCTACAGTTACAGACCATACAGTCTCTCTCTTTAACTCTGGAATAGCCAGGGTCTTCATCTTGTAGAGAACAGAGGGATGATTCTGGGCCACAGCTCTTCCTAGGCAACTGCTCTGTCACGGGCATGTTGTGAGGCCTTGAGCTTTTTCTGATTGCCTGCCAAACTAAGGTTTTTGGTGTTTTGGTTGTTTGGTGCTTTTTTTTTTGGTTTGGTTGGTTTGGTTTGGGGTTTGTTTTTGGTCCCCTCCCCAGTATTCTGTTTCAGGCTGTGTTACTCACATTATGCTGCATTGCTGAGTTCCCTGGCTTGTTATGTTCCTGTTAATTTGTAACAGATGCTCAAATGATCCCATCCTCCGTATTTCTTTTTCTTCCACTGCAACCTCATTGTTAGCAAGGATGTTAAAAGATTCTTGTCTCAGAGTAAAATGTATTTCTGGAGGTAAAATTAAAAAAATGAATTGTGCTACTGAGAAAAATAATAAATTCCTTCAGTGTTTTTGGCATGGTTCTTTGTCTTAATTTGAGTTTCTGTCAAGGATGGGTGTTCTGGTGTGAAATTGCCTTGTGAGTTACACTTGAGTGTAATCTTGGTGGACTCAAATTGGTTTCACTCCTGGTGAAGTCACAGTTGAAGCTGTCCACACGCTCTCCAGACAGTTGAGTGTTGTCTGGAGCTCAACATCAACTGCAAAACGGATACGAAGTTCTCCTGCAGTTATTAGTCTGTATGCACCTACGGCTGGCAACCAGTGCATAAAATCCTGGGATTGTAGTGCATCCCAACAGGTACAGCCCAGTCTTCCTTTGCCTTGTTGGTAGTTTGGATGTGCTGGCACTTTCAGAAAGTTTAAAATGACTCTTGGAGCTTCCTCACAGTAGTGTTAACTTCAGGGCCAGAGCATCATTGTGTGGTAGCTCTTACTTTTTAGAATTATAGTGTAGACCAATGGCAAAATAAAATTACATTTTAACATCTTGGTTTTTTAAGTATGGCATTAGCGTATTGAGGGCCTTGGACAATGATTCTTCACTGCATTATCTCATGCTGCTTGTTGGATTTAGGTGATGCCTAAGGATTTTAGTGTATTTTGTACCTTCTTTAAGGCTATTTAGAAAAAATACCTTTCAGACAATTTCCCCCTCCACCCTCTTCCAAAAAATGTTGGAGGTCAATGAGGAAGGGCTGTCTGGGGTTTGTGTGGTGATCTCTAAAATGTCTGCAGTAAGTTGCATTCAAATCTGATATTATAATAGCAAAGGGTTTTTTTTGAGTGAAAGCAAAGACAGATATTTGAAAACATCTGTGGTAGTATACCGCTCTGATGTAGTTATAAAACCATTTATGAAGATGGTTAAAATATGAAACAACATCCTCTCAAGAGGCTAATAGTCACAGAATAAACATGGAGATGCAATACACAGAAATGGAGTTTTCCGTGAGCACTGGATAAGTTTTGTTCTGTTTGTGTAGAATTATTTAAGCCTTGTTTAATGATAGGCTTTTTGCTGATGTTATATCTAGATATGAGTCACATATCTTCTTTAGCTGTAAATGGATTTGAGCATAAGAACTTGTCAGGATCTAGATTTTTTTTCTTTTGTTATTTGAGATTGGTATTCTGCAACTGCACTGATGCTTTTTGGAGAGGAAACTTTGATTATACTCTTCATATATAAGTTATTGTAGAGGACCATAGTTCACACGAGGTCACAGTCACATGATTAATGGGTTTGAATTACCCATAACACATTTTAAAAATCAAGGAGAGATAAATAGTTTTTGCTATTGAAGGTATTAAAACAGCTTCTAGGACCATACTTTGTGATCATTGAAGCAATAGCAACTTTATGTAGAAACTTCAAGAGTAAGTCTCTTTCTTGTGTACTTCATGAAATGTTTTTCCCTCTAACTGGAACATCATTCCTGTTAGGCAAAACATTGTTTGTGGAATAGGATGCCTCTCTTGGATAATTCTATCTTTAGCTGACCCAGAGTGATGAGTTCCAATATCCAACATTTATGAAGCAGTCTGAGGATTTCATCGCTCTTTCAAAAATTCTCATCCCGTACAATAAAGACTAAAAGCTTTTTTCTCCATGCTGCCTGCTCTCTCAGCTGCCCTTTCGGCTAATTAAGCTTCTCTTTAGCTTTGGTAGATCTTTCTAAAGGTCACCAGTAGAGCAAAGTAGTGAAGAGGATTACTCTTTGCAGGGATATTTTTTTTTCTTATTTTCATGAAAGAACCTTTGTTGAGGCTCTTCCTTCCTTAGTCTAAAGAAAGAAAGGGGAAAAAATAGCTTTAGCTTTTTCCCTCAAACTGAAAAAATGGTTTATAATAGAAACTTGAGCCTGTACTGACAGAGCTCTGATGTCTAGGTGAGCAATAAGGAAGTAAATTGTTTCTGTTTATGAGAGGCAATGCTAAAAACTCACTGGAGGTTTACTACAAATTCATCAATAGGTCAGTATGTCACTATGAAAAGACTATGAACATGCAAACATATGTGTCACCTCATCTCCATTGATACGTTTTAATGTTTAGCAATACCATTTAATCTTATTAATTTTGTTCAAAAGTCAGAAAGTGCAATACACAAAATATTACCTAACAAGTTTTTTTTTTGGCCTCTGTATTTCATTAGGTGTGGTCTGGGAAAAAAAAGCATGAAAGCAAAACGATTTGCAAACACCTATACTGACTTGTTTAAGCTGGCTGCCAAGAATTGCAATTAAATGACTTTTACAAATGCTAATTTTCTGTTGAATAATTGTAAGGGGAAACAAATCTTATCTAAATTATGTGAAAACTTGAAGGAGAACGTGTAATGAAGAGTGGTTTATTTGTTTTCAGTGAGACAGCAAAACAGATGAGTTTATCAATAATTGTTTATTTTCTTGCCTTATGGTATCCTTTGTTAGCCACTGAAAATGCTGTTTATGATACAGGAAAAAAGTCTCTTAATAAGGTAATGTATTATTTTCAGCTCATTCTCAAAACATATAGTAAAATCATCTTTGTATCTGCCAGTTTACATTAGAAGCAACTTGTGTGTAATGTTATAGAGCCATTAGCACTGCTGCTTTTTTTGTAAAAAGGGAGGCAGTGAACACAGAACCTCTTGTGGATACAGAGAATAGACGATGAAAAAGTTTCAGTCTGCCATGAGTAATGAGGTAAAAGGTTTGGACAATGTGGTAAAAAGGAAGAAGTTCAAACTGTTGTATGTTTTCTTCCCAGTTTCAAATACAAAGCGCAGTCAAGTTTGTTTTTTTTTCCACTTCTCAGCTAAGTGACCTGCCATTGAACTTGATATAATTTTTTATCTGAATTTCCCTCAATTCCTTTTTTTCAGTCCCTTTGTACTTTATGTAAACATGTGGTATTGTCATAAAGAGAGCAGGAATGAAAGACAGAATTATGTGAAGTGTTACTTTTCTGTTGTTTCTTTTTTTTTGTGTGTGTGTGGTGATAAGGCATCTACAGGGCACACAGGCCACCAGCTTCTCGAGTTCTCCTACTGAAAGTGTCCAGGTGCTGTACAAAGTATGATAGATCTCGCTGAGAAAACAGATTGCATCTCCCATTTCAGAGTATGTACAGTCACTGTATTTTCATGGGAGGTGGGAGATGCAACTTGAAATGCATTTGTGCAGAGAAGGGAATTGAACTTATTTCCACTTTCGGGATAAAATGCTGTAGTTCTACAACAACTGAATAAATATGGATTGTATTTATTTACACTGTCTCTTTAAGGTGCTTTGTTTTGGCAATCCCACCTTTTACACCCCAGTCCCCATCTATTCTCAGGTCATTTCAGGACAAACAAGTTTTTTTGCTGGAGAAAGTTTTACGTTTCTGTCAAAGGTGTACTGCTTTGAGATCAAGTGCATGTCACACTTTGATGATAAAAAAATCTGCTCCTGGCTTACCTGAATCAAGACAGTGTGATGTCTCTACACCTTTGTCTGTGTTGTATTGATATTTTGATATATAAACAGAATCCAAAAATTCATCATTAATACTCCAACTGTAGTATAGCAGTTGGAGAACATACTGCTCTGGGAACTACACTGCTGCCTATACCATACTACTGAAAAAGCTTGAAAATGGGATGTGTGGGATGTTGCTGCCTTTTGTTTTGGAGGAGCATCATAGAGATACATTGTCCATAATACAGCTGTATTTTGAATGACAGTGCACATGGATTCAACACTCTCACCTTTGGAGGCAAACCCATCAAAATCAGATTTATTCCTTTTTAGCTGAGTCTGTGCTAGGAAGGGGGCTACTGACTCTTGCAAGGAAGTTGATGAGGGAGTGTGCAAGTGGCTACTTTTTTTGCACTGCTTGGGTATCCTGTCAGGGAAATCCTGCCTTGATTGTGAAGCAGGGATTGCAGTCTCTTAAATTTGGAAGCATATTCTTGATTAATTACTGCTTTGCTCATTTTCCCTTTCCTTGTTATCGCTATGTTGACTGGTTTGCAGACATCTATGAAAATGCATCAGCCCATATGTTTCTCACATAATTGAAAAGACAAGGAAAAAGAGTTTGGTGGCTGTTTGTCAAGTGGGTAGTTAGCACTCTCGGCATCTTTTCTGTTTCTCCACTGTATAAAGAAAAACATTAATTGTAGTATTGGTCTCAGAAATGCTGTTTAAAACTCTGGGCATTGAGGATAGTATCTTTTTGATGTAGCAATGGTACATTATTTTGTTAAGTTCATTGCGTTAAGCATGACTCAATACTTTTTATAATCAGTGTCATTCAATATATCTATATCCTTTCTGTTTGTTTCTTGACATGTGGTTCTGCATTCAGCTTTATAGCTATGCATTTTGTTTGCCTGTCAGACAATCTGCTTTTTATCCTTAGTATCTTTTATATAACTTTGTTCAGTGATTTCCTATGTGACTGTCTGTTGGTCCTAAAAATTACCCCTTTTGACCCTTCTTTCTGAAAATATTGTGAAACAAGGCTTTTTGTAACTCAAGTGTTACTGCTTCGTTGTGCCACACCATAAATGTAATAATGCATCTTAATTTCAAAAATGCATAATGGCTAGATCTGACAGTTAGTTGATAGAAGGGTAGTAGAGATATGAGGTCTTTGGTAGCACGTAATGTTATATTTAAAAAATGACAATATATTAGCAATGAAAGATGAAAATCTTAGGGGCTGTGTACTGAGAATGTTGCAGACATTGTGAAAGGGCGGAGGAAAACAAATCACTGTCCTCTGGAATTTCTTATACTATCTCAATAGGGTTTCAAATTGATAGAGTAGCTCCTTCTGCAGCTTTAATTTTCATTCTGTCAATATTTATGTGTTTGCAATATACTATTATTATGTGATAGTTGGTCTGGAAAAGTCACAGATGTTGAAGATTTTAATTTAAATTCGAGATAGAATTTCCCACTGTGAACCAAATATCAGTACTTGTATATAGAGCCTCTAAAATGATGCCTTATGCATCTTAGTGACTATCTTAAAACCTTAACTGAAAAAGGGAACTAAAACCAGTTGCAAATGGCAAATGTTCTGATTATGTTAAAAATTTTAACAATCAACAGAAATATTTGTAGCAAAGTGTTTTGTTTTTTTTTAACTTTGTGAGTTTGACAAAGAGCACCTCTGTATTCACGTGTATTCGTGTGAAACAGGAATAGTAATGGAGACTCAGCAAGTCTTTAATGGAAAGAGAAAACAAAATTTACGTTAGAAAAATGAGTTTAACATTGCAGGAAATTAAAGCCAAGGATATGGCTTACAAGTACACTCAGCCAATCTAGCAGATAACTGTTGCCAGATATGAAGGAAGGACCTACTTCCCAGTTCCCATGTTTCATGGCATGCTTTCAGCCTATGTAACCATTATTTGTTTTTGTCTGATTCTGCTGTGAACTGATAAAGGAACTTAAGCTGGCAGAAGGTTAAGAGTAGAAAAGAGAAGAAAACGATTGATTATGTTTCTGTCACTCGAGTTATACAATTTCAAAGAATACTGTTCTGTTTGGTGTCTTTCAGAATTTTGTACTTTAATGCTGTGCCAATTGAAAATAGAACAGTGTGGGTGAATATCACTAAGCTATTTTCGTTTTTGAAATGCGTAGAAAAATAATATCTTACTCCTATGTGCTTTCTTTTTTACAAAATAGATGTATTTAAAAAACCCTAAACTTTTACTACTATATATTGTCAAATATTTTTGAATTTAAAGACGGGGAATGGTTATGTTGATATTGAAATGAAAGTTTTAGAGGACTCCTTTCATGTGATGTAGCACAGCAGAAATATTTTGAGGGGTTGTTTTGGGGGGTGGGGAGGGTATTTGTTTATTTTTTTCTATTTCCACTATGGCAAAAAAATTGATCTGTTGAGAAACTTTGTCATATATTTCTCCTTGCATGAGAAACCCTGAAGCTTCTTGAACGTGTTGTTTTTGATCCCTGGTAGAGTCACTGGTTTTGTGTTGGCTTTATTCTAAAGCTGTGTGCATGTAGGGATTATTAAATAAAAATTAGACTTGTTAATATAACTGAGGTCTTCTCAACTTTGCTCTTTAGAGCAGCTTTTGTGCCAAGTTTGTGAAATAACATTTGTGAGTTAGGATCAAGATTCAATTTTTTTCTCTGTTCTCCTGCTTTGAATGAGCTTTTTACATAATTTGTCATACTTTTACTTCATCATTGATAAGGTTGCAGAAGTACAAAGCTTTTCAGTACGTATCAGTTTATAACAGATATGTATATTGAGAGGCTGTCTTACTCATTGACTCGCGAAGACCAGTAAAATAGCAATATCCTTTAAAAAGTCTCTTATTTAACTGTTGAGGTGAATAGTTACCCTCAATAAACTTTGATTCCTTCATGTTACAGAATTCCTCAGGAGTGTTCTTTACAATTTTAGAAGTGTTAGAATAAAACAGCAAAATGAAATGCTAAGAATTGAGTATACTATTGGAGGTTTTCAAGCCCTGAGTGGACAAAGCCCCAGCCTGCACAGTCTGATTTCAGTTTTGACCTTCTTTTGAGTAGGTGGTTGGACAAGATGACCTCTTGCAATCCCTTTCAGCTTGGATTAGTCTATACCACTTTGACATTAACACATAAGAATTGAATCGGTTTCAGGATACGGTGAGTCTAATGCAGCTCAGGACACTTCTATTTAGGAACAGCAGATTTGGTAAAAAACAAATAACTTTCTCTAGAAGGTTTCCTTAACCAATCTAGGATACTAAGTGTAATACAGCATTCACATATGTGGAGCCATATGTATGTAGTATATAAACCCTCTGACTTTTGCCAAATGCAGCCTATACATAGAAACAATCAGTAATCTTACTGAAAATGCTATCTGAAAATCTTTGTGGCAATGTACTTACCTACTTTTTAATGTTTTATTGAAACCTGTTATTTCTGTGAAGACAGAGGCTCCTATTTTGTTTGCACTCATTTTTGACTGATACTTGTAAGGAAAAAAGATCAGCTTTTTAAAATTACTGTCAAGTTGAAGGTAATAGAGCTGCCAGGTTTTTTGCAGGTCCATGTGACAATTTTCTATAAATTGCTTGATGAGTTGCGTAGTTGCCAGTGACTTTTGTGTAATGATTTCCACTGAATTAAAGAAAAAATAGAGTTGATTTTCTGTTGGTGGAAATGTATTAGCTTGGCAAGTTTTGAAAATCGAAAGTCTCATTATCTATAGACAGCAGCTGGACAATCTTCCTACAGACTCTTTGTTCACAGCATGGCTCAACCTTGGGGAAGGGAGGCAAAGCACTTCTACAGTTAATGCAACTTGTTGATTCTCTATTGAGGTTTGCAATTAGTGCAGAATGAGTGCTAAATCTATAATGATACTGCTCTCACAACATACCCCACAAAATATCTTTCCATTTGGAGTTTTAATTTAAATGAGTAAAGCAAAATTTTAGCTAGTGGCTGTGTAGTTTGGAAAATCCTTACCTAATGAGCAATGTCTTGAAATACACAGTTTCCAAAATAAATACTTACTTGGCAGGCATTACCAAGTCTTGGTAATGTACATTGCATGGTTATTAAATTTAATTTGTCTACTAGTCAACAGTTTTCAAGCTGGGTCTCTAAAAGCCACAGTACAAAACTTGAGCAGTGTGTATTAGATTTTGCCCCTGTAAGGCGCTCATTGGAAGGACCGTGCAGTTAATTGCACCTGCTAGCAGGTCATGGAGGTATTTCTGAGAGGATAGTGAAAAGTGAGCATCAGGATTTATGGATTCTTTTCTACTTCTTTGAAAAGGAAGATAGTCTGCCGTTGATATCAGTAGTTACAAACAAAATAACCAAGCTGTTTGCCTATGGGGCTTTTTATTTTTTTTCCCTTTTCCCCCCCCCCTGTCTCAGTGAATCTGAGGGAGAAATTTGGCTCCTAATAGCAGCTCTTGTTCCGGTTCAGTGAGGTGTAAGATTTATACAGAATATGGCTAGAGCTTGTGGAAATATTAATAATGGTTTATGAGAAAGATGAAGTACAACTTGTAGTCCTGGTGCTTGATCATGTTATAACTTTACAGAGTACAAAGAATATTTAAAGAGGTGGGGGTTTTGTTGCAGTTAAACAGTAATGAGCTTTTTCATTTGAAGTTTTTAATCAGTTCCAATTATTTGTATCTTCTAGATAGAATAAACAAGAACTTTGAAGTAAAATAGTTCGGTGGACAAGATTGTTTATATTTACTTTTTCACTGTCATTATGATCAGACTTGTGAGTATGATATCTCTTAAAAACAATTCAGTATAGGTAAGCTAACAGCTCAGTTTTTGGCCAGTGTTCCTGAGTGTTTTTACAAAACACTCTTTTCTGTCTCTGAAAGAAGTGGTATCTTACAATATCACTGCATTGGAAAAATCTTATTTTCCAGGGAAATGTACAAATCTTATCTTTTGTTTATTTTTCTAAAATCTGGATTAAGAGTACTAAGTAAGAATAGTTTGGAAGATTGTATTCTGTCTTACCTCATACTGCCCTTTTTACATTGTTGTAACTTGCTCATTTTTCTCAGTACAGAAGTTCATCATTAATATTCCTAAGCAGACAGAACAATGTGTTGGTAGGCTTCATGGGATTTTCCCAGATGGCAGAGTTGTACAATATACAATTAACCTTGTTAATTCATTTCTGCTATTTTTCTATTATTTTTGGTTTTGAAACTGAATTCCTGTTTGTCAATATCATTGTGAATTGCATTTCAAAATCTGTCATTGAATTTCAACTGTCTGTTTAATTTCATGGAGTTCTGTATGATTTCTTGTGCGTAAGAACATCTTGATTCCAAACACCTACAAACTTGCATCAATATTGATAAAACTGCACCAGTATTTTGTCTTTTGTAGAATAATACCACTAATTTAAAAATGCAGTCCTGCTTTCATTTGTGAGTTCTAAATATATTGTTTTTCTTTAATGTACCATACAGGCCATAGTTTAGAGAGTCCACTAAATTTCCACCACAGTAAACAAGATGATGTGTTTCTTTGTGAAGTAATTACTTACAAAAAGAGAAGAGGGACTTATATGCAGGGATTGTAATTAGGTAAATGTGTAAAATAAGAACAACTCTTTTGAAGATTATTATACTATATATAACTATCATAAGGTATAAACCTGTCAATCATAGTGAAATATAAATTAAGCTGTCAGGGGATTCTTCTGAACTTTCCTGGATTTAAGTGTAAATAAAATACATTTAATGAACACTGTTGCTAAAAACGGAAATATTTTTGAGATTGTGTTGTATTCATAATGTTCTAAGATAATTCCTGTTGTAATCACATTGCTCCTGTTTGGTTACACCACCAATAACTTTGAACCATGAAATTAAAAGCAAGCATGTCTTTCTAAGAGCAATTTAAGTTGTTAAAGTGTAACTGTAAGTCTTTCACATTTTCACTTTTTTCTGCCTAGAGGAACAGTCAGTATCAGTAGTGGTGAGAACAACGAATGTAGGGAGTAGACAGTGGTTACCATTGTCAGTGAACGTGCAGGTGTCCATATATGGCAGTGGCTCACTGTTTATTGGGGTATATAAGATGTCTGGGATATTGTAGGTAGGTGTCCCTAATAAAGAATGGAAAAGATTAAGGAAATGTCAATGTGTTGGAGGTGTAATGTTCAGAAGAGTAATACAGAGGTTAACTAACAAAAGGGAAAAGTACCACTTGATCAATATAATTTTGAAGAGTTTCTGAAGATAATTTGGGAAGTAAGTGAGGGAGAGAAATAGCTATGCTCTTTCTAACAGATTAACAAAAAACGTGAAGTTGGCCTGAGGAAAGGTAAGCTGAACATATGATGTTTATCTTACTGTAGGGTATTCTAAGTACTGACAAAGATGAAGTGTTCTAAATTTTTCTTACAGAGTTTTTGGAATTGAACAAGAAAAGGGCTATAAACCTTAGCTCCTGTGGCTTCCTAAGGATAATAAATACAGGTTTAGAAAGTCTTAATGGAAGCTCTGACTTTTAATGCACCTTTAGTTTGTTTTTGTTTTTTTTGAAAGGGCTCTGAGCTCAACAATTCTTGTTGAATGCTTAGACACATATGCTCATCATGCCAGGGCTGATTGCACTTACAGTGAAGAGTGGTTGAGTAATTCAAGGGGGATGTAAGAGGTCACTGTTGCACATTCTCCACTGGGTACTTCAGCCTTGGTTTAATCCGAACCACTCTGTGTTCCAGGGAAGTGCAGAAGGATGAACCCAGGGGAAAATTACCTGTTCAGAACAATGTTTACGTCATTTTAACACCTTCATTCCTGAACTGTGTGCATCAACATGTTCTCATCTGTAAGAAAAGTTGAACAAAAAGCCCATTTTTCTGTATTTTCTCAATACCATACTGTCCCCAACCCTGTATGTAAAATTAGTGTATTAAAGTATTCTTTTACAGTGGTAGCCTGGGGTAGATTGGGGTCATTTGCACTATGCACTTTGGTTTCCTTTAGAAGAAAAGTATCATAGGCTCTGGTAAAAGATGAAGATGCACTGTTTGGCAGGAGACCCCAAATTGTGCAAGTTCATTTGCAAGGGAGCTTGGCCCTTTCACTGTAGTGTTTAAGCAAAATACTGTGTGTACTTTTTTTGTTCTTCAGGTATGTGAAATAGTCTGAAGGTTTCCAGGTTTTGTTCAACTGGCTTTTGCATACTTTCCCTAATTTCAAAATTTCAAAGCAGCGTGCGTGTAAACCCTATCTGAAACAGAGGCACAACAGATAGATACTGCACCTCCTGTGGTATCATGGTGCATTATAGCACTGAGCAAGAACGTGTAGATGTAGCTCAATACTGTTTAAAGGCTTAAGTTTTTCTCCTTATGTGAGTAATACTTTTTAAAGGTTATATTTGAGTTGGCTTCTAGAATTTGCTTCAGCTTGTATCATCTGTTATTTGATGATGCGGCAGGAGGGAAGTTATTTTATTACGCATAGGACAGATGTTTGTACTGATTAAGACTCGTTTTCAGTAAGGTGGGATGACACTGGTAGCAGTGTGTAGTGAAGCTGAATAGGCAGCTAAGAGGAAGGTATATATTAAGGTATATGTTTATGTGTTTCTGAGGTTGTTACTTTAGATGGTAGCTGTTTCATGTGAGATGGTAGAAGTAAATTATTTTCTGAAGTTTCACGGATCAGAGTTTTTGAATGTATTTGATAATGATGAATACATATCTTTAAGTTGATTTAATGTTAAATATTCAAAAGTGAAAATTTGCAGTTCTGTCTTGTATCACAGCAGTGCATGATGTAAAATTTTCCGTTAAATATTCATTGGAAATGGAAGTAGGTTTGTATTTGAAGTTTATTTGTTTCAACAGTAAGCCTCAGGACAGGCTGCATAACTGCTATTAATTTGTAGTTTATTTCTTGAATTTAACTATTTTACTTCTAAGAAATGAAATTTCCTTGAGGTGTGCTGTATAACATATCTAATAACAGAATGTAAAAAAGAATTTAGTCCAGTTTGAGAGAAAACATTTAAATCCATATTAGTGTACTGGAAGCTTGTTAAAATAAGAAAATGGTACTCCTGTTTTGTTTATGTTGGCAGCTGAAAGGGGTGAATCTTTCAAATAGGTTTATAGTAAGTAATTAAGTATAGTATCATAGTTGCCTAAGGTGGTTCTGATATTTTTTAAATAAAAAATTAAGCATAAAACTGATTTATCTGTGTAGCGCTCTTGCTTTGACTTGTGAATTGTATCAGCTCCCAAGTTATTTTGGGCAGTGAATTTCACTAGGTTTGCTGGATTATAGCAAATCATTCAATTCATAGGAGAAGAACAGAAAAGAAATAAGTTTATTTTTATCTTGATGTAAGTGGATTTGGCCTTTGTTGTGTGGAAATTACAATTCTACATCAGTTTCCATTAATGTAGTTGTGACTTTATCCCCTTGCTCAACAGCCAGCCTTATCCACAACAGCCATTTTAGTGTATTTATCTGATGAATAGAAAGAAAAGAGAATATACCTAAAAATTGCACAGAACCAGTGAGAATGTACAGAATATTTTTCTTCTTGTCAGCTGTTTGACATCTGGGACTATGTTTGTGTAATTATGACAGCTTTTAATCTGTTTTTAAACTTTTCAATGATTTTACCATTCCTTCATGCTGTTCTTCACCAGATCTCTCAAACAGTGCTGAAAGAAGCTTGTTTATGAAGTTTCTTGGATTATTTTTCTTGGGAAGTCATTGTTCTGGTTCTGATTTTGCTACTTTTATGATATGTTGGGCAGCCATCAAACACAGGAGAATCTAAACTCTCACAATCCCGGAATCATTTAGACCCTTGAGATCATTGAGTCTGCCACTAGACCACGTCCCTAGGTCACACATCTATACCTCTTTTAAATACCTCCTGGGATTGTAGAATTGTAGAATGGCTTGGATTGGAAAGGTCTTTAAGGAACATGAAGTTCCAACCCTTCATCATGGGCAGAGATACCACCCACTAGATCAGGTTGCTCAAAATCCTTTACAGCCTGGCTTTGGACACTTCCAGGGATGGGATAGCCACAGCTTCTCTGAGCAACCTTTTCCAGTGCCTAACTTCCCTCTGGGTAAAGAATTTCTTCCTGAAATCTAATATAAACCGAATATAAACTCCTTCAGTTTAAAACTTGTCCTATCACTGCCTATATAAAAAAATCAGCCTCCCCCTTTTTCCATAAGCCCCCTTGGAAGGCTGAAATAAGGTCTCCTTGGAGCCTTCTCTTTTTCAGGCTTAAAAACTCCAGTTCTCTCAGTCTTTCCTTATAGGAGAGGTGCTCCAGCCCTTGGATCATTTTTCTTGCCCTCCTCTGGACAAGCTGCAGCAGATCCATGTCATTCTTGTGCTGAGGAATCTAGAGGTGGATGCAGTACTCCAGGTGGGATCTCATGAGGGCAGAGTAGATGGGGGGAATTACCTTCCTTCAGCTGCTGGCTACTCCTTTTTTGATGCAGCCAGGATACGATTGGCTTTCTGGGCTGCAAGTGGACACTGCCAACTCTTTTCCAGCTTTTTATCCATCCGAACCCCTAAGTCCTTTCAGTGGTCATTTGTATAAAAGCCATGAAACAGGCTTTACTGCTCCTTTTGGTAATTTTTAGTGTATTTTTAAAATGAAGGAATAGTAACACACCACTTTCTACAAACCGCTCCTACCTTTTTGTCTGTCAGTCTTCTGTTTATGATGATGCACTTGCATATAAATACAGTATTTGGTGTACAACAGGGATTTATTTGGTATTGATAGAGGTTTTTCTGGTGCATAATTGGAGACTAACAGAACATGAAAATCTCAAACAGTTTGTCCTTATCTAGCTGAGTCTAAATGTAACTACACAATTTTCGTGGAGTAGTTCAACCTTCTTTGCAATGGATTTCTAAAATCAGTTTAAAACCTGTGTTGCATTGCTCTGTGTCCTTTCTGCAGAAGTAACTCATTGGTTCTAAAACAACTTAGTGAAGTGATAGTGAGTTGTTCTTGATAGTGGCTTTGTGGAGTTGTTTCCACTAGGCTGTCCGGTGTCGTACCAGTACGGACGTTCACAGTGTATGCTTAAAAAACTTAAACCCTAATGTAGTTTTAGAAACACAGTAACTACTAGAGATTTTGGTAATCTTTCTGCACAAGATGTTGCACCTCTTCGCTTACAGGGGCCTTGTTTAAACATAAATAGTTGCCTTTCACATTTATTTCAGGATTACATTTGGTTTAAACTATCAAAGCCAAGGTCCTCCTTAAAGCCACTGTCTGATGGGGAGCTGTAAGGGTGTTTTGGTTTATGACTGTTACTGAATCTTACTGAAAGGTTTCTTGCTTTTGAAATTAGTTTACACTGAATGGAGATGGCTTTCAGCTTTACAGCAGTGTGGACTAACTTGGAATTTTGCTGTTCTTGACATAAAAAATGTACTTTTTGTTGGGCTGGCAAAATTTAATCTTATGGCATCCATACAGTGTGGTTTGAAAGGAGAGATGAAGTAAATGAGAGAGGAACAGTTCAGGAAGATAGTAACACCTGATCTAAAATGTTGATGGGTATCCAGGATCTTTCTTGGTTTTATTTTTGTGGTTGTAATTGTTATGAATGGCTGTTTAAATACAGAACAAAATGCTGTTATTGCAATGGCTTAGCTGTCCATTTAAATGTCACAGGTAGAGGACGATGATGATACTGAATCACAACAGGAAGAGAAGGAAGAAGTGAAATGCTATTCAAGAAGAAAGATACTTTCCAACTGGAGCCGCTATGAGGATACAGAAAAAGAGGGACAGAGTGAATGTGGGGAGTCACAGAGAGGAACGGACTTCAGTGTTTTGCTTAGTTCAGCAGGTAAGCATTTTCCAATCTGGAAGGTTTTTATAGTTTTGCATTTTGAAACATTATTACTTTTCTGGCTGTTGTCCTTGATGATGAAACAGGACCCTAGAACACTATTCTTATCTGTCTCAGTAAGACTGCCATTTATGTATTTAGGAGTGTTCAAAATCTCCATGGGAGCAGCCTTATAGCATCCAGCCTGCACTGAGCTGTGACAGATGGGGAGTAAAAGAGGGCTGCTGGCTGCATTTATAGCCTTCTTGTGAAAATATGGGTCTGAATGTGTGCAGCATCCAGTAACATTGAGCTTATTCTTGCTGACAATAAATTTGTTGTTGATCTTGGTCATTGGGTTGCTTTCTAGGAAACAGAAAAGGTTGCTGGTATGACCAAACATGGCAAACAGTCAGGCAGTAGCTTGCCGTTGTTTTGACAGAGATCTGTAATCAGTGCTGTACAGATGTGTGCACGAATAGCGAGTGTTACTCTGCTTGGAAAGTAAAGATCAATTGTTTTCCCCTCTTTAAAGGAGGTAATAAACGAGGAGGTGGAGGAACAGGCTGTACTAAATCCTGGGGGTTTTTAGCTATACATGAATAGTATAGGCAGTTACACAAAAACAGTTACCTAAAATTATTTTTTAAACTAAGATATACCATTGTGTTGGAATACCATTCAGTAGAAAGCTGCAAACAATGTATTATGGGGGTTTTTTTTAGCACCTTGGAAGATCTGAAATCTGTCAGATCTAAATAATTGGATTTTTCTGCCACAACTTGGTTAGAATTTAGCTACAGTAAAGAAACAAAGACCAGAGCTTCCTTTCTTTGTTGCAGAATCAGTGTCTGAAGTTCTGTTTCAATAAACACTGTGCAGTTGGGCCTAATCTGTCAGTTTTTAGTCATAGGGCTATGAAATGTGTATTGACTACTCTGAATGGTGTGTTGCATGGTAAGCAGTGTTGGAGTCAAGATGCATGGTATGGATGTCAGAACTGTTTAGGTAACAGAGGAAAGTAGATATTGCAATTCAAAATTTTTAAATTAAGAGTCCTATCCTGATCTGCATGTATCCATGGTTCAGCTTTTTAAAACAAACTTTAATAACTCTGTAGTTAGCCTTCAGAATGTCTTTAAAATGTTCTGAAGAATAGTACTTTTGAACTGAGGCTATAATGAAATAGTATTTAGTTCTACTAATTTGTATTTTTGGTGAGTTCTACCTCAATACAGTTATTGCCAACTTATTTATTTTACTCTTTAGATTCTCTCAATGCCTCAAATTAAAATCTTGTTAGTTAGTATTCATATATTCATACTATTTATTAATTCTAAATCTTTCATTTAGAGAGTGCTTTACTTTTTTTTAGGATATATTGTAACTGTTCTTTTACAATAAAATAAACTGACAAGAAACAAGAATGAAATTAATTACTTTCAGAGGAAGAAAAAAGTACCTTCTAAAAATAACACAGATTTCTTGGAGTCACGTAAAGAACAGTATATGTTGGCAGGGTTCTTTGTGTGGTTTCTTCGGCTTATGTGTGAGAGAAATGAGAATACAGACATCTTTATTTATAGTGGTCTGAGAAGGAGCTTGCACCTGTGCTCTATTTGATAATTGCTGCAGTTAGTGTATTGCTATTTAGCATTCTGAAGTTGGATCCAATTAATTACAACAAGTAGTTAGGGAGTACTGGAGAGGTAATGGAGTTAATTTTCCATTTTTCATTAATACAAAAGCTTAGAAAAGTCTTAAAATCTTGTGGTTTACTATTGATACACAACAACTTAATTAATGCAGCCAGTTTTCTTTAGCAAAAGCTCAGATTAAAAACTTGTTCTCCTATGTAATATTTAGCTTCCATAATACTGAATGCAGGGTCTTAAAGAGACTGTCATCCTTCAAGATAAAACTTGGATTTATTCCCAGAAACTATCCTGTTAGTTTAATGAGATAGCATAAAAAAAAGTAGTTTGGCATGCTAGTAGACAAACTTAAATGGAGGAATTCCCGATGTCCAAGGAGTTAAGACTCCCTGGAATTTATTTGTTTAATATCGTGTAAAAGTGCTTTTATGTGTAATTTTCTAGTTAAAATCAACGTAAAAATAGCAAAATTATATATTCTGTGATACGGGTATCATGTTGATAATTAGTGGGATTAGAGCTTTAAATCTAGTACAGGAACACTACTGTTTCTTGAATTAAGAAAATACCAAAGTTATGGCTTATTACACTGTAGTTTTATCAGCAGAAGAGGAAAGTGGGATATTTTTTCTGAGAAGGAGAAAAGTTTGCAGATACTTGCAGAGGATGGTAAGGTTTTAGGGTGTTTTATTTTACATTTTTTAATAGCTTCTGAAGACAAACACCTTTTTTCAGGTTTTTGCCTATACTTCCAGCTTTTCCTTGCCTCAAGCCAGTCTCTAGTGCAACACTGATTCTGTCTTTTCAATCAAATATTTAGGCCTGACTAGTCCCAGACCGTCTCTTAAATGCATGCTGTCTCTCTGCAGTTAGCCCTTGCCTGGCTACTAATTCTTCTCACTCTCCCTTGCTTTTGCTGTTTTTTCATCTTGTCTATGTTTCTGATTCCTATTGGTGGGTCTTTTTTCAGTCTTTTGTTGTGAGCCAGCTCCTTTCCACATACTTTCATTAAAATACAACTGAGATTCTGTCAGAGACGGAATATCTGTCCCTCATTCTGTCTAGTCCTGGTGATCCCCAGGTTCTGAGTTATTCTGCTTGGCATTGCTCATTTGGTTTAACTCACTACCATTTCTTATGTTCCTCTTAGTTTCTTTCATTGTCTAGTCAATGCCAGTTTATTCTTTCAAGCTTCCAGTTGTGATTTCCACTATAAGCTGTTTTTAGCATCTTGCCTCCGCATGCTCTGTCAGTATAGCCTAAATTCTACTCAGTTACTCAACAGTATGAAGTGACAGAGCACTGTTTTCAGCTATGTTAGGAATATCAGCATAGGTGAGGCTGCAGAAATATGCAAGGTGACACTGTGTTCAGTGCTTTACCTCGTGCCTGCTAAGTGCAGACTTGACCCCGAGATTAGCTCAGTTGGTTAGAGCCTGGTGCTAATAGTGCCGAGGTTGTGGATTCAGTCCCTGGATGAGGCAACTCACTGAAGAGCTGAAGTTCTTTGTGGTCCCCTTCCAACTCGGAATATTTCGTGATTTTTTTACAGTGAAAATCTGACTCTTCACTCATAACTAGAGGTTAGAGGAAACTTAATTCAGTTGCCTTGCACATTGAAATGATGTACAGAAGGCCACGGTGGATGTTTGGTGACTGGTCACTAAGCTCCAGCAGATCTTGCAAAAAACAGGTACAAATTCTGATTTCTAGAAGCTTGTAGCTTGGCTAAATCAGGTCATATGTTCACAAAAAGAGACAGTGTACCTCTTTCATACAAAAACATTTTCCAGTCTGCCTTCAAATTACCAATTTAGGGCAGGAAAGTTATTGCAGTTCCTCAGGTTCTTTTATGGTAGAAAAATGTTCTAGCCATTCTCTGGGTTCCTTTAAAAGGTGGTGCTAAAGAGCAGGTAAGGAAAACCTACCTGAAGCAGGAAGAAGACATGGAAAATTCCATACTGAATAGTTAAAAAGGCAGCTGAAAATAGTCTTAAGTAAGAACTTCCGTGTGGCTTTGGTAACAACTGGTGTCACTAACCTAACAGAGCTTCTTTTTTAGGGCTTATTATATTTGTGTGTAAAGTAGGGTAATAACTTAAGTTTTTAAGTATGTTTTGTTCCTTTTTTTTTTAGCGTTTTATAATTTATTTATTTTTAATTAACCTTGAATATAGCAAAACAAACTTTTCTGTATTGCTTTTAAGGTCTAGCTGATGTAAAATATGAGTCCATTGTGAAGCCTTCAGGGAATATGTCTTGAATCAATTTAGTAAAAATGCTGTTGAAGCGTAAAGAACAAGAGATGTGGAAGTGATAGGATAACCTTACTTTGCTAGTAGAATCTTGCTATGTTTGAAGAGCTGCCCTCATTTCTGACAGATGAGGGTTAAGTGGCCTAGAATAAACTTGTTCATTAGGTTTTTGGTTCTGAGTAGATGATTTAGGTTTAAAAATATATTTTTAAAATCTCATTATAGAGCTAATCAAAATCTATCCAGGCACTTGATCACTTTTCTTTAAACGTGGTAGGCATTAGCAGTGCTGCAGCCAAAACTTGCCAACATACCTGCTTCAATAACAATATGCTGAATTGCAAAATATGATGATTAGCAAGATGAAAAAATATAATTATGGACATGAATTTTTTCCCATTTGGTTTTTTTAGGCCATGGCTGAATAATTCTGATACCTTAAAGGGTAAGAAAGAGAAATGGTGTGTAGTTCAAACAAAACTGTCAGAATGGTTTTGAATGCATATGTAGAATACATATAATTTCTGTAGGTACCAAGCACTTGAATATGATAAAAAATGTGGAAAAAAAATCAAAAGAGCAGTGAGTGGAGCACAACATTAATGAACAATAGGTATAGGAGTTATGAGGTAGCAATAATATTCCCTTCCCTAAAACCCTGTTTTTTGGCTTTTTAAGCTCTTGCTTTTCGGTGTCTGTTTAATTTTGATGTATCTATTGCAATGCATTGCTGCATTTTTTGTTATTTGCGTGGTCAATACGTAGCTGAGAATTGGAAGTATACAGAAGATGTTTGGCTGTCTTGGAAAACCTGAATAGATAAAATTGTCAAGCAAGGCTTGTGTTAAAGACAGGTTTTCCTTCAACTTTTCTATCTTAAGTATGTGCTGGCAGAGATTTAGAAAAAAAACTAGAGTGAAGAGTAAATCAGTTTTCATATTTTTAATAGTAATTCTACTCAAACAAAAAGAATGGCAATAGCAGGGCATGGTTCAGATGCTAAAAAAGAGTCCTTTGAGTTTTAAAATTCTAGAGAATAGCTGAATATCAGTTTAATTTGTAGAAGTGCCTAACTTATGGTTGATTTGGATTACTGTACACATTGGGGTCCCATTTTTCAGTGGTATTTGCTTGCCAACTTCTGCTACTTCTTATTTGGTCAGAAATTCAACTGAAGGAACACTTCATGTTCTTGCTATTTACAAAGTGACATGGGCTCCATGTAGACTGTAGCAGTATTGGTTGCTTCTTACTACTTATCAACAGCTTTAAGATATTACTGCACTGTTGCACTAAGGATTGGTAACAGGTCACTTTATTCTAGTTTATGCATTCCTGAAATAAATAGGTATGGTATTCTGAAATAAATGTGCTTTACTTGCATCTTTCCTCATGTTCTCCATTTTTTACTACTTCATTTCCTAAACGTTCTCTGAGTTCCCATGACATGCTCTCCTATCCTGCTTCTCCTTCTAATCCCATTCCAGCATATCAGAACTTTCCTTTCCTTTTTGATGGTCCTATGGTAAATAACATTTCCTGTCTGTGGAGGCTTTTAATCCAAATGGTCTCACTTCCACTTGCACATGTTTTAGTTGTAACAGTTATGCCCAGGGCAGTCTGCAATTTTGGAACTTGTTAATAGACCTGAGAGATACTGCTGGTTTAAGTACCTGTAGGTATCTGAAATCAACAAAAATGCAGTCTTTTCCCTACTCCCTTTCTTTTCAAACAAACAGAAAAAGACCTTCCACAATAAAGAGTTGCAGTAAAATCACAGGACTTGGCATCAGTGGAAGCTGGTTCTCCATCTGCTCAGTGCTTCCTCCTGAACTGTTCCTAACATTACAGAAATTCTTTTTTTTTTTTCCAATCAGACAAGCCAAGCTGTTCTTTTTTTTTTTTTTTGGTCTGAACTAAAAATAGGAGGTGCCAGATTTTAAGTATTAATTACATTTTCTTGATAAATGTGTTTTCCTGTAATAGGTAATCTGTGCTCATTATATATGCTTTCATATCTATGTCTTTTTCCCTCCTAAGTTTTATATGAAATGTAACCAAAACTATGGTTGAAGTGTAGAAGTGTACTGTGACTCCATGATTTGAATTCATATAAATGTAGGATGTCTTCATTTCAACTTTTTGCTATCTTAGAACTCTGTGGCTATATGTGTGTCAGGGATACTACTGCATAACTAAGGGTGAGTAATAAAAGAAAAATCTGAGAGGTTTCAGTGTTTCGGAGAAATTTGTATGCTTTGTGGTATGGAACTGAATAGAAAAAGATTCACACCCTAAAGAGGTTACCCATTAAAATCTGTGCAGTAAGCTTTTCCACATTCTTTAACTTTTTCGCATCTTTCTCCTATTTTTAGTACCATTTTTTTTTTTTTATTTTCTGCCATTCCCCCTTTCTTAAAATTTTTCTTTTACTGCATGAACTTTGTGATTTTCCTAGTTGCTGTATATTACTTTTAATTGTTTTGAGTTCTTTTCTCTTGGGTTCTGTTTTACACTTTTGATTCTGAAACACTGTCAACTCGCTTGAATTAAGCTATAAACTTTTTAAAACAGAGACTTTCTTTTGCTTGCCAGTGAAGTATTGATTCTTTTCCAATAATGACATTAGTAGATATCACTTCTATGGTGATATTAAAAGATGTTGATTGATTTGGAAGAGCTGTCTTTGTTTTAATTGTAATACCTTTACTCCATTTCTTGGCAGCTTACATCAGAGAAAGAAATAAAATAGAAATGTTACAAAGTTACAAACCCAGAATTTTTTGTTTATGGTGTATTAGGTTTCTGTGGCCAGGTTTTGGTAGTGGAGAGGGCTACAGGGGTGGGTTCTCTGAGAAGTTGCCAGAATCTTCCTCATGTCTAGTAGAGCCAATGCCAGGCAGCTTCAGGATGGACGCACTGCTGGCCAAGGCTGAGCCAGTCAGGAATGACAGTAACACTTCTGTGATAATGTATTTAAGAAGGAAAAAAAAAAGTTATTGTGAAGGTGAAAATTGCAGGCAGGGAAGAGCAGAGTAAGAACTTGTGAAAAACTCTGTAGGCACCAAGGTCAGTGAAAAAGGGGAGGGATGAGGTGCTCCAGGTGCCAGAGCTGAGGTTCCCCTGCAGCCCGTGGTGCAGCCCATGGTGAGACAGCTGTGCCCCTGCAGCCCATGGAGGAGACCCACAGGGATGCAGAGACCCACCTGCAGCCCATGGAGGAGACCCACACCAGAGCAAGTGGATGCCTGAAACAAGGCTGTGAATCCACGAGAGGCCTGTGCTGGAACAGGGTCCTGGCAGGACTTGTAGCCCTGTGAGGGACCCACACTGGAGCAGCCTGTGCTGGAAGGACTGCACCCCACTGAAAAGTGACTCACATTGCAGCACTTTGTGAAGAACTGTTGACCGTGGGAGAGACCCCACACTGGAGCAGGGGAAGGACTCCTCTCCCTGAGCAGCAGCAGGAACGACCTGTGATGAACTGACCATAACCCCTGTTCCCATCTCCCTGTGCTGCTGGGGGAGAGGAGGTAGAATTTGGAAGGAGGGAGAAGTGGGGGAAGGTGCTTTATTTTACTTTTCATCATCCTGCTCTGATTCTGTTAGTAATAATTTTAATTAATACCTCCACTTCGCATCTGTTTTACCCATGACGGTGATTGGTGAGTGATCTCTCCCTGTCCTTATCTCAACTCCTGAACCCTTCATTATATTTTCTCTCCTCTGACCACTTGCAGAGGGGAGTGAGAAAGTGGTTTTGGTGAGTGCCTGGCATCCAACCATGGTAAGGATGACAAGACTATCAGATGTAGCAGATTGGCTTAATTGTAGAAAACAAACTTCATTTGTTGCTCCATTTCTCATAAGGATGCATTTATTCCTAATATCAGTTAACAAACTAAATAGCTGTGATAGGAGTGTTTCCTTGTTCGTGGATGAATGCTCCAAAGGAGTGTTGTGATCAGATTACATTTCTCAGAAGAGACTGAGAAACCTATTCTTCTAGCAAAATTCTCAGAAATATGTTTCCAGGGAGCCGTGCTGTTTCTAAACATTGGTTTTGGAGTGAAAGAAGGTTTGTGAAATAGATAGTGCTCTAAAGGGTATGGAGTGCCAGTTTCTTCCTTAATCTCAATTGCATCTTCTCCTTTCTTCTTATCCATCTGTGGTCCTGAAATTTCTCCTCAAATCTGCTAATGATGGTTTAGGATCTCTTAGTGCTTTTAGTGCTTTTGGAGTCACAGCTATTCATTTTGAGGTTGTTCTTTCCTTGGTCTCATCCTGTTGCTCAAGAATTCCCAGTTCCTACATCTGACTTCTAAGCTAGGCTTTCTTTTGATCCCTTCCCTGCTTTGTGTTTTTGTACGTGTCCAAATCACATGTTGACTCCTCATCTGTTTTATGTTCTCCTGCCTGCTATTCACTCTCAGCTCATCAGGGAAGCGGCATCTTTGGCATTTCTGAGTGTTGTATAGGAAGATGGCTCTTCTGAGCACTTAAAAGATTTGGGTTTTTTTCTGAAACAGCTTATTTTTTGTCTAGATTTGAGTAATTTTCTTGCAGAATATCAAATGCATATTGAGACTTGCCAAAGTCTTTGTTTCAAAACAAGAGTTGTATTAACTGTCTATTCCATCCTCAAGGGAATATCTTTTATATCCTGTTGTCCTTTCTTGCAAATCAAACCCTCTGCATGTGTTAAATTGTGAACTAAAAACTCTTTTAATAAAAAGCGTGTTTGAGGGTCAGAATAGGGTGCAAGTGGGGAAGAATTATATTTTCTTTGGTTCTGACTCATTTTCAACCTTTACTGGAATGTGAATCAGATGACCTTCCTTTGACAGTACACACTCATCATCTCAGCTTATAAAGCGTGGTATTTCTGAATCTGCTGCAGATAATTTGGATTGCGAAACTGATCGTACTCTCTCTATTTCTTTTTATACTGTTGATTGAAAACAGCCTGTGATAATGTTGGTTTTTATCTTGAGTATATGCGTGTGCTTCAATATGCAGAACACGTGTCACTGAAAAGTGTCAGCTAACTACAAAATGTAAAGGGGCAAGGGGGAAGAACTTATTCAAGATGGGAATGCTTTAATACAGTGATACAATTCTACTGGTTTTTCTGTCATAAAGGCTAGATAGGCCATAATTGCAGATATTTATAGCAAAGAAATTTTCATTTGAGACACTTGGTTAACTTACTGCTGGGAAAATGCTGGCAGAGTGGAGGTTTTGGAAAGTCAAATATTTTAAACTGACAGTTCAGTGGTAATAGGAGCTAATCTGAGTTAGATTTTTGAGAGTAAATGAAGTGCTAGGGGTGCAAGAGTAATTGTCCCAGAGAGAAAGCCTGTAAAATTTGTGCTATTCAGGAAAAGATACTCTGTTTGTAGTGTTCATTGTCACCTTTCCAATGCCCAGGCAAGTGTACCAAAGTGGTTGTAATGGAAAACAGCACTTCTGCCCTGACTTCTTTACTGCTGGAGCCTTGTTAGAGGTGGTTCTTTTTTTTTCTTCTCTGTGGGTTTATTGTTTCTAAAGTTGTTAGAAGATACATTTCAGCAGGACAGAATTCAAAGTTACTTCTGCCCTTGATAATAAACTATGATTGCCTCCCCTCTTCTGGAGAAGAGAGTTTGAAAGACACTTCAGTGATATTATGGATTTGGCCCATCACCAGCTATGGATCTAGTTGCCTGATATGACTGCATGAGTGGTGCAAAAGAGTTGGCAGGAACATGAAATGGAACAGCTGGTGAGAAGGGAAAGATCTTGTGGAATCAGGGAAATACTAGAATTGCTGTTGATAATAGTAAGGGTGGTAGCATGCATGTGTATTGGATTGGATTAAATTCAGATGCCGCCTTCTGATTTATCTTAATGTACATTTGCAGTTAGAATATTGACAAGTAAATTTTCTAATCCAAATAAGAGACTACATTCTCTCTTGCTTTAAATTTCTTTTTTTGTAACTCCACATGATTCTATCTCCCCTTTTTTATCTTTTATCTGTTGTTTATTTCAGAATGCCTTATTAATTGTTCACTTGGTTTATATATCCTCTTTCTGTCCCACAGACTTTATTTCTCTGAGTTGTATTTGAATATGAAAAATGAGGAGGAGGAAGAGAAAGAAGGGAGGAGTAGAAATCTCCAGGAAGAACAATCTAGTCACTTAGAGGAAAATTGCCTACAAGTATGAGATTACTAAATTAACCTGTAGAAATGTAATCTGAAAGCATCACATCTCATACCTGTACCTTACAAGCACAGTTTAGCTTGTCAAAGAAAATTGGTCTTTATACTGTGTAAAGTAACATTTAACTAGAGACAAAGCATTTTACAGTCTCTAAGTATTTGATTTGGTCATGTTATCTTTGTGTTAAAAAAAAAATAAAATCCCAACAACAACAACACGCCCCCCCCAGTGATTGTGTTTAGTGCCTGTACTTCAAAATGGTTTATCTGTATCTGTCCATCTGAACTTTAACAATTTTCTTTTGGCAGTTCATTTATTAATCGAAGACTCCTATAATAGTTCTTTCTATTTGGAAACCTTTCTACTTGAAAGTACTTTAACGTACTACCATAATCCATTGCCGCAGTGATTATAGGAAACTGAGGAAGTAAACAGTGGAACCCCTTTGGGAAGCAAAACTGGGAATCCGAATTAAAAACCTGTGTTTACAAACTTGTGCAGTAGAGGAAAAAAGTGTTCATGGTCTAAGTTTTTGCATGAATTAAGAAAACTGGAAGGACATTTTTTTAGTTAAAAAAAATCTACAGAGAGGTGTAATAATTCTACCTCACAATTGAAAATGCTTTATGGTGGTGACAGATGCTATAGGCAATGTTTTTTTCTAAGTATCTAGAATAAAATAATCTGAACTCTATTCCTGAATTCTGTCAATCTTGCAGACTGGATGTAAACTGAAATTATTTTATTCAAAAAGGACTATTGAAATAGTTTGTTCTGTTACAAAAATAACTCACTGAGCAAGCTATACTATATGATAAAAAGCTGCTGTAATGCATTTTTGAAAACTGAAGCACTGAACAACTGTACTTGCAATGTAACTTCATGTGACTAGAGTTCATTTAATCATGAAAGGAAAGCACAGTAGGTTAATCCAGAGAGAGCATAACACGGACAAGATATGTTTTGGTGACAGTGATATTGTACACCTATGATACCAGTCAGGCAAAAATGACATCCTTGTAATGGCTTTAGAGGTAATTTATCAAATTTGTATGATAATAGGTAAAAAGTCTT